>JAMKFB010000308.1:0-735000 GCA_036247105.1 Cirrhinus mrigala
AGTAATTACAAATATCTCTTCAGAAATGTTGCTATTTTCAAAGGTTTTTCAGGCCTTAGATTTCCAAAAGTCAAATTCAAGCACTTTAAGCACCTTGTGCAAACCCTAGTTAAACTACACATCCATTGAGTAAAGCAGCTTCTCCATCTGAATTTAGTACTTCAGACTGTCCTGCAAAAAAAGTATAGATAACACAAATGTTTCACTCTGTTCACAGGATGCACACTATCAGAGACCAAACAGGAACCTAAAACGAAGTACACGGGTGATTCTGTGCTTCTGTCCTGCTCATGTGAAGACCCAAACACCAAACCTGAGGACTTCAGATGGACCCATGTAGAGTCCAATGAGACTGAAGTGTCCAATGAAACTTCACGGTATAAAGACAGAGTTGACACGTTTCACACGACGACTCCATCAAATCTGTCTCTGTTGATCTACAATCTGACTGAAGAAGACCAGGGCACTTACAGATGCACAATGAACAACAAAACATCCACTAACACCAGCCTCATCGTTAAAGGTGAAACTTGTGGTTAAATGAACTTTACTAACTGTTTGATTTTGTCAGTGTTTGTCTCTTATCTTGAGTCTCTTTGTCGTCCTGCAGGCTGCGTATTAACTGAACACGACAACACCAAGATCTCATATTTAGGAAAATCAGTGATTCTTCCATGTTCCTGTAAAGATCCCCAAACCAAACCAAAACACTTTGAATGGAAGCGAACAGCTGTAAATCAATTAATAGTTTCAGACACAGACCAGATCAACGGCCGATTCCAGATAATCAGGGATTCTCCTCATAATCTCTCCTTACGGATCTCAGACCTGACCGAGACTGACGGAGGACTGTATGTGTGTTCAGTCAATGGGAAACAATCCACACACGTGAATCTCACTGTTACAGGTAAAAAAAAAAATGATTTCAGTGACACATCTTAAACTTGGCAGTGTTACTTTGAGATACTAAATGAAATATTTGAATTACTGTTAACATAAATGGCGGTTGTGTATTACAGCAGTGATTTTTTTTTTTGTACATTTCAGTTGTATGTTTTTAATGCTTTAACACTTGTTTGATCATTAAAGGGATGTTTTCTGTGTGTGTTCTCAGGTTCTGCTTATGTAAATACTCCTGAAAATAAACACTATCTGATATTTATGGTCTTTCTGGTCGTTCTGGTCGTTCTGGTCATTCTGGTGCTGGTGCTGTGGATCATCTACAGGACATTTAAAAGAGGTTTGAACACACACACAACCAATGTTGGAGTAACTCATTTCAAGTAGCGTGAGTTACGTAATCAGATTACTTTTTTAAGTAACTAGTAAAGTAACGCATTACTTTGTTAAATTTACAAGAAAATATCCGAGTTACTTTTCAAATAAGTAACGCCAGTTTATTGACTGACAAGTTGACAAAATGTGAACATGCATTAATTAATCTCAATCAACAAAACAGATTCAGTGTTCCTCAAAAGGAATAGAAACAGTGAAATGCAAACTCAGAATATCACGCAAACCTGCAATAATTAAATATGTGAAATAACACAATGTCCTTTATCTATTTAATCCCATTTTATTAACCAATGTCTTTGCTGCTGACCTTTAGTGATCCAATCCAACCATAATAATAAGCAAAAAATGCTTTAGATAAACTAACATTTGTGCTTCATTGTTTTTTTAATTGCTGAAGAGTGTTGAACTTTCTTCTCCTGCGTTCTACTGTACAAATTTGAATTTACTTTTCCTTCAGCCTCACTGCAATAAACAATTTATTGAGTCAACTTAAAATAATTTGTTACCCGACTGCCTTAACATTTTAAATTCAGTCAACTCAAAAAAGTTTAGTCAACTTAAAATGTTAAGTTGTACTAAGTGACAACTTGGATATTTGAGTTGATACAACTTAAAATTTTAAGGCAGCTGGGTAACTTGCCCAGCTTTTATGTTTAACAAACCACATTTTTTGTTGTCAACTCAAATATCTAAGTTGTCACTTAGTAAAACTTAATATTTCAAGTTGACTGAACATAAAATTTACTACTATAAAATTTTAAGGCAGCAGGGTAACAAATTATTTTAAGTTGACTCAACAAATTGTGTTTTTTTTTTTTTTTTTACAGTGCTGAGACTGATTCATTTCACTTTTGATGAGAAAGGCTTTTATGTTTCCCCAAAATAGCATTTTTATGTTAAAAACAAACAAGAAAGCCTTGCCCAGATTTAAAAAGTAACACAAAAGTAACATAACTCATTACTTTCAATAAAAAGTAACTAATGTAGGTTACTTTTTTAGGGAGTAATGCAGTATTGTAACGCATTACTTTTAAAAGTAACTTTCCCCAACACTGCACACAACCAGCACAACCGCACAACAATTGTGAATTGTGCACTTTTATTAAAAACCAGAAAAAAAGCAAAATTAGAAGTTCGTGTTTAACTGAAATCATTATAATCTTACAGCTAAAAAAGGAAGCAGAGGAAGCCAAGTGATCCAGAGACCAAATAATGAGGTGAAATATTCATAATCAGATTATGATACACTATGCATGAATGGAATATTAATAAAATGACATTTGTGTTTGTAGGATGAGGTGACGTACTCCACCGTGATGGAGAATAAAGGCAGAAAACCTGCAGCAAAACAGCAACAGGTACTTGAACCCTATAAAGCTACTGTATCATATTTCTAAGTCTCTAAATGATCAACAGGCTGTCACACACAAGTCAAAGCTCTTTTAGTGTAATTGTACAAACATCCACCTGCTTGCTGTCAAATCTTGACTGATTTTTATCAAGTAAACGTCAGAGTAACTGTAGTCATATTTCCAGATGAACACTTACTGGATTGAATCAGCTTGGCTTTACTTGATTCTCCATGAATCATTTTTTTTAGTCTCAAATCTGATCATCAGGATCTTTTGAGGAACGTTTGTTTCCAGAAGCTTTACTTTCACTGTTCCTCAGTGGAGGAATGATCTTCAGAAGCCTCCAAAACATCTCACATCTTTTCAGTAATGTTTATTTGTTCATCTTTCAGTCAGCATTGGATTGCACTGCATTATATGTTTGGATCAGTTCAATGTCATCTTATTTATCTCATATTATTGGAGATATAGACTGACCACTGATATTTACATCATTTTATGTCAGTATTTGCTGTACTAGGGCTCTACGCTTACTTTTATTTTTAGGAGCATTTGTACTCCTAACTTAAAGGAGAAGTCCACTTCCAAAACAAAGATTCACACATAATGTACTCACACCCTTGTCATCCAAGATGTTCATGTGTGAAATTATGTTTTTTAAGGAAAACATTTCATTTTTCTCCCTATAATGGACTTCAATTGTGCCCCTGATTTTGAACTTCCAAAATGCAGTTTAAATGCAGCTTCAAACGATCACAAATGTGGTTGTAAACGATCCCAGCCGAGGAAGAAGGGTCTTATCTAGTGTAACAATCGGTTATTTTCATTAAAAAAAATACAATTTAAATACTTTTTAATCTCAAATGCTCATCTTGTCTTGCTCTGCCTGGACTTTTCTGTTTTTTTTTCCGGTTCATGACAGTTAGGGTATGTTAAAAAACTCCCATCTCATGTTCTCCCTCAACTTCAAAATTGCCTTATATCATTGTTTTACCATTTTGTTAAGGGTGTTTGATCTTCTTTGCATGTTCATTTTGCAGAGACTGTGTCGGTACTTCTGCAGCGATGTAGGATGATTTTGAAATAAATTTTGAAGTTGAGGGAGAAAATACGATCAGAGTTTTTCGACATAACCTAACTGTCTTGAGCCAGAACACACAGAGTTCAGGGAGAGCAAGACAAGATGAGCGTTTGAGATTAAAAAGTATTTAAATAGTTTTTTTTTTTTTTAATGAAAATAACCGATCGTTTTGCTAGATAAGACCCTTCTTCATCAGCTGGGATCATGTACAACCACATTTGGGATCGTTTGAAGCCGCATTTAAACTGCATTTTGGAAGTTCAAAAAATACAGAAATGTTTTCCTCAAAAAAAAAAATATATATATATTTCTTTACGACTGAAGAAAGAAAAACATGAACATCTTGGATGACAAGGGGGTGAGTACATTATATGTGAATCTTTGTTTTGGAAGTGGTCTTCTTTAAAAATTTTAGAAGCACCTTCTAATCAATAATCCAAAAATCTGATCAAAAATTAGCCTTCCTATTACATGATGATATTTGACTCCTTAAAGTGATTTTTTTAAAAGTCATCTTTTATGTCAATTTTTTTAAAAAAAAATTATATTTTTAAGCTTTTTAAAATTTCTAATTAAAACAACAGAATAAGAATAAGTTACCAGTCAAATGAAATCAGTATTAATGTATTAATGTTTTAAAAATAAAATTTTGAATACAGAAATATTAAATGATTTAAATAATTGAAAAGATACTTTAAAAATGAAACTAAATCTGCCAGTAGGTGGCGGCAAGTCACTGATTTAATTACTGAATCATTCATTCATTTGATTCGTTCGAACAGCTGATTAATTTAGGAATAAATCAAGTGACTCTTTATGAATGGGAAATTGAATCAATGACTCACTAGATTTGTTTAAAAACGCACGTTCATTCATAATCGAAACATTCTGTGTTTGAATGGAGATGTGCAGCGGCTCAGTTGTTACTTGTTTCAAACTATTTCAAACTACGACGAAATAGAGAAAAATCAGGCAACAGTGTTCTAGTCAGACAATGTAAGTCACTTAATATGAACTTCTTGTTTATTTAACTGTTGTATTAAATCAGTATCTCATTTACAAACTCCCTTAAAAATCATCAGAAGCTGTCACTCATCTTAGTTAATTGCGAAGTTACATTTTAATGAACGAAACTCTCCACACTACACGATCAATCTCTTATTTACTCTTTGTTTATGAAAGGATTGGTGAGATATGTCTGTGATACATTACTCAACGTTGCAAAAACACGTAGAAAGTTTTGAAGCTCCCCTCAAATATTCTGATCGGGTCACTCGCACATGGTGCTCCTAACTGTTTTTTCATAGTCGCACGGAGTAGTTTTGCACTGTAGAGCCCTGCGTACTGTTATAGAGATCTTATTGATTTACATTACAAGCGTCAGAATTTCATCATATAAATATCTGCATCAAATCGAGTCTCTGAATAAAAACTGAGCTGTTTTTCCTCCATATTCTCACTGTATCAGACTGTATAAAAGCCTGATGGATCAAATGTAAAACAATGTAAAACAAATGTAAAACAAAACATGAAATACATATGCAAAATTCTTCTTTAGATTTTGTCTGAAGGTTCAATAAACTGATCAATTTTTAGAAGATTTTCCGGACTATGCCAGGCTTTACAGGGTTAAAAGTGCAAGAAAATGTTGGAAATTAACAATGCATTAGTGAAACAGCACTTTTATTTTGAGCTCTTTCTGTTTTAAAATATCACATCCTGCACATCTCATTCTTTCAGTTCCTCATAAAGGCCTTTTTCCAGTTTGTGTATTTCTGACCCACAATGGGTGTGGTTACTGACAGTAGTGCACCATTTCCTACACAGAATGATGTGACGTATGCAGCGGTTGCACTGAACAAGACCGTTCAATCCAATGAGGTCAGTGCTGTGCAAAAATATACATGCATATAATGTTTTCTTCACAAAGCTTTTTGAGAATGTTATGACAGAGCTCGAACACAACGTAAAGGCAGATGCATGTGTAGCAGCAGTATTTGCTTTTGCATGTTGCAACAGATGAATATCTTGTTGTGTTTTAGGATGACGTGACTTATTCCAGCGTCACGCATGTTAAAGGGAAAAAAAGAACTTGTAAAAAGGTAAGTGTGAATTTTGGACAGGTATTTATAAAAACTGGTTTATCTGAAGAAAGGTTTGTTTTTAGCGTGTGTGTGTGTTTGTTGTAGGAGGAGGTTGTGTATTCGACTATGGCGGACATGAACAGATCTGCTCAGGTAAATGCGCACAGCCATACTCTAGTGAAACTTTAGGACACGCTTATGAAGTGAATGGGTGCCGTCAGAATGAGAGTCCAAACAGCTGATAAAAACATCACAATAATCCACAAGTAATCCACACCACTCCAGTCCATCAGTTCACATCTTGGCAAGACAAAAGCTGAAACAAATCTATCATTAAGACGTTTTTAACAAAGATACGAAAGTAAAATAGTGTAAGATTAAAAAAGTGGTTTGGTCTGAATCAGGAGAGAAATCTGTACAGATCAAGCACCGTTTACAAGCCAAAACAGCTCTAAACAAATATGTGGTTGGATTTTGATGTGAGAGACAACAGGAGATGAACATTTTCACTGGAGGAAGCGTTATTATGGATTATGGACTCATATTTGAGTTAAAATGTCTTAATGATGGATTTGTTTCAGCTTTTGTCTTCTCAAGATGTGAACTGATGGACTGGAGTGGTGTGGATTACTTGTTGATTACTGTGATTTTTTTATCAGCTGTTTGGACTCTTATTCTGACGGCACCCATTCACATTCATTGGTGAGGAAGTGATACACATTTCTCCAAATGTGATGAAGAAACAAACTCATCCTAATCTTGTAACACTAATGATCTGAAAAGATGACACTTTATAGCAAAGAAATGTGTCATTCCATCGCTTGCTCACCAATGAATATGAATGGGTGCCGTCAGAATGAGAGTCCAGACAGCTGATAAAAACATCACAAGTTAGTCAGTTAACATTATTGAGAAGACAAAAGCTGAAACAAAACCATCATTAAGATGTTTTTATCTAAAATACGAGTCCATAATGCATAATAATGGTTCCTCCAGTAAAGAAAAATGGTCTGGTCTGAATCAGGAGAGAAATCTGTACAGATCAAGCACCGTTTACAAGCCAAAACAGCTCTAAACAAATATGTGGTTGGATTTTGATGTAAGAGACAACAGGAGATGAACATTTTCACTGGAGGAAGCGTTATTATGGATTATGGACTCATATTTTAGTTAAAAACATCTTAATGATGGATTTATTTCAGCTTTTTTCTTCTCAAGATGTTAACTGATGGACTGGAGTGGTGTGGATCACTTGTGGATTATTGTGATGTTTCTATCAGCAGTTTGGACTCTCATTCTGATGGCACCCATTCACATCCATTGGTGAGACAGTGATTTATAATTGTGTAACGTGTGTGCTTATGATCTCCGCAGGATGATGTTACATACTCATCTGTGGTCCACATCAAATCTCACAAACCAAAATCCCTAAAGACGAGCACTGAGGAGGCCACTGTCTACGCCAGTGTGCAGAAAGATAAAACGTGACACAAACACACCTCAAAAACAACATCCCAGACATCTTATGTTGGGTTTTTGTTTTATGATCATTTTAAAGAGTTTGACAGCTTTTATATGAACATAATTTGCTAATTGCTAATGTTTACTAGTAGCTTAATTTCATATGGTCAGTGTCATAGATTTACATTTTGTAAAAATTGGTTGACACTGTTAGAATAAACAGTTAATTTCTATTTTCTAAGATGTTTTTATTTTGTAAGATGATGAGCGGTTCAGTTTTTTTTTAATTTTTTTAAACAATAATACACATTATTTTCTAACTTTGCAGGCTCTATATAAAGCTACATATTATGTTTGTGCAGAATAGTTTGGTTTTTGTATCTGTTTAATTGCTTAAATATTTCTTAAAGTTATATTTATTGTACACTGAAAAAAAGTGGTACAGAAACAATTATCATTTAGAATTAAAATTCACAAATATTTACAAAGAACTGGCAAGTAACATTGAATTAAATGTGCCATTTTGAAGTAGAAAGACAACACATTTTTATAATCAGCAGGTTTTGGTTTCAGCTTATTGAACAAAAAACTACAGAATCATGTATTTAAAAAAATAGCTTTAAAAAAACAATGTATAGATGAAGAACATTTTACATTTTGCAGTCTTACTATCTTTAAAACTGTGTGCTTGTAAAACAGTGAGTCAAACTACAAGAGTTTTATCATGTGTTTCTTTGTTTTTGAGATTTAAACTAATTGTGAGGTTTAAACTAGTTTTGCTAGATTTAGACTCAGAATTGTGAGATTTAAACTAGTTTTGCAAGATTTAAACTCAGAATTGTGAGAATTAAACTAGTTCTGCAAAATTTAAACTAGTTTAACAAGATTTAAACTAGTTCTGCTAGATTTAAACTAGTTCTGCTAGATTTAAACTAGTTTAACAATATTTAAACTCAGAATTACGAGATTTAAATTAGTTTTGCTAGATTTAGACTCAGAATTTTGAGATTTAAACTCAGACATGTGAGATTTAAACTAGTTTTGCTAGATTTAGACTCATAATTGTGAATTTAAACTAGTATTGCAAGATTTCAACTAGTTTAACAAGATTTAAACTCAGACCTGTGAGATTTAAACTAGTTTAACAAGTTTTAAACTCAGAATTATGAGAATTAAACTAGTTTTGCTAGATTTAAACTAGTTTAACAAGAATTAAACTCAGAATTGTGAGATTTAAACTAGTTTTGCTAGATTTAGACTCAGAATTGTGAGATTTAAACTCAGACTTGTGAGATTTAAACTAGTTTTGCAAGGTTTAAACTCAGAATTGTGAGATTTAAACTAGTTTAACAAGATTTAAACTCAGACTTGTGAGATTTAAACTAGTTTTGCAGGATTTAAACTAGTTTAACAAGATTTAAATTTAGAATTATGAGATTTAAACTAGTTAAACAAGATTTAAACTCAGACTTGTGAGATTTAAACTAGTTTTGCAGGATTTAAACTAGTTTAACAAGATTTAAATTTAGAATTATGAGATTTAAACTAGTTAAACAAGATTTAAACTCAGAATTGTGAGATTTAAACTAGTTTTGCAAGATTTAAACTCAGAATTGTGAGATTTAAACTAGTTTAACAAGATTTAAACTCAGACTTGTGAGATTTAAACTAGTATTGCAAGATTTAAACTAGTTTAACAAGATTTAAATTCAGAATTATGAGATTTAAACTAGTTTTGTGAGATTTAAACTAGTTCAACAAGATTTAAACTCAGAATTGTGAGATTTAAACTAGTTTTGCAAGATTTAAACTTAGAATTGTGAGATTTAAACTAGTTTTGCTAGATTTAGACTCAGCATTGTGAGATTTAAACTCAGACAAAGAATTGGCAAGAAACATTGAGTTAAATGTGACATTTTAAGTAGAAAGACAAAAACTATTTTTATAATCAGCAGGTTCTGTTTTCTGCTTATTGGGAACGAAAAAAACATACTGAATCATGTTGCAGAAAAATAGCTTTTTTTAAAGAAAGTAAATGCATAGATGAAAAACATTGTACATGTTGCATTATCAGTATCTTTAAAACTGTGTGCTTGAAATAAAATTACTCAAACTACAAGAGTTTAATCATTTGTTTCTTTATTTAAAGATTCATGTCTCATTTTTCTCAAGCAAAAGCAAAATTAATACAGCTACAGAATCACAACAGTAATCTTTATTCTAAAATATTTCCTTAAGTTTTACAGTAAAGCATTTGTGAAGGAATGCAATTACAAACATATCAATAATACAACAATTTTATAAATTAAAACATTCTTAAAATTACATTATATGGTGCATTTTCTCATACTATTAGACTAGAAACTAATTAAAACAGTTAAGAGGCACAGCTGTAAGAGACTGATCACTTTAAACGTGTGACCTGAAGTTCAGTGAATTATTTGATATGAACTCATAATTGACTTGATAAATTGATATGTGTTACAGCAGTGTATTTTATGATTGTAAATTCTAATACAGTAGAGTCCAAAAGTCTGAGACCACTAGAAAAATACTTCTAATTAAACTTTTTTCAGTATAAATGATATGATCAGAATAACATTTACAGTGAAAATGAGTGAGAATATGCTCCAGAATGAAGAAAGTGAAAGAAGAAAGTCTGTTTTTTTTTTTTTTTTTTTTTTTTGGACCGCACTGTATATATGAACTAGGACAGCACATTCTACTGTGCGTTACACACTGCAGGGTGTCAACTGTAAACAATTGCGCATTATCTGTCCCTGAGTTTTCTAATCAAATTTCTAAACAAATATGGTAGAGGACAGCATGATCTCCACAGCAAGCTTCATCTTCAGCCTTCACATTCACAGTTACCTGAGCTTTACCGTTACTTATCTTAGCAGCCATGAAATAAGGTCACGTCACAGGATTCTCTGGGTAAGTTCTTTTATGGGTGAATCTCCTGAAAACATGTCATGGTCATATTTCTGTGGAGGCATGTTTCTGCCACAGATATAAAAAAAAAAAAAAAAAAACAGTAATTGCGACTTTTTATCCCACATTCATTTTTTCTCACAATTCTTTTTTTTTTAAGATATAAACTCTCAATGCTGAGGAGAAAAGTCAGAATTAAGTTTCAGTTGGCTTTTTTATTTTTTAATTCTGTGGCGGAAACAAAAAACAGTTCAGAATTGCAAAATTTTAACTCAGAATTGTGATTAAAAAATCAGAACTGCGATAAAAACTCAGAATTGCGAGATATAAACTTTAAATTCTGTGATATAAACTCTATAAAATATCAACTCAGTTTTGCGAGAATTAAACTTAGAATTGTGACATTTAAACTCAGTATTACTATTATATTTAATTAAACTAGTTTAGCAAGATTTAAACTCAGAATTGTGAGATTTAAACTCAGTATTACGATATTTAAACTTAGAATTACAAGATTTAAACTCAGTATTATGAGATTTAAACTCAGAATTGTGAGATTTAAACTCAGTATTACGATATTTAAACTCAGAATTACAAGATTTAAACTCAGTATTACGATATTTAAACTAAGAATTGTGAGATTTAAACTCAGTATTACGATATTTTAACTCAGAATTGCGAGCTTTTAAACTCAGAATTGAGATTTAAACTAGTTTAACAAGATTTAAACTCAGAATTGTGAAATTTAAACTCAGAATTGAGATTTAACCTAGTTTAGGGAGATTTAAACTCAGAATTGTGAGATTTAAACTCAGTATTACGGTAAATTAAACTCAGAATTACAAGATTTAAACTCAGTATTGCGAGATTTAAACTCAGAATTACAAGATTGAAACTCAGTATTATGAGATTTAAAATCAGAATTGCTAGATTTAAACTCAGAATTGAGATTTAAACTAGTTTAACGAGATTTAAACTCAGAATTACAAGATTTAAACTCAGAATTGTGAGATTTAAACTCAGTATTACGATATTTAAACTCAGCATTGTGAGATTTAAACTCAATTGTGAGATTTTTAGTTTAGCAAGATTTAAACTCAGAATTGAGATTTAAACTCAGAATTGTGAAATTTAAACTGAGAACTGAGATTTAAACTCAGAATTACAAGATTTAAACTGAGAATTGCGATGCAAACTCAGTTTTGCAAGATTAAAACTCAGAATCAGTATTACAAGATTTAAAATGAGAATTGCGATGTAAACTCAGTTTTGAGATTTAAACTCAAAATTGTGAGATTTAAACTAGTTTTGTGATTTAAACTCAGTATTACGAGACAAACTCAGAATTACAAGATTTAAAATGAGAATTGTGAGGTAAACTTAATTTTGCAAGGTTCAAACTCAGAATTATGAGATTTAAATTTAGAATTACAAGTTATAAACTGAGAACTGCAATATAAACTCAGTTTTGCAAGATTTAAACTCAGAATTGAGAGATATAAACTCAAGAGTTGTGATATAAAAGTTTCGCAGTGATTATTGTAATTTCTTTCTGTATAGTTAAACAGTTTTGCAATACAGTGATTAACAAAAAAAAAAATGTTATTAGCTTAAAGGCAGTACAACAAATGCTACAATGATATATAAATAAATATTTCACAGTTTAAATGATCTTTTTGCATAGCCGTCATGAGAATTAGGGGGAATGTAATTGTCCTAAAAAACAATGTTATGATCAAACAAGTTGTAATATTCCTAAAAAATGTTTCATTTTCTTCTTAATTTTTGGGGTGACCTGATATGATCGTGAAATTCACTCTTTGTTCATGTTGATCATATGTATTGCTGAGGTTTCTGGGTTTTGGAGGCTGAATTCAGGTTTTTGTGTTTCTCTGCAGATTCTCCATGACATGCGGCCGACGCTTCTGAAATTATGAACACAGAAGAAAACATGATGCCAAAATTATTCTTGCACAACTTTCATGGTGTCAGATATACTGATGAACCGCAATGGAAAGAGGAACTAACACTTGAGATAATTTTACTTGTTCTGCGGTCCTTCTTTTATGGTAATGTCTTTACAACTTACCAAGGTCAAAGTTAAAAGATTCACATAAATCAATATATGCTAGTGCAAATTGCAATTGCTTGTAAAGTCGCAAAATATCACTATATTAAATCATTATATCACTAAACTGCTAAATGCAACTATAAGGCATGAAGATATATAAAGATTATAAACTTTATCATGATTTTCTGTAAAGCTGCTTTGAAATAATGTGTATGTAAAAAGCACTATGCAAATAAATTTGACTCAGGATTAAGAGATAAAGGCCTATTCACACCACTCATTTATATATTTATTAAAATATACTGTGTGTTTTCACTATATTATCTTAGTTGATATAAAAAGCAGTTGGTAATGTGTTTTTATATGTAGTATTTATACTATACCTACACCAGTGTTATTTTAGTATCATTGAGATACTATACTATAGTTTTTATTAAAATTGTGACACTTCTTTTTAATATTTTCTTTTCTTTTTTAATATTTATATTTTATTTATTTTAGTTTCAGTTATTACATGAAGTTAAAACTAAATTAAAATAAGAATTGTTGTCTTGGCAACTAGCCGTGATAAACAGTTTTTTAATATTTAATTTCAATTATTGTTTTTTTTAACGTAACAAACTCAGTGAGATACTATTATAGATTTTATTAATGTTGAATTTTTAATTTAATTTTATTGTGTGGTTCTGTCATTTTTACCAGTTTCTTTGAAATATTTCTATATAGGTTTTATTTTTTTGTTTTAGTTGATTTATTTTGGTGCATCAGGTTAAACTAAATGAAAATGAGAAATTGTGACTTGCTAAATTCAATGAAAATAAAAATTTCAGTTAATGCTTTTTTTTTTTTTTTTGCAAAAAAAAAAAAAAAAAAACACATCAACAATAACAAAAACAAAAATACAAAAGTCATCTTCAAAGGGTTCGTAGTAAAACAATCATACCGTCACCATCAAGAGCAAAGTAGCTGTCAGGTAAAGACAAAAAGTAATAATGACAATACATTTTAAATAAATAATAATTTGAGGAAAAAATAAAATAAAATAGTTTAGCAAGATTTAAACTCAGCATTGTGTGATTTGAACTGAAAGTTGAGATGTAAACTCGGTTTTGTAAGATTTAAACTCAGTTTTGTGAGATTTAAACTCAGAATTACAAGATTTACACTGAGAACTGTGATGTAAAGTCAGTTTTGTAAGATTTAAACTCAGTTTTGTGAGATTTAAACTCAGAATTACAAGATTTACACTGAGAACTGTGATGTAAAGTCAGTTTTGTAAGATTTAAACTCAGTTTTGTGAGATTTAAACTCAGAATTACAAGATTTACACTGAGAACTGCAATGTAAAGTCAGTTTTGTAAGATTTAAACTCAGAATTACAAGATTTACACTGAGAACTGCGATGTAAAGTCAGTTTTGTAAGATTTAAACTCAGTTTTGCGAGATTTAAACTCAGAATTACAAGATTTACACTGAGAACTGCGATGTAAAGTCAGTTTTGTAAGATTTAAACTCAGTTTTGTGAGATTTAAACTCAGAATTACAAGATTTACACTGAGAACTGCGATGTAAAGTCAGTTTTATAAGATTTAAACTCAGTTTTGCGAGATTTAAACTCAGAATTACAAGATTTAAACAGATAATTGTGGAAAAAAACAAAAACAAAACATTAACAATAACAAAAACAAAAATACAAATACAAAAGTCATCTTCAAAGGGTTCGTAGTAAAACAATCATACCGTCACCATCAAGAGCAAAGTAGCTGCCAGGTAAAGACAAAAAGTAATAATGACAATACATTTTAAATAAATAATAATTTGAGAAAAAATAAAATAAAATAAAATGCAGTTAATTCTCCTTATATTTTAGTTAACAAAACCATTTTTAAAATTTTCCTTTTAACATTAGTTAACTATAGTAACCCTGACCTACTGTACACAACAATATTTTATTATAACCCTCTATGATTGACATTATAGTCATTTCTATATCACTGCATTCATGTTTTTAAGATCTCAAGTCTGATGGGTTTTATTTTGCATTGAATCATGTGACTATGAGCTCTTCTCATGGGTCTTTTGTTAGCAGTTCACTTTGTTTTTGTGCATTTTCTTGCCCATGTTTTGCTGGTGTTTGTTGTTAATGTGAACAGGTCTTTCGTGTGTATAACCGGAGCTCTTACTCTGTAGATTGGACAGCGCATACTCCAAACCTTTCATGGCTTTCAGCTGATTACTCTTGAATCTGGCCAAACCAAACTCCTGCAGGACGACAGACGCAGTATTACAACATGTAATTTATGTAAGTTTCCAGTCTCATCATTTTTTTCTCTTGCTTGTTTTTAGAGTTTAGGCATTTGACACATTTGAGATCCTGAGAACAGCGTTACTGTTTGTTTGATAACAAGCCGTCAATCACTCAATCACTCAGGCGTCAAATTACCTGAATGGGCCGGGAGAGGCCGAAGACTCCTGATGAGATCCAGGCTTCTCTGGTGAGCCGCGTCCAAACAGGCCGGTCCTGCTCGCCCGAGAACACACATCGCTCCACCACACGCTGGTAAAACACACACACACACACGTCAACTTACACAGAATACAGACAGACGCAATAACCTCACCCTTAACCATAATGCACGTTCTGATACATTACTGTTTGATACAACCGGATCCGCCAATGATTTTTTTAATTTTATTTATTTTTTATTTTATTTTGGTCTCATTGAAATATTACTATAACTACAGTGCCCTCTACAAATATTGGCACCCTTGGTAAATATGAGCAAAGGCGGCTGTGGAAATAAATCTGCATTGTTTATTGTTTTGATCTTTCATTCAAAAAATTGGAGTAAAACAATGGAAATTGGAGGGGAAATCTAATTATTAAAAATCTATTTTTTTCTCTATTTCACATTGGTCACAATTATTGGCACCCCTAGAAACTGTTATGAGTAAAATATCTTTGAAATATATTCCCATTCATATTTACATTTTTTTTAGCACACCAGGGTGACTAGGAGCATGAAACTGTCCAGCCATGACTTCCTGTTGCAGAAGATTTTAAATATGATGAACACAAAGGCCAAATTCCCTTAATCATCCATCACAAAGAGTAAAACCAAAGAACATAGTTCTGATGTGCAGAACAAGATTGCTGAGCTTCACAAAATTGAAAGTGGCTGTAAGAAAAGCGCTAAAGCATTGACAATCCCCATTTCCCCATTATATATATATTTATTTTTTTTTCGTTTCATTTTAGTTTAGAACATCGTTAAACTAAAAAATGAGAAATGCTTGGAAACTAGCTGAAATACAATTTTTTCTCATATGTATGTGTTTTTTTTCACATTTTTTAATATCTGTTTAATTTGTAGTTTAGTACATCAACATGATAATATTTAAATAAACTATTTACTTTTTTGTTGTTTTTAGTTACTTTGGTACAATAAAATGAAATAAAATAGTTTTGTTATTGTTTCTTTGTTATTTTTATTTTAGTGTTGGTTATGAGAAAATAAAATAATAATAAAATAAAAAACTAAAATATTAATAAAATAGTGTTAGCATTAAGTTAGCATTATTAATTTTATTATGCTTTTTTTATTGCTTTTTTCTGTTTTAGTTATTTTAATGCATCGAGTTATAAGAAACCAGTGTTTTTCAAGTAACAATGTTTTTTAATGGTTTTAATTGCGGCATTAGTTACCTACAGTATAATAAACCTGCTTGCATAATTGATTTGAGTGGTTTAACTGGTTTGGAGAAAATGAAGAGGCGTTTGATGCTGAGTGCAAAGCTCTGTGAAAAAAACATCACAGCTGATTATAGAGATAATCAGATCTGACACCAGCACCACAAAAACCTGCAGATTCACACAGACAACCACAATCACACATACCATCAGAAACAGACAATTATGCTAAACACACGGAAACACCTCAGTTCAAAATAACTAAAACTAAAATTAAAATAAAAAAAACAGAAAATAAAAAATAAATCTAATTAAAATAAAATAAAAAAAAAATATTTGTTAGATTTTATTTTAATATTAAAGTAATTGAAATCAAATATAAAGGTCTAAAAAATAAAACCTAAATCAAAATGTTAACAAAAACTATAACAGTATACCAATCATACTAAAATAACAGTATCTACTTCAGACTTTTTGCTCTTCAAAGCATCTTTCTGTTTTTAAATAAAGTGCAAATGTCAAAATGTGTTTGTTGTTGTCGTTTACCATTAGTTTAGCATGATTTACGTTCCAGGTCAGCGTCGTGAGGCTCCTGTTTCCGAGGTCCACCACAGAATCCTCGATGATGTAAACCGAACGTGACAGATTCCCCGGGAAGACGCGCTCCGCCCAGCGAGGGAGACGATTGGTCTTTGTTAGTAGCCGCCGGGACAGGAGGAGGTTATCCGACGTCACCTCACGGTAAAGTACGTCCTCCGTCAGAACATGAGTGCTGAGAGAAACACGTTCAAAATGTGTCATTCCATCACTGACTCAGCAATGGATCCTCTGCAGTGAATGGGTGCCGTCAGAATGAGAGTCCATACAGCTGATTAAAACATCACGATAATCCACAAGAAATCCACACCACTCCAGTCAATCAGTTAACATCTTGAGAAGACAAAAGCTGAAACAAATCTATCATTAAAACGTTTTTAACTAAAATACAAGTTCATAATCCATAATAACGCTTCCTCCAGTGAAAAAACAAATCTCACATCAAAATCCAGCCACATATTTGTTTAGAGCCATTTTGGACTGTTTTGGCTTGTAAACAGTGCTTGATCTGTGCAGATTTCTCTCCCAATTCAGACCAGACCACTTTTTCACTGGATGAAGCGTTATTATGGATTATGAACTTGTATTTTAGTTTAAAACGTATTAATGATGGATTTGTTTCAGCTTTTGTCTTCTCAAGATGTTAACTGATGGACTGGAGTGGTGTGGATTACTTGTGAATTATTGTGATGTTTTTATCAACTGTTTAGACTCTCATTCTGACGGCACCCATTCACCTCCATTGGTGAGACAGTGATGTAATGCTACAATTCTCCAAATCTAATGAAGAAACAAACTCATCTATATGGATGGCCTGCAGGTGAGCACATTTTCAACAAATTTTCACATTTGGGTGAACTTTTCCTTTAAAATTAGTGGGGTTCGGGTACCTGTACGGGTTCGGGTATCTCTGCCAGAAGGCTGTCGACACCTGCTCCCACGCGCTCTTGATGTCCATCTCACTAAAGAAATACTTCCCTGTCATCATGACCCCAGCAGAGCCCCATCAACTGAGTCCTGAACAGAGAAACAAATCACATCTTTTGTTATCAGCTTCCTCTTTTGAGGTTTTAAACAGTTCAGCTGCATTTGTTCAGGTTGATATAATACATGACTGTATTCATTGACCATAGGATTTACATACAGTGTTGGAGAAAGTTACTCCCTATAAAATAAGCAATTACGCTACTTAGTTATTTGTTATGGAAAGTAATATGTTACAATATTGCGTTACTCCCTAAAAAAATTAACTATTTACGTCACAAAGTTATATTTTATGGAAAGTACTGTGTAACAATTTTGCGTTACTCCCTAAAAAGTAACTTGTTACGTAACTTAGTTACTCTTTATGAAAAGTAATGTGTTACAATATTGTGTTACTCTCTAAAAAAGTAACTAAGAGTTACTTTTTATGGAAAGTAATGTTACAATATTGTGTTACTCCCTAAAAAAGTAACTAATCAAGTTAATTAATTCTTTCTATATGGAAAGTAATGAGTTACAATATTGCGTTACTCCCTAAAAAAAGTAACTACTTACGTTACAAAGTTATATTTTATGGAAAGTATTGTGTTACAATTTTGCGTTACTCCCTAAAAAGTAACTTGTTACGTCACTTAGTTACTCTTTATGAAAAGTAATGTGTTACAATATTGTGTTACTCTCTAAAAAAGTAACTAAGAGTTACTTTTTATGGAAAGTAATGTGTTACAATATTGTGTTACTCCCTAAAAAAGTAACTAATCAAGTTAATTATTTCTATATGGAAAGTAATGTGTTACAATATTGCGTTACTCGCTAAAAAGTAACTTATTACATTAGTTACCTTTTATGGAAAGTAATGCCTTACAGTTCAACTGCATTTGTGTTCAGGTTTATATAATAGAATGATATGTATGACTGTATTCATATACCATGGTATTTACATAGTACAAAAAACACAAAGTAGGTGACAGAAACTATGGTTACCATGGTGATATTCTGAAACGTCTCTCAAGCGGAAGTTGCATTAGCATATGAAAACATAGCGGTACCTGATAAAGCCGGATCCAGCGGGCCACACAGAGCCAAACACACGGACACTGCTGATGTTCAGACTCTTTTTACTGTTTACATGATGATAAAATCATGTTTAATGGCATTATAGTTCATCTTCCGTAATCCGCTTTAGTAAAAAAAAAAAAAAAAAACCCTCGAATAGCAGAACTTCCTCTCTTGTAAACAGCGCTTGTTACTCTCAATTACAGTTGAATTACATCTCTTTAATGCAGCTGTTTCTATCTACATGTAGTCTCATTGTTGTTGTTATTATCCGTTTATAGAGCAGATTAAGTGGCAGATCGCGACCATCAGCACCGAGCGAGCGCAGACACAAGCGAAACAAATAAATAAACACGAATAATCCCGAACAGACGCCGAATACACACGAATGCGTCAGCTCAATGTTGGTAAAGCAGAAACATATTTACTCAATGAATTTACTCACTGTAATCCTGCAGCTCCGCTCAAACATCACCGACATCCGCTGCATTTCCGCCTTCTGTGCGTGCACGCGCGCGCGTGCATGTCTGTACGCGTCAAAACAATAAAGAGTAACATTAACTATTATTATTACTCTACATTATCACGCTCTAAAATATATTATTTCGTTTTATAAACGGTGTACAGGATGTGTGTGTTACATTTTATGACTACGTTATATATTAGCTTGTATATAATTTTATTATAGTATATGTATAGACTTACATTTACAAGTCATTTAGCAGACGCTTTTATTCAAAGCAACTTAAAAATTAGAATGATAGACGCAATCAAAAGCAACAAAAGAGCAATATGTAAGTGCCACGACAAGTTTCTAAATAAATAAAATTAAACAAGTCAAAACAATAGAGAATGCTAGTGTTAAAGGCTCTTTTTTTAATATTACAAAATATATATATGCACATAAGCCATATAAAATTGTATATTCATTCTCCATAATACGTATTAAATAAATAATAAATCATATTAAAAATCATGTAAAGCATGGCAAACAAAATAATTTATTATAATGTAAAATTTTGTTGCTGATGTGACTGCAATTACAAATATAAACTTTCTGTTTATTATTATTATTATTATTATTATTATTATTATTATTATTATTATTTTATTTTTTTATTTTGTATTTAAATACATGCAAACTACAATTCAAAGTCAAGTTAAACCACTAATTGTTTAATGCAAATAAACTAAATTCAGAGACAGAGCAACTGATTTGCTCAGATTTCATAAACATCTGTCGATGTTAATAATGTGAATAATTTAGATGTTTAAATTCAGGCGTTCAATTATAAACGGATGAATCACATTTTCAGGTTGCTGCAGATGCTTATTTCTACCACTAGATGGAGACACGTTTCCACTTTTAAAACTTCTATTATTATACATCCACACCTGAGCATTAAATCATTACACACTACACAGCTAACACACTTTCATTAGAAACAGTATCTATCATTAACTACCTACTAACAACATATTAATTATAAATTAAAGAAGCTCAGTCAGCTCAAATTAATTTGCACATCCCTTTTTGCACTTATCTACACAATTTAGGAAACAACTTCAGATGTTTAATTGCTGGTGTTGTATTTACTCCAGTAACAGTTCAAACACATATGTGAATATGTAAATGTATCTGAACTGCGCTTGTTTGCAGGTGAAGGACGCATGTGCAAACCCTTCATCATCTTCATCCTTCAGTTTGAATCTCATTAGAGTCTCACAGCCTGCGGAGCATCACAGCAGCATCTGCATCCACACAAGCCCTTCGACATGAGATCTTACTGCATCTACATGGTAAGAACTCATGAATACATGCTATATGAATGTGAAGAAATAGAGAAGTTGTTTGAAGTGAACCACAGATGAGCTGATGAGTAATGTGTGTGGTGTTGCTGTTGTTTCAGGTGTGTTTTGTGGTGTGTGTGTTTGGATGGCATGATCTGGATAACAGTGAATATGACTGCTGGCCGCTCGACAAACCAGATGAACTCAACATGATTGACTGTGGAGGTGCGTCTCACACACGCTCAAGAAAAATCTGATGTAGGATTTACTTTGAACTCAGAAATGAATAGTAAATTTCAGAAATAATTGCAAAGAAATGGCATGTAACATATTGAGTTATAAAGTAAAACACAAAATCGAATCGAAAGTCGAATATCTGAAATTGTATTTTTATTTTATTTATTTATTTATTTTTTTGTAAAACATATTCCAGTAATTTGTTTTATTTTAAATTTGAAAAAAAAAAAAAAAATCTGAAAACTTTATTTTTTCATGTATATAACCTAAGAGGAGTCTTAAAACCTCTAAGAGGTCTTAAAATTAAGAATGTAAAATATTTTTGGCAAAGCTGGTATAAATTTTTCTAAGAACTTAAAACTAAACAAATTTTCTTTTGTAACAAACATTGTTGCATAATGTAATGTATTACTGATTGCATTCATGATAAACTAATGATCAGTGGGTAATGATGTGTCCTGCAGCTTTGATTCATTATTATTATCAATGTTGGAAATGACTTTTGCTGCTTCAAATTTTTTGTGGAAACCAGAATTTCAGAATTCTTTGGAAAATGGAAAGTTCAAAAGAACAGTGTTTAAAACAGAATCTTTACTGTCTTGAAATAGAATGTTTACTTGTTGAATAGAATCTTTACTGTCACCTTTGATTGATTTAATGTGTCCTTGATGAATAAAAGCATTTATTTTCTTTTTTAAATTGTAGCTCAAACTTTTGAATGGTAGTTTATCATAGCTTCCACGAACAAGTTGGGCAGCACAACTGTTTTCAACATTGATAATAGTCAGAAATGTTTCTTGAGCAGTAAATGAGCATATCAGAATGATTTCTGAAAGATCATGTGACACTGAAGACTGGAGTAATGATGCTGAAATTTCAGCTTTGAGCACAGAAATAAATTACAGTTTAACAGATATTCACATAGAAAACAGTTATTTTTAATTGTAATAATATTTCAATTTTTACTGTATTTTTGATCAAATAAATGCAGCCTTGGTGAGCAGAAGAGACTTATTTTTAATATAAATAATCTTAATCCAGTGTGTGCTTTGTGTTTGTTTGTGTTGTGTGTGTGCAGGTCTAGAGATGGCGTGGGTCCTGCGTCCTCCAGAGAAGGTTCTGAGCGGTGAGGATTTCACTGTCATTTACTCTGTGACCGTCAGAGATGAGTTTTACCAGTGGGCCATCGACAATGACATCTTCGTACACCGGTATTATCATCATCTCATATCTATAGATAGATATTACAAATAAAGCATTATCTAATTACATAGGCACTAATTTGCATATGTTTCCAGAACAGAAATCTAAATCCAGATTTAAAATTCTTGTTTGATTTTGTTGTCATATTAGAGTTAAAGGTTTTTCCAGAGGGGATTTTGGATTTTTCTTTTTATCACTCCATAAATCAGAAAATAGTGCCAAAATACAGAAAACAAACACATCATAATATCATAATATAGAGAAGAATAAAACTGTACGTTTTGGTGTATGTAAGTAATGTTGAAGTGGAGATACAAACTCGCAGCATTTAAAGATATGCATTTTCGGCATATTTTAGGAATAAAATGTTGTATAAATCAGTGTGAAAAAAATATGAACAAATCCCTCAGTAAAAACCTTCATAATATAGAGAGGAATAAAGCTGTAAGTTTTGGTGTATCTAAGAAATGCTGAAGTGGAGAAACAAACTCACAGCATTTAAACATATGCATTTTTGCCATATTTTTAGGAATAAAATGTTGTATAAAACAGTGTGAATGAAATATAAACAAACCCCTCAGTAAAAACCTTCATAATATAGAGAGGAATAAAGCTGTAAGTTTTGGTGTATCTAAGAAATGCTGAAGTGGAGAAACAAACTCACAGCATTTAAACATATGCATTTTCACCATGTTTTTAGGAATAAAATGTTGTATAAATTAGTGTGAAAAAAAATGAACAAATCCCTCAGTAAAAACCTTCATAATAAAGAGAGGAATAAAACTGTAAGTTTTGGTGTATCTTAGTAATGCTGAAATGGAGAAACAAACTCACAGCTTTTAAAGATATGCATTTTCGCCATGTTTTTAGGAATAAAATATTGTATAAATTAGTGTGAATGAAATATGAACAAATCCCTCTGTAAAAACATTAAGAATATAGAGAGGAATAAAACTGTAAGTTTTGGTGTTTATAAGTAATGCTGAAGTGGAGAAACAAACTCACAGCCTTTAAAGATATGCATCTTTGCCATATTTTTAGGAATAAAATGTTGTATAAATCAGTGTGAATGAAACATGAATAAACCCCCCAGTAAAAACCTTCAGAATATAAAGAGGAATAAAACTGCTAAGGTTGGTATATGTAAGTAATGCTTAAGTGGAGAACCAAACTCAGTGTGAATAAAACATGAACAAATTCCTCAGTAAAACCTTCATAATATAGAAATAAATAAAACACTTTTGGTGTTTGTAAGTAATGCTGAAGTGGAGAAACAAACTCACAGCCTGTAAAGATATGCATTTTTGCCATATTTTTAGGAATAAAATGTTGTATAAATCAGTGTGAATAAAATATGAACAAACCCCTCAGTAAAAATTTTCAGAATATAGAGAGGAATAAAACTGTAAGTTCTGGTGCATGTAAGTGCTGTTGAAGTGGAGAAACAAATGCACAGCCTTTAAAGATATGCATTTTTACCATGTTTTTAGGAATAAAATGTTGTATAAATCAGTGTGAGTGAAATATGAACAAACCCTTCAGTAAAAACCTTCATAATATAGAGAGGAATAAAGCTGTAAGTTTTGGTTTATGTAAGTAATGCAAAAGTGGAGAAACAAACTTTTGAAGATGTATATTGTAACTGAAATCTAGAGACGCAAATAAATGCTATAAAGTGCAATAGAATAAACACTAAAATGTGTTTTTGGATGTTTTCTTTCCACTAGTCTGAAAGAATGCTTTGTGAAAAACCAACAAGCCCAAAATCTGAAAATTTAACAGTGCATGCAAAACAAAACTTAAAGCAATGGTTTGCCTGTAGTGCAAATTAAATTAAAAAACATGAGCTCACATCTGGATGTTTAACTGTTTTAAAGGTAGTTTTGTCTTTTTTAAACTGTTGCAATATGGAAGTGTCAGTCAGTCTCAGCCTGCTTGAGAACCATTAAAATAGTGTTTATTGATAAACTGATATCCATCAGGTCCATCAAAGATCCAGCTGAAGCCAGACGCTTCTGTGAGCAGCATGAATGTCCCACCGACTGGAAGGACGCGAACGGAGAAAACTGTTGCATCCATCATGCCAACATCCACTCCTGCCCTATGGGATTCATGGTACGAATGCATAAATAAAGCTGATGAACAAAGATGAAAAAGCAGCTTGAGTACATCTCACTGTCAACACGGTTTGTGTTGGTTCTGTAGAAACAGGCGGAGGAGAGAATCTGTGGCCCCTGGATTCCAGACGACGGCCGGATATTCACTCACACCATCTCCACTTCTGGAAAAATGACTCAGACCAACTGGAGCGCCAAGGTGCTTCTTCACACACACACACACACACACACACACACACACGTACGTTTACTGCTCTCTGTCAGTGTTGTGATTTCTGAACCCTCTGTGTTCAGGTAGTGTTGTTTCACGAGGGATTGACGTCTCTCATCGCTCACATCCGTGTGGGAAACATGCAGGTCGCACTGGAGGCCAAGAGCACCGTCCTGCCCGCTATCAGTACTGTATCTGTGTGTGCTTTAGGAAGTGTTGAATGTACACTACCGTTCAAACATTTGGGGTGTTTTTGACCCTCTATGGTATGCATTATGTTCTAACCATGATTTTTTTTTTTTATTACATTTGTTTTTATTACATGAAATAGCTTCAATTGTACAAATAAAATATATATATAGTTCGGAAAACGTTGGCATATGGCAACAGTGTACCGCAATGAAAAATAACCCGAAATGACCTTTTCTATTAAAATGCATTACTTCAATTCCACTGTGGTACAGCGTTGCCATATGGTAACATTGATATTTTTTTCATTTTACAGAAAAACTCTGTTAGATCATATTGATTTCTGAATAAAAATGTGTCATTTACTAACCAAAGCTGATGCAAAAAAATCCCCCTTGAGAAGAGATTTTCAGAAATTAGGTTTACAGAGCAATTTCTGGAGCACTTCAACAGGTGTCCTCCATGTTGGTGTGACAGTGGGAAAAAAAGTGTTTGGAGGACCATTCAAATGTCATGTGGCTTAGAAACAGCACATCATTGACTACCTTAAGGCTGGCCCTTTTAATTAAGATATTGCAATATATTGTATTTGTTTTTTGTTTTTTGTTTTTTTTTTTCAGAGGAAATAAGTAGAAAGTAATTGTTGCCATATGGCAACTCCGTACCATAGTTTAAGAATATAATGCTTTCATTCATCAAGGATGCATTAAATTGATCAAAAGTGCCAGTAAAGACATTTATAATGTCACAAAAGATTTCTATTTCAAATAAATGCTGTTCTTTTGAACTTTTTATTCATCTGTAAATCCTGAAACATAAAATGCATCATGGATTCCACAAAAATTGGATTTCTGAAGGATCATGTGACACTGAAGACTGCAGTAATGATGCTAAAATAAAATCAGCAATCAATAAAATGCAGCAATTACAGCAATAAATTACATTTTAACACATATTCACATGGAAAACAGTTATTTTAATTAGTAATAATATTTTACAATTTTATTGTATTTTTAATCAAATAAACACAGCCTTGGTAAGCAGAAGAGACTACTTTCAAAAACATTTGAAATCCTACCGACCCCAAACGTTTGAACAGTAGTGCATATAATACAATTTTTTTTCCAAAATGTTAGTAATGAACTATTTTGAAGTGTTTTCATGTATTTACCTGTATTTTAACATGTATGCATTCAGTTTATTTAACTGTGTTGTCAGTGTGCGGTGATGGTCTGTGTGAGGAAGACGAGAGCTGCTCCACTTGTCCTGCCGACTGCGGCGACTGTCCTCTCAGCTCTGCTGCTCGAGCTGCTATCGCCCTCACCGTCACCACCATCATCATCTGCTTCATCATCAGCGCTATGGTGAGCACACACACACACATACGCATACATGCATCGCACCCAGACATGACTGGAGATCAAGATTACAGAACACATTCATAGAGCGTAGAAATTATGCAGAGCTTAAAGACCCACAAAGTTTCTGATGGTTCATAAAATCTTAAATTAAATTAAATTTAAAGTATTTCAAAATATTTATGTCTTCTAATATTTCATATGCATTTTATTTTATTTTTTAAAGTTTTAGTAATTTTGTGGTGTTTTTGTCATTTTTAATAGTTTCTCTATATGGTATTTTTTATTTTAAATTGTATTTAAATGCTTGTTTATTAGTTTTAATGTAAGTAAATTGAGCTTTTGTTGGTTTAGTACTTCGTTTATTTGAATTTATTTGAATATTTGAAATTTGGTTTTATTTAAACTTAAACTATATGAAACAAGCAACAATTTTTTATTTTTATTTTTCAGAGGTTAGTATTTTATTATTTTCAGACAGTAGTGAAGTATTTTTACTTTATTCTTGTAAATTTAGTCTGTAGTTTATCAGAGTGTTTTTCTTGGGAAAACTTTGCTTCACTACATTCCAAAGCATAATGCCATACTTTTTACTGCACTACATTTCATAAATGAAAGTTGTTGTTTGTTTTACCTTTAATACTTAAGAACATCAAAAATGTAGTACTTTCTTGTACTCAAGTAAATCTTTGAATTACATTTACTTGAGTAAAAGTAAGAAAAGAATAGATTTCTTATGTAGTCAAGTATTAAATAATATTTAATATGAAGTGGACTTCTCCTTTAATTAAAAAAAAAACTTAGTAATAAAGTAATAATATACTTATGTCAATTTTTATATTTCTGAAGTATTTTCATTATGTAGAGATGATGATAGTGTACTTGTTTTGACTAAAGGCTACTTTTGTGTGTGTGTGTGTGTGTGTGTGTGTGTGTTTGCAGTGGTTTAAATATCAGAAACAGAAACTCTTCTGGGATGAGAGTTGGATCATTGACTTCAATCACATTAAACAAGGTGAGTGAAAGACCAAGTGTGTGTGTGAGTGTGTGTTAGTGTTTCATTGTCTAATGTCCGGTGTTGGGGGTAACGCATTACAAGTAACACAAGTTACGTAATATTTCCATGTAATTAGTAAAGTAAAGTAACGCATTACTTTTTAATTGACAAGAAAATATCTGAGTTACTTTTTTCAAATAAGTAATACTTCCCCCCCCCCCATTTATTGATTAAAAGCTCTCCTTTCCCCATGTTGCGAGAAATCAGGAGTAAGATGTTAGTTCTAGAATAAATGTGAACATTAATTCATCTCACTCACAAAAACAGATTCTGTATTCCTCAATATGAATAAAAGCAGTGAAATTCACCTCAGAATATGACGCAAACCTGCAATAATGAAATGTTAAATAATACAAATATCCTTTATGCATTTAATACCGTTGTATTAACTGATGTCTTTGCTGCTGACCTTCGATGATCCAATTCAACCACACTAATAAGCAAAAATTACTCAAGATAATCTAACATTTGTTTTCCTTTTTTTTATTGCTGAAGAGTTGACATTTTTTTCTTCTGTAGTTTACTGTACAGACATGAATTTACTTTTCTCAAAGCCTGAGGCTTTTGGTGTGAAAAGGCTTTTACATTTGCCAAATATAGAAGTTTTTATATTAAAAATGAACAAGCAAGCCCTGCCCAGATTTAAAAAGTAATGCAAAAGTAAAGTAACGCATCACTTTCCATAAAAAGTAACTAATGTATTTAGTTACTTTTTTAGGGAGTAACTCAATAGTGTAATGCATTACTTTTAAAAGTAACTTTCCCCAACACTGCTAATGTCTAATGTGTGTGTTCAGATTACATTGCTCGGGCGACGATGGGCAGCATCATGAGCGTCCCAGCAGCAAACAGCGACTCTAACGCCAGCTGTGTGACGGCACTGAGCTCCTACACCGGCGTCACTGCATCACGCAAACAACTCTACACACAGACCGGCATCTAGTGAGAACAAACACACACACATAACACACACATACTCACTCACACACCACTGTTCAAAAGTTTTGTATTTGGTAGGATTTTTTTGCATTTATTTGATCACAAATATAGTAAAAATAGTCTATTTCAATTTAAAACAGCTGTTTTCTATATGAATATCTGTTAAAATGTAATTTATTTCTGTGATGCGCAGCTAAATTTTCAGCATCATTACTCCAGTCTTCAGTGTCACATGATCCTTCAGAAATCATTCTAAGATGCTGATTTGCTGCTCAGCAAACATTTCTGATTATTATCAATGCTGAAAACAGTTATGCTGCCCAATATTGTTGTGGAAACTGTGATACATTTTATTTTCCAGGATTCACAGATGAATAGAAATTTCAAAAGAACAGCATTTATTTGACATAGGAATCTTTTTTAACATTATAAATTTTTTTACTGTGACTTTTAATCAATTTAATGCATCCTTGATCAATGAAAGTATTGGTTAATTGTAATTTTTGAAATATTGTGTTTTTAATTCTGTTCGTCTTTTCAGTGATGGACGAACCGTTGCAATCAAGAGAATAAAAACGAAAACATTTTCGCTCTCAAAGACGATTCGCCAAGAGGTGAAGCAAGTCAGGTGAGAATGAGACGAATACATCATCGTCCTCCTCCTAATCATGATCATTTGTGTGATCCGGATGTTTATGTTTGTGTTTAGGGAGCTGGATCATCCCAACCTCTGTAAGTTTTTTGGAGGTTGTGTGGAGGTTCCCAACGTCGCCATAGTAACGGAGTACTGCCCTAAAGGAAGCCTGAACGACGTCCTGCTGAACGACGAGATTCCCTTAAACTGGGGCTTCAGGTTTAATACTTCATTAATACACTATTATTGTTATTTATATTTTGAATTTGTTTGATATATATAATTTGATTTCATTTTGCTTTAAGTTTTACATTTTGTTTGTGTGTGTGTGTGTGTGTGTGTGTGTATGTCTTTGTATCAATGATCGTGTCAAATACTGAAATGGATATGCATATAACCTGATTCAAGATTAAAGATTTTTGTCACATATGCAGTTATATAGAGAATACATAACCAGCAGTGAAATGTAAATCAGATCCGCTTCAATGGTGCAATTATTTATTAAGTTTATAAACAAAAAAAAATAAACTATAGATAATAGAGATATTAGATAGTAACAAAGAAAGAAGTCTGAGAGGTACAGGACAGAATATTTAGGACTTAAGCACAATAAATATTCAGATGAAGAGAAATGTGTGAAAATTGCTCAAAAATATAAGTTACATGACAGCAACAAAACAGAAAGTGCTGTGTGCGGAGACAATGTCAAGCTACCGCAACATTTCCACATTTATGATAGACCTTAATTAATTAATTTATTTATTTAGTTAGTTAGTTAGTCAGTTAGTTAGTTAGTTAGTTAACCTGGCAACACATCCCTTACAATAATTAACAATGGTTTTAACAATGGTTTTAAAAATAAATAAAACATGGTTACTACAGTTAAACCACGGTAACCACAAATTAACCATGGTTTTGCTCCACTAACCACAGTTTAACCATGGTATTTGTAGTAAAACTGTGGTTCTCAATACGCCAAAAAAGCATGGTTACTGCACTTTTACTATAGTAAAACCACGGCTAATTTTCTTAAGGGATTGGTTTCTGTTTACTTTATTTCTACTTTCTTTCTTTTGTTTTTATAACTGTTCTGTCTTATTGGTTTGATGTTTTGTACTTTTTAATAAAAGAGAAAGAAAGAAAGCAGACAAAAAGATTTGCAATCCGCTCTCCGAAATCCCGATCCGGGCTCAGAACTTCCGATCTGTATCAAATGATTCGCGATCCGCGTTGCGAACTGAATCAAATGATTCGCGATCGGGGTTCCGATCTGAATCAAATGATTCGCCATCCGCGTTCCGATCTGAATCAAATGATTCGCGATCCGCGTTCTGAACTGCATAAAATGATTCGCGATCCACGTTCCGATCTGAATCAAATGATTCGCGATCCGCGTTCTGAACTGCATAAAATGATTCGCGATCCACGTTCCGATCTGAATCAAATGATTCGCGATCCGCGTTCTGAACTGCATAAAATGATTCGCGATCCACGTTCCGATCTGAATCAAATGATTCGCGATCCGCGCTCACAACTTCCGATCTGAGACAAATGACTCGCGATCCGCGCTCCAAAGTCCCGATCTGAATCAAATGATTCGCGATTCGTTCTCAAAACTTCCGATCTGAATCAAATGATTCGCGATCCGCGCTCTGATGTCCCAAACTGAATCATATGATTTGCGAACGCCCTACGAAGTCTCGATAAAAATCAAATGATTCTAAGGTATAAAATGTGTGTAATGTATGTAAAAAATTTGTTTACAACAAATAAAATGTTCTATATATATTTACCTCAACTTCCATTGAAGGTCACAATTAATTAAATTAATCAAATTATTGATTTTATGCATAAAATGCCACATCAACTGTCTAAAACAGTTAATCACTATTGTATAAGCACATATAAATAATACATAATCATAAATAAATAATCGTAAAATGTTATAATTGCGTTAATAGGTAATATAATTGATTTAATAATAAACATTATTATAAAAAACATTATCCAAAAACATACATGAATAGTATCTTAAAATTGTACATGTTAAATCTAATTTGTGACTAAAAATATGTAAACTTCAGATACATCAAATACCACAGTAAATATACTGAATGATAGTGTTTGTGTCCATTTGCAGGTTTTCTTTTGCTACAGACATCGCCCGCGGGATGTCGTACCTGCATCAGTTTAAGATCTGCCATGGACGCCTGAAATCAGCCAACTGTGTGATCGATGACCGCTGGGTGTGTAAGATCACAGGTACGTCACACACACACACACACACACACACACACACACACACCTCTGCTGAGCAATGCAGGAGCGTCACACCTGTCATGTGTTTAGATTACTGTCTGTGGACGTTTCGACGTGAGGACTGTGCTGAACCGCTCACCACATACCAGCAGAGACTGAAGGAGGTTTACACGCCGCCTGAGGCCCAGAACGGAAGCCAGGAGCCCACGCTGGCCGGAGACGTCTTCAGGTGAACGCAAACACACTCACGCCTGACTGACTGCCAACGCTTATCACCACAACATCTGACACTTATCAGTGTGTTTCATTTGCAGCTATTCAATAATCTTACTGGAGATCGCCACCCGCAATGATCCAGTGCCGGTGAGCTCGTGTGTATACATCTGTTTTATTTTCTGCTTTATTTTTTAAAGTATGTCTATATCATTTTTATTCATTTCTATTTGCATTTTTTAGCTAAAATAAAACAAGTTCAGGTCTTAAGTAACAACATTTTAGTTTTAGTTAACGATAAAAACAAATAATAGATTTAAATAACACATATATTGCCTAAACATGGCTGGAAATTTCACAAATAATTACAAAGAAATGGCAAGAATTAAACTGCACTGAATTAAACATGAAATTCTGAAGTAGAAAGACTATAAAAATAATAGGGTTCGAAGAAATTGCTTAAGAAATTACAAGCAAATTTCAGAGTTAATTACAAAGACATGACAAGTAACACTTTGAATTAAATGCAGAAAGACTGAAAAAGCATTTTCTTGTATTTACAGTGTATGAAATGAAGGCTTGTAATTATATTATGAAGGCGTGTTATATTATATAATATATATATATATATATATATATATATATATATATATATATATATATATATATATATATATATATATATATATCAGGTTTGCTGGGCTCCAGTATGAATGTAAAGTGGACTAAGATTAAAGTTAAATGAAAAGAGAAATATTTTAGCTTTTAAAATAATATTTTCACAGAATTAATATTATATGTTTCCAAGTAAATATATAAAAAATATATAATGTATTTGGCTTACATGAGCAAAACAGACAATTAAATCATTCATTGTAATAATTCATATGACAATTCGCTCAAAAGTCCCGATCTGAATCAAATGATTTGCGATTCTTTCTCAAAACTTCCGGTCTGAACCAAATGATTCGCGATTCGCCCTCCAAAATCCCGATTTAAATCAAATGATTCGCGATTCGTTTTGAAAACTTCCGATCTGAATCAAATGATTCGGGATCCGCGCTGAGCATTTCCGATCTGAATCGAATGATTCGCGATCCGCGATCCAAAGTCCCGATCTGAATTAAATGATTCGCGCTCAGAACTGCCGATCTAAATCAAATGATTCGCAATGCATGCTCCAAAGTTTCGATCTGAATCAAATGATTCGCGATCCGCGCTCAGCATTTGCGATCTGAATCAAATGATTCGCGATCTAAAACAAGAATCGATCTAAACAAAGTCCCGATCTAAAACAAATGATTCACGATTCGTTCTCAAAAGGTAGAATCTAAATCAAATGATTCGCGATCCGCGCTCAGCATTTCCGATCTGAATTGAATGATTCTCAATCCGCGCTCCACAGTCCTGATCTGAATCAAATGATTTGCGAACGCCCTACGAAGTCTCGATCTGAATCAAATGTTTATAAAATTTATCAAATTAAATATATATAGTTTTTGTTATTTATTTATTTATTTATTTATTAAACCAAACAATTTTTATATATTTTATTTTCACATTTCATATTATATTTCAGTTAATTTTTGTTTTTATTTTGAGTAACAGTAATGTGTTTTTCCGTTTGTCTGTGAGGCGGAGGACACCTCTCTGGAGTGCGCCTGGTGTCCTCCGCTGCCAGAACTGATTTCAGGGAAAGCCGACAGCACCTGCCCCTGCCCTGCTGAATACGCTGAGGTCTGTCAACAGACATTCAGAACAAATAACACACTGTATTTTAGTAAAATAAGTAAAAAAATCCTTCAGTCATCCTCAGTGAGAAAACATGGATCTCAAAACTATAGTCACTACTGGAATGAGCTCAAATATGCAGAAGAATCTACTAGAAGCCACCAGCCAGCATCAACACCAAACACTGAGATGTTTGCATTTCATTAGTGTCTATGTAGAAACTGCACATCTGATCTCATGAAAATAGTCTCTGCAAGTTTTGTAGATTCAGCCGTATGAACATCTCTCCTCCTGTTTTTCTCTCTCTCTTTCTGTTTCTCGTCCTCTCATGCTGTCAGCTGATTCGCCGATGCCGTGCTCATAACCCCGCCCACCGGCCCGCCTTTGATCAGATACGCAAGTTTGTCCACAGAATCAATCCACACAAAGTCAGTCCTGTGGACATGATGATGGAGCTGGTCAGTCCAACACACTCACATATACACATATATGTATACACACACACACACACCTCACAATAATAATAAACCTGTGTGTGTGTGTAGATGGAGAAGTACAGTAAACATCTGGAGGTTCTGGTCGGTGAACGAACGCAAGATCTGATGCTGGAGAAACAGAAGACTGATAGACTGCTTTACAGTAAACAAACACACAACACACATCTAACACATAACACAACAAACAAAACATCAAATGTTATAATTAGGGGCCGGTCCTGAACGATCCTAAAGTCTAGTCACTTTTATTTCTATAGCGCTTTATATAATACCGACTGATTCATTCACAGTAATAAACAGGAAAATAACAGTGTTAATCTTGTAAAATTCATCAGTTATGAAACAAATCTCATCTGATGTGCAGTTAAATAAATGTGTGTGTGTTTTTCAGGTATGCTGCCTAAACAGGTGGCTGATGACCTGCGACAGGGCAAACCACTACAAGCCCAAAGTTACGTCAGCGCCACTGTGTTTTTTAGGTAAGCACACAAACACACTAACAAGTGCCTTGTTTGCCCTGTTTGCTCAGCAACCTTTAATGCAACAACATTTAAGGTCGCAGTAAGGTCCCACTTAATAGCTCACTTAAAAATGAACATTAGCTGAAAATTTACTCATCCTCAGGTCATCCAAGATGTGGATGAGTTTGTTTCTTCATCAGATTTGAAAAAATGTGTCATTCCATCAATTGCTCACCAATGGATGTGAATGGGTGCCGTCAGAATGAGAGTCCAAACAGCTGATAAAAACATCACAGTAATCCACAAGTAATCCACACCACTCCAGTCCATCAGTTAACCTCTTGAGAAGACAAAAGCTGAAACAAATCCATCATTAAGACATTTTTACCTAAGTCCATAATCCATAATAACACTTCCTCCAGTGAAAAAGTGGTCTGGTCTAAATCAAGAGAGAAATCTGCACAGATCAAGCACAGTTTACAAGCCAAAACAGCTCTAAACAAATATGTGCCTGGATTTTGATGTGAGAGACAACAGGAGATGCACTTTTTCACTGGAGGAAGTGTTATTATGGATTATGGGCTTTAGATATTTTAGTTAAAAACATCTTAATGATGGATTTGTTTCAGCTTTTGTCTTCTCAAGATGTTAACTGATGGACTGGAGTGGTGTGGATTACTTGTGGATTATTGTGATGTTTTTATCAGCTGTTTGGACTCTCATTCTGACGGCACCCATTCACATCCATTGGTGAGACAGTGATGGAATGACACATTTCTCCAAATCTGATGAAGAAACAAACTCATCCTAATCTTGGATAGTCTGAGAGGGAGTAAAAAGCCAGCTATTTTTCATTGTTCTGGACAAACTCAAACTCTCTCTGATTGAGGTGTTTTGTTCTTCTCGTTTGTCTCTCATCATGTTATTTCCCGTCATTTTCTCAGTGATATTGTGGGATTCACCCAGTTGTCCAGCACTAGTACTCCTTACCAGGTGGTTGACTTCCTTAACAAACTCTACACCACCTTTGACGAGATCATCGACAACTATGACGTTTATAAAGTGGAAACCATCGGCGATGCATGTAAACATAATAACATTTGTTAAGTAGATCATCTGCATCCAGATTAGTTTTGTGTACAGTGTTATTTTAGTATCATTGATATTCTTTTAGAATTTTTATGTATTTTGATTTTTTGCGCTTTCTGTTTTCACTTTGATTTAAAAATTGTGCTCGTTTTGTTGTGTTTTTATCAGTTTTAGTATTATTATTTTTTAAAAATCTGTCTATATAGTATTTATTTAATTTTATTTATTAGTGTTAGTTAATTTAGTTCTATGTACTTTATTACTAAACTGAACTAGTACTGACTTTTCATGGTTTTGACCCTGTTTGCGCGGTGCAGATATGGTGGTGTCCGGCGTGCCGAGAGAGAACGGGATTCTCCACGCGTCTGAGATCGCCAGCATGGCTCTGGACCTGGTTTCCGTCTGCAAGACCTTCAGAATCCCCCACAGACCACAAACCCAACTGCAGATCCGCGCTGGAATACATTCAGGTCCATTAAACCTGCAGTTAAAAGCACTTTGACGTTGTCATTGTTATCTTAGTATCTCTAAGAAAACATTATAGTTTTATTAATATTTAAAGTTTTTCTTTTTAGATTTTCATTTTAATTTAAGTTAAAGTTTTAGCAATTTTGTTGTATTTTTTTGTTATTTTTTAAAAATATGTCTATATAGTTTTAATTAATTTTTATTACAGTTTATTTTGAGTTATTTTAGCACATTATGAGAAATATTGCCTTGGCATCTAGCTGAAATAAAATTAGGTTTTTATGTTTTATTTTGTTTCAGAAAACATTGATTGATTGATTGATTTATAGTTAACTATAATAACCAATAATATCTTCACCTGAGCTGCCATTGGGTTGTTGCATATTACAATGTCTGCAATATCTCATTTCAACACATCAATATTTAATGTTATAAGCCACTATGGGCCACTTTATATCAAAATTACCCTGCAACAAAAAGTTTCTTCATGCAAAAACCCCACCAACCAGCAAGATATAAGTTTTGGCTCATGTTTCGACTGCAATTTGTCACATCACAAACTCACTCTATTTAGTCATTAATTAAAATTTCTAAGATCCTGTTCGATGTGTCGGGTTCATTGTGAGCTCTTCTGTGTGATTTTATCAGTATCTTTCCGATGGTTTGCTCAGGTCCAGTCGTCGCAGGAGTTGTGGGAACTAAGATGCCGAGATACTGTCTGTTTGGAGACACGGTGAACACGGCGTCCCGCATGGAGTCCAATAGCGAAGGCAAGAAAGACTAATCTTGAAATGTTGTTTTGAATACTTTAGTACTGTATGAATTATAGGTTACATAAATATTTTACATGCACATGAACACTAACATGCATAATACTACAGTAACATTACATGCCTGTATGAGAGCTTTAAATGAAAGGTGATAGGAAAATGTATACATTGCAAAAAATTTACAATAAAAAAATGAATGAAATCATGAATCAGAAATGTATAGAATCATCCGAAACAAGAGTTGGGTTGTCTCCAGAGTGATGTTTTGTTTTCTCGTGATTGGTTTAATGGGTTGTTTTCTGTGCAGCGCTGAAGATCCAGTGCAGCTCCAGCGCATTTTACCTCCTGGAGGAGATCGGCGGATACCTGCTCACCTGCAGAGGAGTCTTACAGGTCAAGGTGAGACACGCTTTTGTTCAGCTCACTGACGAACACAACTCCCTGCATCATTTGACAGGATTTAATGAGCTTTTCTAATTACTGAAATGTTATGATCAGTTTATATCCTGTATGTTAGTTTTTGCAAAAAAGGTGGAAGTTTGGAGTTTGGAATGGAATTATTTTTTTTTATTTAATGATAAATTATGTTAATCAAATTTTTAGCATATTTTTAGTTTAAATAAAATGCAGAAGTGCTTGATGGAATGGCTAACTTAATATTTTAAATATTTTTTTATTGACTAAAATCACATCTGATCAGCAATTATCATTATTCTCATCATTATTGAGTGAATGTTAAAAAAAAATAAAAATTAAAGTTTTCAATGTTACCATGTTACTACTGTAAATTGATTGCTCAAAAACTTTTTAAAAAATATTTATGAACATATTTACATATTTTATTAAGAAAATTAAAAATGATAATAATAATAAAAATTCTGAGAAGTTTTAAACAAAATACATTTATTTTATTTGCAAAAACTTTTACTTGCAGTTGTAAAAGTGATCCACTCAACTCGTACAAATTCATGTTCATCAGCAAAATTCAATCCCAAAATTGTGTGAGATATGGTTAAAGGCTAGATACTTTTTACAAAAGTTTTTTTTTACACTGTGTAATTTCACAGATCATTTAACAAAAAGTATTTATGACATGCTCCATACATTCCCTGGTCAGAATGACCCAAACATTTTTTAAAGTTATTTTTAGGGGTTCAAGCAGGTAGTGCTGAAACCCTATTGTAATTGTTAGAACGGTCGCAGATGAGCGATTTCCACATAAAAATAATTGTGCAGACCAAACCGTAAGTCGTGGAGACTTGGAACTTGGAGGGATGGTAGTACTCAAACCGCCTACAACATCACCAAGTCTCTCCCCAATCGGCCTGACGGGGGCGCTACAGCGAACAAAAGTACAAATCGCTCATATCTCCTAAACCGTCAGTCACAGCCTCAGGTGTTATATGTCTTTGGAATCCTTGGCTCACATCAGGCAAAATGCACACATCAGATTTGATCAATGAGCCTTTTTGGTTATTTTTTTAATCGTTGGGTCATTTTTTGCAAAACCTACTTTTGCGAACTAGTCCTAGGTTTTCTGTCCGATCAGAACCAAACCAGTGCAGAAAGATTCTCTGGAGAGTGAAAATCAATGATTATTAAAAAATGTAAAACTTTCGACTAACTGCCGCAAAGGGACGCCAAAACATTCTAAGGGCGCGGGGCCACTTTTAGTAAAATGCCTTTAACTCCTGAATGGAATGAGATATCTCTGCCAAACTCAAAACACTTATGTAGGAGCGCAATCTGAGGTCACAGGAAAAAAAACGCAGAGATTGGCCAATTGGTGGTGCTACAAGAGGGAAAAAAATTAAAAATGGCTATAACTAAGCACAAGTGTCTTTAAGGACATTTGCGTATCTCAAAAAAAACATGGCCACCATTGGCTGATGAAGTTTGAGCACCTATTAGACAAGGTTAACAGAGGCCGATTGGAACGAAATTTGGTGGGCCTGTTCGAATCATGGCCCCAAAAGTCTGAGAGAAATTTGAAATTTGAAATTTGAAACGATTGTACGTTATGCAGTTTTCTAGAACCACTGCTGTCAATCAAACTGTTTTTTAAATGACTGAGAAGATGTGAAAAACCTATAGTCCTAGGTTTTTCGCTCAGTCTGGAAAAAAACACAGCAGTGCAATTCTCAAGCACGTCTAGGCCAATAATGATCAAAAACATTGAAATTTACCATTTGGAAAGCTGGAACGGGGTCATTTAGAAAAGGGGCCTGTTCAAATATACCCAAAAGCCTATAAAGCCTAAACGAAAACTCAAAACTTCACAAAACCTGCTGAGCACATGTGACAGGTGATTCTAAACAAGCATGCAAAGTTTCAGGGAGATCGAACAACAGCTGGCACTATAACAGTCACAAATGTTATAAAAACATCATATTTCTATGGTAAGTCACCTGGATTTGACAAAAATCATTTTTTTTAAATAATTGATTTAGGTGGTTACAGGCTTGCTAAATAATATGTAATGTGTTTTTTCATATGTGCGTAAACACCTAAAGCGCTTGAACACTAAAATAAAGGTGCTTTAAAAGGTTCTTCACAGCGATGCCATAGAAGAACCATTTTTGGTTCCACAAAGAACCATTCAGTCAAAGGTTCTTTAAAGAACCATCTCTTTCTTACCTTTTTATAATCTGAAGAACCTTCTTTCACCACAAAGAACGATGTTAAAGGTTCTTTATGGAACCATTTAGACAAAAAAAGGTTCTTCTATGGCATCGTGCAGCACCTTTATTTTTCAGAGTGAACCCCGGGAATCGCTGCTTGCAGCTATATTTCTTAAAATATAATTGTAAAATCTATCAAATATATAAATGACGTGTATTTTGGGGGTGTTAAAGCATTTGCAAAGTTTATTTCTTTACTAAAAACTATGCATTTTTAGACATTTTTGTTTATCTCTTCCCGGTCAAAATGGACCTGAATGATGAATGTTTTGAGGGTTAATTATGTTAAAACTTCATTAAAATAACTAAATTAAATCACAACTGAAATCTGTGATCTCATGCAGCATTGCACTAGTGTTTGGATTGTGTTCTTGTGTGTTTCTCAGGGTAAAGGTGACATGGTGACGTACTGGCTGGAAGGCAAACGTTCTGCAGCTCCCGCTAAAGACGTGAAGAGACCCGTGACGCTGCAGGAGAGCGAGAGACCCGCGACCGTCCCGGACACACACACAGACGATTACTCCAGTATCCCAGGAGTCCTCAGCGGCTCCGACAGCTCTGACCTGCTCTGTGACCCCATCTGACATCTGTATAAAGTCACAGGTGTGTGTTTACCACAGAAAAACAGCTTCGAAATGACCTTTAGTTTAGCTGCAGTTTACTTAGGACGGTGAAATACTGACTATAATTGTAACTTTAGCTGTACTTCTGTATGTGTTTGATCAGTCAGTGTTTGTAGCAACAGAATAGCAGTAACAGAGCCAATGATAGTAAATACTGGAGTACTGAATAAATATATTTATTAATAAATAAATAAATAAATAAAAACAAATGCATTTAATGATGCTGATATGCCACTTATTTATTTTTGTTTAATCTCATTTCATGAAACCTAAGAAATTGATACTTTAATTCATCATGGATGCATTTAATTGATCAAAAGTGCCAGTAAAGACATTTATAATGTTACGAATCATTTCTATTTCAAATAAATGCTGTTCTTTTGAGCTATTTATTCAACTGTGAATCCTGAGAAATAAAATGTTTATCAGTTTTCACACACTGTTTTCAACACTGATTATAATCAGAAATGTTTCTTGAGCAGCAAATCAGCATATTAGAATGATTTCTGAAGGATCATGTGACACTGAAGACTGGAGTAATGATGCTGAAAATTCAGCTTTGATCACAGCAATCAATTACAGTTTAACACATATTCACATAGAGAACAGTAAATTTAAATGATAATAATATTTCACAATTTTTACTGTATTTTTGGTCAAAAAAATGCAGCCTTGCTGAGCACAAAACATTTATATTTATTTATTTATTTATATTTAAGGGGAGACACTGCAGGCAAAAACACTGTTTTTTAATGCACCTGTCAAGTTTGAGATTTTGGGCTTTTCAAAGTGTTTTTTTAAAGACTAGAGGGAAAAAAAAAACATTCAAAAGACATTGTTAAGTGTTTATTTTTATAGCATTTTATCTGCCGATAGATTTCGCATTTTAAAGGCTGTTTTTAATTTTAAAATGAGTTTTTTTTTTCCTACACTGAGCCATAAATCTCCACTTCAGCAGAACACACACCAAACTTTACATTTTTATTCCTGTCTATATCCTGAAGGTTTTTAAAGAGGGATTTGTTCATATATAATTTGCTTGATTATATACAACATTTTATTCCCCCCAAAAATTGTTAAAATACATTGTTTTCTGTCCGTTCTAAGTTTTTTCTGAATTATGGTGTGACAAAAAGTGATACTTAAAATTCCCTCTGTAAAAACATCTGACTCTAATATGTCTAAATAAATAAATAAGAATTTTGAAACTGACTTCATCAGCGTTTAGATTTTAGCACTAGAAATTTAATTTGAAATTTAAAATGCAAATTAGCGCTTATTTCATTAAATAATGGCTCGTTTGCATATTTGAACCTAACATTTTAGAAAACTTGTAATATGAAAACTGTTTGCAATTATGAATGTAATCAATCAACTGGGTAAGGTGATTGCTATTAGTAATTTTCTTTTACCCTATTCGCCTGCAGTGTCTCATCTTAATGTTTCAAGCATTCATTTTTGTCACAGACATAAAAAATACACAATTAAACACTGTATATTTACTCACTCATGCAGACACATGTGTGTAAATTAAAGCGAAGAAGAGAGATTTACAGAATCTGGGTTACAGAGAGACTTTGGGCTCAGCTGCTGATCTGAATGAGAAGCTCTTCTGCAAATGAACACGAGTGTGTGTGTTTGTGTGTGTGAGAGAGAGAGAGAGACATACGTGTGTTTAATTATCACAGACATATGAGGTCCATCACTCATGTGTTGACTGCAGCTGAGCACATACACAATATCATAAATTATACAGTATATAATGTGTGTTTGTGGTCCAAAAATAAATTAATAACCCAAATTTGGTGTGTGACCTTTTTGTTTATAGATCTGTGGTATTAAATCAGTGATGGTGGTAAACATCATACACACTCAGATCTCAGCACTACAGGTGCAGTGACCAAAACACACACACACACACACACACACACACACACACACACACACACACACACTGATTGTAAATGCGAAAGAGACGGGAGCCTTTCCGTGATGAGAGGAATAATCAGGCGTCTGAAGGGTCTCGCTAATGAAATGCGTGAGCGCCACACGAGCACAAAAGAGCCATTCACTCAATCATTTCATTACCATCACAGAGAGAACAGCAGACGCAGACACATGAAAGCACACTGATCATTAGGATGAGATCTGCCCTCATCGCAAACACACAAAAACAGCAACTCAAACTTTAATGAAACAGAACTTCATCTAAAAATAAAATCATATAGCAACTATAAAAAAGCAACAAACCACATTTGTGTGTGTCTATCTCTCTCTCTCTCTCTCTCTCTCTCTCTCTATATATATATATGAGACAATTTGTAACAACAAATAACTTTTTCAATTGTCAAAAATCAAGTTTTTTTCATTGTGCATTCCAATTAATCTTAATCAAACTGCAGTTGAGTTAATTTGATTAGGTAAAACAATAACAAAAAAAAATACAGCTAACTAACACAATAAAACACAAAAAACACAAAAACACGATAACATAAAAAAAATATATATGATTTTTGAACATTTTAAAAACGGAGTTATCTGTTTTTGCAAATAAACTCTCTCTCTGTATATACTTTTACAAAATAAATAAAGAAGCAAAAATATTTATTTATTGCAATATTTATAGTAGCATATCAAACTAGTATCATAAAACATGTCTAAAACTTAAAGGTAATAATAAAATATGACGGCACTTCACTGTTAAAAAAAAAAAAAAAAAAAAAAACTTTTTATTTCACCAGCTTGTATCAGCAAAAAGCTATTTAAATTAAGTATTATTATGAGATAGTATCTCCAGGTTTGTTTTTTTACCTAAAAATGTTAAAAGTTGTTTTTGTTCATTGAAATAAAGTTAAAGTAAAATATAAACATTAGATTAAATACTTGGACATTATAAATGTTCACTTGACCACTAAATGAAATAAGTTAAAGACAAAAATTACTAAACAGAAATAGATATAAATTACAAACTAAATATAAATAAGGTCCTGTAAAGAATGGATTAGGGTTAATAACTAAAATAAAAGTCATAAAAACACGTTTTTGTTACTTAACATAATCATAAATTGAAAAAAAAAAAAAAATGTTATATAAATAATATAAATATATATATATATATATATATAAATATATATAAAGTTTATTTTAGCTAGTTGCCAAGGCAACATTTCTCATTTTCATTTACTTTGGTGTACAAAAATAAGCAAAACTGAAATTTAAAAAGGTTTAATTGCGATTAATCACATTTAAAAAAAAAAAAATGTGTTTACTGTATATATGTATTATGCATATATATACACACACATACAGTATATATTCAGAAAATATTTACATGTATATTTTTATTGATATAATTAATATTATATATAAATATATTTCATATATAAACACATTTTCCTGAAATATATCCGTTATTTATATATACATATAATAAATATACATAGAACACACACATATTATGTTAATATATGTTAATGTTCGGCTAAAAACACATTTCTTCCATCTTTATTTGACCCTCTAACACTAGCGCTCTTTATTCTAATTCTATTCTTTATAACAAAAAAAAAAAAAAAAAAAAAAAAACTTGCCCTTTTAGACTTTACTCATTTACATACTGCTTGTTTTCTAAAAAAAAAAGAAAAAAATCTATTTTTTTCTCATTGTTTATTATAGAATTAACAAAATGCAAAAAAAGGCCTCTAACACTAGCTTGCTTTTTCTGTTTTCTTTTTATTTATTACACAATTAAAAAAAAAAAAAAAACCTTGCTGCGTGTATTGCGTTAGACTAACTGAGACTTGTTATAGCACTTGCATGTTATTGCTCTTTTGTTGATTTTGATTGCTTCCATTGTCCTTTTTTCTAAGTTGCTTTGGATAAAGTGTCTGCTAAATGTATAAATGTAAATGTAAACAAAAACTTTTATTTTGGATGCGATTAATTGTAATTAATCATTGCACAGCACTAGTAGGCATATAAAAAAAAAAGAAGGTCAAACTAGAAAATTACTAAATATTTCACTTAAATTAAAACATGAAATTATATTTTTTATATTTTATATGTTGTAATCTTTTTTTATATTATATTTAACTGCCAACGACATTATTCCTACACTTCATAAGCTTTTATTCCATTTCCATTGTTCTCATGGCTTTTGAGCAGTGAATTTCACTGCATTACACTTTAGTAAACTCATTTGAAGCCTGTCTTGCATTGATTATCTTTACATGAAAACTCGTCAGCAGTAAACACACATGCTGTGGAATATTCCAGGATCTTTGCTCTTGATACAAGCCCTGTGTAGTGTGCTTTTGCTGTTTCTAGTGCACTGCACCACCTAGTGGACTGATAATGTAGCCAAAAATAGGCAGAGCAACAGAAAAATTATTATTTAATTTAAAAATATTAATAAAAAACACTCTGTTTGAAAAATATATATTACAAAATAGAAGTATTTACATCAACCACAAAAATTACACATTATATACAATAAACGATGAACAGCTTTGTGGCACAGATTGAGTCTGGATCTCCAGATTTCTGCTGGTTTTCCTTAGGGTTTCTGGGAAGGGTTTTGGTCTGAAGTGAATCCAGGGCTGACAGGAGTGAAGCGTCTCAGCTGATAAATGATGAACAGCTTCACGTCTTTATCATTTCTCTTTTCTCAAGCTCCCATTGAGCAGCGATCCGTGTGCCGTAGATGACAAAACCCCATGAAACCAGAACCACCAGCAGAAGAACCTGCAGAAACACACACAATCACATCAATCACAGCACATCACAAGAGTCACATTCAACACTTAATATATAATTAATTAAATCATGTGTGTATATATATATATATATATATATATATATATATATATATATATATATATATATATATATATATATATATATATATATACATACATACACACACACACACACATACACCTGAAAATGTAAAACGTTCAATCAAAACATAAAAAAATATATAAAATACACATTTAAAAATATTAATAAATACCGTCATAGTCTATCTACAAATTAACACTCAAATATAAAAATAATAGCAAAATAGCATTGTGTATCTTTTGTAAGTAATGCTAGTAAAGAAACTAAATATTTTCGATTATTCTGCATGTACTCTATACTATATTTATCCTCAGTCACTGATTTTATTTCACTAATCGTCTGTAAATAACTTTATATAATGAGCGGCTGTATGTTGTCAAAGTCTGTCTTTCGTTCGGTAACTGATCTTAAACTCACGATCGAGAAGATTCTGTCCAAACAGCGCCGACTCACGTACATCTCTTTTGTTTGTTTATTTCAATCGTTAAATTAATCTGGAAACTCGAAACAGCCCGTTAGCGCACTTAGCATCGAATCACGACCGGAAGCACACGACTGGTATCCAAGACTACGACCGGAAGAACCTTTCGTTCCACCCGCGACTTTTTTATTTCTGTCTCAGGCGGTTCGTTTTATATTTTCCATCTACAAATACGGTAAAACAGTGACATGTTCAAAACTGCAAAAGAAAATTACGTTAAATATTTTAACTGTTGAAAAAAAAAATCAACTGTAGTAATGCTTTTCCTATTATTTATTGCCTATAAACAGTATGTGTGTGTGTTTTGTTGTTGTTGTCGTTTTGTTTTTAGTATTTGTTTTTACTCTTTATTTATTTTCAATTTATTTGAATAAATGTATGTTTAAATGTTTTTAAAGAACAAGCAATTATTTATTTGTTTGTTTTTTAAAATAAAAAACAAAACATAAATCTTATTTTTATTGATCTATTTTTATTTATTTTCTACATATTTTAGTAAGTATGTTCATATATTTGTAAATAAAGAACATGCATTCATTTATTTGTTGTCTGTTTTGTTTGTATTTATTTATTTATGTCTTCATTATTTTTATTTGCTTATTTATTTATTATTTATTTTCTGTATATTTTAATAAATAAATGTTTATATGTTCTTATAGAAAGTAAGAACACACATTTTATTTATTTGCTTGTTTTGTATTTTAATTTTTTATTATTCATTTTAATTTATTTGTTTTCTGTGTTGTAATAAATATATTTTTAATTTTTTAAAGAAATAAAAAAACATGTATTTATTTATTTGTTTTATTTTTGTTCATTTATTAATTTTATTAAGTTTTGCTTATTTTTATTTATTTGTTTTCTGTATATTTTGATAAATAAAAGTTCATATTTGTATCAATTATTTTAATTTCCTTATTTATTCATTTTATTTATTATTTATTTTCTGTATATTTAATCAATAAATGTTCATATGTTCTTATAGAAATGAAGAACACACTTTATTTGTTTGTTCTGTATTTTTATTAATTTATTTGTTTTCTATGTTGTAATATATATATATATATATATATATATATATATATATATATATATATGTGTGTGTGTGTGTGTGTGTGTGTGTGTTTTTTTTAGAAATCAAAACATGCATTTATTTATTTTTTATTTGTGTTCATTTATTTATTTTAGTTATTTATTTTGTTTATTATTATTTGTTTTTGTATATTTTGATAAATAAAAGTGTTTTTTTAAGAAAGAAAATGCATTTATTTATTTTGTTTATTTATTTATTTATTATTATTATGCATGTTATTCATTTATGTATATTTTCCCCATATATTTTAATAAAGAAATAATTGTTTACATATTTTTTAAAGGCAGTCAAGTGTATTTCCGCTGCAGGTGTAGTTCCGCTCCAGGCCGTTGGTGGCGCGTGTGCGCGCGTCGTCTGCCGGAAGAGACGCTCTGCTGTGTGTGTGTTCTGTTCTGTTCTGTTCCTCAACAGCAGTGCGAAACTCCTCCACTTCCATCGGTTTTTAATGTTCATCGTCTTTGATTTCGTGTTTTTTTTCGTGATGGATGTGTCGCTGATGTGATATAGATGTGTTTGTGGGCCCGCGCGCGTGCGGTTTGGATCGTTTACAGCGGTTTTGCGGCTTTGTAATGAGGAGCTGATGATCAGGTGAGAGTCTGTTTCATAAAACTAACCATTTGTTTTGTTTTTGGTGATTTGTTTTTGTTTTTTTGGTTTCTTTATCCATGTATTGTCTGTAGAGGTGTTTTGTAATCGTTGTTTTGAATCATCGGGGTAGGCAGAAGAGAGATATCCGGTAATCATCGATCAAAACACTTCAGGCAGCATGTAACGTTAGCTACTTATTTTTGAAACATTTCTCATAATTTATGTGATTCCGTCTCTCATTTTGAGCATAGTTCTCAGTGTGTGTGGATGTATCTGTGTGGTCGGGGATGTCGCTGTCTTCAGAGACTCAAGAATGTGTTTACTGAAATCATCTTTATTTACATTATTGAAAACCGTTAATGTCTTCATGTGAATTAATTGCGCATTTAAAAAGTACTGTGATTGTATTAGATGATGATACAGTGGTGTTTTGATGTATCCCATGGTACTGAATAATTACCATATACACATACCATAGTACTCCGAAGTACTAAAAATAGCATGCAATTGTTATTGTCTGTGAAGCAGTAATTTCAGAATTACTTTCTTTATTGTATAGTTGTTTCAGAATAATTTATTCAGAGTAGAACAAAATCCACTTTCATGATCCCACCTTTCTTTATTTATTATTAACATTTTGCTGATTTTACAAGGGTTATGTAAAGTTATGGCCGACTGTATATATACTCAAGAAAAGCTTTATTTTTAATGACAAAGATTGCAAGTTGTGTTATAATGACGTTTCTAATTTTTGTCAGAAAAAGTATGTAAAATTCAAAAATGCTGTAGTAAAAGTGATGCTTAAAGTGAATTAGCAAATGTAAACCTGAATCACTATTACAAACAACTAGGCGAGAGGGCTTTATAAATATTTTTTACAATGCAGAAACACAGATGAAATTGTGGAATCCAGTTATAAAAATGGAATTTATGCAGAATGTCAGAGAATTTGGCTAAAACTTAATCAAATGACAGTATGGTCCAATGTCTGTGTATATTAAACAGCAAAACGGCTGATATTCTGAAAGAAATATATGAATATAAAAGAGAACTCAATACGATTGTTAAATTATTTTATATATATGGACATTTTGCAGATTTTAATTTTAAATATATAACTGCAACTGTGTGCATAGTCAAGAAAGCTCAAAAATGTTTTTTTTTTTTTAATAATAAGGATCAGTAAAAAAACATTCAATAAACATTTCACAAGGCAATATTATTAAAATTGTAAGAAAAATATTAAATTGTTAAACTTTGAGTTCAGTTTATTTTTAGAAATCCTTTTGTTATTACATTTTGATTAAAACCAATAATCATTTTACAAACATGTAACAGTGAAATCCCTTATTCGGGCCAAACTAAATAAAAAACATTTATTTTTTATTTTTTATTATTATTATTATTATTATTATTATTATTATTATTATTAACATATTGCAGACATTTTTTTCAAGTGTTATGTAAGTTTATGACTGCAACTGTATACAGTCAAGAAAACTTAAAGAAGTTTTTTGGTAATAAGAATTATTAAAAAACAGTAAGCATGTCATAAGCCAAGATTATTTTTTTAAATTTGAATGTTTTACTAATTCAGTTTACATCCTTTTTGATTATGCAATTTTAATTAAACCATTAAAATGGAATCCAGAAAAATTTGGGGAAAAAATAAAACCATATTTAATAGGGTCCTATTTGTATTACTCTAGTTTACACTAGTAACTTGTACTGCAAATGTTGTTGACTCTTGTGATAAATTACTTGTATCTCATTTGCAATTCGCTTTGGATAAAATGTAATGTGGGAATGTAAATAAAAATGCTTCAGCATCTACACTATCAGTCAAAAGTTGTTTTTTAAAGAAGTCTTGTCTGCTCACCAAGCCTGCATTTTTTTTTATCCAAAGTGCAGCAAAAACAGTACAAATTTGAAATATTTTACTATTTAAAATTATTATTTTCTGTTTGAATATATTTAAAAGTGTAATTTATTCCTGTGATTTCAAAGCTGAATTTTCAGCATCATTACTCCAGTCTTCAGTGTCACATGATCCTTCAGAAATATTTCTAATATACTGATTTGAATTTTTTCAGGATTCTTGAAAGATGAATAGAAAGTTCAGAAGAACAGCTTTCATCTGAAACAGAATTTTTGTGTAACATTGTAAATGTCTTTATCATCACATTTTATCATTTTAAAGCATCTTTGCTAAATAAAAGTATTTTTGTCAAATTCTTTCTCCCCAAAAAATAGTGACTCTTTTGAGCTTTTGAATAGGATAATGTATAATGTTACAAAAGCTTTTTATTTCAGATCTTTTTATTCATCAAAGAATCCTGAAAAAAATGTACTCAACTGTTTTGAATATTGATGATAATGATAGTAATTAGAAATGTTTCTTGAGCAGCAAATCAGCATATTAGAATGATTCCTGAAGGATCATGTGACACTGAAGACTGGAGTAATGATGCTGAAAATTCAGCTTTGATCACAGAAATAAATTACATTTTAAAATATATTCAAATAGAAAGCAGTTACTTTAAATAGTAAAAATATTTCACAATATTACTGCTTTTGCTGTATTTTGTAATAAATGCTGGCTTGGTGAGCAAAAACTTTTGACTGGTAGAGTATGTTCTTGCATTATTGTCTGATGAACCAGGCATTGGATATTACAAATACTTTTTTGTTCCTTTGGAAAAAAAAAACCTCTGCTAAATGCATAAATGTACAGGTTGTCTAATAAGCTGATATTTTGTGTGTCGTAGATGATGGCGCCCTCTAAGATGAAGTTGCGTGTGCGGAAGCGAGACAGCGCTGACAAATCGTCTCAGCGTTTATTGGCCAACGCATCGCCTGATTCCAAATGCCCCATCTGCCTCGACAGCTTCAAAAACGTGGCGTCGTTAAACCGCTGCCTGCACCGTTTTTGTTTCCGCTGCATCCACGAATGGTCTAAGAACAAAGCCGAGTGTCCGCTCTGCAAGCAGCCGTTCCACTCCATATTCCACTCCGTCAAAGGGGAAAACGACTTTAAGGAGTTCATATTGCGGCCGCCGGAGAATGGAGCAGCTTTGAACGCCGCTGCTGGCGACCCACCAGAGCGCGTGCTCCGCCCCCGGGTTCTCCGAGGCAGGGAGAGGCGGAGCCACAGAGCGCAACAGCCCGCCCCTTCCTCCTCCCCTCCGCTGGAGGACGACGTCATGTTCGACGGCCTGACGGACGCGGCGGCGCTAGCGGAAAACCAAGACGTCCAGCAGATGGTGCTACGGCTGACGGCACGAAGGCATGGGCGGGGCGAGGGGCGGAGCCTGCGGCGATTGCGCGACCAAGACGTTGTGGCGTTCCGACGTGCGCTTTATAGGACTGGCGTACGCGTGCGCAACGCACGGGACGCCAGCAGACAGAGGGACATTTCAGCAGCATTCTTGCGTCAAAATCCTGGCTGTTTGCGGCGGCTGTTACCTTGGCTACAACGTGAGCTCACCGTCTTGTACGGGTCGCATGGCTCGCTGGTGAACATCGTGCAGAACATCATCATCTCACGCATCATGAACTACAATATGGAGGACTCGGCTATCCGAGACGAGCTCCGCCCCTTCCTGCTGGCGCGCACCGATCACTTCCTGCATGAGCTGGTGAGCTTTGCCCGCTCCACCCTCAACATGGAGGCGTACGACCAGCAGGCCGTTTACGACTGTCCCGCTCCCAGCTACGAGGAGGGCAGCAGCTCGGACCTTTCCGTTATCGCCATCTCTGAGGTGAGACACGCAAACATCAGACATTACGTTTAGTAACGACTAACAGTTTTTGAATTTACTTGCTTTGCCTTGTTGTTCTGTATGACTTTCATTCTTTTAAGATGTTAAGCACTTTCTCATCATTTCAGCATTATTCGCGAAACATTTCAACTTAATTTTTGCAATTTCGACTTTATTCTCAAAACGTTTAGACTGTATTCTTGAAACATTTTGATTTTATTCTCGTAATTTCAACTTTATTCTCGCAATTTCGACTTTATTCTCGAAACATTTAGATTTTATTCTCATAATTTTGACCTTATTCTTGTAATTTCGACTATATTTTCACAATTTCGACTTTGTTCTCAACCATTTTGACTTTATTCTCAAAACATTTAGACTATTCCTTGAAACATTTTGATTTTATTCTCGTAATTTCGACTTTATCTTGAAACTTTTAGACTTTATTCTCAAAACATTTAGACTTTTCCTTGAAACATTTTGATTTTATTCTCGTAATTTCAACTTTATTCTCGTAATTTTGACTTTATTCTTGACCATTTCGACTTTATTCTCGAAACATTTCAACTTTATTCTCACAATTTCAGCTTTATAATCAAAACATTTAGACTTTATTCTCAAAACATTTAGGCTATCTCATTATTTCGACTTTATCCTCAAAATATTTTGACTTTTTTTTTATAATTTTAGATGATATTTTTTAGTAATCAAAAAGAATGTCTAATTAATTGAAATAAAAAATACAATTAAATACAGTTTAACAACAGTTTATTTGAAGTTTAACAAAAATTCATTTTTAGGGCCCTTTTTATTTTTTCTTAAATTCTGTTATTTCAGTTTTATTTAAACATGATTCCATTTCAATTGTTTAATTATATTGTAATCATCATATAAAAAATGTCATCCGTTTAATTAATTACAGTTTTAATAATTACAATTTTTAAAACAATAGAGCCCTATGAAATGTTTTGTCTCTTTAGAAATTCTGTGTTGTCTATTTTCATTTATTTATTTATTTATAATTTAATGTAAATTTATAACCAGTAAGGATCGTATTTAAATTAATGCATAAAACATTAACAATTTAAATAATCCTTTAAAATGTAATTGTAAATGTAAATGTAAATCTCTAAATGTAGCTCTTTTTATTTTTTTGCATTGTGCTTCACAAGAAATGTTTACTGTTAGAATTAATGCATGGAGAAAATGTGTGTTTTATTTGGTTTGACCACGTTGGAAATTTTTGTGTTCTGGCCCACAATAAATTTTGTGTTGCACAGGCATTTACAAAAACCTCAACATATTAGCACAGTATGGTCCTAAACCCAAAACGAAAACTGATCAAAAAATATTAAAAATGGCCAAGCAACTGAGATGGATTGACCCTGAAAGCAGCAATCAAAGTGTGTCAAGCTCCAAAAATGACAAAAAAAGACACAATTTCCTCTTCGTTTTCCTCTATTTTTACTCCACCATAATGAGGAGTAATGCACAAACTAATAAATAGTATACTTTTGGATAAAGGTGTATACCAAATACATAAATGTAAATGTTGTTTAGTGTATCTGTATAGCTCTAAAAATCTTATGACGTCATGATAACATTATGTGAGGAACTATAAATAATTCAAGTTGTTATTCTACTGAAATAGTCCCCTGTGAGGTGTTCTGATACTGTGTTTCTGTTTATTGTAAGCATATAATGTCAAATAACAGTAGGAGGATGTGAAGGATTTCTGGTTTAATTTACCCAAGTCTTCATTGTTACCATTGTCTTTCCTTACAGGATGATGATAATGAGAGTGAGGACAATGTCACAGAAAATCCTTCTGCTGTCCAGGAAAGCCTTGCATCCGTTGCCACAGCAAGTGGAGCGGAAAGTTTGCCAAGTCAGTCGGCGTGGGACGATGAAACGCCTGGTCCCTCCTATTCAACCCTCCTCCCCTCATCCAGCCAATCACAGGACGAGGGGGTGGGGCCAAGCTCAAGTACAGCCCCTCCCCTCACTGCCCTGGACATGACTGTCCCTGCGGCGAGTGGCAGTGTGTCACCTGGACCAGGTGAAGATGACGAAGAGGAAGAGTGCCTGATTGTAGGATATGTGAAACCAATGGCCGAACGTACCCCAGAACTTGTTCAGCTCTCCTCAGATTCGTCTGAGGAGGAGCAAGAGGCGGCCACCGCCGAGGCGACGGCCTTAGTAACGAAATCAGAAGAGCCCCAATTGCAGCTCCCGTCACAGTCCCACTTGAACCCGCTTAGCCCTAGTTCCTCCCCAGGCCCTGCTCCGATGTGCAGTCCACAACATTTACACTCAGATGGAATCGGATCACACAGCAGAGAACAAGAAACTGATTACTTGTCCTCTCATGGTCACCGGTCCAAAGATGGTTCACGGTCACATTCACGGCAGAGTCGAGATGAGCTCAAAGGTAACGGGAGGCATAGAAGTCATCGGCGCTCTGGAAGCAAAGAGAAGGACCAGAGTTTAGAACAATCTCGGCACACCAGGCCCCTGGATTGCTCGCCAAGCCAAACACAAAATTGGACACAGAGCCCAGCGGTGTCCGTTTGGAGCGGTAGCCCTGTCTCCAGGTCGCACAGTAGTGACTGCTCTCCCTCCCAGAACAACAGCAACAGGGGCAGAGAGCGTTCGCGCCATGCCAGAGAGAGATTCTCGCACTCTCCTTCCCACTCCAAAAGGAGGCGAACCAAAGAAAAGAGGAGTAAGTCACCTGACACTGACTCGTTCCTTGGTTCCCACCATCCCCAGCGTTGTCGTAAACGCCGCAGACGGTCGGTCAGCAGCAGCAGCGCTGACTCGCACTCCGAAAGATCCCGCCTAGACAAACCTAGTGGCAAACGCAAGTACAAAACCCGGCACTTGGAGCGAGCAGCCCAGCGACAATACAAGGAGGGAACCGCAAGCAAGGAAAAGCGGCACCGAGAACGCAGACGCAGCAGGGAACGATCTCCAAGTGTGGAGATCATCTACGAACGAAGGGCTGATCCACACTGGGTCCAGCGGAAAAAGAGGAGGCACCGGAAGCGAAAGAGGGAACTGCGTTCACCCACTGTGATCACCATTGATAGCGACAGTGACCGTACCATCGACTGTCTGGACCGCGTCATGGATGTTATAGACCAAACCGCTGCTGATGTCGAGCAAAGAGATGCGACTCCAGAGCAAGATTCCCTCCAGAACGCAAGTTGTACCTTGGACTCTTCGAATCCTCTATCCGAGCCCTCGAGTCCTATGGGCCACGGTGAACTAATCGCTGAACGCACACTAAACCTGGACGACTGTGTGGTGGATGTAGTCGGCCGCAGTAGTTCCGACTGCTCCCGAAATATGGATGCCAGTATCCACGAAGAGTTTATGCCTGACCCTTTTCCAGTGGCTTCGATAACAACAGCCCCACCTTCAGACATGAGGCTGCTTGAAACCATTCTGCAAGATCTTGTGGATTTCCTACCGAGGGCGGAACAAGAGATGGGGCCGCCGAGTCCTCGTGCAAGTTCTCCTGTTCAACAAGAACCCGCTTCTAGCCAACAAAAAGACCAATCGAAGATGAGCGGAGATGACGAAAACTTAGAGAGCGAGAACACGGATGGCAGCGGACCACAAGAGACTACGACCAACACTGCTAGCTAGACTTTTTTTGTACAGACTCATGCTTGTCTGAATCACTCAGCCTCTAGACGTTTTTATAAACTCATGTAAAAAATTTAATTACTGCTGGAAACAGATGCTTACGAAACATTAAGACGATGTTTTTGCTCATTTACAATGTCATTATTATTGTATTTATAGTTACCGTGATCCTCTTCCTCGAATCTGGTGCTGATTCACTGTGCCACAACCCAACGACGATCATGTCTGGATGGCAACCCTTGTTCCACTAACCTTAACCCTAGCAGCAGCAGATATATAGGGGTTACCATCTAGACTAGTGGTTCTCAGCTTGTTTGCTTTAAAACCCAGATTTTGTTTGACAAGATGTAGAATAAAATATGGAAAATTTACACTATCAGAAAAAAATGTGCAGAACTTGTACCTTTAGGCATACAAAAGATTGTCACTGTTGCAGTACCCTTAAAAGGACGCATTTTAACCGTATTTACTTTTAAAAGGGCATTATGTACCCTACATATTACTACTTAAGGTGCTAATATGGACTTTTTAGGGTTGGATAAGGTACAGTGTTGTACCTTAAGGGTACGTATTGCTGCTTAAGGTGCTAACAGCACCTTTTAGGTTTGGACGAGGTACAAGGTTGTACCTTAAGAATGCATATTACTACTTAAGTTGTTAATATGCACCTTTTAGGGTTGGCAAGGTGCAGAGTTGTATGAATATTACTACTTATGGTGCTAATATGCACCTTTTAGGGTTGGATAAGGTATATCATTTGTACCTTAAGGATGCATATTGCTGCTTAAGGTGCTAATATGCACTTTTTAGGGTTCGATAAGGTACAGCGTTGTAACTTAAGGATGCATAATACTAATTAAACTGCTAATATGCACCTTTTAGGGGTAAACAAGGTTGTCCTTTTAAGGTTGCTGTCTCACTGACAAGCTGCTTTACCTCTAAATGTTGCAAAAGTTACATTTTATTATTTGCATTTGGCATTGTGTTTTTCAGCTTCTGTCCACAATCCTGTCAGAGCAGACCTGTGATCCTCTTTTGAATCAGGAGCCACTGGTTGAGAACCACTGATCATTCATTATTCAGTCCCACTGAGCTTGGAGAATTGTGTCTTTGTTAAACTCAGGGAACAGGTGACGTGCACCTCCATGCCTCCGTTGTGCAGTATGTGTGTATGTGCTGGTGTATGCGGGACTATGGTGACACCCTGGAGATATAATTCACTGATCATGTCTACTGAACACACATCAAGCCTTCTTACAACAGCTGTCTGTCATGTCAGCCAACAATCAATAAATGCATTTAATAGATGTACAATAGTGTCTGAAACTGTTTTTCTTTATGAACAGCAGCATTCGGTCATCACCTTTTTGACTTGATCAAGACCTTTAGTTCTAACAAATTGGGATGTGCTAACCCCTGTGTCTTCCAGGTAATGGTTAAACCCCTATATTGGTGGAGTTCCAGCTGAATTGCACAGGGTTCGTACAAGGTGCTTAAAGTACTTGAATTTGACTTTTTAAAATGTAAGGCCTGGAAAACCCTTGAAAATATTCCTGAAGAGGTACTTGAAAATCATTTGACTTAGATCCGGACTTTGGAATGGGTTTACGAATCATTTGACTTAGATTGTGACTTCGGTGCGGGTTCGCAAATCATTTTATTCAGATTGGTATTTTGGTGTGGGTTCGCGAATCTTTGATTCAGATCGGGACATTGGTGCGGGTTCATGAAGCATTTGATTCACATCTGGACTTTGCAGGTTTGTGAATAATTTGATTCAGATCGGTACTTTGGTGTGGGTTCGCAAATCATTTGATTCAGATTTGCACTGTGCGGGTTCGCAAATCACTTGATTCAGATCAGCACTTTGATATGGGTTCACGAATCATTTGATTCAGATCGGGACTTCAGTGCAGGTTCGCAAATCATTTGATTCAAATCAGGACTTCGGTGTGGGTTCGCAAATCACTTGATTCAGATCAGCACTTTGATGCAGGTTCACGAATAATTTGATTCAAATCGAGACTTCGGTGCAGGTTTGCAAATCATTTGATTCAGATCAGGACTTTGATACGGCTTTGTGAATCATTTGATTCAGATCGGCACTTTGGTGCAGGTTCGCGAATCATTTGGTTCAAATCGGGACTTCGGTGCGGGTTCGCGAATCATTTGATTCAGATTTTGCACTCTGCGGGTTCGCGAATCACTTGATTCAGATCAGCACTTTGATGCGGGTTCGCAAATCATTTGATTCAGATCGGGATTTTGATGCGGGTTCGTGAAGCATTTGATTCACATCGGGACTTTGCAGGTTCGTGAATAATTTGATTCAGATTGGTACTTTGGTGCGGGTTCGCAAATCATTTTAATTCAAATCGGGACTTTGGTGCGGGGTTCGCGAATCATTTGATTCAGATTTGCACTTTGTGGGTTCGCAAATCACTTGATTCAGATCAGCACTTTGATGTGGGTTCACGAATCATTTGATTCAGATCGGGACTTCAGTGCAGGTTCATGAATTGTTTGATTCAAATCAGGACTTCGGTGTGGGTTCGCAAACCACTTGATTCAGATCAGCACTTTGATGCGGGTTCGCGAATAATTTGATTCAAATCGAGACTTCGGTGCAGGTTCACCAATCATTTGATTCATATCGGGACTTTGATGCAGGTTCGCAAATCATTTGAACCAGATCGGGACATCGGAGTGATTTCATAAATCTTCTGATTTTTTATTTTTATTTTTTTTCTTTCTGTTTTAGAATTTGAAGTCATTGTTTGATAAGTGAGATCTCTGATTAAGAAAACTAAAAGTAGAGCTTGAAAAGTCATCCGTACAAACCCTGTGTATGTAGTTGGAAGAAAATTCATTACTTCCAGTCACTTTATTTCGAGCTTTCAAAAGTAAGAAAAAATAGTGATGTGATGACTGTGATGTCTAATCGGTTTGTTTGCATTTTCTCGGTTGGTTTTTTATAGGTTATGAATACCGTGGTGACTTTCTTTAAGCGTATTTTTAGATAATTATGTATACATTTTAAATTATCATCATCACAACTGTTTAATTCACACGCCTGTTTAAGGTACACAAATCAACGCCCGTTCACTACGAGGTGAAATTATTTTGTGGAATTCCCCTTTAAGAATTGATGACTTATCTGTTAATTTATTGGGAAAGGGACGGTTCTGATTTCAGTTTCAGCGAAAGTTAAGTTGATAATCCCGTCACGTCGCAGCAAGGGATTTTTGCCCAGCCGAAGATTCAAAAGGCCCGTCTACCATCTTAAAAGGGCCTTATCGGTGTTTTAGCAGAATAAAAAATGTCTTTGGCGCTCTAATCCTGACAGCTCTAGGAACGCGGCTGTGTCTCAAACCCTTCTGCGCTCATTACCAAGGCGGCATGTTTGAGCATTACAGGAGCGCTGTAGGGAGCGTTTGGAAAGCGCCTATGTAGGCAGCACACTAGGTTTTGAGACGGCTGTTTTCGTGAGATGAGTTTCGTTTCCTTGTTTGTACTTTCGCTTTTGTTTCTGGATCAGCTGTAGTGAAGCTCAGACTCAGTCAGTCGCTGTCGTGGAGTCGTGAATCGCCGCAGAAATGTACGAGCTGGAAAAGGAGAATTTGCGACGCTTTAGCGTTTATATCGCAAAGTTTTTACGACCGTCAATCATCAAGAACTTCATGACGACATACTTCGATAAAGGTGAGAGTTAATGAATGAACAACGACATCAGCAGCTAATCAAGTCTGTAGCTAGCCTGTTTGTTGTCTTTATCAAAACATCCTTCAGCTTGTTGTCTGATTATGGAATCCTATTATATATTTTGTAATCTATATCAGAATTAAAATTGCATTTGTTTTGAATAATGTCTGTTACTGGACAGCTGAATGAATTAATGTAGAAATGTTACCAACCTGAAAACCTTTTTATATCTTACAGAATTGCTTTATGTTATTGGAAGTTATGGAGAATGATGTGTTATGAAGAGAACATATTCTGGATAGTAATAAATATGCAAAGGAAGCATTAATTTAAAGGGCTTTCAGTCTTTTAGATACCATTGACCCACTCTCGTGCTGTTTTTATATTTATTTTTAATAAAGTCTTATTTTATACAGTGAAAAAGTTAATATTTTGAATGTGCAAAATATTTGGGAAAAAAATAATTTTTGTTTATTTGTAAGTCGCTTTGGATAAAAGCATCTGATAAATGAATAAATGTAAATGTGTAGGTATAAATGTAAAAATATTTTTTTTCCTACTCCCTTTAGTACTGTATTGTTACTTAAAATCAACTTGTATTTAATTATTTATATGTTTTGTTTATTTATTTATGTAAATTAGTCCTGTCAAACGATTAATAGTATCCAAAATAAAAGTTGTTTACATAACATATGTGTGTGCACTGTGTATATTTATTATGTATATATAAAAACACACAAACAGTATATATTTTGAAAATATTAATAACATTAATTTACATGTATGTTTTTATTCATATAATTAACATTATATATAAATATATTAAATATATAAACATTTTTCTTAAATATATCCATGTATGTGTGTATTTATATATACATAATGAATATACACAGTACACATATATTAAGTACACAAAAACGTTTATTTTGGATGCGATTAATTGCGATTAATCATTTGACAGTGCTCGTTTAAATGGTTTGATTTTATTATTGTAGTACTCTTTAATACTGTACTGTTATCAGTTTTTATTTTATAGTTAATTTTTAATTTAGTTTAACTTTATTATTGATATTGAACTGATTTTGTACTGTTAAATATGATTTTTTTATTTACATTTTTTTTAATTTAGTATAATTTCATTTATTTTTACGGTTTTTCAAGTCAATTTGAATAAAAATCTGTGAAATTTATTGTCTTAAAATTTATAAAACTTATTTAAAAACAAATAAATGACGGTCTAGCATACAAAAAAATCTGTGAAATTAATATAGTAAATGTTACAGATAGGGCTGTGTGTACTATGTGTAATCATTATGTATATATATAAATACACGTTAATGTAAATATTTAAGAGAAATATATTTATGTGCAAAATATTTTTTTTTTATATATATATAATATGAATTATATAAAAATGTTTGCATTTGTATATACATAATAATTACACACAGTATACACACATATATTAGGCAAGCTCAAACTTTTATTTTGTATGCAATTAATTGCAATTGACAGCCCTAGTTACAGATCTGTTTTTTGGTGTAGTAATGTTGGAATATAAAATAAGTGCACAATTGTGCCTTGCTGTTTTTAGCAACCTGTTTCCAGATATGAGCTCTATTCTATTCTATTATGTTCTATTCTACCTCTCTGCACAGAGTTGGTGGAGAACATTCTCTCTACGGAGGAGAAGTCTGTGACCACAGCTGCCCAGATTCTGCTGGACCGAATGTGTTATCTAGATGAAGTGGGCTGGTTTCAGGCCTTTCTGGACATTCTGTACGCCTCAGGTGAGTTTAGTAACTTCCTCATATCATGCAGGGCTCATGAATGCAATGGGAGATGCTGAGGATGTGTGTATTGATGTACTGTAGAGTACACCGGTCTGCACGACGCCATTAAAGATTGGAATTTCCAGGAGTTAGAGGACCTGAACAAACACAGGATATTTCTAGAGAGGATCGAACCGTCAATCACCAAGCACATGAAGCCCAGCGAGCTGCTCGCGCACATGAGCGGCTGTTTGAAGCCCAGAGAGTGTGAGGAGATCAAGGCGGTGAGTCTGCTATCAGATATACTCTACAGCACGTATGTATGTTCTAGCCTCACACGTCCACGCTGTATGTGTGTGTTACAGGAGGAGAGTCAGCGCGGTCGTATAGCAGCCAGTGAGAAGCTTGTGGCGAGTCTCCTGCGCTCAGACAGACCCAACTGGTTTAAACTGCTGAAGATTGCACTGGAAAACTGCGAATTAGACGAGGCTCTAGAACTGCTGGAGATGAGTAATACTGCTTATCTATCTTTGTATTTATCGATATGTTTACTAGTCTGTCCATCTATCTTCATCCATGCATCCATTCCAGGGTTCGTACATGGTGCTTAAAGTACTCGAATTTGACTTTTTGAAATGTAAGGCCTGGACCACCCTTGAAAATAGCAACATTCCTGAAAAGCTACAAAGTGCTTCAATTATTGAATGCAGCATATCTATGAAATAACTGTTTAATTTAGTCAAGAAACACACATTTTTTTTCATGCAATCCAAAAAACATCGGTGTGTTGTAGCAAAAAATGTAGAAAAAAACTTACAAATAACATGAGAAAAATGTATCTTCATTCTTACAGTTACAACCATGATAGCGCACGTACATCTCGGAGACGTCTATGTGACGTCTGCATTTACATCTGCAAGACGTATTTTTTACGTAGTTTGCACATCTGCAATACGTCTATTGGACGTTTCCGAACAGATGTTAAATAGACGTCTATTGGATGTCTTTAAGATTTTTATGATTTAGAATGTATGTAAAACTTACAGACGTCTGCGGGACGTTTGTACACAGCAGATAATTTTCAGATCATCAAATCATGTGCTATATGGGAAATAGGTCTATCTTCAGTGTTTGAGGTTATTTTTTTATTTTTTTTAGTTATTTTTTACATTTTTCCGTCACATCATAGGACACATTGATACGTTAACTACCCTTCTGATTCTAATGTCATAAAACTAGTGAGCTAAGCCAGTAGTAGTACTGACAGTGTTGTGTAAACATGGCTGAAGACATGAAAAGAGGAACAGATGAAGCAAATCAACTGAGTCATGCACGCTGGAACCACTCCGACTGATTCGAACGCGTGACATTGATCATTCATTTCAAGCAATTCACTAGCAAAAACCAGATTGAATTAAAAGAGCCATTCATTTTTGAATTTCAATATCACTTGTAATTATTTTAAAAAGCAGGTCGTAATGGGTGAAACAAAGCTCTGAAACTCTGAATCAGTTAAATCATTGAGTCGCAAAATGAAGCACTTCAATCGAATCGCGTATCACAAATCATTTGTTTCAGATTGGGGCTTCAAAGTTTTTTAGTTTTTTTAAACTAAACAATACAGACATCAAACCATTAAGACAATACAATGATAAACATAAAGACAAATAAAAGGAGAAAAATGCAATAATATACATACAGATGTTGCCAGGATGAAAAAGTAAAAAAAAACAAAAAAAACATAATATATACAATTACATCTCAAGGAGACACAAAGGACAAGTATAAGATACAGTTTTCAGTGCTTTCAAATTAACAAAACTTTGAATAGTTTTCATATACTTGTCCAAGTCCACTTTGAATAAAGAAAAGAGAGGTTTAGAGCCAGTAAACTTTCGTTTGTGAATGTGAAATTTAGCCAACAGCAAACGCAAATGAATGATGTAATATTTTCCGGGCCTTCAAATTGTGTATCGCGAACGATTTGATTTGGATCGGAACGGGTTCGTGAATCATTTCGCGAATCGAATGATTCAAATCAAATGACTCGCGACCCGCGATTTAAAGTCCTGTTCTAAATCAAATTTTTCGCGATACATTTCGGATCTAAGTCAAATGATTCGCGATTTGCGCTCCGAGTCCTGATCTGAAATGATAGTTCGCGAATCATTATTCAAATCGGGACTTGAGCGTGAATCGCGAATCATTTGATTTAGATCGAAACGGGTTTGTGAGCTAATTTGCGAATTGAATGATTCAAATCAAATGATTCGCGATACGCGATTTGAAGTCCCGATCTAAAATGATTGTTCGCGAATAATTATTCAGATCGCGAATCATTTGGTTTAGATCGGAATGGGTTTATGAATCATTCCGCGAGTTGGATGATCTAAATCAAATGATTCGCGATTCACGCTCAGAGTCCTGATCTGAAATGGTTCGCGAATCATTATTCAGATCGGGTCTTCCGAATCATTTGGTTTACATCGAAACTTCGGAGCGCGAATCATTTGATTTAGATCAGAACGCGTTTGTGAATTATTTCGTGAATTGAATAATTCAAATCAAATGATTCGCGATCCGCGATTTAAAGTTCCGATCTAAGTCAAGTGATTCGCGATTCGCACTCCGAGTGCTGATTTGAAATGATGGTTCGCGAATCATTATTCAGATCGTGACTTTAGAGCGTGAATCGCGATTCATTTGCTTTAGATCGGATCTTCGTAGCGCAGATCGCGAATCATTTGATTCAGATCGGGACTTCGGTGCGGGTTTGCGAATCATTTGTTTCATAATGAGGATTTCAGATCTGTATTTCTGATTTTTTTTTCTTAAACAGTAGAAAACATCTAACCATTAAGGCAGCACAGTTATAAAAAGAAAGAAAAAAGAAATCAAAAGCACAAATACAAATCCCTAAGAAAATTAACCTTGGTTTTACTGTAGTAAAATGTAGTGTACCTTGTAATACTTTAGTAGTAGTACTTTGCATGTGGTTCACCTTATTTTTGCCATTTTTTATTAGTATATTTTTATTTATTTATTTCTCCTTTTCTTTTTAGAATTTGAAATAGGAGATGTAAGTGAGATCTCTGATTGAAGTCCTTGAAAATCAAAAAAAGTAGTGCTTGAAAAGTCCTGTACGAACCCTGCCCTGTGTCTATCTATCCATCTATCTATCCATCTATCTATCTGTCTATCTGTCTATCTGTCTGTCAGTCATTCTGTCTCCTGATGATGATCTTCATTCTGCAGATGGAGGTGGTAAAGCGGAGAAGGCCAGCGGTTGGGACAGAGAGCCGGAGGCCATGACGACGACCGTGTGTTTCGAGTTCATAGAGGAGGCTGAAGACATGCTGATGAGCAGCAACGACACAGACGTCACAGAGAAACCCGGTGGCTTCAAAGGTACTCAGCTCAACATCAACAAGCTAACGTCACCCGAGAGCGCTTGTGTTTGCTGGAATGTGACCTTTGACCTCTGCGCAGGGGAACCTGAGCGATCAGGTGAGCGGAAGCTGAGAGAATATCAGAAGGAACTGACCGCCGCTGCCGTCCAGGGCCAGAACACCATCATCTGCGCTCCCACAGGTGCGATAAAGACAAAATTAAATTAAAATCTGTATTAAAATGTATTTTCTAAATGCATGTTATTGATATTATTGTAATTAATTAATCCAGAAATCTCTTATTTTTTATTTTTTTTGACTAAATCTTAATCAAAAATTCATAACAAGAGCCTTCTTGAATTGAAACAACTATCTTTATTTTTATTTTATTTTATTTTAGTACCCAACAATCGCTATCAATTTATTATTTTAATTTATTCTATTTATTTTATTTTTTTATTTATTTTAATTCAGTCTATGTCATGTCTATCAATCCTATTTATTTTTCATTTATTTTATTATTTTTTCATATTATTTCACCTAGTCTACTGTCTTATTTTCCAATCTAGTGTTTTCTATTTTATTTTATTTTATTTTATTTTAGTACCCAGTCTATTGTCTTATCCAATTTTTATTTTATTTTATTTTATTATTTTTAACATCCACACTATTGTCTTATCTAATCCTATTTTTTTTTTGTATTTTATTTTTCATCCAGTCTATTTTCTTATCTAATGTTATTTTATTTTATTTTTAACATTCAGTCTATTGTCTTATCTAATCCTATTTATTTTATTTGATTTTATAATTTTTTTATATTATTTTATTTCTATATCTATGTTTTCATTTATATATTAGTCCCATTGTTATCCAATTTTATTTATTAGAAGGTGTGAATTTTTGTGCATACAGTGAATTGAAACCCCTATACAATATTTTAAAATATATTTTAATATTTTATTATCTTTTACAGTAATCTTTTACACTGTGCATTACTATTGGCATCACAGTATAGAAGTAAAATTTGAGCTAAAGATCTGTTTATGAATTTTTGATAAAGAATAAAGAAAAAAAAAATTGAACGAAAAATGACATGCATGGATGAAATTAAGTCTTGTCCACCAAACTTTCCCTCAGGATGTGGAAAAACTATTGTGGCCTTGGCCATCTGTGAATATCACCTGAAGCAGTTTCCTAAAAGAGCAAAGATCGTGTTTTTGGCAACCAAGGTCGACGTCTATGAACAGCAGTACAAACTTTTCAAGGAGCACTTTTCCTGCAAGGATCCCAACGTCAGGCACGATCCCTCACACACACACACACACACACACACACACACACACACACACACATATGAAGCAGCAAATCAGGATATCAGAATGATTTCTGAGAAATCATGTGACACTGAAGACTGGAGTAATGATGCTGAAAATTCAGCTTTGATCACAGAAATAAATTACATTTTAACAGATATTCATATAGAAAGCAGTTGTTTTAAATTATAAAAATATTTCAGAATTTTTAACAGTATTGATCTAATAAATGCAGTCTTGGTGAGCAGAAAATACTTTTTTCAAAAACATTAAAACATTTGATTTATTCCGGATGTATGTGTATATATGACGTTGCTCCTGTCTGAAGTGTGTGTGTTGTGACGTGTAGGGTGACGGGTTTGTGCGGTGATATGGATCAGCTGTCGGTGCGTTGGCTCATAGAGAATTACGATATTGTGGTGATGACGGCTCAGATCCTGGTGAACGCCCTGCAGAGCGCTGAGGTGCCGTCCCTGGACATCCTGACGCTCATCTTGTTCGACGAGTGTCACAACACGACCGGAAAACACCCGTACAACAACATCATGACCCGCTACCTGGACACCAAACTCAGCCCCGGCACACACTCACTGCCACAGGTGTGCAGCACACCTTTAAACTTGTTTGTTTTTTTTTTGTTTGTTTTTAATTATTTATTTTGATTTCATTTTATGTAGGGTCATTGAGATGCTGCAAAACTAACACCCTGGATAGATGGCCAATTTTTCACAGTCTATTCAGTCCTACCTTATCCAGTTCTGCTTTATTTTGCATTCATTTAGTATTATTTTATTTATTTATTAATTATTTTATTTTTTATTTAGTATTATTTATAAGTCAAAGAGATGCTATAAAAATAACACCCTGGATAGATCCAATCCATCTATTCATTCCTGTCTTATTCAATCCAATCCATCTATTCATTCCTGTTTTGTTTTATTTTATTTTATTTTATTTTATTTTATTTTAACACCCCATCTATTGTCTTATCCAATCCTGTTTTCTTCTGTTTTTTTAAAACAAATTTTATTTTATTTTATTTTAACATCCAGTCCATTGTTTTATCCAATATTTTATTTTATTTTATTTTATTTTATTTTATTTAAATCCTGTTTGCTTCTGTTTTTTTAAACAAATTTTTACATTTATTTTATTTTATCACCCAGTCTATCATCTTATCCGATCCTCTTTTATTTTAATTTATTTTAATTTATTTTATTTTTATTTTAGCACCCAGTTTATTGTCTTAGACCGTCCTCTATTATTATTATTATTTTTTTTTTTTTTTTTTTTTTTTTTTAGCACCCTTTTGATTGTCTTATCCAATCCTATTTTATTTTATTTTATTTTATTTTAACACCCAGGTCTTATGCAATCCTCTATTTTATTTTATTATATTTCACAAACTGTAGAGTCCATCATAGTCTTTTCTGTTGTATTCAGACGTATTCTATGCTACACTTACAATGGTGTCTTGATTGGTTTATAATGCCTTTATAATGACTGGTTTAGATTGTGGGTCTGACGGCGTCGGTTGGCATCGGTTCATTCAAGAACAGAATGGAGGCAGGAGAACAACATCTTACAGCTCTGTGCCAACCTGGACACCAGAGTCATCACCACAGTCACCAAACACAAAGATGAGCTCAAGTCATACGTGCACACACCTGAGAAAGGTCAGCAGTTACACACACACACACACACACAATACAACCTATAACATATGATTATTAATGGCTGGTTTGTGCGTGTGACAGATTTTTTTGAGGTTCATGGGCGCCCGAGTGACCCCTTCATCAGAATAATCAAAAACATCATGAGTAACATCGAGCTGCTGGCACAAAATACCTACAACATCGGTACACGCTCCTCACCTCCACACGCATGTTGTACATATGAACACACTCACACACACGCTAACACACATGTACACGTGTGTCTGTGTCTCAGAGAGCCTGTCGAACATCCAGAGCAGCGAGTACGGCTCACAGAAATACGAGCAGTGGATCGTCTCCGTTCAGAAGAGCTGCAAAGTCTTACAGATGAAGAACGCAGACGAGGAGAGACGGATCTGCAGACAACTCTACAACTACACTGAACACCTGCGGGTCAGACACAAACACAGAACGTTTTTGAATAAACATTACTGGAGATTAATAAATGCTGCAAAAGTATGGTTCCTCAGTGTTCGTGCAGAAGTACTTGAATTTGACTTTTTGAAATTTAAGGCCTGGAAAACCCTTGAAAATAACAAAATTCCTGAAGAGGAACTTGAAAAGTGCTTGAATTATTCAAAGACAGAGTATCTGAAACAAGTGTTTCATTTGGTCATTAAGCACATATCTTTTCACGCAATTCGAAAAATATCATACCATTTTCGCTTATTTCAGTTAATTTCAGAAAACAGTCGAGCTAAGCCAGTGGTAGTACTGACTATGTTATATAAACATGGCTGAAGATGCGAAAAGAGGAACAGATGAACCTTTGGTTTGTCCAATCATTTTATTTTATTTTATTTTATTTTATTTTATTTTATTTTATTTTATTTAACATCCAGTCTATTGTTTAATCCAGTCATATTTATTTTATTTTATTTTATTTTATTTTAGTCTGTTGTCTTATCTAATACTCTTTATTTTATCTTTTATTTTATTTAAAAAAAAAAAAAAAACATCCAGTCTGTTGTTTAATCCAGTAATATTTTATTTTATTTTGTTTTTACTTTATTTTAGTACCCAGTCTATTTTCTTATCCAGTTTATTTTATTTTATTTTAGTCTGTTGTCTTATCTAATACTCTTTATTTTATCTTTTATTTTATTTTTATATTTTTTTAAACATCCAGTCTGTTGTTTAATCCAGTAATATTTTATTTTATTTTATTTTATTTTGTTTTGTTTTGTTTTTACTTTTAGTACCCAGTCTATTTTCTTATCCAATCATATTTTATTTATTTATTTATGTTATTTTAATATGCAGGCCAGTGATTTATCCAATCATTTATTTTATTTTATTTTATTTTATATAACATCCAGTCTATTTTTTAATCCATTTATTCATTTATTTTTTATTACTGTTTTATTTTTACTCTGTGTCGTGTAAACATGGCTAAAGATACGAAAAGAGGAACAGTTGAACCGAATCAATTGAGTCATTTACGCTGGAACCGCTCCGATTGATTCGATCATTCATTTCAAGCGATTCACTAGCAAAAACCAGATCAAATTAAAAAAAAAAAAAAAAACACATTCATTTTCGAATTTTAACATCGCTTGTAACGATTTTAAAAAGCACGTAGTGATGGGTATAACCGAGCTTTTCAAAACTCCAAAACAGTTAAACCATTGCGTCACAAAATGATTCACTGTTTCGAAGCGCTTCAATCGGATCGCGAATCGCGAATCATTATTCAGATCGAGACTTGAGCGTGAATCGCGAATCATTTGTTTCAGGTCGGGACTTCAAATCACGGATCGCGAATAACTTGATTAACATCGGAACGAGTTCGTGAATCATTTCGCGAATTGAATGATTCAAATCAAATGATTCGCAATCCGCGATTTGAAGTCCCGATCTAAATCAAATGATTTGCGATTGGCAGTTCAAGTCCTGGGGCCCGTTCTTCTTACGTCGCTTATTACATCCGAGATCAAATGACACATCTAAGATGATATAATCGCGCTAATCATGACCTGGCTAATTCGGTTCTTCGAACGCACCTACTGTTGATGATTAGTATAGCCGGATTGAGTTATCTGTTGGTTTAAAAGGGGCTATATCGATACTCGAAACCATGATCAGCAATGCAGCGATTGGCTGGCGGCAAGACAGGACTGTAATGACATCATATTATTAAAAAAGGCACCTGACGAAAAACTTGACAAATTTATGGACTGTTATAAGGAAACAGCCAAGCGAACAAATATGCATTGTTTTTATTTTGTTTATTTATTTATTTATTTTTGTTACATGATTCCCAGTTATTTATACTCACGATTTCTAATATTTGCACAGGCTTTACATTTGTATTTCAATGTAATAATTAGCAATTCATTTAATTTTATCTTTGAAACGAATTTGTTACATGACAGCATTAATTAAAGTTTCTTAAGGGTCAAGATCTCACGTTATCTGCATCTCATGTGCTCCATAAAGCCACTCCCATAATAGTTGTCATCACTCAAATTAATGCACGACTCTACATTATCTATATAGCATGTGTGTAAGATTATAATACATTTATAAAGTAAGTATTTTATAACGAATAAATCTTTCAATGAGTAAACCTGGCTGTGTCTATTATAGAATACACGACATTATTATATTACTTTCAAATTATTATTTTTTAATTATTGTTATTTTAAATTATTGTCCCTGGATCAATAGTAGCTTGTAGTAAAGTAGTAGTGGTTGGGATAGATTTTAAGTATCAGTTCTGCTTAAATGCAATCTGCTTAGATGCAATCTAATCCTGTTTACATGAAATAAGCCTGCTCCTGAGCAGGTTCAAGCTTAAGGACCTGTTGCTATGACAGCAAGTCCGGGATGAGCATCGAAGAACCAAACAATCCAAGATCATGCCAAATCGTCAACAGTCAAATCCAGCTAACTGAGATAGCGATGTACGAAGAACGGGCCCCTGATCTGAAATGATGGTTGACGAATCATTATTTACATCGTGACTTCAGAGAGTGGATCGCGAATCATTTGATTCAGATCGGGATTTCAGTGCGAGCTTTTTTTTTTTTTTTTTTTTTTTTTTCTTAAACAGTAGAAAACATCAAACTATTAAGCCAGTGCAGTTATAAAAACAAAATAAAGAAAAAAGAAAAAAAAGTATACACAAATACAAATCCGAAAAAAAATAAAAAAATAAAAAAATAACTGTATATACTTTGTAATACTTTAGTAGTAATACTTCACATGTGCGTCACTTTATGTTTGCCATATTTTATTAGTATATTTTTATTTATCTATTTCTCTCTTTTTAGAATTTGAAAAAGAACACATGAGTCCTTAAAAAATGCTTCTGGAAAAGTCCTGGAATTTCATTTTACAGTATTTGTATGAACTCTGGTTCATTGTTAGTTTGATACGTTTACTAATATTAACACATGATGCTTATTTTAAAAAGTGAGTGATCAGAATCTGACTGACGTTCTCTCATCTTCTTCAGAAATATAACGATGCTCTGATCATCAATGAAGACGCGCGGACTAAAGATGCGCTCGATTATCTGGACGCGTTCTTTGATCAGGTCCGGAACGCCGGCTACGACGAGACCGAGAGGAAACTCACTGCACTTTATGACTGTAAGAACACTCATCTTATAAAACCGGCAGACAGCGGCACATTACATGTGTGATTTGAGCGTGAGTGTGTGATGCAGGTCAGCGGCCGCAGTTACAGCGTTTGGCCACTGAGGGGGAGCAGAACCCTAAACTAGATGAGCTCAGGTTCATCCTGGAGGAAGCATACCAAAATAATGATCAGACGCGCACCGTCATGTTCGTTAAGACACGCGCCCTCGCCGACGTGAGTCTGACCTCTGTAATGTGACGTATGCATGCATGTGTCTTCAAATCTGAGTTATGATTCACCTGTGTGTTTTTACACATATGTAAGGCTATGAAGAAATGGATTGATGAGACCGATTCCCTGAAGTTCCTGAAGCCTGGAGTTCTGATCGGAAAAGGACGAAAATCCAACTTTACCGGCTCAGGTGGGAATTCAAACACACACACACACACACGGAAAACACACTGAATCTATGTTTGAATTTTTTAAATTAGTGTTGCAGACAAATTTACATAATAAAAATAGAATTTAAAATAAAAAAAAGAGCTGGAATGTAGACCAAAAAAGAAAAAAAAAAAAAAAAAAAAAAAAATCTTAAGAGTTTAATGTTTAAAAATGTCATAATTATGGCCACTATAAATATCAGTATTGTAAACTGACAGATGTGCTATAAAATAACAGTAATAATAATAATAATAATAATAATTGTTGTTGTTGTTGTTATTTTTATGATTTTTATTTACATTATAATATTTTTAATTAAGTTATTATTATTATTATTATAAGACATTATGTTTTAATATTTATTATTTTGTTTAAAATTTACAGTTAGTAATGATAATAATTTTATTTTATAGTAGAATTATTACTATTGTTTTATATTTATACTAATATATAATCACACTTTTTCTCTAGCCTAACAAACAGACACAACAACCTTGAGCTTTTGTTTTAAAAATCACATTTTAAATTGATTACATTTTTTTTATCAGAATAATCACAAGTAGATTTTTCTTAAATCATGTAGCCCTATTTTTTTGTTAAATGTTTATAATTTTTGTTCATATTTTGAATTAAATTATATTTTAATATTTCTATTTTTTGTTTTAATTCAAGTAATTTTGTTGTGTTTGTGTCTATGTAGTTTTTTTAAACTTAAAAATACTTAACCGCCAAGTTTTTCCCACTACTTCAAATGTAAAAATACTTAGCATTCAAGCATTTCTACTACTAAAAATGTAAAAATACTTAAAACTTTCAAACTTTAAGCTTTTCAAACTATTTCAAACTTAAAAATACATAACCTTCAAACTCCAGGCTTTTTAAAATACTTTTAAACTTTAAAGTACTTAAATCCTTTAAGCTTTTAAAGTACTGAAAACTTAAAAATTCTGAAAACCTTTAAACTTCAAGCTTTTTAAAATACTTCAAACTTAAAAGTACTTGAATCCTTTAAGCTTTTAAAGTACTTCAAACTTAAAAATACTAAACTTTTGATTTTTAAGCTTTTTAAACTACTTCAGACTTAAACATTTTTACAACCTTTAAACTTCAAGCTTTTTTAAAATACTTCAAACTTAAAAGTACTTGAATCCTTCAAGTTTTTCAAACTACTCCAAACTTAAAAATACTTAAACCTCAAGTTTAAAAAAAAAAATAAAAAAAAAAACTATTTTGAATTAAAAAGTACTTAAATCCTTTTAAACTACTTTAAACTTGACAATACTTTTCAAGCTTTAAGCTTTTAACTAATTCACATCTAACAAGCTTTTTAAAATACTTCAAGCTTAGTATTGTAAATTTACAGCTGTGCTATAAAATAACAAAAGCAACAAAAATAATAATAATATATATATTTTTTACATTATAATATTTTTAATTAAGTAACTGTTGTTATTATTATTATAATACATTATTTTTAATATTTAATTTAATTATTATTTTGTTTTAAATTTAAATGTAGTAATGATAATAATTTTATTTTATAGTAGAATTATTACTGTTATTTTATATTTATACTAATATATAATCACAATTTTTCTCTGGCCTAACAAACAAACACAACAACATTAAGATTTTATTTTTAAGAAATCGCCTTTTAAATTGAAATTACATTTATCAGCATCATCGCAATTAGTTTTTTTTTTTCTTAAATCATGTAGCCCTATGAAATATTTTTCAGTTTTTAAATAAAATTTAAATTTTTGTATGTTTTAATTTAAGTTTAAGTAATGTTGTTTTTGTCTGTGTAGTTTTAATGTATTTTTATTTCAAGTTATAAACTGAAAATGAAAATGAGAAATGTTGTCTTTTTTTATTTTGTTAACTTTTTTTATTTCAAAGAATGCATTTTCTGTAATTTTCAGTCATATTGATGTGCGTTTGTGTTGTGCTGCAGGAATGACTCTGAACAATAAGAAGGGGATTCTGGACTCTTTTAAGAGCTCCGATCAGAGCAAGATGCTCATCGCCACGTCGGTCGCTGATGAAGGCATCGATATCCCACAATGCAACTTGGTTCTGATGTATGAATATGTGGGAAATGTGGTGAAGATGGTGCAAGTTCGAGGTAACAAACATATGCACAAGCTCTCACACACACATCCACACACACACTCCCTCTGATGCATTAGTGTGTGTGTGTAGGTCGCGGTCGGGCGGAGGGGAGTCGGTGTTTCCTGATCTCCAGTAATAAGGAGTGCATTGAGAAGGAGCGCACAAACATGTGTAAGGAGAAGATCGTGGAGGAGGCCATCATCCAACTGCAGAGTAACCCTACCAGCATCAGCAACAAGGTTCTGCACTTCCGTCGCATGTTTTAAACATTAGTGCATCTCTGCTGCGTGACATTCGCTAGACAGCACGAACATGTGTGTGTGCAGGTGGACATGCTGCAGAAGGACGATAAATTCCGGAGGGATTACATCAGCGCCAGTCCAGAAAAACCCAAAACGCAGGGCAGCTACGAGCTCCTCTGCAGCAAGTGCAAGAGGTTTGCATGCATGAGCGACGACATCAGAGTCGTGCAGGTTTGAAATTTTACATTTTTCAAATTTAAAAATACTTAAAACCTTCAAACTTCAAGCTTTTTAAACTGCTTCAAACTTTAAAATACTAATCCTTCAAACTTAAAGCTTTTCAAATTACTTTAAACTTAAAAATACCTTAAACATTCAGACTTCAAACTTTTTTTTATCTATTTCTAACTCATAACTATTTACAACCTTCAAACTTTGAGCTTTTCAAACTACTTCAGACTTTAAGATATTAAAAACGTGCAAACTTCAAGCTTTGAAACTACTTCAAAATTAAAAACTGCAGGGTTTTTATACTACTTTGAACTTAAAAATACTAAAAACCTACAAACCTGAAACTTTTAAAGCTATTTTAAACTTAAAATACTTAACTTTTAAGCTTTAAGCTTTTCGAATGACTTCAAACTTAAAAAAAATAATTGAAACATTCAGACTTCAAGTTTTTCAAAATACTTCAAACTTAAAAATACTTAAAACATTCAAAGTTCAATCATTTTAAACTACTTCAAACTTCAAGCTTTTTACATAAATTAAAACTTAAAAATACTTTAAAAACCTTTAAACGTCAGGCCTTTTAAACTGCTTCAAACTTAAAAATACTTAAAACATTCAAAGTTCAATCATTTTAAACTACTTCAAACTTCAAGCTTTTTACATAAATTAAAACTTAAAAATACTTTAAAAACCTTTAAACTTCAGGCCTTTTAAACTGCTTAAAACTTAAAAATACTTAAAACATTCAAAGTTCAGTCATTTTAAACTGCGTCAAACATTTAAAAAAAAACTAAAATCTTTAAACTTTGAAGACAGATTTTCAGACTGTCAAACTTTAAAACCATCAAACTTTAGGCTTTTAAAAATACTTCAAACTTAAACCAAATTCTTAAAACTTTCAAATTTCAGTCTTCTTAAACTACAAAAAACCTTCAAACTTCAAACTTCATATACTACTTTAAACTTAAACCAAATTCTTAAAACCTTCAAACTTCAAGCTTTTAAAAACTACTTCAAACTTTAAAATGCTAATCCTTCAAACTTTAAGCTTTTCAAATTACTTCAAACTTAAAAATACTTAAACCATTCAAACTTCAATCATTTTAAACTACTTTAAACTTAAAAATAATTAAAACATTCAAACTTCAAGCTTTTGAAACTACTTCAAACTTTAAAATGCTAATCCTTCAAACTTTAAGCTTTTCATATTACTTCAAACTTAAAAATACTTAAAACATTCAAACTTCAATCATTTTAAACTACTTTAAACTAAAAAAAAAACCTTTTACACCACTTGAAACTTAAAAATACTTTAAAAGCCTTTAAACTTCAGGCCTTTTAAACTACTTGAAACTTAAAAATACTTAAAACCTACAAATTTCAAGCTTTTTAGACTACTTAAAACTAAAAAATACTTAAAACATTTAAAATTCAATCATTTTAGACTATGTCGAACTTTAAAAAAAAGAAAAAAGAAAGAAAATACTTTTAACATTCAGACTTCAAACCTTTGAAACTATTTCAAACTTAAAACTCCTTAAAACCCTTAAACTTTCAGCTTTTCAAACTACTTCAAACTTAATAAATATTTAAAACCTTTAAGCTTTTCAAACTACTTCAAACTTTAAAAATACTAAAAACCTGCAAATTTCAAGCTTTGAAACTACTTCAAAATTCAAATGAGTCAAAATACCTACAAACTTAAAACTGCTTCAAAAAGTACTTAGTTACTTAGTACTAAGCTTTTCAAATTACTTTAAACTTAAAAATAATTTAAATCTTCAAAATTCAACCTTTTAAAAACTACTTAAAACTTAAAAATATTTAAAACATTTAAAGTTGAATCATTTTAAACTACTTCAGACCTAAAAAAAAAAAAAACTACAATCTTCAAACTTCAAGCTTTTCAAACTACTTCAAACTTAAAATTTCTTAAAACCTTCGAACTTAAAGCTTTATAAAATACTTCAAACTTTAAAATACTTCAAACTTACATTTTTTCAAACTACATAAAACTACAGAAAACTTTTTATACTACTTGAAACTTAAAAAAAAAAAAACAACAACTTTAAACTCCAGGCTTTTTAAACTACTTGAAACTTAAAAATACTTAAAACCTACACACTTCAAGCTTTTAAAAACTACTTAAAACTTGAAAACACTTAAAACATTAAAAATTCTTAAAACCTTCAAACTTCAATCTTTTCAAACTACATAAAACCTTCAAACTTCAAACTTTTAAAAACTACTTAAAACTTAAAAATACTTAAAACATTCAAAGTTCAATAATTTTAAACTAGTTTAAAAAAAAAAAAAAAAAAAAACTAAAATTTTCAAACTTCAGGCTACTTAAATTATTGAAATGATGAAATATTTCATAGGGAAGTGTTCATTTTGAACTATCGCTCTGTTCGTTTCTCATTCTCTCTGTCCTGCAGGGCTCTCATCACATCGTTCTGGATCGCTCCATGTTCAAGCGCTGTACAACTGCTCCCCATAAGAATCCAAAAGCCTTCTGTGGCTTCAATAAGAAAGAGAAGATGCTCTGTGCCGAATGCAAACACGACTGGGGCCTCGTCGCCTCTTACACCACTATCCAGGTAGCACTGAGCATTTTAATATCCGGCAAGAGATTCTGAGTAGTCTTACTTTAGTACATTGATATACTGTTACTTTTTGTTTATGTTTAGATTTTATTTTTGAATTGTTTTAATTTCGCTTCAAATTAGTGTAATTTTTGTGTTTCTATCATTTTTATGTCTGTAAATAATGTTTATTAGTTTTAGTTTATTTAGTGTGCTATTTTAGTACTTCAACTAAAAATAAACGAAAATAAGAAATTGTATAAAAATTTGATCATAAATGAATGAATTCCTGTCGTCATTTGACTCCAGGATCTGCCGCTGTTGAAGATTGAGAGTTTCGTGGTGCAAAATTGCGTAACTCGCAAGCAGGATTACTTCAGGAAATGGCGTGACGTGACGTTTGCCATCCGTGAGTTTGACATGGCGGAGATCACACCTGAAATGTGCCGGCCGAGAGACTGAGAACATTGAAGTTTAGCACACACATTCCTCATGTGATAAACATTCACCTGTTTGTGTCTGTTGTGTGCATCAACATACGGTGTTGGGGAAATTACTCTAAAATATAGCCTCTTTTCCACTATCGTGCCGAACGGTTCTTAGAACGGTCAGGTACGGTTTCCACCGGGGCATGGTACGGCACGGCACGATTACAAACCGCTCTCGGCCCGGAATTCTTTGACAACCGTGCCAAACCATGCTGATAGAATGTGTGTGCTAAGCGAAACCGCGCTGTATGATCAAACAGTCAAGTAAACGGCTGTCACGCTGCGTTCATAGCTCATGCATTAATACTGTCAATAAATGTGTTGGTTTTTAGAAAGGTTTTACCTTCTGTGTCCGTCTCTGTTGGCATGCATATCCCCTCAGCATTTGTTGGTAACGTTATACCTGTCGCCGCCTTGTTTATTTTATTTTTTGCGGTGTTTATAGTTGTGTCCCTTTTTTCTGTTATTTAACGTCCCAAAAACAGAAATATCTGATCATCGTCCATATCTCTGTTTATATTACAGTTGCGTTACCAAGGCAACGACTAACGGATTTGTATTTACATTTCAAAGAGTTCCGTTATCAGCACCATAGTGGAAAATGAAACCGTATCCGTGCTGACTGGCCTGGATCGGCACGGAACGGTTAAGCGAAGAGAACGGTTCGGCCCGATAGTGGAAAAGCGGCTTATATTTCTGACTGAAATCTTTCTCATCTCACTCTAAATTCTAATTGCAGGTGTTTGTTTAATGTGATTGTGTAATCCAGATTATATGTAGTTTTACCAACCCAAAACAGGACAAACACAACACACACAAACATAGATTAGAATCGTTAATTACAGTTAGTCTCATTATTTTTTGATGTTACTTGAGCTTTACTGCAGTTGACTTGTCTAATAAGACGCCTGTGTTGTTTTGTATGTATTGCATTTTAACATATTTTAATTGTAACCTGGACAGGGTGGCTTTTCCTGTAACTCGCTTGATTAATTAGATGTGACCATGTAAATCAGGCTTAGATTATGTGTCTAATAACTGATTTTTAATAAAATTTTGAATATTAAAATAATTAATGACAGTGTCTGAATGTATCTGATACATTTGATATCAACTTTTTTTTCTTGAAGATAATCGAAATTAAATTAATAATCAAAACAAAGTAAAACTCAGATTAAGAAAATTAAAATATTATGGGTGTTAATATTTATGAATCTAAAATATATTTTTTTATGTTAAGAAAAAGCATATTTTTAGGAACATTCTTGCACTGTAACATCGTTTTTTCACAACAATTAAAGAAGTCCACTTCCAAAACAAAGATTTACAGATAATGTACTCACCCCCTTGTCATCCAAGATGTTCATGTCTTTCTTTCTTCAGTCGTAAAGAAATTATGTTGTTTGAGGGAAACATTTCTGTATTTTTCTCCATATAATGGACTGATATGGTGCCCCGATTTTGAACTTCCAAAATGCAGTTTAAATGCGGCTTCAAATGATCCCAAATGTGGTTGTAAACGATCCCAGCCGATGAAGAAGGGTCTTATCTAGCAAAATGATCGGTTATTTTCATTTTTAAAAAAACAATTTAAATACTTTTTGATCTCAAACGCTTGTCTTGTCTTGCCTTCCTGAACTCTGTGTATTCTAGATCAAGACAGTTAGGGTATGTCGAAAAACTCCAATCGTATTTTCTCCCTCAACTTCAAAAATCATTTTAAAATCATCCTACATCGCTGCAGAAGTACCGACCCAGTGTTTGCAAAGTGAACATGCAAAGAAGATCAAACACCCTTAACAAAAAAGGTAAAACAGCGATATAGGACGATTTTGAAGTTGAGGGAGAACATGAGATGGGAGTTTTTAGACGTACCCTAACTGTTATGAACCGGAACAAAAACAGTTCAGGCAAACAAATAAGACCCTTCTTCTTCGTTTACAACCACATTTGGGATCGTTTGAAGCCACATTTAAACTGCATTTTGGAAGTTCAAAATCGGGGCACCATATCAGTCCATTATATGGAGAAAAATCCTGAAATGTTTTCCTCAAAAAACATAATTTCTTTATGGCTGAGGAAAGAAAGACATGAACATTGTGGATGACAAGGGGGTGAGTACATCACTTGTAAATTGTCATTCTTGAAGTGGACTTCTCCTTTATGCATATATATATATATATATATATATATATATGAAGAGTTCAGATGCAAAAGCCTCTAAATCCATCTGATGCATTTACCTTAAAATTAGCATTTCTTTCTGGCTACTTTGTATAGGTTTCTGTGTAAGTACTGGTACTTCTGATTGGGCTGAGGCTGGAATTTAGTGAGTTTGAAGTAAAAGTATGTGATGGATGTATACTATGTGTCAGGAGCAGTCACTCAGTATTATTATCTCAGTTTTGACCGAGATGGCTTTTAGCTGGTTTTGCATCTGAACTCTTCATTTTATATATATATATATATATATTTATGCATTATGGTAGAATATGTGGAACCCCTTTAAAATTTAATTTTATTACAGAGATTCACTATAATTCACAAACAATAGAAATATATTTAAAAAAATACATAAAAAGTAAACATCTGAATACATAACAGTCAAGAGAACCTTTTAAGAAATTGTGCTTAATTGCTTTGAAAATAATTCCCAGTCCAAAAAACGGCCCTAAAAATAGGCTAATTTTTCCTATAATTCTCTTGATAAATTATTTGCCCGGTGAGGTGGAAAATAGTTCAATTAAAACAATTAATGGCAGTCTATAAAGCCTTAAGTTAATGATGCTTGAAATCCCAGCATTCGGTTGCATCCAGAGCAGAAGCTGGATGTGTGAGGAATAACGGCGGCGCTCATCAAAGCACGAGCCGTCAGTGTCGCTGTGCCGCTGTGTTTGTGTAGGGGGTTTGTGCTCTTACAAGTCCTGTGAATTTAGGACAGGTTTACAGGCAAAAACCAGTGAGAACCAGCTCTCAATATAGTTACAGCACAGTGCTGGTTCTCGCATGCAAATATTTATGCCATTCTGATTTAGAAGTGTATAAGATATATATATTATATATATATATACATTTTACAAATGTATGTATATATGTATATGTAATATACATGTGTATATATATATATACATAGTTATTTTTTGTTACAATTTTACATAATTAATTACATAAATTGAATTCCTAAATGTATAGATTTTACATATATATATATGTATATAGGAGAATATGTCTTTGTCCCTCACACACACACACACACAGAGTCGCAGGCGTTGTGTGTGATGTAAATCTCAGGCAGAGTGAAGGCATCTCTCAGCCCCTCCCTCATTCTAGAACACAGGACTTCATGTCATTGTAATTCATGTTGCCTAGCAACATGGGAGTCGTCATAGAGGCCCAACAATAAAGAGATGACATGTACAGTGATGTGCTGAGCGCTTTAACGCCGAGATATGCCTCCGCCATCTTTTCCTGCTCATCTGTGCTCGAAGGGATCAGAATTAGAAACGCCATTTAAACGCTCTCCGAGTGACATCTTATCACAGCGCGCCGTCAGCGCTCGGATACGCGTTATCTAGCCTAAATCGAACCTCTTGTCGACGCCTATGCATTTCACAAAGCGTATAAATGCACGTTTGCACAAATAAAGGAGACGCACAGAAAGTCACAGTTCAAAAAGGATCACATTTAATCAACAAGCCATCCTAAGAGTCTCTTATTCATCAAGACAGTGAGGCGTCACAACAGCAATAAACAAAGTTATTTTCTTAAAGTCTTTAGTTAAAAACAAAACACTTTTCTACCCATGCAACAGAAAGGTGGTTTAAAGGAAGCGTTCACTCAGAAATTGATCTTTTGTCGTCATTTACTCGTCGTATTTGCTTTTTTTGTTCTTTTCAGTCGAATGAAAGAGGAGGTAAAATGGTTGGTTGTGACTAAAAATTTCGAAACTGAAAATCTAGTCTTTTCCCAACACAAAACCGACATCAGAGAACCTATGATATAGTGCATTAATCGTATGGACTGCCTCATAAACCTAAATCTGTAGGACCTACTTTTGTGGAACAAGAATATCCCAGTTGATCAAATGAAATGGGAAGTCAGATGGTTGTTTGTCACTAAAAATGTCTTTTCCCAACACAAAACCAACATCAGATAACCTATAATATAGTGCATTAATCGTACGGACTTCCTTTCTTCTGTGGAAAAAGGTGAATTTTTCCAGAATATCCTGATTGTTCTTTTCAGTCAAAGGAAAGGAAAGGTTAAATGGTTGTATGTGACTAAAAAACCGAAAATCTAGTCTTTCATCAACACAAAAGCAACTTCAGAAAACCCATAATATAGTGCATTAATCGCATGGACCGCTTTTAGAAACCTAAACCTCTGTGACTTTCTTTTGTTGGAACCAGGTGAATTTTTAAAGAACATCCTGTTTGATCAAATGAAATGGTAAGTCAGTTGGTTGTTTGTGACTAAAAAACGTCTTTTCCCAACAGAAAACCGACATCAGAGACACATAATATATTGCATTAATCGTATGGACTGCCTCATAAACCTAAATCTGTAGGACCTACTTTTGTGGAACAAGAATATCCCAGTTGATCAAATGAAATGGGAAGTCAGATGGTTGTTTGTCACTAAAAAACATCTTGTCCCAACACAAAACCAACATCAGATAACCCATTATATAGTGCATTAATCGTATGGACCGCTTTTAGAAACCTAAACCTCTGTGACTTTCTTTTGTGGAACAAGGTGAATTTTTAAAGAATATCCTGGTTGATCAAATTAAATGGGAAGTCAGACTAAAAAATGTCTTTTCCCAACACAAAACTGATTTCAGAGAACCTATAATATCATGCATTAATCGTATGGACTTTCTTTCTTCTGTGGAACAAGGTGAATTTTTAATTTCAAGATTAATATCCTGGTTGTTCCTTTCAGTCAGATGAAACGGACGTCAAATGGGCTTTTTTCAACACAAAACTATCGTATGACTTGAGAGAACCTATAATATAGTGCACTAATCGTATGGACTTTTTCTTAAAGTGAGTTTTTTAAAGAATGCACTGTTTTTTTCTTTTAATCGCAAAGAGGAACGGAACCATGGCGTCTTCTAAAGTCAAATGGTTTGTGACAAAAAAATTTCAAAAGTTAAAATTTGTCAGTCTTTTCCCAACAGAAAACCAACGTCAAAAAATCTATAATATAGTGCATTAATTGTACTGACTTTTTCTTAAGCTGATTTTTATTTTTATTTTTTTTAAAGAATGTAGTGGTTGTTTCTTTCACTTAAGAGGAAAGTAAAAAAAAACTGTACTTTCTAAAGTAAAAATTTGTCAGTTTTTTTCCAAAAGAAAACCAGCGTCAGAGAGCCTATAATATTAATTGTATCGACTTTTTTTTTCTGTGGAACAAGGTGAATTTTTCAAGAATATCCTGTTTTTTCTTTAAGTCAAATGGAGGTCAAATGGTTGCTTGTGACCAATGGTTGTGTCTTTTTCCAACACAAATCTATCATACGATTTAAGGTAACCTATAATATAGTGCATTAATTATGCAGACTTTCTTTCTTAAGGTGAATATTTAAAAAAATATCCTGGTTGGTCCTTTCAATCACTTAAAAGGAACCATGGAATGGAACCATGATGTGTTCTCAAGTCAAATAATGGTTTGTGAAAAAATTTCAAAAGTTAAAAACCGACATCAGAGAACCTATAATACAGTGCATTAATTGTATGGACTGCTTTTTAAACCTGAATCTGTAGAACCTACTTTTTGTGGAACAAGATGAATTTTTAAACGTCTTTTCCCAACACAAAACTGACTTAGGAGAACCTATCATGTAATTAATCGTATGGACTTTGTTTCTGAAGAACTTTTTAAGAATATCCTGGTTGTTCCTTTCAAGGTCTTTTTCTAAAGCAAAACTATCATTGACAAATGATGGTTTGTGACAAATTTAAAGTAAAAATGTGTCTTTTCTGAACAGAAAACTGACATCAGAGAACCTATAATATAGTGCATTAATCATATGGACTTTGTTTCTTAAGATGAACTTTTTAAGAATATCCTGGTTGTTCCTTTCAAGGTCTTTTTCCAACACAAAACTATCATTTGACTTAAGAGAACCTATAATATAGTGCTTTAATCATTTGGAGTTTTTCTTCAGGTTAATTTTTTAAGAATATTCAGGTTGTTCCTTTCAATCATGTTCTTAAGTCAAATGATGGTTTGTGACAAATTTCAAAAGTAAAAATGTGTCTTTTCCCAATGCAAAACTGACTTCTGGGCACCCATAATATAATGCATTAATTGTATTGACTGCTTTCATGCTGTTGATCGTTTTAGAGTTTGACTGGCCTAATTTGCTTCAGTGCATGGTCTTTAAATAGCCTCCATTTATCTTTTATAGACGCAAGCGATTGGGGAGTAAATGATGACCGCACATTCGATTTCAGGTGAACCGTTCCTTTAAGCTCGGATGGGGTCCTGATACGACTGAATTCAAGTCCCTGTTTCTCTACGTCCGTTGGTGTTTGGTTGAGGTGAGGTCAGTCTGAGACCCAGAGACTCGTCCACGACGTCTCTCTGGCGGGGCATGTGCACCTGACGCCCCCAGTGCTAAACGGGCCACACAGTGAGTCCTGAGGGGAAGGGGTAGAAAGCGAGGAGGGCGGTGAGAGTCCCTGATTGCGGAACCGTATGATCAGACCTCGGGGTAGACTGTAAGTGTATGACCTGCAGTTCTTCTAGTGTTCGAGTCCGGTTTGACGACGTGGATTGGTGGCGGGTTCTTCAGAAGAACCAGCGGAAGGTGTCGGCGGCTCCCGCCGATGGCGCTCTCTGAGGGAAGACACAGGAGACAGTGGGAATTCTGGAGAGACTCCATTCGATATAATGACCCAGCTAATCACAGAAACGATGTGTTATGTGTTTGTACGATGGTGTGAATCATCTTTGAAATGAGATGCAATGATTCAGAATATTGATTCAGCAAAGATAAGAATTAAATTGGAAAAAATGAAAACAACAGACCAACCCGACCATCTGTATGCAAAGGCCCTCGCAACCGCGTTTCCGTTATGCAATGATTATTGTTGGCTCTTTGACGAAATGCTTTTGTTTTTTATTTGGATAAAAGCATCTGCTAAATGCAATTATAAAACATTTAGTCACTGGATTTACTAAGGGACTGAACAACTGGAGGATAAACAAGAGTGTGGTTTGAGATACTTAGTTTTTTCAACTAGTTGGTACGTCATAAACTGACACCAGCACACATTTTTTCAGGGTTTTTTCCAAAATGCTGGTCTACTGTGTTTTCATTGATTGCATATTACTCTGAACCATTGGTAGATGTCTTGGATATCTTGTCATGAAGGCATTTCTGTAGCTCAAACAGTACATTTTGGGTTCAATTCCCAGGGAAACGTATATCTTGAATTCATTTTTTTTTGGGATAAAAGCATCTGCCAAATGCATAAATGTAATGTTTTCAAACAGTTCCTGCTTAGTACTGCACATCTAGGATGTTTTCATTAATTATTATCACTGTATATGGACACATCACAAGTGTGCAGTGCCAAGGAGACTCTAAACAAACTCTTTAAGGACAATGACTATTAAGCTTTACTTCATTCTAATTATTTTAGAATAATGAATTCCATACCACAACTATAGGAAAGATATCACTGGAATCACTTTCAGAACTATTTTACAGGTAATGAACGATAAAAACATTCAAAGCAAGTAGAATTTTGCGTCTGGGTGAAATGTTTCCACGTGCAGATTTCGCAACAGGTTCAGGTTTGTCATGCAAATTAACCATGTTAACCAACAGAAAGCTGATTGGTTTAAAGGTCAGTGCTGTGTGCTTCATCTCTACACTATTGATAATAGACGATGGACCTTTTTTTCATGCAAAATTTTGCTCACGTGACCACATCTTTAGTGGTTTGTGGTGGACCAGGCTTCATGCCGATAGTCAGTTCTAGATCTGATGTTGCTGGACTGGGGTGTAGTGGTCTGATCTTGATTCTGGCGAGTTGTGTTAGCAGGTTGCGAATAGATTAAGCTGTCTTTGTATTATTACAGAGAACTTACAACATGTTGCCTCATCTCTCAGCCCTCAATACCGACTGCGTGTGTGCGAGAACGAGAAAGTGTGTGCTTGAGCGTAAGGGCATTTTTCCAGCATAAGAGGGCTCAAACCATCACACACACACACACATTAATGCATGATGGTTAATTATGGCCGCTTGTGCCAAGACTGGGCTCTACTCCAAACCCCTAGCCACATCATTCCCAATTAAACAGCCCACTTCAATAGACCTCCCAGCATATGTGTGAGTGTGCGTGTGAATCCCACCTCCATCGTGCTGCCCGGCTTCTTCTTGAGTTCTTCGCACTTTCTGAACTTGCAGATCTGATGACCCGTCTTTCTGTTTCGACAGGAGCTGCATACGCCGCAGTTAATGAGCCTCCTGCAGGGGGCGCAGACGCCGCAGCGCTTGCGCTTGCGCTTGGCCGCTCCGCTACCGTTGCTGCTACCGCTGCTGCAGCTGCCGTTGGCGTTTCCGTTGAGGGCGGCGGGCGAGCCGGAGCAGGACGAGCCGCTGTGCTGGCAGTCCGCCGCCACGTTGGCGATCTGAAACGCGCTGTCTGACATCGTGACCCCCGACGACCCCGCACCAGAGTGGAGCGTCGTCATGACGATGACGCCCGGCGGCAGCGACAGACCCCCCAGCGGGGGCATCCCTCCGAACGTCCCGCCCCGGTCCGCTTCTCCGGCTCCGCCGGGCGGCACGGAAGGCGGGCACTTCAGTCGGTTCATGCACTCGGCCCCCGTTACGGGAAGGCCGCGACACTGCTCCGCGGCCAGCGGCGACAGGAAGTTGTCAGCCCCCATCGGGAGGGCGGAGTCTTGTGGAATGTGTTTGGCGGACATGTGCACGTTCACCGGCTCCGCCCTCGACATGCCAGTCCGATGTGTGTGAGGTCCGTTAACGTTAACCGCGGCGGGCTTTCGCCCCCACAGCATGGCGTTGTCGCAGGGCCAAGGCGGCATCGCCGACAGGCGGGCCGAAGGGAATAGGGGCGTGGCGATGCGGGCGATTTTGGCGGTCTGGGGAAACGGGGTGGCGGCGGCGGCGGCCGCGGCAGCCGTGCTGTTCTTATAGAAGGTAGCGAAAGAGCGGTACCGCTCCATCTGCGCGCTGTAGTCCAACACGGGGTTCACGCACGAGTCGATCTGCAGAGGAAAGTCCCGCCCGGGGGTGGGGTTGTAGTTGTGGGTGTGGCCGTGGGTGTGGCCATGAGCGTGTGGAGTTTCCATGCACACACTACTGCTCATGTTCGCCATCAGAGCAAAACAAACTCGCACTAACGCCCAACCATCCACGGCAGTGGTCCTGGGGAGGAAAGAGAGGAGGCGGAGGTGAACAGAGATGTTCAACTAAGTACAGCTAAGCGGAATTCAGAAATATTTCATATGTATACATCACAAAACCAGTCGTAAGTAGCACGGGTATATTTGTAGCAATGGGCAAAAATACACTGTATGGGGCAGAAAATTATCGATTTTTCTTTTATGACAAAAATCATTATGATATTAAGTAAATATCATGTTCCATGAAGATATTTTGTAAATTTCCTACTATAAATATATCAAAACTTAATTTTTTCATTAGTAATATGCATTGCTAAGATCTTCATTTGGATAACTTTAAAGGTGATTTTCACAATATTTTGATTTTTTTTTTTTTTTTTGCACCCTCAGATTACAGATTTTCAAATCGTTGCATCTTGGCCAAATATTGCCCTATCCTAACAAACCATACATCAGTGGAAAGCTTATTTATTAAAAAAAATTTACACTTTTGACTGGTTTTGTGGTCCAGATTCACATATTTACAGATGACAGAGAATATTTAGTTAAATTCTAAAAAGAAAAAGAAGGAATGCAAAATTGCTTTATGGTAATTTAGAATAATAACAAATCACATAAAAGTCAACTGAGAATCAAAACAAGATTCTGAACTTTTTTTTTTTTTAAATGATTTAAAAAACAAAAAAACAAAAAAACAAAAAGAACATTTAAGTTTATGCAATCTTTTTTGAGTCTTAGTGGATTCGTAATCGATTCTCATTGGGTTCCAAAATGGAATATAATAGAAATTCCAATTTAAAAACTACACCAGATTCAGTCAAATTTAGATAAAAACAGTACAAAAAATGTAGATCAGATAAATAGCGAAGGTTTTGTTTTTACATTTATGCACATTTTTAATGCTCATTGTTTATTCCCAGTTTGTAAATTATGCTGCATCTTTAATTTATTGCTCAATTTACAGAAAAAAGAAAATATTTAGTTAAATAATAGACGATATACACAAATTGCTTAATATGTTAGAACCAAATTTAAACAATCTTAATGTCATCAAAATATAAAAATCCACTAAGAATCAAAACAATATCCTAAAATGAAATTATGAAAAACAAAAAACACTGAAAATAAGAAAATGAAAGTTTACACATTCTTATTTGACTCTAAGTAGATTTGCAATTGAGTCTCACTGGGTTCCAAAATAGAATATAATAAAAGTTCCAATTGAAAAACTGTACACATGAGATTCAGTCTAATTTAGATTTAAACTGTAAGAAAAACATAGATTAGAAAAATAGCAGTTGTTATTTTATGCATTTTCTGTACATTTTTAACGTTCAATGTTTCTTCCCCGTTCTTAAATTATGATGCATCTTTAATTTATTGTTCGATTTATTTACAGAAAACAGACAATATTTAGTTAAATAATAAAGGATGGACATAAAATTGCTTAATGAATCTTTTAGAACCAAATTTAAGCAACCTTAATGTAATCAAAAACAAGAGTCTGCTAAGGATCAACTAAGATTTTAGAAAAAAAAAAAGCCCTGAAAACACAGGAGATTCAGTTAAAAAAAAAAAAAAAAAAACATAGTTCAGATGAATAGCAAATGCATTTTTTATGCATTTGTGCATTTTTAATGCTCATTGTTTCTTCCCAGTTCTTAAATTATGATGTCCCTTTAATTTATCGCTCAATTTATTTACAGTTCAATTTACATTTATCTTAATTAAAAAAAAAAAAAAAAAAACAAGAGTCCACTGAGAATGAAAACAAGATACTTAGAATCTCAAGAATCTTAGAATTTCATAATCTTAGTAGAAAAAAAAACTAAAAATACACAAGATTCAGTTCAATTTAGATTAAAAACGCTCTCTATTAAAAACCATATAGTTCTGATAAATAGCAAAGGCTTTTATGCATTTATGTACATTTCTTTTGCATATGCATGACATAATTGAGGACAATACAGAGCGTTATATCTAACACCATCAGGCCTGCCTTTAAATGGGTTGTTGTTTTAATTAGAGGAACAACGGAAATAGCGATAATAAGACGTGGAGAAGAAAGTTACCGTGTCAAAATGTGTGTCTCTGTGTGTTTATGTGAAAGAGAAAGAGAGAGAGATACGCCGCTACCCCCCCAACACCCCCCGCTACCGTCGCCTCGAGCATCAATTACGGTAATTACTCTCCGCCTGCTGCGGCAGCGACGCGCGGATCAGAGGTCATTAAGGGCGTAAGACCGCTGGACACTACGGTGCAATTAAAGGCGACGGATTAATTCTCTTGGCCATCGCACGTCAGCACAGAGAGAGAGAGAGAGCGAGAGAGAGAGAGAGAGAGAGAGAGAGAGAGAGAGACGGGAGGAGGAGGGGGTGAATGAGGGGGGAGGCGGAGGACGGAAAATGGACGAGCTTTACCTTTAGACTCGCGACGCTTCACGATCCTTTAACGGAGAGCATCACCGCGCGCTGATGCCGCCTCAATAATCCCCGTTACAAGAAAAACACGCGCCACAAAACAACGAGACCCGTCCGTTTTAACGATCACCGTGAGCAGCTGCGGCGCTAAATACCGAGACTAACGGGAATAATAAATAATATTGACGCCGCCAACGACGCACCGTCCTCAGGGGCGGGTATGGGTGACGGAAGGGTAGACGGCTCCTCCCGGTGTGTGTGTGTGTGTGTATGTGTGTGTGCGTGTGTATGTGTGTGTGTCGCGCTGCGTGTGGCTGACGGGGGTGTGAGGTGAGGAAGCGCCGTTGCGGACACCTCCTGATCATTGGCGGGAAATGATTGTGGAAGCGCGGGAGGCGCGAGGGGGCTGACATACGGGGTCTCGCCGCGCAGCGCTGAGGGTAATGCGTGTCAACTCCTCGCGCGCCCCTTTTTTTCCCCGCCGATGCCTGAATGACGGTTATTAATCACGCGCTTCGCGCCGCGTCTTGTGTGAGGGGGGGTTTTTGGAGGAATTTTGCGGTTCATTACGGTTCATTTGCGGCTCGTTACCGTAATTACCCGCGGCACCGGGAGGCTAATTAAAACAGAACGGGTCCGAGGCGAGAAGGCGTTTCCCCCGGTGGAGCAGATCCCGGCCGACTGGGAATTTCTGCGTGTGTGTGTGTGTGTGTGTGTGTGTCAAAAACCTTGACGCATCTGTCAGAGATGCTTTATTAGGGGATTTGAGAGGAAATCAGCCCTTGACGCCATAAATACCACCGCATTAAATAAAAATAACAGCACTATATATATATATATATATATATGAATCTCACTTGCAGTATTACATAAAACACGTTTATATTATATAGAATAATAAAATGTTATATTATTATATAGATTTTATTTTATATATATATATATATATATATATATATATATATGTGTATATATATATATATATATATATATATATATATATATATATATAATGTAATTATTATATAACAAACGGATGGATGGATGGATGGATGGATGTTCGTCTGTCTTCCAGGAACAATGACACCTCAGCTGCGCCCTCTACTGGCTAAGATCTGCAATAACTGACTTTTAAGCGTTGTAACTGCAGTTCTGCTTTTGTCCGCTAGATGTTACGCTAACATCGCATGTAAGAAACTTGCTTTTACAGATGTGAAGGTCATAAAGCAGTGATTTCACAGATTTATCATGGTGTGGATTCAGCCAGCTGAGCACAGTAAATATTATGGAAACAGAATGAAATCTTAAGGCAAGACACTGCAGGTGAATAGGGATAAAACAACAACAACAACAAAAACTAATAGTTATTCTTTACCCAGTTGATTGATTACACTGATAATTGCAACATGTTTTGTACTATATGTTTTCTAAAATGTTAGATTTAAATATGCAAATGAGACATTCTTTAATGAAATATGTGCTAATTTGCATACATTTCTAGTACAAAAATCTAAACACTTGATGAAGTCAGTTTCAAAATTATTGTTTATTTATTTATTTATTTATTTTTTTGACATAAAAGTTTTTACAGAGGGAAATTTGGGTATCTCATTTTTGTCACTCCATAATTCAGAAAATACTTAGTCAGAAAACAATGCATGTTCCCAATTTTGGGGTGAATAAAATGTTGTATATAATCAAGGAAATTATATATGAACAAATCCCTCTGTAAAAACCTTCAGGGTATCCACCTGTTTCCGAGGGGCGCTACTGTAGAAAAAAAAAAACGAAGGTACACAACAAGTATGTTGTGTGCTAATTAGCGAGAAGTGTTTTTTCGGATCATTGTTTACTTTGTAAAGTTGCAAATCTTTATGAGAGGTGTCGTTACGGTGCTCAGGGACAACATGTGTTGTTCGAAGCTGTGCTCCCACATCGTTAGCAAGTCTGGATCGTTAAATCTTGAATGACTGTTGTCTAGTAATGTGACATTTGAACCGGGGCATCAGAGCTTGCGTTGAGGGGTGTGCCAGATGCCTCAATTCGAGGCTTGTGTTGTTAACGTAGAAATCACGAAACCAGTGACAAACAAATCCTCACTTTATCTCCAGTCCCGTGCGCGATTCACTGTGTGTCGGTTCGAACCCCCAGATCTTACTTATTAATTTATATTTATAAATACCCAGCCATACAAGTAATATAGTATATATATATATACTAATTATTTCAGAAAAATTAAATATTTGCCATATGCACTTCATGTGTACATTATTCTTCTATTACGTCATATTCGTATTAGCATTTAATGCCACAGTTTAACAGTTTTGCACGGTGTTTCTTTCACATCCTTCTGGCTGTTCTTTCACATCCATCCGGATCGCGCTGTTTTCGACAAAATAGAAGCTTTGAATCTTTTCCCGAAAAAGTCAGATGAAACGTCAGTGCATACGAGGTTCCATTTGCCCATCACTACTGTCAGCTGTTGAATGAATGAGTGTTACGTCCCGCTTGTTTACTTCGAACCGGAAGACGCTCCCACTTTTGACGCAAGGTCTCATGGGGCGTAGGAAACTTGTGGATAGACAGCAATAAAATGTAAAGTTTGGTGTGTGTAAGTGCTACTAAAGTGGAGATTTATGGCTCAGTGTAGGAGAAAAAACTCGTTTTGAGAAAACGGCTTCTAAAAATATGTACTGTAATTGAATTCTTTTGACACAAATACATAAAGTGCTATTAAACAACAACAACAACAACAACAACAACAAAACACTTGGCAGTGTCCTTTGGATGTTTTCTTTCCATTAGTCTGAAAAAACACTTTATGAAAAACCAAAAAGCCCAAAGCCTCAAACTTGACAGGTGCATGTCTCCCCTTAAAGCTGTGGTTCCATCTACACATTCTTCATTTGTCTTCTGTTTATACTCAGGAGGGATTTTTTTCTAGAGAAATTCCTCAGGACAATATAAGGTGTGATGATGTGCACATATGTTTACTTGGATAAACTGGATATAGAAACTCTCCAGACTGTGGCACAAGTAAATATGATTCATAATTAAAGTAAATGTTTTTAGGGGTTTGTCTTAGTCAGTGACTATTATAAATAGCTTTAAAAACACTCTGTTATGTCATCATGTGCATAGCTGAGTGTGTTATTGGTCTCATTCTCTGAATCCATCCTGTTGTGTCATAAACTGACAAACAGCAGATGTGTTTACTGTAAACGTGTTGTACAGTCAGTTTTCCAAAAGTCACTTCTCAAAGCATATGAGATGCAGAAACTGTAATTATAGTATATTAGGTCACACATGTTCTCTAGTAAGTCGAGTGTTGTGTCCAGCTCTCCTGTTCTGTTCAGTTTCACGAGCTGTTCTGATGCATCTGCAGTATTTCATCTGCCAAATGTGTGAATGTGAACATACATTTCAGAAACTCCGAATGAGCTCAGAGCTGCACTGATGCTTTTCCACTGAGATTTCACTTCTAATTCAGAGGGCATTTCAATGCAAAACTTGATCTTTGCATTTTCAGAAGCAGCAAACTCATTACAACATTGCCAAGATGTTGTAAAATATCATTTTTGTTGTTGTTATTTGCTTCAGATCCAGGGTTCTCAACCTTTTACCTTACGTGTATTTTTTAAACTTCCTTTTGAAATTTCAGAAGTTACAGGAGCTGGATTTTAAAGAATATTTTAACTCAGAATTTCTATCCAATTAAATATTTTAGAGCTTGGAATTAAATCTTTATGCGGAATAAAAAACGCTTGTGGTGTTTTAGAGCTTTATTAATTTGCATGGCTTTTCCAGTTATTTATGATTTTCTGGATAAGAATTAAGAATAGGGACTTCTAAAAATATTTAAGTCAAAATTTCTGTCCAATAAAATATTATATAGCTTGGAATGAATAGTAAAATCTATTCATTATAGAAATGTCAATGGCATTTTAAGATTTATTTAACAGTGAATTGATAATAATAAAGTAATTGAATTATATAATTAAATTCTTGTTCATGATTTACTGGATGCAAATTAAGGATCAGGATTTAAAAAATATTTTTGTGCACATTTTATGAAATGTATAATATAAATTCATATTTTAGAATTGGCCAAACTAGTAAAAAGTAAAATGCATATTCATTATATATTTTTTTGTTTTTGTTGTTGTTTGTTTTAGTTTCCTTTTATAAAATATTTGATTGGGGGGTTTGTCATTTTTAAATATGTTTTTAAAATATATTTTGTGGTTTTTTTGTGTTTTTTTGTGTGTTGTTGTTGTTATTTCAGTTTTAGTGCTTCCTCTTTAACATACCTTAGTTATATATTATTATATATTTATATAAATTCACTTATACTGTTATAGTTTCTATTAACATTTTGAATTAGCTTTTGTTTTCATATTGTCAAGTTTTTGTTTCAATTTTTGTTTTTTTATCATGCCCTTTTGTCATTATTATTAGTTTATATATATATATATATATATTTAGGTTTAATTTATTGTTGTTTTTGTTTTAGTTCAGTTTTAGTTTTTATTTATTTCCAGTTAGTCGTTTTGATGCTTCATCTTAAACATATTTCAGTTATATACTACTATGTATTCTAAATTTCACTTATAGGCTTGTATTAATATTTTGAAATAGCTTTTATGTTTATATTTGCAGTCTTCATTTAATTCTAAAAGTAAAATGCATATAAATGCAAATACTAATAGTAATATTTATTTATTTATTTATTAAGATATTTTAAGCCTCCCTATTAAGAACCACTGGGTGTTTCTAGGTGGTTGCCAGGGTGTTGCTATGCAGTTGCTAGGCTTATTTTGGGGTTTCTTTCTGTCTGGCATGAAAACAGTCCTGCGTCTGCAGGTTTCTGTGATATTTTGGTGTCTGGATGCTTTCTTCAATGGAAGTTTTGCATTATAGTATTTGCGCGTGTGTTTTGGCTGGTGTGTAGTGCTAGACACACTCATATTTGTGTGTTTTTAACAAGCACACATACTTACTTTCAAATTGAAATGAAAGAAATGCTATAATTATGAGCACAGGATGTAGCTGGAGGAAATGTACAGGTTCCCGGCAAACTTTACAAGCTCCTAGACTAATTATAGTGCGCGCGCGCGCGTGTGTGTGTGTGTGTGTGTGTGTGTGTGTGTATGTGTGTGTGTGTGTGTGTGTGTCCTTCAGACTTGCCCTTGCTACTCCTGGCATTCTTATGCGTTTTCCTGGAGAAACACACAGACACACACACACACACACACACACACACACACACACACACACACACACACACTTTAGATATATTTAAACAGCTCGTGTTCTTCATAAACACTACAGCTCCTCGTGTGCAGCAGTGGAAACTTCTGACAGCTCGCTGTAAACTTATAACCTTCACACACACACACACACACACACACACACACACACACACACTGATGTCATCCTGAAGGCAGCGGCAGAATGAATCTCAGCCCTCAGCAGTGCGCGCACACACTCACCTGACGCGCGCTCCCGCTCTCCAGACGCGAACTTCTGCGCGGAGCGAACGAGTCGTTTCCACGGGAGACTGAAATGAGATTCGGTGTGGAAAAACTGCAGACAATCTGATCGGATGTGTGTTTATGATGGATGTGACGCTGTTTTTCTCTGTCGTTTGTGTTTTTTGTGCGGCTGCGCGTTCAGAAACACTCCGGTAAGACGCGCTTCTGTCCTTTACAAAAGTCAGATGTGCATAAATACGTTTAATTTTTATGCATTTTAAATGCACAAGAAATTTAACATTTTTATGCATTTTATAACCAATATACAGTTATGAGACATCTGTGAAAGAAGATACCGCTAGTCAGTTATCGCTAATTATGGCAACCATATTTTCCGTTGTGCATATTTTTATTGTAAATATGTGATATACATTCCTCATCACCACCATTGTGATTGTTAAGAATTGCAATGGTAACTTTTTAGAAAGAGTTTTTATCGCTCGATGGCACGTGATCTACTGTATTATCATATTTTGCAGGTTATTTTTGTTAAACTCTGTGGATTAAAGACAAAAGAAAAGGCTAAAGTAGTTTTAAAATAAAGTCATACATAAAGTACTGGTTTCTGTGAATCTGTAACTTGCTCATGTGTTTGTGTCTCAGGTCATCCAGAGCGCTGCTGCTGTCTGATGGATTGTGTCAGTATGGATGGACCAGAAACTTAAAGGGCCAGTGCAGACGTGAGCAAACACTCACACATAGTCCATGTTTACAACACTAATATCTACTGTACATTATAGAGAAAAAGAAAAGGACTATGCAATGTTAAAAGTTAAGCACACTGCATTCATTGCATTGCATTGGGGCGCAGAATTTCATGCAGTTGCTCTGATTGTTGTTTCGGGTTTACATTTAGTTCAGTGTTAGTGTTTATTTATTTCCAGTTAGTATTTTTATTTATTTATTTAATTTATTGTTTGATTTTATATGTATATATAGTTTAATATTGATATTTTGAATTAGATTTTATTTTTATAAGTTCAGTTATCATTTTATTTTAGTTTAATTTTTAGTGTTTTTATCACGTTTTTGTCATTTGCATTCATTTAATATTTAATATTATTAATATAAAAATATATATATTTTAGGTTTAATATTTTTTTTTTTTTTTTTTTTTTTTTTTTCAGTTTTAGTGCTTCATCCCAAACATATTTTAGTTATATATTATACATTTCAAAATTCACTTATACTGTTATAGTTTCGGTTAAATTTATTGTTATTTTAGTTTTAGTTCAGTTTTACTTTGTATTTTTATTTATTTCCAGTTAGTAATTTTGATGCTTCATCTTAAACATATTTCAGTTATATAATATTATTTCATATTTCAGTTACGTATTTTGAATTTTACTTTAAATGGATTTTTATGAATACTTTGAGCTTTTTATTAAATTCTAGTTTAATATTTAGTCATTTTATCATGCTTTAGTCATTTTCATAAATTTTTATTATTATTATTTAATATTACTATTTGTGACCCTGGACCACAAAACCAGTCATAAAGGTAAATTTCTTTAAATTCTTTAATTTATTCATCATCTGAAAGCTGAATAAATAAGCTAGGATAGGACAATATTTGGCCGAAATACAAATCTGGAAACCAAGGGTGCAAAATAATTCAAAATACTAGGAAAATCACCTTTAAAGTTGTCCAAATTAAGTTCTTAGCAATGCATATTACTAATCAAAAATTAAATTTTGATATATTTACAGTAGGAAATTTACAAAATATCTTCATTGAACATGATCTTACTTAATATCCTAATGATTTTTGGCATAAAAGAAAAATAAATAATTTTGACTCATACAGCGTATTGTTGGCTATTGCTACAAATATACCTGTGATACTTAAGACTGGTTTTGTGCTCCAGGGTCATATTTAGGTTAATTTGTTATTTCAGTTTATTTTTATTTTTATTTTTTTTGTTTTAGTTCAGTTTTAATTTTTCCAGTAATTTTGGTACTTTATCTTAAACATATTTAATTTATATAGTATTATATATTCCAAATTTCACATATACTATTATAGTTTGTGTTAATATTTGAATAAATTTTTATTAGTTAAAAAATGTTATTAAGTTTAATATATTGGCAAATGTAATAGGTTTCAAGCATACAAAAAATTCACTCACTGCACGCAATATACACACTGCAGAAACAGTATGAGCAGGATGCGGTTTTAGACACACACTCATAATGTGTTGTGTGTGATTTGTGTAGCTGTGTGTGAGTCGGGCTGTAAACACGGCGAGTGTGTTGGACCGGATCAGTGCCGCTGTCATCCAGGATTCACCGGCAAGACCTGCAACCAAGGTAACACACATCAACACATGAACACACACTTTCCCTATAAAACTCACCCATGAATACGAACACATGTGAAAGTGTGTGCGGTGACATCATGAGGAGTGTGTGTGTGTTTCAGTCATTAACACACAGGTGTCCAAACATCCAAGTGGCCCGCTGGGGTTCATGTCAGTGACTAATGGGAGATCTGTGTGTCTGATGATACTTAGTGGCCTTATGGGAGACATATCCAGATCTGATTTGCAGGAGAAACACACAACAGCATGTTTGCTTTGGCTTTTCTGGCTCTTGAATATTCGGAAGAACGTGATTTAATATATATTTCACTATGATTATTTATGGAGAGTGTGTTTTATGGAGACTTTCAGGAGGGTTAGTTGGTTTTAAAGAATTTCTGTTCATTTTTCGGGTTCAGTCTCGTGGAACTCACTGCTGCTCACACAGATAGTAGAGTATGTTCTCAAAATGTTAGAACAAAAATATTATTTATTCATCATTTATGGAATGTTTATTTCCTGAAACAATTCAGTTAAATGTTCGCGTAACATTTTTTTTACAATTTGTTAAAGAACATTCCGAGAATATTCAAAAGTAACATTTGAGAACCAATAAAATGGAATGTTCCTCTAACATCTGCATAAGGAAGAAAAACGTTTTTAAAAACATTTTAAAAATTCAGAATTTTTAACTTAAGGAAAGACACTGCAGGTGAATAAGGTAAAAAAAAAAAAAAACAACAACTAATAGTTAGCGCCTTACTTATCCAGCTGATTGATTACGCTGATAATTGCAAAAAAAAAATTGTATTACAAGTTTTCTAAAATGTTAAGTTTAAATATTCAAATGAGGCATTAAGTTTTTGTCAAATGAGACATTATTTAATGAAATATGTGCTAATTTGCATACATTTCTAGTACAAAAATCTAAACACTGGATGAAGTCAGTTTCAAAATTTTTGTTTCATTTTTGTTTTACATATTAGAGTCAAAAGTTTTTACAGAGGGAATTTTGTCACTCCATGATTCAGAAAATACTTAGAACAGACAGAAAACACTATATTTTAACAATTTTTGGGGGAATAAAATGTTGTATATAATCAAGCAAAGTATATATGAACAAATCCCTCTTTAAAACCTTCAGGATATAGACAGGAATAAAAATGTAAAGTTTGGTGTGTGTAAGATTTATGGCTCAGTGTAGGAGAAGAAACTCATTTTGGGAAAACAGCCTTTAAAAATATGTATTGTAATTGAAATCCACTAGTCTAAAAAAAACAATTTCTGAAAAACCAAAAAGCCCAAAATCTCAAACTTGACAGGTGCATGAAAAATGTGCATGTGTTTTTGCCTGCAGTGTTTCCCCTTAATGGGACAAACAAAACTTAAGCCAACATTTTTACAGAAACATTACTGTTTACGTTTAATATATATATATATATATTTCTCTTCTGTACTGTAATCAAAACTGATTTGATTAATATTTCGAATTAGGATTTTTATATTTCTTAAATGTAAATTTTATTAAATGTTATATATTGCTACATTTTATTATAGTTTGTATTAAATTTATTAGCTTTTATTTTTATATGTACAATTTTCTTTTTCATTTTAGTTCATGTTTTTTGTCATTTTGATGTGCTTTTGTCAGTTTTTGTTAGTTAGTTTCTTGAGGTGTTTCTCTCAGTGTGTGTGTGTGTGTGTGTGTGTGTGTGTGTGTGTGTGTTTCTGCAGGGATGAACTTGTCTGTAAAAACAGATGCATGTCAAAGCACATTCCTCTCATACCTACAGAGACACACAGAACGTGTACATACATCACCGCTGACCGCACACGCCTGTCTGTCTGTCTGTCTGTCTGTCTGTCTGTCTGTCTGTCTGTCTGTCTGTCTGTGTTTGTTTGTTTTTTCTCCATATCTTCAGCAGTACTGATTGAGTGTTTGTGTGTGCAGATGTGAACGAGTGTGCGTTCAGGCCGTGTAAGTACAGATGTATGAACACACCGGGTAGTTATAAATGCTACTGTCTCAACGGCTACATGATGACGGCTGACGGCACGTGTCGCAGTGAGTATTTCCATTACTTCCTGCATCCTACAACCTGTGTCCTGTTTTACACGCTCAACATGCATTTATCAGTGTGGGAGAATCTGACAAAACCTGCCCATAACATGTCATTTTACACCATAAAGTCGATAGATTCATTAGGGGTTCGAGCACGTAGTGCTGAAACCCTATTGTAATTGTTAGGATTTTTATTACTATTATTATTCCACGCTAAAACTGATCGTGCAGACCAAACAGTAAGGCCTAGAGAGCTGAAACTGGATCAGATGGTAGTAGTCTGACTCGCTACTCAGACACAAAGACTCGCCCAATCGGCCTAAATTCTAAACAAGCATACGTTTTATGGACATCAGGCAAAAAAAAAAAAAGAAAAAGAGAATGTAATAGTTATAAAGCTTAAAAACAATGCATCTCTCTTTGAAATGCTGTGAAATTGCAAATATAACCACTAGATGGCAGCAGAAGACCACTAATGGGTCATTGAACTTACTAGAATGGTGCTTTTCATGGTTTAAAGTTTTGAATTCATACGTAGATGATACTAAATCACTGTTATAACATTTCAAATCACATTTAGTCAAAGTTTACCACTTCATTTATACAGATATCATATCATATTTGACAATTATGCAAGATTATGATTACAGTGAAACCTGAAAATGATATATAAACTCTTAAAAAGACAAGACTTACAGTAAACATTTTGTCACCTATCATTTATGGGCAACAAAATGTGTGTCTGTGTGTGTAATAATAATGCTTAATGAACATTAAAATAACATACAGAACCCCAGTAATTGCTGCTTGTAGCTATATTTATATTTATGATTATATTTAGTTTTTACACTTTTAGCAATTTTAATTAGTTAATTCTCTAAATACTCCCAAATCATACTCAAATCTTCAGTAAATGTAGTATGTAGCAGAAGTATATTCACTGTTAAAAAAAAATAAAAAAAAAATGCTACAGTAAAAACCTGTTAAATGGTTAACTGTAAATTCCCCTACTATATATGGTGAAAAACTATGTTGGACATTACAAAAAAATTTTACGGTAGTATACTGTTTTTGGAAGTGAAAAAGAATGTATAATTTACAGTGAATAACCATAAACTGACATTCCCAGAATTCACTGTGTTACATTTCAAATATGATGTTTCTTCTAACTTTTGTACTTATTAGTGTTGTACATTAGGGTTGTATGTTACATCTAATGTTGTTAAATGAATGTTTATTGCATTTTTTTAGTTTCATGATGGTGTTTAGTGTTTGTGTGAATGACACTGTGCACCTTCTATATATGTTAGTATTTAAAAGCTGCTTTGGTTCATCATGTGACTTTCTCATCGCCTGCTTTTGGTGGTTATCAGTGTTTTAAAAAGGTTAAAAACAGATTTCAGTACTTCAGTTGGTTGGTATGTTAACATTATATCAGTTAATGAAATTACAGTATTTTAATGTAAATTTAAGTTAAAACTGTAAAACCTAACATGTTGCTACCATACAGTTGCTATAACCAGTTTTGAAAATGTTTTAAAGGCAGTTTTTTTTTTTTTTTTTTTTTTTTGGTTATGTGAACTTTAATGGAGCATTCCATTTGATCATTTGAATGAGAATGTTACTTTTGAATGTTCTCTGAACATTCTGAAACAGTAACATTTAAAAAACATTAGACCAAAATGTTTCAAGGAAAGCATTCCATGAATGGCACGTCCTGATTTTGCTGAGTTAGATGTGTTCCTGGGTCAACATATTTTGTTGACCCTGGAACAACATTTTAATCCAAAAATATAATCTTGACCACATCCCTACACCTAAACCTAACCTTACCCATGAGTAATCCCTAAAATCAGAGGAAATGATAGATGAATAACACTGATGTACAAGCACCAAACACTGATTGTAAGCCTAAACTTCACAAAAACTATAAACTGTTCTTTCAAATCTGATTGGTTAATCACCATGTTGTTCCAGGGTCAACAAAGATGTTGATCCAGGAACATGTCGTACTTGGTAAAATCAGGTTCTGCCCATGAATGATGGAATGTTTAGAGAAAATGATTTAAGGCAAGACACTATAGGTGAAAAAAAAAAACCAAAGCTAGTAGTTATTGCCTTAATTACCCAGTTGATTGATTACATTGATAATTGCAAACATGTTTTGTATTACAAGTTTTCTAAAATGTTAGGTTTGAATATGCAAATGAAGCATGATTTAATGAGATATGCATTCATTTTCATACATTTCTAGTACAGAAAATCTAAACACTGGATTAAGTCAGTTTTAAAATTCTCGTTTACATTTTTCGACATATTAGAGTACAACGTTTTTATAGAGGGAATTTTGGATATCTCATTTTTGTCCCTTCATAATTCAAAAAATACAATATAGACAGAAAACAATATATTTTCACATTTTTTTTTCGAGAATAAACTCTTGCATATAATCAAGCAAATTATATATGAACAAATCCCTCTGTAAAAACAGATATAGGATATAGACACGAATGAAAATGTAAAGTTTGGTGTGTGTAAGTGCTAACTTACTGAATTAGAGATTTGTGGCTCAGTGTAGGAGAAAAAACTCATTTTGAGAAAACGGCCTTTAAAAATATGTATTGAAATCTACTGACACAAATAGATAAAGTGCTATAAAAGAAATGCTGAACATTGTCTTTAGGATGTTTTATTTCCACTACTCTGAAAAAAACACTTTATGAAAAACCAAAAAGCCCAAAATCTCAAACTTGACATGTGCATGACAAAACAATGTTTTTTTTGTTTTTTTTTGCATGCTGTGTCTCCCCTTAAGATTCAAGACCAGAGAACTCTGAACGATCAATACTGGAAAAACGTTTATTCATAACTTTGAGCAGAGGTGCTTAGGGCTCATTCTCTGTGTGTGTGTAGACGCTCGTACGTGTGCGATGGCTAACTGTCAGTACGGCTGTGCGGTGATGAAAGGCGAGGTCAGATGTCAGTGTCCGTCTCCAGGGCTGCGTCTCGCTCCTGACGGCAGGACGTGTGTTGGTATGAATGCAGGATTCACACACACACACGCATCACTCAAAACACATTCATCATCATAATTTTCTAAAAAAAAAATAAATAAAAAAAAAAGATAAAAATGAGAAATTAAAATTATGTATAATTATGTTTGTAAATTATATTTAGTGATCATTTTTTATTAGGGGTAAATAATTAATAAAAATGTATTTTTAATAAAAATGTAAAATTTATTTTTAAATAAATATATAATTTTTGTTTTTTATTTATATTGATGCATGCAATTGTTATTTTATATTAAGTTTATTCTTTTATATCTCTGCTCAGATGTGGATGAGTGTGTGACGGGTCAGGCCACGTGTCCGAGGTTTCGTAAGTGTGTGAACACATTCGGCAGTTACGTCTGCAGATGCCACGAAGGGTTTGAGCTGCGGCACATCAACGGAAAATACCACTGCACAGGTGTGATTACAGAAAAACATGCTAATAAAGATATTATTTAATAAAACAGTATTTATTTATTTATTTATAATGATGTATATAGTTGTTTATATAGCATTTATATTTAGATTAAATTTAATTATATAATTAAATAATTACAAAAGATACAAGTATACAAATTATAAAACAAAAATATTCACACACATATGAAAATGTTACAAAACCTGACCATGACATGTTATTTTACATTCAAAAAGTGAAAAGGTGAAAAAAAAAACCCAAAAAACTAGTTATTATATATTTAGCATTAATTATATTATGCATATAATTTATTAATACTATTTTAATTATATAATTTTAATAAATAAATTATGTTAAAATGTTTTATTTATAACAACATATAATTGTTTCTATATAATTTATATTTGTGTTAAATTTAATCATATATTAATTATATTTTTTAATTTAATCCAAATATAAATTATATATTTAATTATTTACAGATTACATTTAATTCTATAATTAATTATATTATTAAATAATTGTAATATTTATTATAGAAATATATAATTATTCAAATAATATTTTAATTATATCTATATGTTAATGACCACTATGTATATATAGATTTTTTTTGCATAACATAATTTTTTCCAAATCACATTATACTGCATTTAATTATCACAGACTCTACACTGGACCACAAAATCATTCTTAAGTATCACGGGTATATTTGTAGCAATAGCCAAAAATACATTGTATGGGTCAAAATGATCAATTTTTCTTTTATGCCAAAAATCATTAGGATATTAAGTAAAGATTATGTTCCATGATTAATTTTTTGATTAGTAATATGCATTTCTAAGAACTTCATTTGGACAGCTTTAAAGGTGATTTTCTCAATATTTTGATTTTTTTACACCCTCAGATTCCAGATTTTCAAATAGTTGTATCTCAACCAAATATTGTCCTATCCTAACAAACCATACATAAATGAAATGCTTATTTATTCAGCTTTTAGATGATGTATAAATCTCAATTTCAAAAAATTGACCCTTTTTTGTGGTCCATGGTCACATTGTGTGTTGTTGTTGTTGTTTTTCCAGATAAAAAGTTCTCATCTATTTGCTATGACAAGCCCGGACACAAGAAATGCAAATGCACGCCGAGTGTTGATGGAAAGGGTTACGACTGCAAATGTAAGTGCGTGTGATTTATGTCATTGGTTGTCAGTGTGTTCTGTGTGTTTCAGTGATGCTGTGTGTGTTTCAGCTGTTTTTAAAGTCACCGTTGAGCCTGCAAGACCAGTCCATGTTACAGTCAGCCTGACAACCATCGCCACGGCAACAACTCCCATGACAACCACCAGAGAAACGACTACAACAACAACAACCATGACAACAACTACAGCCACTCCCACTACCACAGTTACCATAGCAACTGTTCCGACAAGCACTGCTGTGATGACAGTAACACCTACTAATGTTGCTATAACAACAACAACAACAACAACAACAGCTCCAACTACAACAGCATTTACAACCGTTGCTACGACCACAAGTCCAACTGCAACATCCACATCACCAACAACTACAGACACACTTCCAACTACAACCACCATCAAAACAACAACAACAGCAGCACCTGTAGTGAGAACAACCGCACAGATGAGCTCAACTACAACACTAGACAACCACATTCACAGAGAGAACACAGCCAAACCACGAGGAGACGTACACAGTGAGATTTATTCATGTTTAAAAAAACAAAAAGTATTTTCTGCTCAGCAAGGCTGCATTTATTTGATCAAAAATACAGAAAAAATTGTGAAATATTTTTACAATTTAAAATAGCTATTTTATATGTGGATATCCATTAAAATATAATTTATTGCTGTGATCAAAGCTGAATTTTTTAGCATCATTACTTCAGACTTTCTGTGTCACATGATCCTTCAGAAATCATTCTAATATGCTGATCTGCTGCTCGAGAAACATTTATGATTAATATCAATGTTGAAATCAGTTGTGCTGCCGGATATTTTTATAGAAACTGTGATATTTTATTTTTCAGGATTTACAAATTAATAAAAAGTTCAAAAGAAGAGCATTTATTTTAAATATATATATTTTTTGTAACATTAAAAATGTCTTTACTGTCTTTATTTCCTTGATTATTAAAATTATTAGTTTCTTTTAAAGTAAATAAATAAATTACTTGGATTAAAATAAAAATCTTACTGAACCCAAACTTTTAATTGCAAATTTTGATAATTGTAAAATTTGGCAATTTTTGATACATTTGAAAATATCTTTACAATTTGATAATTAGTACAAAAAAAAAAGGATTTTTTTTCATAACATTATAAATGTCTTTACTGGCACTTTTGATCAACCTAATGCATCGTTAATTATTAAAATTATTAGTTGCTTTCAAAATAAATTAATTAATTACTTAAATTAAAATATCTTTACAATTTGATAATATGTATAAATAAATAATAAATAAATAACCATACAGTCATTTTACTCATATTTTACATTCATTTATATTTTTATATTTTCACTTTCAGTAATTTAGTTTTTTTCATTTTTATTCTGGTTTTTGTTGAAAAAATGTCAATATAGTTTTTATTCATTTTTATTTCAGCTCTGTTTTAGTTATTTTAGTACATCAAGTTAAACTTCATAAAAATGAAAAATGCTGCATTTGAAACTTGCTGAAATACGTTTTTATATTTCAGTTAATTTTTATTTTATTTCAAGTGACAATAATGTTTTTTTTTTAAAATGGTCTTAATTTTAGTTAACTATAATACCCTGATCAGAGTTTTGAATCAGTTTATTAAAACAAATTAACTTATTTGCTTACAGTAAATGCATTAAACTTGACAACTCTAAGGACATTTCATATACTAAAGTTTTAAAGAGTCATGAAACTGGTCTAATAACTATCTGTCTCTTTTAGTTCCACGTTACGAGAACAACCTGTTTGACTGGGACTTTGACGTTGAGCTGGGAAACACAGACGAGTTTATACGAGATGATCCAGGTACCGTTTCACACTTTATACACAAAACAGACGAGACGAGCCAGTGAGGATCTTCCTGACGTGTGTGTGTGTGTGTGTTTCAGCCACTGCTGTTGTGAGCTGCTCATTTGATAAGGGTTTGTGCGTTTGGATGACGGACTCAGAAGGAGATCTGAAATGGGAAATCAAAGACGACCCCGCCGGTAAAACACATCACAATTACACAGGTCATCTAGTCGTGAACCTTAAATGCTGTTCTAACCTGTCAGTCACTCTCAGGTGGGCGGTACCTGTCAGTACCAGAGGCTACGAACGGACGGAGTGTCAAAGGGGCGCGGCTTACGGTGCCGCTGGCTCCTCCCACAAAGGCGTGGCAGGGCGGCGACCTCTGTCTGTCATTTAGACACCGTCTTCACGGACACCACATCGGCTCGCTGCAGGTGTTTGTCAGGAAGGGGCGGAGTCACAACCCATCCATCTGGAACAGGACCGGAGGACACGGCTGGAGACACGCCCACATCACACTTGAGGGGCGGGGCCTTGTTGATGTAAGCATGAATTGATCAGAACCGTGAAAAACAACTAATTTTTCATTCAATACATCAAAACCAAAGTACTAACTAGCATCTGTGTCCATCCTGCTGTTTGTGATTATTGCGCATGTACTTGTTGAGTATAATTTATTGATTTATGTTGTTCTGTGTCAGATTGTGCTGAAGGCAGAGAGACGGCGAGGGAAGCATGGAGAAATCGCTGTGGATGATTTTAGTCTGAGACGAGGAGCCTGCAGTGATGGACACGACAGGACGGAGTGACACACACACACACACACACACACACACACTGTGTGTAATGAAACTGTCCCGCAGGAGCAGACAGGTCAACATTTATATTCATGAGGACATCCACATCTTTATTTACCGTTTTATGACCATGAATCTGCAGATTTGTGCAGAACTGCACCAAATTGCCTTCCATATTTATTAAATATTATTGGTTATTCTACTTTCGGATAACAATAAGATTGTTGGTGCTATCAGCTGCATTTAATGCATTCAATTTGACAGATTTCACCCCAAAATCAGCACAGAATGTGAACCTTATAATACCTGATCAGTATATTCATCCACAAACACAAATACTCCTATTTTACAGTGTTGTAAACGTCTTACAGGGCGAGTCTCATGTGAAAATCTGTCCAGGTCACATTTCAGAGTCAAAGGAAATTATATTTTGTAGTTTTTTTTTTTTTTTTTTTTTTTTTGTATTGTGATTATATTATGATTATAGCATTATTTCTGTTCATATTCTTATTTAAAGCATCTGTTACTTTTTCAATATTTCCATTAATGATCATTCTTATCTGACCTTTTAACTGTCACCCCATCTGAATCAAAAGATTCATAAAACCGCTCCTAAAGTTCCGATCTAAATCAAATGATATGCGAAATTATTCACAAACTTGCTCTGAAGTTCCAGTTTGAATCAAAAGATTTGCGAACCCGCTCCTAAAGTTCTGATTTAAATCAAAGGATTCGCAAAATGATTCGTGAACCTGCTCTTAGGTTCCAATTTGAATCAAAAGATTCGCGAACCCACTCTTAAAGTTTCGATCTGAATAAAAAAATTCACAAAACCACTATTAAAGTTACGATCTAAATCCAATGATTCACAAAATGATTCACAAACTTGCTCTGAAGTTCTGATCTGAATCAAAAGATTCGTGAAGCCACTCCTAAAATTATGATCTTAATCAAAAAATCTACAAAACCTCACCTAAAGTTCAGATCTAAATCAAATGATTTGCGAAATGATTCACAAACTCACTCTGAATTTTCGATCTGAATCAAAAGATTTTTGAAACCACTCTTAAAGTTCCGATCTGAATTAAAGGATTCACAAAACCGCTCCTGAAGTTCCGATCTAAATCAAATCATTCCCGAAATGATTCACAAACTCGCTCTGAATTTCCAATTTGAATCAACAGATTCGCGAACCTGCTCCTAAAATTATGATCTGGATCAAAAAATTCACAAAACCGCTCCTAAAGTTCCGACCTAAATCAAATGATTCACAAAATGATTCACAAACTTGCTCTAAAGTTCTGATCTGAATCAAAAGATTTGTGAACCCACTCCTAAATCAGCATAAATTAAAGGCAGTATAAATGCTAACTAATATTTTTTCAATTAAATTATAATAAAATTATTTTTCACATTCAAGGGAGGAAATTGTTATTATTTAAATAATGCAACCAAATAATACGCAAATTCTTTAATTTGAAGCAATATTTTAAATGACTATTTGAAGATATTAATATCTGGGGTGAAATGTGAGCAGGATTATGTGAGATTCATTCTACAACAAATCTTTATGTTTGTTTCAGAGGTTTCATATTTTTATACATCATTAGTTAATTGAGTAATAATTAGTGTTAGTAAATCAGTATTATCAGTGGCCTTGTCATTTAAATTATTTATAAATAATAATTATTAAAAACAAAATTATTATTATTATTATTATTTTTTCTATCTACAGTTCTGTAGTGTTTCATCATTTTCCTGAGTGTCCCTGATCTGCTGGACAGGCTTTTGTTAAATTCTGTGTTTTTTTTTTCTCATGTAGTCTTTAGTTGCTTACAACACTGGATGATAATTGGTACATAACCACATGGCCATCCAGGATGGTTTGAATCATTTTCACATGTGTGTTCAGTATTTTCTGTCACTTTTTATGCTCATGACATGTTTCTCTAACTTTTATGTTGTAAATATGTTCAGTTTTTTTGTACCATGAACGTGTATTTAATGCTCTAAATGCTTTATAAACTCAAATCAAAACCTCTGTTGTTGATCGCTGTGATTGATCTGATTGCAGCAGATTTATTAATCTGATCAGACTGAAAGGGCTGGTGTCCCAGAAGTTTTGAAATGTTTCCAAAAAGTTTATAACCCCAACATTTTTAAAGGTTACAAATTCGTTTCTTAAACATTTACTAGCTTATTTTTTATATTTTAAGAATGTTGAAATGTCCAGTTTTCTTGGCGTAATCAGAACATTATTTAAAGGTTACGAAAAATATTTCTTAGAGCATATAAGTAATATCATGGCGAGAGAATGTTGTTCTCTTAATGTTTTCTGTCATCGTTATAATAACGTATTTCAATTATTAATAAAGTGGTAACAATGTTCCATAAACAGTACTTCAAAAACGTTTTGTCCTAACAACTTCAAGGGTGTAGGTTTGATTTTGGCATTAGTAGGGACGTAACAGCAGATAACAGACAATTGATTGTTTGAACTCATTTTTTTCAAATTCAAATACTAGGGTCAAATTTAGTACTGTCTGGATATTGGTAGGGACATGTCAGCATCTCTAAATACCAGACCCTTAAAAATCAAGGGATGTCCAACTTTGGAAACTATAGTTCTCTCCTTTAATATCTTGCTCCCTTTTCTTTACTCAAAGTTGATCTAGACAAGTCCATGGAAACTATGCAAAGTTCTGTAAATCCTTGCATCTCTAGTCATCCTATGTGTCCTCCTAAGGTGTAAATATATTACTTTTTTGTTAACCTGGCAGCACATCCCTTATGAAAATGAACTATGGATTAATTGCAAAAAAAAAAAAACATGGTTACTATAGTTACTATAACATGGTAACCACAGATTAACCATGGTTTTTGCTACACTAACTATAGTTAGTAACACTGCAATTGTTTGTATTTGCGTATGCTTTCTTTCTTTCTTTTTTATAACTGTCTTGATGGTTTGATGTAATGTTTAATAACAATGATAAAATGAAATCATAAAAAAATTATCTGCGATACCTGGTCCGAGGTTTCGATCTAAATCAAATGATTCGCGAAATGATTCGCGAACCCGCTCTAAAGTTTCGATCTGAATCAAAAGATTCGCGAACCCGCTCTTAATGCTTGGATCTAAATCAAATGATTCGCGAACCATCATTTCAGGCCAGTTGCATAAAAGGTTTAGACTAGTCTTAAAAAGTTAGTCAGCTATTTTTTTCTTTAAGTCTGGTCATAATGTTTTAAATTCAGTTACAGAAAGATGTAGATTAGTCTAATTTGAATCCAAAAAATACGACTGATTACCCTTTGGTTAACTGCTAGTTGGTCACACTAGTACTTAAGACACTGTCTAAACATAGAGGCTAAGTTTATGCAACTGGCCAGGACTTCGGAGCGCGGACGCGATTCACGATACGCAAAACAAAAAGGAGGAGCAGATGAACGAACACACACAAAAGCAAAAAAACATAACATCTAAGAGGTAAACCTTATCATTCAACTAAACTGTGTATGTTTTAAACACTTCGGCTACCGTAGGCCTATATGTTCTTACTCCGCCTATGTAAATGTGCGTCCTTGAAAGCGGGCACATTTCTAGTATATTTAGGGTGTTTTCACACTTGGTCCTTTTCAGGGGTCTGAGCACGGTTCGCATGATTTTGGCCCATATGTGAACACTCCAAACGATATCAGACCCCTCAGAAGTGAACCGAACCGAGACCATCTCGGGAGGTGGTCTGAGTACGGTTCACTAGAAACGTGCATTGTGAACACAAATCGACCCGGGCTCACTTGATTTTTCCATTCGCGAATTATGATGTAGTTTGGTCATCAGATATCTCCGTACAAATCAGCTGTCCATAACTGGCAGGACTCTACAAGTTATTCGCTCACAACGTACACTGGTTTATTTTCATTTTAACCGCTTTCAAACTGTGTAAAAGTGACGCGGCTGTGTGCCTTGCCAGTTGAAACTTTTTGATTTATACGGTTTTACGAGCACGCACATCCCAGCTGGGGCTAAACTACACTGTATTTAGCGTCTATTGTGTTTAAACCGTTAAAAACACCCATGGTTCACATATACACAGTTGGTTTTGTCTCAGTTGAATGTAAACACCTGGGAAAGAAAATCTCAGTGTCATCAATGCCTTTTCCGCTGGTCCTTAAAATGTCTTAAATTTAATTGTCCAATTTTAGGCCATACAAAGTACAATGGAGACAGAAAGACAAGTATTTCCATAATGTGACTATTAAAATTAAAAAGGCTATATTTAATTGAATATGAGCACTGCACGTTTCAAAGTCAGGTGCTGCTGCTTTGTGTTCTGCCTTATGTTTATGAAAAAAAGAACTACTTCTGGTTTAATATAATAATTGATACTTTTTACTCTTTTCTGAAAAATGTTTTAAAACTGAAATGGGAAGTATAAGAAATTTGATCTTAAAAATCTTGCTTGTGTTATAAAATAAACATGAATACATAAAAAAAGAAACTCAAAATAAATTTTACAAAGGTCTACAAAAACTTACACTTTTGTGCAAAAGATAAAAAAAAAAAAAAAAAGATATTCCAATTTTGAGGCCATGATGACAGCCAAACAACACTGAACTGGACTAGATTCAAAAAGCAACAGTCTGAACACAAAGAGGTCTGAGACACTATTACTGCTTAAGTGGACCAAAAAAGGATCTGAGTCCTCTTTCAGGAACAGCGACAGTGTGAACATAAAGAAAATTGGGTCCTCTTTCACTTTTTCCACTTCTTGGTCCACTTAAAGGGGTCTGGTTTTGGTTCTCAAGTGTGAAAACACCCTTACTTTATCTTCATAGGGTAATATCAACGACGAAATGACGAAAAAAGAGCATGTAAAAAAGTAATGTGATGGTATATTGGGTTTGATTTTGAGTTTTGCAGTTCTGTGTCTCCAGATTTGATCTTTGCTGTCTCTTTGACTGGGATCTAAAGCAGATGTTCCCCACAAATCTTCTGACACGTAAACTCCTCCCAAAGCACAATGGGTTTAATGTGTGTGTGTGTGTGTGTGTGTGTGTGAGTACATTCCGTTTAAACTGAGAGGTACAGACAGAAATGAAGCTTTGTGTGTGTGTGTGTGTGTGTGTGTGTGTGTGTGTGTGTGTGTGTGTGTGTGTGTAACATGAAGCAAAGCAGAGACCATGACAACCTGCATAAACACAGAGTGCGCGCACTTCTGTCTTCAGCGCTGACTCACAGGTTAATCTCAGTCTTTTGTGTGTCACAGGTTAAAACAGGTTTTCCTTTACAGATGATACAGTTTGTGTCCGAGATGAAGTGATACTTAGGCTCAGATAGATGTTCTGTTGAGATAAGCTACTGATGAGCGGCCGACCGTGACAAAATACTGCAGTTCAGCTCCGCCATCTAGTGGCCAAGAAGATGCATTACAATCATCAAACAATGCCTGCATCCCAATGTGCATACTATCCATCCTAAATTCTATGTGATAGTAGTAATTTTCAATACTATTTAGGGCAGATAGGGTGGATAGTATGCACATTGGGATGCAGGGAATGACATTAAAATGACTAAAACTAAAATCCAAAGTAAATTTACATTACTTTGGTTATATTTGGTTTTACGAATAAAACGCTGTCATACATATGTATTTTATAACAACGTTCATTAGTAAGTCATCAGCAAACATCATGCTGAACTGTCACTTGTTCCACATATAATTTAACTGACTTTTAGGCATTATAAAATATTACGTTTATTAATATTAGTGAAGCAGATTATATACACTTTAGAGTTATTGTAGGTAACTAAAACAAAACATTAAAAAGTTACTTGAAATAAAACGCATCGGCAGCATCACGCGCATGCGTTGTGGCACTCTCTAAACGCGCGTCGGAGACTAACAGGAAAGGGAAGAAATTGTTGAATAAATTCATTATTTTGGTTTTCTTTGCACACAAAAAGTGTTCTCGTAGTTTCTTAAAATTACGGCTGAACCACTGATGTCACATGGACTTGGTTTAACGCTCTCGGATTTCATCAAATATATCTTCATTTGTGTTCCAAAGATGAACAGAGGTCTTGTGGGTTTGAAACGACGTGAGGGTGAGTAATTAGTGACAGCATTTTCATTTTTGGGTGAACTAACGTTAACCTTTTAACACAGCCATGTGCGCGTGTGAGCGTAACTCCGCCCATTGCCCCGCCCACCGGTGCCGCCTCTCCGCCCACTGTAACACCAGAATAAACTGCAGACTTTCACACAAACACTTGCAGCCTGACACCTGTCCGGAGAGAGAGACGAACGCGTCCAGCTCAGGAGAATATGATCCTACACATGTGCACATGTGCCTCGACATTTCACTTTAGGAATGCTGACAGACCGAAAAAGAGAGAGAGAGAGAAAGAGACACACACACACACACACACTTCACACGCTTCTTTCTGCTCCGGACCGCCGCTGAAACACCGAACGCACACTCGCTCAGCAGGTGAAAGTTTATTTTCTTATATGTATGCGATTATGACTTGGTATAATAATGTATACAAATGGAAGTAGGCCTCTTAGACAAGTATCTTTGGCAACACTTGGTAACACTTTAAAATAAGATCCCATTACCCAGTTATAAACAAACGTGCTTCCAGTAACGTTTAGTTCTCAAAACTTTAGCACAAAAAAGTTATTTACATTATATACAGAGTTAATGTAGCTAATGTTAATGTTAACAAATGGCACCTTATTGAAAAAAAAACTTATTACAATAACATTTAATAGTGTTTTTGCTGCTAAAAACACCCACTTTAATAATTTCATTTATGTACATATAATTATGCATATGTAAAACAATGTTCCAAAGCTTTTATAGAACATCTGAATTTTTTTCCTGTCTGTTTTGCAAGTTGTATGTATGTGGATTGTTCAGCTCGGTGTCTGTACGCCAGTATTGTTATTGTTAACTAAAACTATTAAAATAATTTTCATTTATTGAAATAAAGTGTAATTTAAAATATACATATTAGATGTGATTTTTTTTTTAACTTCAAAAACTATAACTTAAATAAAATATGTAAACTAAAGTTACTAAAACTAGAACTGAAATAAATATAAAATAAAGCTAAACAGAAATGTAAAAAAGACCTAATAAAAATGACAAAAGCAGAACAAAATGACCTAAAAAAAATTAAAATTAAAACTTAGATATAAAAACAGTTATTCAAAATATTGAAATAAGCAGACTTAAATAAAATATGAATATTAGATGAAAAATGTAAACATTTTTTGTAAACATTATTAGAAATGTTGCCTTTTCAACTAACTTGAATAGAATGTTGAAGTAAATAACTTAAAAAGCTAAATAGAAATATAAAAAGCACTTAAAAATGATAAAAGCACATTATTGAGTTTTAATATAAAGTAAAATGAGAACCAAAACAAAAAACTAAAAAGCTAATTCAAAGCTATTAATGAATAGTATATAACTAGTGTGTGTTTATGTATTAATGTGGTAATGTGAAGAGAGAGGTGATCTTGTGTGTGTGTGTGTATTTTTAGTGTGTGGGGGTGGAGGGTTGTAGGCAGCTGCTAAACTCTCTCCTAAACTCACACAAGATAACACCAGGACTTGGTCTGCGCCAGACGTATTTATGAATGAATTGACTTTGTGTTTTCGGTGCAGATGTCTGACAACAGACCTCATGGATCCAGATCAGATTCTCCGGATCAGGATCAGATGATGGAGTATTTCACACAGCAGGTCCTGTACCTGAAGGAGAAATCCAGTGAGACCATTACACACACACACACACGTCTGGTTTATTAACCTTGTGGGGACTCTCCATAGGTGCAATGGTTTTTATACTCTCCACACTGTATTTTCTATCCCCTTACCCTAACCCTACCCCTAAACCTAACCCTTACAGAAAACTTTCTGCATTTTTACTTTCTCAAAAAAACTCATTCTGTATGATTTATAAGCTTTTATACCCATGGGGACCTCAATTTAGGTCCCCACGGTGACACTAGTCCCCATGAGTCTGTGTGTATTCAGGTTTAGGTCCCCACAAGGATATAAAAACAAGTCCACACACACACACACACACACTGGTATTCCTTTCATCATGGGTTCATTCCATAGCCGTATGGTTTTCCTAATGTCCAAACTGTATTTTCTAACCCTACATCTAAACCTACCACTCACAGAAAAACTACTGGCATTTTTAGATTCTCAAAACGCTTAATTCTGTATGATTTATAAGCTTAAAAATGTCCCCACAAGGTTTACTGGTATTACTATATTTGTGGGGACATTTGACCCTTACAATATTGTATACCACTACAACACACATATGCAAACACACACATTCTCTCATGCTTGTGATTTGTGTTTGTGTCTCTGTTTATCTGTTCTTTGCTTTCGGTTTTATTTGTCTTCATGTATTGTTGATTTCCTTTTGTTTGTTTTACATGTTTGTTTTTAAGTTTCCATTTATTTGTTTGATTGTTTCTCTTTTGTTAATAAGTTTTTCCTGTGTTTGTTGTTCGTTCATTTGTTTGTTATTGTTTTTGTTGGTCTTGCACTGTTTATTTGATTTTGTTTGTTAATATGTTTCTTGTTTGTTTGTTTGTTTATCTAGTTGGTTTATTTTTTGCACATTTTACATGCTTGTTTTATTTTTGTTTACCTTGCATTTGTTTAGCTGTTTCTATGTTTGTTCATTTGTCTTGTGTTTGTTGTGCATGTTGTTAGTATCTTATGTTTATGTTATGTTAATTTGTTTGTTGTTTTTGATCTTGCATTGTTTCTGTTTTATGTGGTTGTTTATCTTTTGTTTCTATGTTTGCTTTGTGTTTGTTGTTCATGTTGGTCATCATTTGTTTGTTTTTATCATTTTTGTTGATTTTGCATTGTTTATTATTTTGATTGTTTATTTTGTGTTAGTTTGTTGTATAGTTTGTCCGTTTGCTTGTTTTTTGTAGTAGGGTTTTGGTTCTTGGGTTTGATTATTTCAGAATGCTAGTTTTTCTTGTTTGTTGTTTATCTATCTATCACTAGCCAAGCCTAGCAACTAGAATCATGCTAGTAGCTTGCTAATCATGTTAGAAACATGCTAACAACATGCTAATCACATTAAAACATGTTAACATGCTAGTAACTTGCTAATCATGCTAGAAACATAACATGCTAATTACGTTAGAAACATGCTAATCATGCTAGAAACATGTTAACGACATGCTAGTAACTTGCTAATCATGTTAGAAACATGCTAGTAACTTGCTAATCATGCTAGAAACATAACATGCTAGTAACATGCTAGTAACTTGCTAATCACATTAGAAACATGTTAGCAACATACTAGTAACTTGTTAATCATGCTAGAAACATGTTAGGAACATGTTAATCATGCTAAAACATGCTAGTGACATGCTAATCATGCTAGAAACATGTTAACGACATGCTAGTAACTTTCTAATCATGCTAGAAACATGCTAGCAACATGCTAGTAACTTGCTAATCATGTTAGAAACATGCTAGTAACTTGCTAATCATGCTAGAAACATAACATGCTAGTAACTTGCTAATCACATTAGAAACATGCTAGCAACATACTAGTAACTTGTTAATCATGGTAGAAACATAACATGCTAGCAACATACTAGTAACTTGTTAATCATGCTAGAAACATGTTAGGAACATGTTAATCATACTAAAACATGCTAGCAACATGCTAGTAACTTGCTAATCATGCTAGAAACATGCTAGCAACATGCTAATCATGTTAGAAACATGCTACCAACATGCTAGTAACTTGCTAATCATGCTAGAAACATGCTAGCAACATGCTAATCATGTTAGAAACATGCTAGCAACATACTAGTAACTTGTTAATCATGCTAGAAACATGCTAGGAACATGTTAATCATACTAAAACATGCTAGCAACATGCTAGTGACATGCTAATCATGGTAGAAACATGTTAGCAACATGCTAGTAACTTGCTAATCATGCTAGAAACATGCTAGCAACATGCTAATCATGTTATAAAAATGCTAACAACATGTTAGTAACTTATTAATCATGTTAGAAACATGTTAATCATGCTAAACACATGCTAACAACATGCTAGTGGCATGCTAATCATGCTAGATACAAGTTAGCAACATGCTAATAACTTGACAATCATGCTAGAAACATGCTAACAATTTGTTAATCATGTTGTAAACATGTTAGCAACATGCTAGTAACTTGCTAACCATGCTAGAAACATGGTAACAACATCCTAATCTAATTATGTTAAAAACCATGCTAACTACATGCTAATAATGTTATAAACATGCTAGCAACATGATAGTAACTTGCTAATTATTCAAGTAACATGTTAACATGTTATCTATATATCCATCCATCTATCTACTGCATCTATCTAGCTAGCTAGCTATCTTTACAGCTACTTTACACTTCAAACTATTCCAAACTGAAAACCTTCAAACTTCTAGCTTTTAAAAATTTCTAACTTCCAGTTTTAGCTTTCTCAAGCCAACTTCACAGTATGTCTTGACAAACTTTATCTAGCTATTTCTGCATTTGTTAATATGCTTGGTTTTCTTGTGTTTGTTGTTTGTGTTGATCTTGCATTGTTTATGCGTTTGACTCTTTCTGTTTTTGTGTTTGTTTGTGGTGCTGTAGTGCTGCAGACGTCTGTGAGGGAAGAGAAGAAACTGCTGGTTGAAAATGCCAAACTAAAGAAAGACATCGATGATCTGAAGAAGCTCCTGCATGACACACAGAAGAGGAAAGCAGGTACTTAAAACACACATAAGAACATCATTCCTTCACACAGAAAACGTGTGTAGTCCATGTAAGATACACAGATATGCAGTAGCACATCCGCATGTATGTGTGTGTTTCAGTAAAGCTGCATCAGGAGAGAGTTCTTACGGCAACGATCGCAACTAAAACCGCCCTGCTGGGGGAAACGAGCCCTCCGTCACAAACGGCCCCGTCCGCCCGGTCGGAGACGAGCGCCGCACACACCCGACACGACGGGAGACGCAGGAGAGAGAGGAGAGGTGAGCCGGAGGAGTCCAACATCATCAATGAGCATAAGACAAGAAAACAACAGCATTCCTATATCATTTCATTTGACAACATTATTTGACAATCACATTTTAGGATGTAAACTAAGGAAGGATTATTCATGAATGACTTGTATTCAGAGATTTGCGTGTCGGTTCATGAGACTGGTGTTTGTGTCTCAGGTTTGGACGCGGCGCATCTGAACAGTTCTGATTCCGCATGCGCTCTGATGCGCGAGCAGAAACCCGACGTGTCCCGTCTGGACCTCCGGGTCGGGCGCATTCTGGACGTCCGGAAACATCCAGATTCAGAGTCACTGTATGTCCAGGAGGTGGAGTTAGGAGAACCCGCCCCCAGAACCGTGGTCAGCGGATTGACCAATCACATGCCTCCAGAACAGGTTAAACACACCCCTTAAAACATAAAGCAACTCAAGAGTCAGGTGCTGAATTAGTATACTATGAAATAAAAACGTACTACATAATAACGGCACATCATACAAAATATTCTATAAAGGATACAAATCCCATGCAAAAAAATAGTGTTTATAATATTATTATAATTATTTTAATAGTTTTTCTCTGGCCAAGATAAATTGGAAGGATATTGAAAAGTAATATTGGAAGCAAATATTGTAAACAGCATGGTTAAAAGAAATAGATTTTCCAAATAAATTCTCAATTTTAAAATATCAAGAACGCCAATTTTGCTGAAAAGCAACTATTTTCTATTCTTGATTTTTTTTTTAAATTTATTTTAAACTACATAGAAAACTTCTGAAAAATATTGTCACATAAATTAACAATATTTATTGAAATACATTAATATTAAAATAATAATTATAATTATTTTAATATTAATATATTTTATAATTAGTAATTACCATAATTTTGTAAATATTTTAGTATTTTATTTTCCTCATATTTTCAGCCATTTGTGTTTTTTATAAAATATGTAAAAAAAAAAAAATGTAATATACACTACCGCTTTAAAAGTTAGGCTCAAATTTGATCAAAAATTCAGTAAAAATCTAAAATATGTAAAATGTAAACTGATTTCTATGTGAATATCTGTTCAAATGTAATTTATTTCTGTGATCAAATCTGAATTTTCAGCATCATTACTCCAGTCTTCAGTGTCACATGATCCTTCAGAAATCATTCTAATATGCTGATTTGCTGCTCAAAAAACATTTATGATTATCATCAATATTGAAAACAGTTCTGCTGTCCAAATTTTTGTGGAAACTGTGATATATTTTATTTTTTCAGGATTTGTAGATGAATAAAAAATACAAAAGAACAGCATTTGTTTAAAATAGATTTTTTTGTAGCATTACAAATGCTCTTACTGTCACTTTTGATCAACTTAATGCATCCTTGATTAATCAAATCATTAATTAATCTTTTTTTTTTTTTTTTTAAATATTGACCCCAAATTTTTGCCATCACCTCACTATGTTTGCATGATTATGTGTTCAGCTGGTTGGCTGTCTGGTGGTGTTGTTGTGTAACGTGCGGCCAATGAAGGTACGAGGCGTTCAGTCGCAGGCCCGCCTCCTTTGCGCTGTCAAACAAGAGATCATGGAGCCCTTAACTCCGCCCACCGCCGCTCAGCCTGGCGACAGAGTCACTTTCGAGAATTACCCTGGTAAAAGCTGCTCATCAAAACATCAGTCTGATTTTTGCTCATAAACGACGTCAGTTTGTAACAGATTGTGTTTGATGTGGCAGGTGAACCTGAGAAAGAGCTGAATCCCAAACAGCGGATCTGGGAGCGTTTACAGCCCGACCTGTGCACAGATTCGAAGGGCGTGGCCACATATAAGGGCGTGGCCTTTCAGGTCCGTGGGAAAGGCCTCTGCCGGGCTCCGAGCGTCAGCAACGGCGGGATCAAATAACAGACAAGCTTCACAAAAAACCTGACATCTAACATCCAAAGCTAATCAATAAATTATAAAAAAAAAACAGAAGACCTCCGTGTTTTGCATAAACAAGCACCAAAATGTCAAAAAACACCATGAAAGTATGTTTGAAGAACACTAGCTTGAAGTCTTTTACAAAAGGGCTTTATATGACACTTGTGAGATCTCTCAGCATGAGATATGGAAGATTGAAAAGCTGAAATATTAATCATAAATAGCCAGAGCTCAAGAGTCAGACTTACTGTAGTAATTGAAGCATTTCAAGGCAGGTTTGACAGGTTTTTGCGCCCTCTACCGACCAACAGCAGATAAAACACTCCAAAGACATTATTCATAACTTGTACATAACATGTCTGCATCATCATCATCATCATCACATCCTGATTCAGTAAACTAAAGTGGATTTATGAGTCAACAGATCATTAAACATTTTGGACACACAGTATTAATGATTAAGATCAAAATTTTTAAAACATACATAAACTGAATATTCAGTTTTTGTTTTTTGTTTTTTTACATTATATATAATAATAGAATATATAATTAATATAATAAAACATAATATTTAAAATGCATATAACATATTTAATATGATAATATATAATTATAAAAATACATTTGCATTTATAATAATATATAATAACAGATAAATGATTTTTATGATGTTTATGGAAATTTATTTGCATTTTTTATGAGTACAATTTTTTATTATTATGCAAAATAATAATATATCATAAATTAATATAACAGAATATTAAAATTCATGAAATAATAATATAACAAATAATAGTAATATAAAATAGAATATTTATGATGTTTATGGATTAAAACGGATAAAAAAAATGGATAAAAAAAAACATTTATTTTTTGCATTTTCATGAGTTGAAGAAAAACAATCAATAAATAATAATCAGAAAAAAAAAAAAAAAAAAAAAAAAAACAACCTTTGATCGCTTTTACAAGTTTAGGGCTCGTCTTTGCATGTCTTAAGGAGTTGTAATGTAATTCCTGAGGTCAGTATTGCATAATAACACGTTTTTGTTTTGCAATATGCACCCGCTCTGACTATTCTCAGAGTGGGCGTGTCTCGGAGCGCAGGTGGGCGTGGCCGCAGGTGTGGGCGAGGATTATATCCCCTTTTCCCAGGCACATCGTTTCAGTCTTCCGGCGCAAACACTCTGTTAAACAGGTAAATTTCCTGCTTTACATCTCTTTTCTCTTTACTCAAGCATTTAATATGACATATAAACGCTGTTTTATGCACACGGTGTTTAGATTTGAACTTTTAACAGGTGTGTAAAGGGTTTCTTTCTCTTTCGCGTGTGAATTGACTTTATTGTAGATAAGCGTTCGAGCTGTAAACATTATAAAACGTGATCATGACTGTAGATAAGGTTCGTGAGGGATCCGGTCTGACGTGTATTAGATTGGTTTCTACAATGAAAGTTACAGAGACTGTCAGAAACCTAGTCAGCTTCCTACCTGGACAGCATTTTAGGCAGATTTTGATGTCTCACTCTGCTTTGAGGCGCGTGTTGGTGTTTGGTTTATTTTGGTGTTTGTGTTTATTTTGGGATCTTGGGATGGGTTTTACCGGCAGTCGCTCGCTGATCGATCATTATTCCATTATGATCCGGATGGATCTTTTTTTGGGCTCCGATGATGCTGCTGAAGGTCTCGGGGGGCGCGCCGCCAATCGGTGCGCGCGTGCACAGGTGTGAGGTCGATGACCTGCGCGGCAGCTCAGCAATGCTGTCAGATCAGATCGATTCACTGTCAAACATTTACACACAATAAGTCAAACATTCTGTGACTAGCACAAGACAGCACTAACATAAACTATCATCCCAGCGAACTAAATATGATCTCTGAACGTTTTTTCTTGGCTATCCGATTCCATTTCGTCATTTTGCAAACGTTTTAATGTTCTCTGAACATTCTGAAACAAATAGCAGCGTTTTAAGGAAACATGTGCAATGAAAAACATAAATAATGTAATATAAAATAATCCCCTAATGTTAGTTTTTGGTTCTCATTTGGTTATTTCATTTTTGGGAACCGAATACTAACGTTAGGGGAATGTTCTTTTTAGGTTATATATTTTTTTTGTAACCATAAAATAACGTTCCCAGAACGTTGCATGGTGGTTGTTATTAAATAACCTATAGAGAGTGTTTCCTGGTGATTATTTTCATTAATTAATCAATAGGTAAAAACAAGATTTTTATATATAGGTTATAGGTTTTTATAATACTGATTAGGCATCTATTCAGATCATTTCCATGCCACTTATTCTATACTGTGTCGTTATTGAGCTGGATGATTGATTACTGACATACAGTGGAGTAATCATGTTGGAGTAAAGAGGTTAGGGAAACGTTATAATAATATTAAGGGAACATTTAAATAACATTATAATAACGTTATACAAACCAAAAACTAACATTCTATTTCTGTTAAGAAAACATTCCTGGCTAAGCAAAAACAAACCTTAACTAAATGACGTTCTGGGAACGTTATAATAACGTTAGCGGAAATTAGAATAATGTTCTACAAACCAAAAACTAACGTTCTGGGAACATTAGAGTAATGTTAGAATAACGTTCTACAAACCAAAAACTTACTTTCTGGGAACCAAAAACGAACTTTCTGGGAACGTTAGAGTAACGTTAGAATAACATTCTACAAACCAAAAACTAACTTTCTGGGAACGTTAGAGTAACGTTAGAATAATGTTCTTTAAACAAAAAAAAAACTTTCTGGGAATGTTAGAGTAACGTTAGAATAATGTTCTTTAAACAAAAAAAAAAACTTTCTGGGAATGTTAGAGTAACGTTAGAATAACATTCTACAAACCAAAAACTAACTTTCTGGGAACGTTAGAGTAACGTTAGAATAATGTTCTTTAAACCAAAAACTTTCTGGTAACGTCAGAGTAATGTTAGAATAACGTTCTACAAACCAAAAACAAAACATTCTGGGAGCGTTAGAGTAATGTTAGAATAACGTTCTTTAAACAAAAAAAAAACTTTCTGGGAACATTAGAGTAACGTTAGAATAACGTTCTACAAACCAAAAACTTACTTTCTGGGAACCAAAAACTAACTTTCTGGGAACGTTAGAGTAACGCTAGAATAATGTTCTACAAACCAAAAACAAAATGTTCTGGGAGCGTTAGAGTAATGTTAGAATAATGTTCTTTAAACAAAAAAAAACTTTCTGGGAATCAAAAACTAACGTTCTGGGAAAGTTAAGAAAAATTTTCCTGGCTAACCAGAAACAAACCATAAAATATAACTTTTTAGGAATCAAACATTAATGTTCTGGGAACCAAAGATTGTTAGCTGGGTTGTGCCAACATTTTGAGAACATTATGAAAGACCAGATAACTTTGAATTAACATTCTGTTAACATTACTGTAAGAATAACTTGAAACTTCAAGAACTGTAAGAATGTGCAAAAAAACAAAATACTGAGAAAATCGCCTTTAAAGTTGTCCAAATGAAGTTCTTAGCAATGCATATTACAAATCAAAAATTAAGTTTTGATACATTTACAGTAGGAAATTTACTAAATCTCTTCATGGAACATGATCTTTACTAATGATTTTTGACATAAAAGAAAAATCAATATTTTTGACCCATACAATGTATTTTTGGCTATTGTTACAAATATACCTGTGATACTTATGACTGGTTTTGTGCTCCAGGGTCACATATTATGAATAGAAATAAATGTAGAGGAAGTCATTTTGGCAGTCCAGTGAGGGGGAACATCAGCATTACACACAAGAACGGCACAAACCGGTCAGACGGCTGTAGGGTCAGCGACGTGAATGAATGAGGTGAACGTTTCCGTTTGTGTCACAGGTTTCAGGGTGTGTCCAATACACACATTCACGCTGAAACGCCCATACTGGTGTGGCTTGAACTAAATAACCGCACACATGCACGCCCATATGTTTATGACAGGAAGATAATAAACACACCCAGCTGTAGTTGCATGTTCATTTATTCATGCCAAAGACCGCACACATGCAACCATCTGCAGTTTCAAAATGACCAGATTTCACCATTCTATGTGATACAGGGATGTGATGAAAATATGCATGGAAAAGCCAGGTCAGAAAGAGCTGTCAAACGATTAAGCGTGATTAATTACATCCAAAATAAAAGTTTGTTTTCACATAATGTGTGTGTGTGTATATTTATTATGTATATATAAATGCACACACATGCATGTGTTTATTAAGGAAAATGTTATATTAATATAAAAATTATTTATATTTATATATATAATCCAAATTACACTAGCAGTCAAAAGTTTTTGGACAGTAAAAGTTTTAATGTTCTACTCACCAAGCCTGCATTTATTTGAAATATTAAAACAACTGTTTTCGGGAATATATTTTAAAATGTAATTTATTCCTGTGATTTCTAAGATTAATTTTAGCATCATTACTCCAGTCACATGATCCTTCAGAAATCATTCTAATATTCTGATTTGCTGCAAAAAAAAACAAACAAAAAAAACAGTTGTTATTATTATTATGTTAAAAACAGTTGAGTAAATTATTTACAGGTTGTCTTAATGAATAGAAAGTTCAGAGGAATAGCATTTATCTGAAATAGAATTATTATTATTAAAAATGTCTTTATCATCTCTTTTGATCAATTTATAGCTTCCTTGCTAAATAAAAGTATTAATTTCTATCATGTGGCAGAATACTAGTCCTCTGCTGCTGCAGTTGTACAAATTCTTAACGCATTTATTGCAATTCATCTGTTTCTGTTTTACAATGTAGTCTTGCACACACAAGACTGCAACGCAAGATTTTAATATAGTACATATTCAGTTAATCTTGCTGCCACCTACTGCCAGTTTTATTGTCATATTTATTCATCCATGATGGCCCTAAATCAGCCAAGGTACCAGCACAAAAACACATACAGCAAAAAAATATTGTTTATTGACAAAAAATCTCCCCATTTCAGGCCCCAGAAGGAAACAGCTTAAAATTGTAGTTCATTTAAGAATGTTTTTTTGTTAAATAAAAATGTATTTAAGTTTAGTAGTTACCCTAGTTCACACCGTTCCAATAAAGCAGACAAACGTGGCTACAGTCAAGCGCAGACCAGTAGTGAAGTGTACAGGAAATATGCAGCACTCATAACTTTGTTTTTGCTGAGTTTATTAAATTAATATTGAGTATTAATTGATGATCGCTTGGATTTTTACCTTAGCAGGGGAAACAATACTGTATCCTTTATAGTCGTATGGTAAAATGTATTTTTTTATTTGTGTACATTTAACTGAAACAAAGGAAGAACACGGTTTTGATTGTCAGCTGACCAATCAGCAGAAATGGACGTTTAATTCCTGCCCATTTGTCAAAATCGAATATTCAAGCTGTTTATTCATTTTTCTACCCCTGAACGAAAAGCGAAAAATTAAGCAGAATGTTCATTCTTTGGAAACAACAACAAAAAAAAGGGTCTGTTTTCTCAATTTTCTATTTTCAATATTGAAAATATTCAAAACAAATATTAAAGCATAATCTCATTTTTTACCTGTGAACCAAAATGCAAAAAATGTAGAAAATTTTTCAGTTTTCTTAAGCAAAACAAAACAAAACAAAAAAATCAAACCATTTCTTATTTCTCTTTATTTCTTTGTAAAGTGGAAAATCAAATGACCAAAAGATACCTACATAGACATGCAAGTTAACAAATTAGATACTTCTGCTTTTAGTGTTCATGTGTTTTATATTGTGTTTTCAATTAGTTTTTTATCAACTCAGTCAAACACTCTGCAGTTCGAACATTAAGCCCACATTTGGAAATCCTGGAGTAATGTAAAGTTTAGTGCATTTAATGTAAGACTAAAACAAGTTAGGTAGAGAGTAATCTTAAAAAGTAGTCAGACTACCTAAAATGAGTAACCTCAATTATGTTACTAACTACTATTTTCATTATGTAATCTGTAATCAGTAATGAACTACAATTTGTAAGTGATCCACCCAGCACCATATATATACATACTGTATGTAATATAAATTAACAGTTCACGTTGTTGTTGATTCTGAACAGTGTATTTTTTGTTTTGTGTGTTAGTTGTAGTGTATGAGTGATGGCAGCATCTCATCTTTTGGATGACCGAGAAGATGATGGACCCAACGACGGCTACCAAGTGATGGTGAAGATAGAGGATAGGCCACACCCCCAGGCCACACCCACTGGACAGGCACGCCCCTCTATGGCCACGCCCAGTGGCGATCAGGTTGACGACAAGCCAAGCAGCAGCAAGCGTTTGTCGCGGGGTTTCCATAAAGCCTTGCGGAAAAACCAGGATTACTCCCGCATCTCAAATCCCAGCAGCTCCCAGTTGCCGTCGGAATGGTGGAAGACGGGAATCGCCTTCATCTGGGCCGGATTTAACCTTGTCCTTACTACCGCCATGATCACCGTCGTCCACGAGAGGGTCCCGGATAAGTCCGTCAGCCCGCCGTTACCGGACAAGTTCTTCGATTACGTGCCGCGTGTGGAGTGGGCGTTTTCTATCACCGAGGTGAACGGGATGATCCTCGTGGCTCTGTGGTTCATCCAGTGGCTCTTCCTCAAGCACAGGTGAGCGTTCAGTGATTAAATGAATACATGCACCGCGTGTTTCAGAGCGTCACTGTGTTCATTTACACGTGAGCAGCTCATGATCCGGTGTTTTTAGTATCTCGGTTCACAGTAAATGCTAAATGCATCTGCATTTTAGTCACTTATGACATGCATATGGAATCACAACATGTGCCAAAAATCCTGTAATGAGAAGCACTTATAAATTGGCTGTTGTCAACAAAAGAGAAACTTCAAAATAAAGCATGATGATATTATTATTTATTATTATAATAATACATGTGACCCTGGAGCACAAAACCAGTCATAAGGGGCAAATTTTGCGAAGTTAAGATGTATACATCATCTGAAAGCTGAATAAATAAGCTTTCCCATTGATTTGTGGTTTGTTAGGATGGGACAATATTTAGTTGCGATGCAACTATTTGAAAATCTTTAATCTGAGGGTACAAAAAAAATCAAGTTCTTAGCAATGCATATTACTTATTTTAAGTTTTTATATATTTACAGTAGGAAATGTACAAAATATCTTCATGGAACATGATCTTAATATCCTAATGATTTTTGGCATAAAAGAAAAATCGATAATTTTGAACCATACAATGTGTTTTTGTCTGGTTTTGCAGTTGTACTGTAAATAAATTCTTAAATACTCCTATTTGTTTTACAGTAAAATAATGCAATAGTAATATAATCTTATTTTGTTTGATGTTTGTATTTAGTAATAATACATGTACACTACTGGTCAACCCCCCGAAGGTATTGTATCCGTTGGTGTTACTTTTCTTCTTCCGTTTCTTCCGCTCTTGAGTCTATGGCAGCCCATAGAATCGCTTGCGGGAAAGTTTTGAAATTTGGCACATTGATACAGGACAGTTTCAACATTAACCACAGCAAATTTGGAGTCTCTAACTCAAACTCTCTAGTGCCACCACTTGTCCAAAGTTTCACTCATGTTTATGCTAATAACTTTTGCACCGTAAGGCACACAATGAAAATTCTTGAAAATTCTTGAATCCTTGGCTCATGCTGAGTCGAGTGAAGTCCAAAATTCAAAAATCGTAAGGTTTAGGTTTTTTTTTTCTATAATTTTTTTGTTCGTAAAACCTACTTTTTAGAACTCATCCTAGACCGTTGTCATTAACATTTTGGTCAAATTGTGCAGCCCTACAAACACTGTAATTTAAAATCACTTTTTTAAAATCATAGCCACACTTCTTTAAAGATAAATTAATGTTTTCCCAAATTGTGCAGCCCTATGTCTTGATAGAAGTTAAATAAATACAAGCTAACTACATTGAAACTCTTTGGGGGGTCAAAGCAGCTTTAAGGAGTTTAAATTAGTTTAAGATAGTAGCATTTCTATTTTCAATCAGCTGCTCCCCAACACTGCTGTCCATTCGACTTAAAACAAGCATGTACAGTTGCAAATATAAACTCTATATACTCACTCAATCCCATGTTTCCTCCTCCTCCCGTTGTGTTGACAGAGCCATCGTGGGCCGAAGGTTTTTCTTCCTGCAGGGAATGTTGTATTTGTACCGTATAGTGACCATGTACATCACAACTCTTCCTGTTCCCAGCATGCACATGGCCTGTGCCCCGAAGGTGAGTGCACTATCAGCACTGTAGTGAGTACTTAGTCTTTAAAAAAAGACATGCATATAAAATGCATATAAAAGTCAAATGCAATACTGACATAAATCATCTTTATAGAAGTTCAAAATGTATTTAAAATAAATGCAATCAAATGCAGATCAATGTCAAATATTTGAGATCACTACTACATGGTTAATGTAAAAATTCTCTTTCTGTAAAATATGTAAAATAACTGATCATCATTCTGTTCCAGTTAATTTGTATTACATAAGGCTTGTGAACACTAAACTACATTTTCTGAGATTTTAACATGTTGCATGTTATTGAAAACACTGGATTTCAATGGTCTGAGTTTAAAATCTTCATGAGTATGTCATGTTTTCTTACATTATATGACAGATGACTTATTGGTGTCTCATAATTATTCATCTATCCATATTGTGAGTGTAACAGATTAAATGGCTTATATAAATGTTCCACAACAAGTCTTAAAAGTTATTAAAAATGCAACAGCATTCATTTGTATTCATGTGTTCGATGCACAGTACCAATGCAAGTAGTTGTGCATTAAATTATAGCTGTCACATAAGCAAGCTTTCCTGCCACTGGATAAAAATATAAAATGGCTAATTGTGTGGGTTTTATCTCACAACTCAGACTTCTTGCAATTGCGAATTTTTGTCTCACAATTTTGACTTTTTTTTTCTCAAATTTGCAAGTTCACTTCTCACAATTGAATTCACAGTTGTTAGCATCTTGCATTTCCAATTTTTTTTTTCACAGATTTGAGTTTACTCTCGCAATTCTGTTTTTTTTTTTTTCACAGATTTGTGTTTACATTATGTGATTACATTTATTTTATTATTTTTGCACAGATTTGAGTTTACATTTTGCAATTCATTTTTTTCCCACATATTTGAGTTTGTCTTGCTTTTCTTTTTGCACAGATTTGAGTTTACATTTTGCAATTAATAACTTGCATTTGCAAGATATAAACTTACTATTCAAACTTTTTTTTAATTCAATTAATATTAATCAAATCAATCAATCAATCAAAAATCAATTAATAGCATGCAATTAATAAAATGCAAAAAAAAAGTCAGAATTGTGAGATTTGAAAAGAAAAAACGCAGTTACCTTTAGTGCAGTTATTTTTTTTTATTTCATAAATGTATCACGGGTACTATGTAGCTATGATATTTTTGTTAATTATTATTTGTGTGCAGTGCTGAATTGCGCATTTCGTGGGGAGCTTTGGTGCTTTTATTTTATTTTTTTTTTTATGTTTGTTGTGCTTCTGTCTGTAGCTCTACAATGATTCTCATGGGAAGATCAAGCGTGTTTTGCAGCTGGTGTCTGGAGGAGGTTTGTCCATCACTGGCTCTCATATATTGTGTGGAGACTTCCTGTACAGCGGCCACACGGTCATGCTGACCCTCACCTTCCTCTTTATCCAAGAATGTGAGTATGAAGAAACTATCTTCATCATTTTGTTTCAAATCGGGTCTCAGTCCACTTCGCATTCACACTGTTTGTTTGAACCTGGTGTAGGATAGGTTATGTTTTGAAACAAGATGTTTTGTGTCGTAGACTCGCCACGCTCGCGGCTATGGCGTTGCTATCACTTCTTCTGCGGGTTCCTAAGCGTGACGGGCGTGGTCTGTATCCTGATGGCGCATGAGCATTACAGCGTAGATGTAGTGGTGGCGTATTTCATCACCTCACGCCTCTTCTACTGGTACCACACCATGGCCAACAACCAGGTAAAAGCCAAAAACTGCTTTGTTCAACTTCCATTCCATATTCGTGTGAACTTGCTGAGATGCAGCTGTGTGATGAGACGATTATTAATAAATATTCACCTAGTCATCTAGTATGTCAAATTGAGCCTAATGGGATTCAATACAATCTAAAAAGACACTATGAAAAACAAACAACAAAACTAAGTTGGGTTAAAAATATAGAAGCTTGCTTCCACCATGGTATAAAAAACAAAAAAGGTAATTCTGACTTTTTATCTCACAATTCTACTTTTTTTTTTTTTTTCATTTCTGAGAAAAAGCAAGAATTGCGAGATATGTACTTAGTTCGATATGAGATACAAACTCGCAATTATGAGAAGAATATGGGAATTGTAAGATTTGAACTCACAATTGCAAGAAAAAAAGTCATAATTTCAAAATTCAAATTCAATTCTGAGAAGAAAAGTCAGAATTGTGAGGTTTGAACTCACTTTTGCAAGAAAAAAAGTCAAAATTATGAGAAAAAAAGTCAGAATTGCAGGATATTAACTTTTAGAATTATGAGATACAATTGCGCAATTCTGAAAAGAAAAGTCGGAATTGTGAGATTTGAATTCGCAATTGCAAGAAAAAAGTCTAAATTTTGAGAAAAAAGTCAGCATTATCAGGTTTGAACTGGCAATTGCAAAAAAAAAGTCTGAATTTCAAAATACAAATGTAATTCAATTGCGCAATTTTGAAAAGAAAAGTCGGAATTGTGAGGTTTGAAGTTACAATTGCAAGAAAAAAGTCAGAATTTTGAGGGAAAAAAAGTCAAAATGGCAGAATATTAATTCAGAATTGTGGGATAAAAATGCACAGTTCTGAGTTTGGTGAGATTTGAACTCACTTTTGTGAGAAAAAAAGTTACAATTTTGAGAAAAAAAGTTAGAATTGTGAGATACAAACTCAATTCTGAGAAGAAAAGTCGGAATTGTGAGGTTTGAACTCGCAGTTGTAAACTTGTGATATGTAAATTTGTGATATGTAATGATATGTAAACTTATGAGGAAATAAAGTCAGAATTCTGAGTTTATACCTAGTTTTTATGATGTATTTTTTTCTCTAAATTACGGAAATTGAGGAAAAAGTTCCAATTGTAAGATTAAAAATTTAGTTACCTTTTTTATTTTTTTTATTCCGTGGCAGAAAAAACAGTAAACCTTTAACATTAATAGTAACAAAACACAGTAAAATATCCCCAAAAAAGTCAAAACATAAGAAACATTTTAGCATTTTAAACAGAAGTGTGAAGAAGCATTTATTCTGTGTGCTTTCCTGAACCTCAAACAGTAAGAGCATGGCGCTCGCAACACCAAGATCATGGGTTTGATTCCCAGCCAATTTGTGCACCAAAAACTCCATGCCATCAACACAGTGTAAATTTCTGCGAATAAAGGCATCTGCCAAATGCATAAATGTACATGCAAACACCCTCAGAGGGTATTATTTAATGTTATTTTTTGAATCTGTGCAGCCTTTAATTGATTCGCACACCTCACAATCGTGACGTAAGCTCTGTTCGCCACATGAGAGTGTGGAAACTTTGCAGACTTTGTGGATTGTAAATGTCTCTCCTGATTTTGTAGGCCTTGAGAGATTCTCCTAACAACTACCTGAACCGGACGTGGTGGAACTGTGCGTTTAACTTCCTGGAGAAGAACGTTAAGACGCCGGTTCCCTGCACGATCTCGTGGCCGCTGTCGCTTCCGCATGTGTGCTTCAAGAACCCGTGCAAGAGCTACTCAATGGTGCAGAGCACACGAGACGAATGATGCCACAAAACGCCACGCGTGCGAGATCCTGTGTACTTGAAGCGCAGCTTTTACATGCCTTTTAAGGTGCAGTTCCTGACGGTTCATCAGAGTTGATCTGTGAAGACGTGCTGGTTTGTTCCTTATAGTAGTTTTCACGCTGTACTTTTAGACATGATTAAAATGTGTATTCTAATTATGTTTGTCACTGAAGGATTACAAAATGTGTATTGTTCGTAATTGTATCGTTTTTATTTTAACTTATTTGTTCATTACCTTGTGAAGGAAATGTGTTCTTTGTTTTACGAATGTCAGAAAATAAATACTATTTTCTTACATTTTAGAACTCAGAGTGTTATTTTACAAATGTGATTTTATGGTAACATTGTTGCTTGTGCATAATGTGGCATCTAAACTGAAATGAAAACTACAAAGAATTAGTAAGTTGTTTTCGTAATTAATTTAACTGACATTAAATACGAACTTTTTATCTTAATTACGAACACACTGATTTGTAGTGGTGTTTTACCGTTTACTGCACTTGTTATTCATCTCGCTATTTCCCTACGGCAGCTAAGTTATTGAACCAGAAGTGTCGCCCATAGGCTTACTTAAGTGTTAAAGAAAAAGGTTGTTTCAACACTAAAACAGTTTCATAAAAACATAAATCCTGTACTGTTTTATCTGTTAATTTTCCCAATATAAACAATGAAGATTTTTCGTTCTAGTTAAACATGAGCTTTTTCTTTGTCTGAAGTAACTTATATCAAAGATTTTGACCAGTTTCAAGTTGTAAACGGCCTTTCCTAGCATATAGGGGAGAGTGGGGTAAGTTGAGCCACCCCCTGTAATTTGGCAACGGTACACGTTTCTTGTCATCTGACCATGTATTTTAGAATCACACATCATTTCTGCCAGACTGTGAAAAGGAGAAACACATCAAAGGAGTGGAAGGCACCTATTTACTTTAAAAACTTTTTTTGGCTTGTCAAAGTAAAATTTTAGGCTGTTACATCAAAGCCAATTTATCCAGATCTAAAAATATTTATGATGCATATAGGTGACTTAGCAACATATAAAACCATGCAAATCATAAAATATTAGTCTGAATTAGTAAGCTAGCTATTTTTTTTCCCCCAAAATGTCAGCTATGGGGCAAAGTGAGCCAAATGCTGTGGGGTAAGTTGAGCCAACACTTTAACCCTTTAACTGTCACTCCCATTTTTGAACACAGACATAAAAATGCACTATCCAGACTTAAAATTTTATAATTCATCAATAATTTTGTAATATGATTTTGATGTACATTTTCAGAGGTAATGCAATGCCTCATTTTGAAATGTTTTGAACTGATACATAATTTCTTATGATTTCTAAAGTGTGATAGGGAAAAAGACAACAAAGGAAGTCTTTTGTGACAAAGGTCAGAACTCACGTTATGATGTAGATTTTTTAAGTTGCACTCTTGACATATATTAATCTATTACTTTTCCTATATAATTTGTAACACAAAAATATCTATTTAGGAGTCTTAGACCTTTCCAACAATGTATAGTTTGTCATGATTAGATTAGGATTTATTTGTAATACGGTGAAGTAAACTTAGGCGTCCCACAGAGTGGATGGTGACAGTTAAAGGCTTAACTTACCCTCCATAAGGCACTGAAGGTAAGTTAAATCTCTGAAATATGAAATGGTATTTTAATGTGATATTACACAACTGGTTTAGTGTATCTTATATATATGTATTATTTATAGTTTTTCTGATAGGGACAGTGTACAAGTGCACCAAAGAAAAGCTACCATGCCAAGAATCTATTGACTAAAATGTTTATTTGTTTCAGTGACATTTATTCCTTCATTCTAATTCAGTTTTTTATTTCATTTTATTTCACTCTAAGAAAAGTCTGTAACAATAGGGCACAATCTACGCTATGTTAATATGAAGGAATTTTCTGTATTGTTTTTTATGGGTTTTTACCTGCATTTTAAATTACCCATTGTATTTTGTGTTTCTGGGTTACAGGGTTACAACGGATAATGGATAACACATACATGTCCTGAAAAATTACTAGTACCTTTTCCATTTTTCTCAATATTTTTCTTACAGTGTATTAACTGATCCACAGTCGCAGGTAAGGTAAGGTGTATCATAAATGAACAATTATTCAATTATTAAAATATTAAATTATTATTATTAAATCGTAACAAATGCAAATTGCAGCTAACTTAATTAATGTGATGTGTGAACTGCTAGAATATTTTGGTTTCCTCATTTTGTGTCATTTAGATGGAAATTGTGTGACCTTTTATCATTTGAGTCACTTATCAAAAGTTGCTAAAAAATTGCCAAATAAATTTTTAAAATAGCTAAACTTGTTTCTAGGTGCTTTTGGAAGAAAAAGTTGCTAAATTTAGCATCAAAATTGCTAAGTTGGCAACACTGATGTTCATTCAGTAACCGATGAAGAATTCATAACTGATTCAAACCAGGAACGTGAATGAAAATGAATCACGAGTCATTTGTTCATGAATCGGACACTGGCGTAGACGTTCGTGCGCGGTCTTTTCATTACCACAATCAATTCAGACTGGAAAATGACATTCATAAATCGAGTAAATATGACTGGTTTTAATGTTGTGGAGCTGAAAAGTCCGCATCGCGGACATAACCTGAACATAAACGCGAGAATATTAACAAAAGTTGAAAACCTGTACATCGATCACCACTAAGGCGATTGAAATCGAGTCTGTACGCGTAATATGAATAAAGTAATTTGTGATTATGAAGAATTTAATTTCTGAGAGAATTAGAGAATCGGAGAAAACTTACAAGCTTCCGTGTTGAGCAGCTAGGTTGCCAGGTTTTCACAACAAAACCCGCTCCATTGCTAGTTACTCAAAACTAGCCCAATGGCTCTTCGAGGGGGGTTACCCGGTAAAAATCGCGTTCGTGGGTGAAATACACGTTTATCGGCGGGATTCCTCCGGTAAAATCGGTAAAATTCGCATTATACTTGGCAGCACTGTTGTTGAGCTCCGCTGCCGTTAGCCAACATTCCGTTGCTATGGCAACTGTATAATTGTGGCGGGTTGGTGAGGCGCGCTCATAGAACTTATGCAGTTGAGTGACAAAGAGCTCAGGAGAGTTTGAGAGAAATTTTTACAACTTAAGTCCTTAGAAATTAAGTGTCTAGATACAGGTTACAGACAGACAGTCAGTTTGTTATCTGTACATTTTCAAGTAACGTTACATATTTCTAATCTGTCAGTATAAGAACCTCAGGCGAAATGTCGACAGAGGAGAGAGAGGTGCGCCTGGAGGTTTACCTCAACGGCACCTTCTACTCGGCTGACAGTTACTGGGCGTCGGTTGATAAAGAGGAGCGGCTGGAGTTTGAGATCACCGACGCCATCTACGACCTTATCGGCTGCAGCACATCTCAAGAAATTGATGTTCAGCGGGGGGTCGTAACGGACGATCACGTCTCCGTCAGTTACTGCAGTCCAGGAGAGATGAAGGTGCAGCTGGAGGTTGCCGGGAATAATGACATCTCAGTCTGCGAAGTGAAACATTTGCAGTTGGAGATGAATAGAAATGACAACATCTCAGAGCTGAAGAGTCTTACGCTGGTGTCTGAAGATCTGAGCGACCCGGCAGGACCTTCAGTGAAAGTGGCCAAAGATCAGACTGATGAGAACAACAACAGCCCAACAGGTGAACATATGCGTATGTCTTATTTATGTTTATTCGTGTGGTTAGAGATGTTTCTAATAGTGTACGTATTATTATGTTGGCTTGATACTCTTTTCCCATTAAATGAGTAGTTTTCCAACTGAGCTTTCAAGCTACAACCACCAAATTTGGCACTGACCTTCAGGCTAATCTGAATTTTGTTGCTTTATCATTTCTTACTGATCCAACTTATGCAGTTCCTGTAACCGACTTTTGAACAAGCACAAACTCTGATTTCCATTTAGGGGGTGAAAACTTTTGACAGTAATGACTTGTTTGGAGTTTATTCACTCTAGCTATATATAGATCTGCTAAAATTGTCAGATACATGCTAGCAACAACTAGCATGCTGTTTGTAAAGATTTAATTGGGTTTTTGATGTGGTTTCTTATCAAACTTTACTTATCTAGTTTGTTTTTTCTTTGTTTTACAGAAAGCACTGCTGGGTGGATGTTTAAGAAAATGAGTGCAGTCTTCCAGCGATTGACTGCAACCTTCCAGTCAAACATATTGAATGCTGTTGAGGAACCTGTAGTGGATCAGGTTGATACCGAGCAATCGTGTGTCCCCGATCCAAGTGTTCCAGAACCAGAACCTGAAACGGATCTGGTCGATACCCAGAAATCATGTCTTTCTCAACCTGAAACGGATCTGGTCGATACCGAGCAATCGTGTGTCCCTCCTCTAAGCGTTGCTGAACCTGAAATGGATCTGGTTGGCCCAGAGGAACTGTGTGCACCAGATCCAAGCGTTCCTGATCCAGAACCTGAAGTGGAATCGGAGCTTTCAATGTTGGAAAACTACGTCCCTCTAAACGTGTTCCAACTGGAGGATCGTTGTAATGGATGTACACTGACCAACGCTCCCGCCACTGAGGTCTGGCCCGGGGTCTTCATTGGAAATGAGTACGTGTACAAATATAAATAGTGTGTTGAGTTAATAATGTGTTACAGGAGTATCAAACGCAATGATACACAAACGCTTTCATTTTGTTGTAAATACTCTTTATGAAAGAATAACCCAGCCTGTTATGTTTTTGTGCAGAGAGACAGCAAGAGATCGAGATAAACTGAAGGAGATGGGAATTACACACATCTTAAACGTTGCGGCTCCAAAGAAGAACCTGAAGTTCTTGTTGGGAATGGCAAGCGAGATGGACCTACTCGGAACTGTCAATACGGGGTCCAGATATTACAAAGGCATGCACATCTCTTACTGTGGCTTGCCTTCATCATACAGATGCATTTTTGACATCAGCAAGTACTTCTTGCCAGCTGCCAAATTCATTCACAAGGCCTTGAGGAACCCAATGAGTAAGAGCAGACACACACACACACACACACACACACACACACACACACTCCATTTCTTTTTTCACACTCTCATCTTTTATCAACGAATTTGTTTTTTTTTGACCGTCTCTGTTTTTCTTTCCTCAGGTAAGGTGTTAATTCACTGCACGAAGGGCCTTAGCCACTCTGTGACTCTGTTTCTGGCGTATCTGATGATCTGCCATGACATGTTGGTGGAGGACGCCATTGATCACATCTTAAAGGTGAGACGTATCAGGCCCTATATTGGCCATCTGAGGAAACTGTTGCTCCTCAATGCTGACCTTGTGGAGCTGCGAATACTAAAGCTACAGGGCAAAAAACCAAGCAGAAAGATAAAAAAAATGGCAGATAAAAAAAAAATAGAGCACAGATAAAACAGTGCACAGATGAAAAAAAAAACAAAAAACAAAACCAGAGCACTGATAAAAAATGGTGCACCAATTTAAAAAAAAAAAAAAAAAAACAGCACAGGTAAACAAAAAAATATTGTGCACAGATAAAATGTAGAGCACAAATTAAAAAATAGAGCACAGATAAAAAAAGAAATGGTGCACAGATTCAAAAAGCTGCACAGACAAAAGAGGTGCACAGATTAAAAATTTAGGGCATAAAAAAAGCACAGATAAAACAAAAAGGTGCACAGATTAAAAAAAAAGCACCAGATTAGATATATAATATAGAGCAAGATATAGAGCACATATAAAAGATAGAGCACATATAAAAAATAGAGCACAGACAAAAATAGAGCACAAATAAAAAATAGAGCACAGACAAAAATAGAGCACAGACAAAAAATGGAGCACAGATAGATAAATATAGCACAGATAAAAAAAACAGAGCACAGACAAAAAAATAGAGCACAAATAAAAGATAGAGCACAGACAAAAAATAGAGCACAAATAAAAGATAGAGCACAGACAAAAAATAGAGGACAGATAAAAATAGAGCACAAATAAAAGACAGCACAGACAAAAAATAGAGCACAGACAAAAATAGAGCACAAATAAAATAGAGCACAATTAAAATATTGAGCACAGATAAAAAATAGAGCACAAAGAAAAAAATAGAGCACAATTAAAAGATAGAGCACAGACAAAAGATAGAGCACAGTTAAAAAAATAAAGCACAGACAAAAAATAGAGCACAAATAAAAGATAGAGCACAAATAAAAGATAGAGCACATATTTAAAAAAAATAGAGCACAGACAAAAACAGAGCACAAATAAAAAATAGAGCACAAATAAAAGATAGAGCACAGACAAAAAATAGAGCACAGACAGAAATAGAACACAAATACAAAATAGAGCACAAATAAAAAAATAGAGCACAAATAAAAATAGAACACAAATACAAAATAGAGCACAGACAGAAATAGAGCACAGTTAGAAACAGAGCACAAATAAAAGATAGAACACAGATAAAAAAAATAGAGCACATATAAAAATAGAGCACAAATAAAAAATAGAACACAGATAAAATGCACAGACTAAAAAAGGGCACAGATAAAGAGTAGAACACAAATTAAACTGCACAAATGAAAATAAATAGAGCACAAATAAAAAGTGCACAAATAAAAAATAGAACTGATTTAAAATGTATCAATATTTATTAAAGATTTATTTTTTAAAAATGTGGTTGTTGTGTGTCTGATTTTTGAATTCCATTATTCCTAAGAACAAATACGAAGCTTGTGTAGAATATAAAACTGCTTTTTTGAGGCTAGTCTTGCATTATTAATAAGTTTCCTGAATGTTTATTTTCAGTATATATGTATCAAAATACAACAAAATCTTCCATAACAACAGTGATTTCTCTCCACTATAAATATACTGTAAATATATTTTTACAGCTCTTATACATGTGTATTCAGTGTTTCTTACTGTATTACTTATGGTTTGATTTAAATATCATATATGGATAATATTTGACTACTGAATTCATTAAACAATATAAAGTAATGATTAATATAAAAATATTATATTCATTCAAATTCTATAATACACTCTAAAATCATAATATTAGCACTAATATTACTCATATAATCACTCTCTGTTTGTCAATCTCTGCTATTTTGGAAGTAATTGCTGTTATGGTGAAAATCTGCAATAGAAATGCAAAGTAAAATAATCTGGTTTATGAGACACGTGGATCATAGATGTGTAATCAGCACTTTATTAGGAGAAAAACATACCAAGGTTTTCAAAAGCACACAGTATGCGGTAACAGCATCAATCAGCAGACGTGAAATGGTCTGTTCCTTCATTTACTGGTTAAATTTAGTAACGGCCGGCCAGCCTGTGTGGACGCGGATCCAGTCGAAATAATGACACGGAGACCACCTGACACGGAGAACAACCAATGACAGCGTCAAAATTATGGGAAACTTTAATGCATTAAAATATTGAGGTACTCCCTACAAAGTAACTCTTTTTCTCATATGGGCTCCGCTTGCTAGTTTGTTTTTAAAATAAAAAAGTTTAATTTTTGGCAAATGTAAAAGCCCTTTCACACCAAAAGTGAAATGAATACACCTCAAGACTGCAGGAAATTCAGTATTTTCACATGTGTACAGTAGAGGGCGCAGCTAAAACAAAATAGGATGCAGGAGAAGAAAGTTCAACACTCTTCAGCAGTGAAAAAATGAACACAAATGTCATGTTTATTTGAAGTCATTTTTGCTTATTAGTAGGGCTGTAGCTATCGATTATTTTAGTAATCGAGTATTCTAACGATTATTCCATGGATTAATCAAGTAATCGAATAAGAAGCTTTTCTTTATTAAAAAGCAATACTAAATATACAAGAGAAAATAAGATAGGTCTCTTAAAATAAGATAATTTGTTTTCTTTTTAGAAAAATTAACATTTTTATTGCTGAAATTGCATACATTAGTAACCATGAAAACTAAACCCATTTAATGCATTTATTTGCCAAATTACGTGACTTTAGAAATTTGATATGTGCTCAAAACCCTGTGGTGGAAGAACATGAGGGTGAGTTTCATTTTTGCAAGAACCATCCCTTAAAACTGAAAACAACAGCTGTTAGACATGCATTCAAGGTACATGTTTGTTTGGACACTAGACAATCCAAATCTGACATCAGCTAGACATCACCGATTACTAAACACTGGCATACCTGCACACTCCATTCCAGGGAGGAATTGGTCCTTGTAATAATTCTCACACTTGCCGATAAGCGTCATGTTCGCCCATTTCAGAGTCATTGCTGACAACCCAAACATACAGAGAGACAATAAGACCTCAAACTCTACCATACACACCTCCTGATTTCTTTAGGCTGTGTTTGACAGGGAGTCGAACCTTTGCCCCAGCCAGAAATGGTGCAGGTGTCAATAAGCTGGAATTGTTGGGCTGACCAGGGAACGCAGACAGCTCGGACTGCGGGATTGTCCTGCGTGCACTTGTTTGAAAGATGCAGTTCTTCCAGCTGCACCAAAGCAATGTCGTTCGCGTAGGTTTGTGGGTTATATTCATTATGGATGATGATGTTCTTCACCGGGATTCTGTCCGTCGTTGACTGTGCACGATGCTTCCTCGAGAGAGAACTTGATTTGGAAGGACTTCAGTTTGGGCCTAGAGATGTGCAAACATACTGGTTGTATGTTTGCACTGGTTGTACATCTCTAGGCCCAAACTGAAGTCCTTCCAAATCAAGTCTTTGGAGACAAAGACAGTGTTTGGCAGTGCTAACTCATGGCTTGTGGTGATTGGTTGTACCTGATGCAGTGGGCAGCGGTCAAAACCCAGCAGCCGCCCAAATACGCCCCTCCGCAGCAGATCAAACCTCCGTTCTGAATGGCCACCTGCCACTGTATCTGGGTCTACAGGGCAAAGATCACACAGAGGTCATTCCTTACCTGTTGGCATTAAATTTCCTCAAAGAGACATTTGCTGTCTAGTTTTAATTTGTCCGTTTAACTATTAAACTGCATTGATGTTATTGTTTTAGACTGACTCTTTTGACTCTTGCTTAGAGTGTTTAAGATGTTTCATTAAAATCTTTGTTGAGCATTTGTGTGGATTGTTTGTTTGTTTGTAATATAGTACATCCATACACACAACATACAGTATACTCATGTAACGTGATATGTACTAGCTATATAGCAAATCTCAACTGCTTGATTGTTTATATCATTGCAGAACGTAAACGTATTATCGCCCAGCTCTGTATACAAGGTTGGATTATATATTCCTTTTGAAAATGAACCGAAAATTTCTACAGTGATCAAAAGTACAAAATCGCTCATAACTCCTTATCCGTTCATCGCAAGTTCAAGTGTCTTGAGAATCCATGCCTCGGATTTGTGGCGAAATTTTCAGGTGTTTTGCATTTTTTTAAAAAACTACTTTTGTGAACAAGTCCTAGGTTTTTTGCCTGATCGGAACCAAACCAGTGCAGAAAGATTCTCTAGAGGGGGCGGCAAAACATTTGAAAGGGGCAGGGATGCCTTTACTAAGACGACTATAACTTTTGAACGGAGTTAGATATCTTCACCAAACTCACAACACGTATGTAAGAGCTGAATCTGAGGTCACGTGAAAAAAGTTGTGGAACTTGGTGACTTGGTGGTGCTATCAGAGGGAAAAAAATCGACCATTACTATGCAACCATCTGTCCTATTGATGTGAAATTCGGTACGTACGGTCTTGGTCCAAAGTGCTTAGAAGGACATTTGCGTATCTCAAACAACATGATGAAGTTTAAGCACCTATTAGATAAGGTAAACGGAGGCTGATCAGAACAAAAGTCGGTGGGCCTGTTCAATTCATTGTCCCAAAGGTCTGTGAGAAATGCTGAGGGTAATTGTCAGGCTTGCAAGTACATGCCCTTGAGGACACTCCGCTCGAGAGCTGCATTCTTTGTTAAAAGACCATGGCTCACTCCAACTGCTTCACGTTCCAGTCCTTCTACTTCTGGGTATGAGGCCGCAGCGATGTGCATTGGAGAAGAGGGAGGGGAAATGAGTGACGTTGGAGCAGTTCTCCACGGTACAGAAGCAAACGGAGGCCATCAAATACATCCTGCCTCAATGTGCAGCGAGCGCCAGCCCAGCTCCACTGAGGCAGCAGCCTCCACCTGCTCCACGGCGAGGGAGGCCCCCAGCAAGAGCAGCTCAGGCCCCGCAGCAATCCGGTCCTGCAGCCAGACCTGCCCAGCGGTCCAGCTCTCGCAGGAAGGTGGCACCGCCAACCTGTCCACAGGCCACAAGGAACCCTTGTCAGGCTTCAAAGCGTTCCTGAGACAGGCAGCCCAGAGGGGAGGGACCGTTTGACCTGCTTGGATCCACACTCGACGAGGGGACGAGCGTTGGATTCGGCTCTATCCCGGCTGTCTGCCATTCGACAGGCGGCCACCACATGGTCAATAAAAGAGCAATTTCCTTCTTCTCTGGGCGTTATGCACAGTGTTTCCAATCCATCCACACGACGGCCGGACGCTGTTTCCTCCAACCAGAACCTTGTGTTCCCCCGTGTTCTGAAACAGCGAATTCATTTAGGTGACCTCCCTCACCTCCAGACGAACTCGCCGGGCAAAACAGTCAGTGGTCCTCGGGGCTTCATACCTCCAGCCACAGACCGTTCTGCCAGCCACAATACCCCCACTCCAGGTACGTCGGGTGTAACTCCTTTGAGGCCCCTAGCGTAGAGTTTTTCAGAATTGTCTGAACCTCCCCAATCCCTCTCGCTGGCTTTTCAGGACCATTCGACTCGGCTATGATCCAATTCGCAAGACACCCGCACAGGTACCGCGGTGTTCTCGTCACCTCAGTCCGAGGCGAGAACGCTGCGGTCCTTCATGCGGAGGTCGCAATCCTTCTGGCAAAGGATGCGATAGAGACTGTCCCCTCAGCTGAAATGAAGAAAGGGTTTTACAGCCCCTACTTCATTGTACCCACCAAGGGTGGTGGGCTCAGACCAATCCTAGATCTGAGAGTTTTGAATCGGGCCCTTCACAAGCTCCCATTCAAAATGTTAACCCTCAAACACATTCTCATATGTGTCAGGGCTCAAGATTGGTTTGTGGTGACCTGAACCTGTACTTTTATGTCTCGATCCTTCTAAGACACAGGCCGTTCCTGCGGTTTGCCTTCGAAGGTCGGGCTTATCAGTACAAGGTTCTTCCCTTCGGCCTCTCCCTGTTGCTCCGCATCTTTACAAAGGTTGTGAAAGGCTGCCCTTGCCCTCCCCCCCCAGGGAAGTGGGCATTCGCATTCTAAATTATCTCGATGACTGGCTGATTCTAGCTCACTCGCAAGATATAGTTTGCACCCACAGGGATGTGGTTCTCAACCACCTGGCTCGTTTGGGACTTCGGGTCAACTGGGAAAAGAGCAAACTCTCCCCTGTGCAGAGTATCTCTTTTCTCGGTGTGGAACTGGACTTGGTCAGTATGACTGCACGTCTTTCCCAAGACCGTGCACAGTCAGTGCTCGGGTGCGTGAGAGCACTCAAACTCAGAACAGCGGCCCCCCTGAAACATTTCCAGAGGCTCCTGGGGCACATGGCATCCTCAGCTGCGGTCACGCCGCTGGGCCTGATGTACATGAGACCGCTGAAGTACTGGCTTCATACCCTAATCCCGAGATGGGCATGGTGGCTAGGCATGTACCGTGTGAATGTCACACCGTTGTGCCGCAAAAACTTCAGCCATTTCGAAGACATTTCGTTCCTGTGGTCAGGGGTGCCCTTAGAACAAGTGTCCAGGCGCATCGTAATTATAACAGATGCTTCCAAGACAGGCTGAGGCGCCATGTGCAATGGGCGTGCAGCCTCAGGGGTATGGACAGGCCCCAGGCTGCTTTGGCATATCAACTGCCGAGAGTTGTTGACAGTGCTTTTAGCCCTGAAGAGGTTCCGGCCTTTAATCCAGAGCAAGCATGTGTTGGTCCGCACAGACAGCACAGCGACTGTGGCGTACATCAACCGCCAGGGCGGTGTCCGCTCCTTTCGCATGTCACAACTGGCCCGCCATCTCTTACTCTGGAGCCAACACAGACTCAAGTCTCTCCGTGCCACTCACATTCCCGGCGAATTCAATTGGGTGGCTGATTCTCTGTCATGACAGAATTCGCTCGGAGGCGAGTTGAGGCTCCACCCTCAGACGGTCCAGCTGATTTGGAGTCAGTTCAGCCAGGCACAAGTAGATCTCTTTGCCTCACCGGAATCCACTCATTGCCAGTTGTGGTACGGTCTAACCGAGGCCCCCCCTCGGTATAGATGCACTGGCACACAGTTGGCCGAGGGACCTACTCAAGTATGTGTTTCCCCCAGTGAGCCTCATTGCACAGACCCGTGCAAAGTCAGGGAGGACAGAGAACAGGTTCTTCTGATAGCCCCGTTCTGGCCCAACAGAACGGGTTCTCGGACCTTGTGCTCCTCTCGTCAGCTCCTCCCTGGCACATTCCTCTGAGGAAGGACCTCCTTTCTCAGGGGAGAGGCGCAATCTGGCACTCACGCCCAGATCTCTGGAACCTCCACCTATGGTCCCTGGACGCGACCAGGAAGATTTCAGAGCACAATTTGATTATCAGATTTCTTAGAGGCGCCCGGAAGCTGAAGCCTCCCAGGCCGAATCTCATCCCCTCTTGGGATCTTGCTGTGGTCTTCCAGGCCTTACAGCAGGATCGTTTTGAGCCTCTCCAGTCAGTCAACATTGATGCCCTCTCTTTGAAGATGGCTCTCCTGACTGCGCTCACATCTGTCAAAAGAGTGGGAGACCTTCAAGCCCTCTCAGTCAACAGTTCATGCCTAGAATTCGGGCCAGGAGACTCTCACGTGGTCCTGAGACCCTGGCCTGGATACGTGCCCAAGGTACCCACCACCCCCTTCCGAGACCAGGTCGTTACCCTGCAAGCTATCCCTTCTCAGGAAGGTGACCCCAACTTAACCCTTCTTTGCCCAGTCCATGCCCTGCGCATTTATCTGGAACGTACTTAGCCTTTCAGACATTCCGAGCAGCTCTTTGTCTGTTTCAGAGGACAGCAGAAGGGGAAGGCTGTCTCCAAACAAAGTATCTCCCACTGGCTTATGGATGCGATCCGTATGGCCTACCAGGCCAGAGGCCTACCCTCCCCACTGGGAGTGAGAGCCCACTCGACCAGGGGTGTCGCTGTCTTGGCAGCTCTTGTGAATGGGGCCTCTTTAACAGACATCTGCAGAGCTGCGGGTTGGGCTACACCTAACACATTTGCCAGGTTTTACAACCTGCACATGGGACCAGTGTCTGCTAGAGTCTTGAAAGCAAGCTCTTCGACTCAAGACACTGGTCAGGTGTAGAGCTTGCTGTAGCATTTCCCCCATGGTAATTATGCTTCTACAAGTTCAGTAATTTTCCCTACGTAAACCCTGAACAACCTCTCCATCACTTAGCACTTCTGGACATAGCCGAGTTCAGGCGGAGGAACTCCCTACAAGAATCCAACAGAAGGTAAGTGACTTTTGCAAACTCTTGGTTGGATTAGTGCCCCATATGTAGTGGCTCCTCATGTGGTCCCATGTGTGTAATCTCCACCTATATTCCCTGTGATCCCCCCCCCCCCCCCCCAATACAGTAAAACTACACATTCTAGAGTGGCCTTTTATTGTGGCCAGCCTAAGGCACACCTGTGCAATAATCATATGATGTCTATTCAGCATCTTGATATGCCACACCTGTGAGGTGGATGGATTATCTCCGCAAAAGAGAAGTGCTCACTAACACAGATTTAGACAGATTTGTGAACAATATTTGAGAGAAATAGGCCTTTTGTGTACATAGAAAAAGTCTTATGGCTCATGGAAAATGCGGGCAAAAACAAAAGTGTAATATGTGTGTGTGTATATATATATATATATACAGTACTGTGCAAAAGTCTTAGGCCACTAGTATTTTCACCAACAAAAAAATGCATTCCAGACAGACTGGATGATGGTGAGATCAGATCTCTGTGTGGAGCACTGGCTGTTGTCAGACTCCTTGTGCAAACAAAAATCTCACTGGATTATTACAATTAATGGCAAAATGAATGTTTAGAAATGTAAACTGATATTTCCTACTGACACACTACAGCAAAAGATAGAAATAACTGACTTAAAACCATTTTTTTGTTGGTGAAAATACTAGTGGCCTAAGACTTTCGCAGTACTGTATATATATATATATATATATATAAATTTGAACATTTTAAAAGTTGATCACTTTTACAAGTTCAAGTTTCATTTTTGCATGTCTTAAGGAGTTCCAGTGCAATTCCTGAAGTCAGTATTGCATAATAACACGTTTTTGTTTTGTAATATGCACCCGCTCTGACTCAACGATTCTCAGAGTGGGCGTGTCTGAGAGTGCAGGTGGGCGTGACCGCAGGTGTGGGCGGAGATTAAAGCCCCTTTTCCCAGGCACATTGTTTCAGTCTTCCAGTGCAAGCACTCTGTTAAACAGGTAAATCGCCTGCTTTACATCTCTTTTCTCTTTACTCATGCATTCAGTATGACATATAAACACTGTTTTATGCACACGGTGTTTAGATTTGAACGTTTAACAAGTATGTAAAGGGTTTCTTTCTCTTTCGCGTGTGAATTGACTTCATTGTAGATAAGCGTTCGAGCCGTAAACATTATAAAACGTGATCATGACTGTAGATAAGGTTCATGAGAGATCCGGCCTTTTTTTTTTACAAAGAAAGTTACAGAGACTGTCAGAAACCTAGTCAGCTTCCTACCTGGACAGCATTTTAGACAGATTTTGATGTCTCACTCTGTTTTGAGGCGCGTTCTTGATGTTTGTGTTTATTTTGGGATCTTGAGATTGGTTTTACCAGCAGTCGCTCGCTGATCGATATCAATGACCTTCGCGGCAGCTCAGCAATGCTGTCAGACAGTGCCGGCCCGTCCAACAGGCAACCTTTAACTTTCAGCCCTAAAAGGAGCTAATGAAAAAATTATGTAACATTAAATTCTTATTAGTAGACATCTAATAAAAAGCCTCAAGCACTTTTATTTTCAATTTATGTTTTTATAAAACTCTACCGTACGATTGAGATGTCAGTCCATGGTAAATCTCCACTGTAAAAAAATTTCCCTAACTTCCCAAGTTAATCTACTGGCAGCTGTGGTTGCCAGCATCATACTGTAAAAATACAGTGTGCTACTGTTTTTGAAATTAACAGCAAAATGCTGTTTTGTCATCTAGAGTATACAACTGTAATTTAGCAGCATATATCTGTTAAATTGCACACTACTCAAAACTCCATGATCTCAATTTTCAATGCATATTATACCCTGCATTTTCTATTTGACTGTACTACAAAAGAGAACAAAGTCAAGTTATGTTTTGTTATTTTATTCTGATATAACACTGGATAAACTTTTACAATATTCCCTAAAACAGGCATGCATACAAACACAAACATGCATAAAGTTTTTATTTGTTCATAAAATACAAATGTACTCTCAAATCAGGCTTAAGTGGACACCAGCTAATGTTTTTTTTTTTTTTTTTTTGTTAAACAAATGGTTTATAAAAGATATCAGATGAAATGACTGGTGTCTTTAATTAATCATACCTATATGTTCCTTTTGGAGCTCAAAGGTTTGGGTCCCATTTGTCTTCCACTGTATGTTTCTCTATGAGCAGTGTTAGGGAAATTTACTTCTAAAAGTAATGCATTACAATTTTTAGTTACTCCCTGAAAAAGTAACTAATTATGTTACTTAGTTACTTTTTATGGAACGTAATGTGTTGCGTTACTTTTGCGTTACTTTTTAAATCTGGGCAGGGCTTGCTACTTTGTTTTTAATATAAAACAATTCTAATGTAAAAGCCCATGTAATGTAAATCTAATGTGAAACTTTTACACCAAAAGTGAAATGAATTCACCTCAGGCTGAAAGAAAAGTACATTTATGCAGGAGATTACTCTTCAGCTATAAAAAAAAAAAAAAAAGAAGCACAAATGTTAGTTTATCTAAAGTAATTTCTGCTTATTAGTATGGTTGAATTGCATCATCGAAGGTCAGCAGTAAAGACACTGGTTAATAAAATGGGATTAAATACATAAAGGATATTTGTTTTATTTAACATTTAAATATTGCAGGGTTGCTTCATATTCTGAGTTTGCATTTCACTGTTTTTATGCATTTTGAGGAATACTGAATCTGTTTTTTGTGAGTGAGATGAATTAATGCATGTTCACATTTAGTCTAGAATACAGTAACATCATGTTTACTCCCAATTTCCCGACAGGAGACTTGTCAATCAATAAATGGGGAAAAAAGTAACTGGCTTCACTTATTTGAAAAAGTCATTTAGATATTTTCTTAGAAATTCAAAAGTAATGCGTTACTTTACTAGTTACTTGAAAAAAGTAATATTACGTAGCTCGTGTTACTTGTAATGCGTTACCCCCAACACTGTCTATGACAATATCTTAATTTGTCCTCTACGAGAAAGTCCTACTGGTTTGAGACAGCATAAGGTTGAGTTAAGGATGAGATACTTCTGGACTGATGTTCTTCTTCATCATCTTGGGTCTTCTGCAGTTTTTCAAGTTATTTTAGACAGCTCTTTTCTCCATGAAGCTTTGATCCTCTTTTCTGGATTTATTCCAATAAAGTATCTGAAAAATAAGAGAAAAAAAGAGAAAAGCTTCAAAACATATTCTTGTGTATACTAAAAACTAAAAACTAGTCAATAATTAAAAGAAAACTCCACTTCCGGAACAACAGTTCACAAATAATGTACTCACTGCCTTGTCATCCAAGATGTTCATGTCTTTCTGTCTTCAGCTTTGAAGAAATTATGGTTTTTGAGAAAAGCATTTCAGGATTTTTCTCCATGTAATGGACTTCATTGGTCATTGGTGCCCTGATTTTGAACTTCCAAAATGTAGTTTAAATGCAGCTTCAAAGGCTCTAAACGATCCCAGCCGAGGAAGAAGGGTCTTATCTAGCGAAGCGATCATTCATTTTTTTTTTGGAAAACAAAAATTTGTATACTTTTTAAGCACAAAAGCTGGTGTAGCACAGGCTCTGGGATGCGCGTTCACGACGCTGCTTACTATTAAATCACGTCAAAAGGTCACGTAGAACTACAGACCCAGTGTTTACAAAGTGAACGGGCAAAGACTAAGAAAGTGCAAGTAAGTCAAACGCTGTTTACAAACAAAAAGGCACAACGATGTCGGACGATTCTGAAGTTGTAGGAGAAAATAAGATGGAGTTTGTCACCTCTACCTTTTTGAGCCGGAGTACACAGACGATGAACTTAGATGTGATTCGTAGTAGTGATGGGAAGTTCGGATCATTTTACCGACTCAGATCTTTGAGTCTCGTTCAGAAAAATGATTGAATCTTTTTTCAAGTCATTTCGTTCATTTTAGCAAAATATAATTAAAATGTTACATGTTACTTCCCTAACACATCTACTGCTTACACAAACATTGATCACACTACAAACAAGACAAAACTATAATGCTGTAAGAAACAGAAAAGATTAATTCATTGTCTGCTTGGGTCTTTAGTCTATTCGCTCACCTCGCCTCTTATCTGACAAGTCTTCGGGTTCGAGTCGTTCGTTCATCACGTGACAGCCCCATAAGATGAACAAATGACTCGGAAAAACCCAAAGACTCGAAAAAGGTGAACTACAGGTAATTCCAGTACAGAACCTATTAGGATGACTCGACGACTCGTTCTTCCCGAGTCACATTAAAGATTTGTTCAAAATGAACAAATTGTTCAAGAACGACCCATCACTAATTCGTAGCATCGTGAATGCGCATCCCAGAGCCTGTGCTACGCAAGCTTTTGTGCTTAAAAAGAATAGAAATTTTTATTTTTCAAAAAAATTGTCAGATCGTTTCACCAGATAAGACCCTTCTTCCTCGGCTGGGATCATTTAGAGCCCTTTAAACCTGCATTTAAACTACATTTTAGAAGTTCAGATCGGGGCACCAATGAAGTCCATTATATGGAAAAAAAAATCATGAAATGTTTTCCTCAAAAACCATCATTTCTTTATGACTGAAGACAGAAAGACATGAACATCTTGGATGACAAGGGGGTGAGTAAATTATTTGTGAATTGTTGTTCTGGAAGTGGACTTCTCCTTTAACTGCAGTCTCAGAATACACTGCACAAATCATACATGCTGCATTTATAATAAATGGATTATAGTGTGAGGCACATTAAGGTCGATCTTTACCTGATAATAGAAACTAGTGTCAGTCTGGAGTGTGAACTTTGTTTTAGTGAAACAAATGCAGACATATACTTACCAAGAAGGATCAAGCTAGGAGTCACAGGCAGGTTACCCATTTTCTCAAGGTCTGAATGAGTGGCAGACACCTATTAGTAAAGAAAACAATTTAAAATGGCTCGCAGTATCTGCAAAGACCAAAAAAAACAAAACAAAAAAACCTAATGTGCTACTTGTTGCAATATTCTACAGAGGCAATAAAACTATTATACTCAGAGTAGAATTCAAAACTGATCATTTTCTTATTTACCTACCCGTATGATGATTTAAACTCTGATGATGCGATAGATGATATTCAATGGAGATGTGATGTCTGTTTGTCCCTTCAATGCAAAAGAAATGGGGACCAAACTTTAATACCAACAGATATGGTATTGAAAAATGAGTCATTTGCTTCTCTACAGGTGGATAAGGAAAACATAATGTAAAGAACAGATAGCTTAGTTAATTACAGACATCCCCACAAAACTTAAAATAAAGTTTAAAAATAAAATAAAAACCAACAGACTCTTTCTGTCCATCTGCTGCAGTCGCTAGCAGCGCTTTGAATACGTTCACAGTAATCATACAAGAATTAGGAATTTTGTTCAGACACATGTATCTTTTGCTTAGATGAAGTTTGGGGCATGTTTCAGTTACATAAATTGTGTGATGGTAATAAGTAAATCAAATGCAGTCTGAGTATATGCTAACGAGCTAACAATATCATATCTTACTTGGTTACTGTTCCATGATTAAAACATGCTATCCTTTCATCAAGTTATGCTTTGCTGGCTTTTTATAATGTTAATATTTAGAAGTGTACTCGGTAAGATAAAACCAAAAGTGTGGTTGCAACTAACAGTAGCAGATAATAACCGGTTTGAACCTCACGCTAACATTGTAACCACAAAAGAAAAAGAGAAAAAATCATTCCAGTCTTTGTTTTTTTTTTTTTTTTTTTTTTTTGGACTCAGATAAAATTTTAGACGTGCGGGTTAGAGGGGAAAAAAGTTTGTAACCAGTTATGTGTTATATGTAGGGTGACCACCTGTCCCGCTTTACGTTGTACCGCACAGCATTTTCACCCCTTGTCCCGCAAGTCGCATATTCAGAAAATGTCCCGCATTTTCATCAGTCTGTTGGTTTTTAATTATCATATTAAGAAAACGTCCATTCTTTTGCCTTTTTTTTAGAAAACTTTTTTATCTATTGTTTTTGCAGCATAGTTTCCGCGCAAAAGATTTGCGGACTTCATCAAGTGATCCAGCACTACAGACAGAAATGGTCGAGCGCACAACGAAAAACACGATATTCTCTATTCAATTTAACCAATTTTAAATAAATCGAGGCAGCTTTCAGACGCCACTTTCTTCTTGTTTTAATAGTTCGTTTGATTTGGTTTATATGGCGTTATTTTAATGCCAAATATTATTAGTATCAAAATGCGCAAGCCCAAATCTCTTCTCTCGCAGAATCCACGTGGATTCTCTTAACTTTCAGTAAAAAAAAAGACGCGCTTTCTTTCGCTTGCATGTGCGCGCTCAGAAACATAAATCGGCGCATATGACAACGGATGTAATCAGTATTTACATACCATAACATTAGAAAATGTATCTATCTCGCACGTGTCCCGCACTGTCCCGCAAAATCACATCTATTTCCCGCAACAGATCTATTGCCAGGTGGTCACCCTAGTTATATGATGGTGGTTTAAAAGCACAGTACCGCATGAGCTATAGAGCGCAAGACAGCTCTGCATGCTTTTAAATCGCCCTCGCGGTACTTTAATGTCATACACCGGTCGGTGTGTGCAGCGCAACTTCAAGCCGCCCGCACCTTCTGGTTACATAACTGGAGTGACGCGGCAGGGCTGTACAGTGCGGCAAATGTGTCGAACGTATGAAAAAAAAATCAATCTGTGCGTTCAAATTTACCACTGTAGAACGCGTGCATGGATTTTGCATGGGTTTGAGTCTGATCACAAACCTGTTGTATATTGAGAACATTTTAATGGCACGTTTTTGCTCTAAATTCATTTAACATTTGTCGAGTGTTTAAAATAACTTCATTTTATGATTTGACTTTGTTTCACATCACAGAATGAGGCAAAATCATTATTTTATATAGTATTCTATGAAGTGATAAAGGCTGTAGAGTAGCATTGCGCTGCATCTATTATTCATATAAAAATACACGATATGGTTTGAAAAACAGAGAGAAACCATTTAGTCGCAATCTGAGTTTCATTCACCTACGCGAAAGTGTATACCTTTGGCCATATTAGGGATTTCCTGTAGGAATGAAACATTATGGCCGTATATGCACCTGATAATTCATGTTTGTAATCCGCCATAAAACTAAAAGAAGAAAAAGAAGAATGAAACATTATATGTGTGCACTAACTAATGCGCACAACATCTTATTTTTATGTAAAAATAGGAATAATAATACTTTTCTCTATTTTTTCTCAGTGAATGCATAAGATTTTTTTTTTCCATAATATTATAATAAATCCTTATACCTTTCTAAACATTTATAGTTAGGCCTTCTTGCATGTTAACAGGTCATGCTGCAGTTTTCTGTAAAATATATTGATAATCATTAACAGTAATTATTGTTTTGTTTAATGTTTTTATTTAGTAATACCAATAATCAGAATTAGTCATATTGATAAAAACAACATTTTGGCCAAATTGTGCAGCCCTACAAACAGTCACAACAAACTCAGTGTCCTTAAGCATTTTTGGCAAATAAAGTCTGAAAACCTTTCTTGTTACAGTTCAGATTTTAATATTGCCTCTCAGAATAGTCTCTCGAAATTAAGTTTTGTTAGACATTAATTTTTTTTAATTATTTGAAATGAAAGAATGATAAAGAGATTAAAGTGAAGTTGTGGTAGAAATGGAATCCAAACAATATCTTTTCGGAGCTGGAAAAAAAGATGTTTTGACTGCTATATGCATAATATTTATCACTATAGTATTTGTTTTATACATGCAGTGATGCACATGATCAGACCAGGATCCAATGTCTAACACAATAAAGTTTTTTTTTTTTTTATCAATCAATCCATATAAACACCCAAAATAGCCAGCATTTCTTATCTTTTATGAATACTAGTAGGCCTATGTTTATTTTGTCAGTCTGAAGATCTAGGCTGAGTTTGGAGTTTGTAGAGTTAAAGCTCTAGGAGGAGTTAGAGTTGATAATTTTAGTCTCAGAAGAAGAAGAAGAAGAAATTTAAATAGCATTTCAGTAAATTGGCTTTCTTGAACCAACTTAATTAACAGTTCACTTTGTTGTTGATCCTGTGTTTTTGTTTGTTTGTTTGTTTTTGTGTGTTAGTTGTAGTGTATGAGTGATGGCAGCATCTCATCTTTTGGATGAACGAGAAGATGATGGACCCAACGACGGCTACCAAGTGATGGTGAAGATATTGGATAGGCCACACCCACAGGCCACACCCACTGGACAGGACACGCCCCTCTATGGCCACGCCCAGTGGCGATCAGGTTGACGACAAGCCAAGCAGCAGAAAGCGTTTGTCGCGGGGTTTCCACAAGGCCTTGCAGAACAACCAGGATTACTCCCGCATCTCAAATCCCAGCAGCTCCCAGCTGCCGTCGGAATGGTGGAAGACGGGAATCGCCTTCATCTGGGCCGGATTTAACCTTGTCCTTACTACCATCATGATCACCGTTGTCCACGAGAGAGTCCCGGATAAGTCCGTCAGCCCGCCGTTACCGGACAAGTTCTTCGATTACGTGCCGCGCGTGGAGTGGGCGTTTTCCGTCACCGAGGTGAACGGGATGATCCTCGTGGCTCTGTGGTTCATCCAGTGGATCTTCCTCCAGCACAGGTGAGCGTTCAGTGATTGATCGAAATAAAACCTAAATTATGAAATGGCTTAGTGTGATTATCAAATCACAAAGGCTGTGATTTAATTAAATGAATACATGCGCCGCGTGTTTCAGAGCGTCACTGTGTTCATTTACACGTGAGCAGCTCATGATCCGGTGTTTTTAGTATCTCGGTTCACAGTAAATGCTAAATGCATCTGCATTTTAGTCACTTATGACATGCATATGGAATCACAACATGTGCCAAAAATCCTGTAATGAGAAGCACTTATAAATTGGCTGTTGTCAACAAAAGAGAAACTTCAAAATAAAGCATGATGATATTATTATTTATTATTATGTGACCCTGGAGCACAAAAACAGTCATAAGCGGCAAATTTTGTGAAATTGAGATGTATACATCATCTGAAGGTTGAATAAATAAGCTTTCCATTGATTTGTGGTTTGTTAGGATGGGACAAATTGTGGTTGAGATACAACTATTTGAAAATCTGGAATCTGAGAGTGTAAAAAATCTAAATATTGAGAAAATCACCTTTAAATTAGTCCAAATTAAGTTCTTAGCAATGCATATTACTAATCAATTTTTTTGTTTTTGATATATTTATGGTAGGAAATTTACAAAATATCTTCATGGAACATGATCTTAATATCCTAATGATTTTTGGCATAAAAGAAAAATCAATAGTTTTGACCCATACAATGTATTTTTGGCTGGTTTTGTGGTCCATGGTGACTTTTTTTAGGATTATAATTTTGCAGTTGTACTGTAAATAAATTCTTAAATACTTCTATTTGTTTTACAGTGAAATAATGCGTCCGTAATATTCTTATTTTGTTTGATATTTGTATTTAGTAATAATATATGTACACTACTGGTCAGCTATTAATAATTCAGATTTTTTATGTTTTTGAAAGAACACTCTTCTGCTCACCAAAGCTGCATTTATTTGCTCAAAAATACGATATACACTACCGTTCAAAAGTTTGGGGTCAGTACATTTTTATTGTTTCTTTTTTTTTTTGTTTTTTTAAAAATTAATACTTTTATTCACCAAGGATGTATTAAGTTAATAATTAAGTTTATTAAATTTAATAATAAATAATTTACATTGTTATAAAATATTTATATTTTGAATAAACACTGTACTTTTTAAACTTGTTATTCATGAAAGAATCCTGAAAAAAAAAAATTACAGGTTCCAAAAAATATTTGGCAGCACAACTGTTGATATTATCCAACATTGATCATTCTAATAATAAATCCGCATATTAGAATGATTTCTGAAGGATTATGTGACACTTAAGACTGGAGTAACAGCTGATAAAAATTCAGCTTTTCATCACAGGAATAAATTCTATTTTAAAGTATGTTAAAATAAAAAACATTATTTTATATTGTAAAAACATTTTGCAATATTACTGTTTTTTTTCTATATTTTTAATCAAATAAATGCAGCCTTGATGAGCATAAGAGACTACTTTAAAGACTATTACAAGTCTTACTGACCCCAAACTTGAACAGTAGTGTATTGTGAAATATTATTACAACTTAAAATAAATGATTTCTATGTGAATATATTGTAAAATGTAATTTATTTTTGTAATGCAAAGCTGAATTTGTTGTGCAACAACTGATTTTAAACTGATAATGATCAAATGTTTGTTGAGCAGCAAATCAGTATATTAGAATGATTTCTGAAGGATCATGTGACACTGAAGACTGGAGTAATGATGCTGAAAATTCAGCTTTGATCACAGAAATAAAATACATTTGAATATATATTCACATAGAGAACAGCTATTTTAAATTGTAATAATATTTCACTATTTTTACTGTATATTTCAAACTTCTGACTGAAAGCATGTGTATCTATCATTAATATTTTGGTCAAATTGTGCAGCCCTACAAACACTGTAATTTAAAATCACTTTTTTAAAATCATAGCCACACTTCTTTAAAGATAAATTAATGTTTTCCCAAATTGTGCAGCCCTATGTCTTGATAGAAGTTAAATAAATACAAGCTAACTACATTGAAACTCTTTGGAGGGAAACAGCAGCTTTAAGGCATTTAGATTAGTTTAAGATAGTAGCATTTCTACTTTCAATCAGCTGCTCCCCAACACTGCTGTCCATTCAACTTAAAACAAGCATGTACAGTTGCAAATATAAACTCTATATACTCACTCAATCCCATGTTTCCTCCTCCTCCCGTTGTGTTGACAGAGCCATCGTGGGCCGAAGGTTTTTCTTCCTGCAGGGAATGTTGTATTTGTACCGTATAGTGACCATGTACATCACAACTCTTCCTGTTCCCAGCATGCAAATGGCCTGCGCCCCGAAGGTGAGTGCACTATCAGCACTGTAGTGAGTACTTAGTCTTTAGACATGCAAATAAAATGCATATAAAAGTCAAATGCAGTACTGACATAAATCATCTTTATAGAAGTTCAAAATGTATTTAAAATAAATGCAATCAAATGCAGATCAGTGTTAAATATTTGAGATCACTACTGCATGGTTAATGTAAAAATTATCTTTCCGTAAAATACATAAAATAACTGATCATGATTCTGTTCCAGTTAATTTGTATTAAATAAGGCTTGTGAACACTAAACTACATTTTCTGAGATTTTAACAGATGTTACATGTTATTGGAAACAATGGATTATTTTAAGTTTTTTGTGTTATTTTTTTTTTTGTTCTGAGTTTAAAATCTTCATGAGGATGTCATGTTTTCTTACATTATATGACAGATGAATTATTCATCCATCCATACTGTGAGTGTAACAGATTAAATGGCTTTTATAAATGCTGCAAAATAAGTTTTAAAAGTTATTAAAGATGCAACGGTGTTCTGTTTTCCATAGATTTGAGTTTACATTTTGCAATTAATAACTTGCATTTGTAAGATATAAACTTACTATTCAAACTTTTTTTTTTAGATTTTTGAGTTCACATATTGCAATTAATAACATGCAATTAACAAAATGCAAGAAAAAAGTCAGAATTGTGAGATCTGAAAAGAAAAAACGCAATTACCTTTTTAAATTTTTTTTTTATAAATGTATCACGGGTACTATGTAGCTATAATATATTTGTTAATTATTATTTGCGTGCAATTTTGAATTGCGCATTTCATGGGCAGCTTTGAGGCTTTTGTTTCACGTTTTTTTATGTTTGTTGTGCTTCTGTCTGTAGCTCTACAATGATTCTCATGGGAAGATCAAGCGTGTTTTGCAGCTGGTGTCTGGAGGAGGTTTGTCCATCACTGGCTCTCATATATTGTGTGGAGACTTCCTGTACAGCGGCCACACGGTCATGCTGACCCTCACCTTCCTCTTTATCCAAGAATGTGAGTATGAAGAAACTATCTTCATCATTTTGTTTTAAATCGGGTCTCAGTCCACTTCGCATTCACACTGTTTGTTTGAACCTGGTGTAGGATAGGTTATGTTTGAAACAAGATGTTTTGTGTCGTAGACTCGCCCCGCACATGGCTATGGCGTTGCTATCACTTCTTCTGCGGGTTGCTAAGCGTGACGGGCGTGGTCTTTATGCTGATGGCGCACGAGCATTACAGCGTAGATGTAGTGGTGGCGTATTTCATCACCTCACGCCTCTTCTACTGGTACCACACCATGGCCAACAACCAGGTAAAAGCCAAAAACTGCTTTGTTCAACTTCCATTCCATATTCGTGTGAACTTGCTGAGATGCAGCTGTGTGATGAGACGATTATTAATAAATATTCACCTAGTCATCTAGTATGTTAAAAATCTGAGTATGATCTTTATGTGACAAAAAACAAGGTTGGGTAAAAAATATAGAAGCTTGATTCCACCATGGAAAAAAAAACAAAAAAGGTAATTGTGACTTTTTATCTCACAATTCTGATTTTTTTTCTCAATTCTGAGAAAAAACGAGAATTGCGAGATATGAATTTAGTTCGATTAAGTCAGTTGAGATACAAACTCGCAATTATGAGACGAAAAGTCAGAATTGTCAGGTTTGAATTCACAATTGCAAGAGAAAAGTCAGAATTTCAAAATACAAATTTAATTCTAAGAAAAAAAAGTCATAATTGTGAGATTTGAACTCACTTTTGCAAGACAAAATTATGAGAAAAAAAGTCAGAATTGCAGAATATTAACTCAGAATTGTGAGATACAATCGCACAATTCTGAAAAGTAAAGGCGGAATTGTGAGATCTGAACTCCCAATTACAAGATACAAACTCAATTTCGAGATAAAAAGTCAGAATTGTGAGAAGTCACACTTTTTTTTTTTTAATTATGTGGCAAATCAAAAAAGCAGAGCTGTGATATGTAAACTTGTGAGGAAAAAAAATGAGCTTGTACCTAGTTTTTATGATGTATTTTTTTCTCCAAATTATGGAAATTGAGGGAAAAGTTCGATTGTAAGATAAAAAAATTTTGTTACCTTTTTTATTTTTTATTCTGTGGTGGAAATGGGCTTTCATACAAAACAGTAAACCTTTAACATTAATAGTAACAAAACAGTAAAATAGCCTCAAAAAAGTCAAAACATAAGAAACATTTTAGCATTTCTCATGATTCCCAGCCAAATTGTGCACCAAAAACTCATCAATGCAGTGTAAATTTCTGCAAATAAAGGCATCTTCAAAATGTATAAATGTACATGCAAACACCCTTAGAGGGAAGCTGAGAAACTGGCAGAACAAAATACATCATATTATTTTTGGGTTCTGTGCAGCTGCCTTTAATTGATTCGCACACCTCACAATCGTGACGTAAGCTCTGTTCGCCACATGAGAGTGTGGAAACTTTGCAGACTTTGTGGATTGTAAATGTCTCTCCTGATTTTGTAGGCCTTGAGAGATTCTTCTAACAACTACCTAAACCGGACGTGGTGGAACTGCGTGTTTAACTTCCTGGAGAAGAACGTTAAGACGCCGGTTCCCTGCACGATCTCGTGCCCGCTGTCGCTTCCGCATGTGTGCTTCAAGAACCCGTGCAAGAGCTACTCAATGGTGCAGAGCACACGAGACGAATGACGCCACAAAACGCCATGCGTGCGAGATCCTGTGTACTTGAAGCGCAGCTTTTACATGCCTTTTAAGATGCGGTTCCTGAAGGTTCATCAGAGTTGATCTGTGAAGACGTGCTGCCCGTGGTTTGTTCCTTATAGTACTGTTTTCACGCTGTACTTTTAGACATGATTAAAATGTGTATTCTAATAATGTTTGTCACTGAAGGATTACAAAATGTGTATTGTTCGTAATTGTATCGTTTTTATTTTAGCTTATTTGTTCATCTGTTCATTTGTTCATTTGTTCATCAATTTACGCTAGTCTCCAGAGACACGAAACACCCGTTTACCTTTTCAGGGAATACAGCAGACCAACATGAGTGGGGAACAGGTGAGTTTCTGTCTTACTATGTCTATAATTAACCATTTAGATGTTTTCACTAAACAACAATGTCAGTGAAATTCACAATAAGTACAGAAAAGTTGTTAACATTGTTGACTGATTAGTAGAAAAATCAGTAGTGACATGGTTAAACATTTAACTATGCAGTCTTTCCCTATATTAAAAAAAACAAACAAAAAAAACTGATACATTCTCTGTACTTCTTATCCTCTGTTGGATCACGGGATATAGAATATATATACAAGTTGGTACAATTGTTCAACATTCAAACCAACGCAGGGGTATAATAACAATATATCATGAATTGGTTTATTTAAAAGTAGACATATTAAGCACCTTGTTTGATTTCTTTATTTTACAAAAGCACATTGTTTTGTTGTTATTATGACTATATAAAAATAAAAGTAGAGCATTGCAGTTTCTAATGATGCCATGCTCGTATCTGTATTTTTAGTTCCTCTTAATAATATAATTAAGAGTAATATTACTGATACAGATCTAATACTAAATTAAACTGTCTAAGCTTTTATTATTGGTTCACAGTATTGTTGCTCTCCATAATACATTTGGATTTTAGCATTACAATATATTGTAATGTGTTTGTGACATGATATATTGTTATTATACGCCTGCGTTGGTTTGAATGTTGAACAATTGTATCAACATAGGTATATATTCTATATCCCGCGATCCAACAGAGGATATGGAGAATTGATCTGTTTTTATAGGGAAAGACTGCATAGTTAAATGTTTTGCCATGTCTCTACTGATTTTTGACCTAATCAATCATGTTAACAACTTGTTAACAACACATGTTAACACTGTTCCCCACTCATGTTGGTCTGCTGTATTCCCTGAAAAGGTAAACGAGTGTTTTGGGTCTCAGGAGACAAGTGTAAATTGACCGACAGCGCCATCTGCTGTTCTTTGGAAAAAGGAGTTGCTCAATTGCATTTGTGAGAAAATCATCCTGCACACATTTGTGAGAAAATCAAGCCAAGTTTCCTCATAAAAAGGCATACATATATTTCTCCATACCACTGCATTTTCTCTAAAATAGTGTTTTGTATTTGCGAATCACTTTGCGTTTGTTTGAAAGTTACGTTTTTTCTTTGCAAAGCAGATTGTTTATTTGCAAGACACTGGATTTGTTTGATGAATATTGGCACAAAATTCACTCCATAGACCCTTCTATCATTTGAGTCACTTATCAAAAGTTGCTAAAAAAATTGCCAAATAGGTTTTAAAAATAGCTAAATTTGTTGCTAGGTGCTTTTGGAAGAAAAAGCTGCTAAATTTAGCAACAAAATTGCTAAGTTGGCAACACTGATTTTAATTCAGTAACCGATGAAGAATTCACTCAGAGATTCATTAAACTGATTCAAACCAGATAAGAAAATGAATCATGAGTCACGAGTCAATTGTTCGTGATTCGGACACTGGCGTAGACGGTCGTGCGCAGTCTTTTCATTACCACAATCAATTCAGACTAGTGATGGGAAGTTCGGATCATTTTACCGACTCGGACCTTTGAGTCTCGTTCAGCAAAATGAACGAATCTTTTTTCGAGTCATTTCGTTCATTTTAGCAAAATATAATTAAAATATTACGTGTTACCTCCCTAACACATCTACTGCTTGCACAAACATTGATCACACTACAAACAAGACAAAACTATAATGCTATAAGAAACAAAAAAGATTAATTCATTGTTCACCTGGGTCTTTAGTCTATGATTAGCTCGCCTCGCCTCTTATCTGACAAGTTTTCGGGTTCGAGTCGTTCGTTCATCACGTGACAGCCCCATAAGATCAACGAACGACTTGGAAAAACCCGAAGACTCGAAACAGGTGAACTAATTCCAGTACAGAACCTAAAAGGATGTTGCGCATGCGCGACTGAACGAATCACTCCCCGAGACGAGTCTTTCGTCTCGAGTCACATTAAAGATTCGTTCAAAATGAACGAATCGTTCAAGAACGACCCATCACTAATTCAGACTGGAAAATGACATTCATAAATCGGGTAAATATGACTGGTTTTAATGCTGTGGAGCTGAAAAGTCCGCACTGCGGACATAAACGCGAGAATATTAACGAAAGTTGAAAACCTGCACATCGATCACCACTAAGGCGACTGAAATCGAGTCTGTACGCGTAATATGAATAAAGTAAATTGTGATTATGAACTATTTAATTTCTGAGAGAATTAGAGAATTGGAAAAAACTTACAAGCTTCCGTGTTGAACAGGGTTGCCAGGTTTTCACAACAAAACCAGCTCCATTGCTACTCAAAACTAGCCCAATGGCGCTTCGCGTTCGGGGGGTAAAATACACGTTTTTTGGCATGATTCCTCCAGTAAAATTCGCATTCCAGGGGCTAAATGTCACGCTATTGGGGCGCTTCAGCGGACTTGGCAGCACTGTTGTTGAGCTCCCCTACCGTTAGCCAACATTCCGTTGCTATGGCAGCTGTATAATTGTGGCGGGTTGGTGAGGCGCGCTCGTAGAACTTCTGCTGTTGAGTGACAAAGCTCGGGAGAGTTTGAGAGAAATTTTTACAACTGAAGTCCTTAGAAATTAAGTGTCTAGATACAGGTTACAGACAGACAGTCAGTTTATTATCTGTACATTTTCAAGTACATATTTCTAATCTGTCAGTATAAGAACCTCAGGAGAAATGTCGACAGAGGTGAGAGAGGTGCGCCTGGAGGTTTACCTCAACGGCACCTTCTACTCGGCTGACAGTTACTGGGCGTCGGTTGATAAAGAGGAGCGGCTGGAGTTTGAGATCACCGACGCCATCTACGACCTTATCGGCTGCAGCACATCTCAAGAAATTGATGTTCAGCCGGGGGTCGTAACTGACGATCACGTCTCCGTCAGTTACTGCAGTCCAGGAGAGATGAAGGTGCAGCTGGAGGTTGCCAAGAATAATGACATCTCAGTCTGCAAAGTGAAACATTTGCAGCTGGAGATGAATAGAAATGACAACATCTCAGAGCTGAAGAGTCTTACGCTGGTGTCTGAAGATCTGAGCGACCCGGCAGGACTTTCAGTGAAAGTGGCCAAAGATCAGACTGATGAGAACAACAACAGCCCAACAGGTGAGCACAAATAAAAGATATAGCACAGACAAAAATAGAGCACAAATAAAAGATAGAGCACAGACAAAAATACAGCACAGATAAAAACAAAGGACAGACAAAAGATAGAGCACAGACAAAAAATAGAGCACATATAAAAGACAGAGCACAGATAAAAAACTGAGCACAGACAAAAATAGAGCACAAATAAAAATAGAGCACAGACAAAAAATACAGCACAGATAAAAATAGGGGACAGACAAAAATAGAGCACAGACAGAAAACAGAGCACAGGTAAAAATAGAGCACAAATAAAAAAAAAATAGAGCACAAATAAAAGATAGAGCACAAATAAAAGATATAGCACAGACAAAAAATAGAGCACACGCAAAAATAGAGCACAAATAAAAAATAGAGCACAGACAAATAATAGAGCACAAAAAAAATAGAGCACAAATAAAAGATAGAGCACAGACAAAAAATATAATTCCGGCTGTATAGCGGGGCTCACAGCGCTGCTGGCCATGCCACCTCCGCCCTATGAGTGTGCACAAGGGAGGTTCTGACTTGAGGTTGATGCAGGAACTGCATTCGGTGACTCGGCTGCTCCATGTGAGACCGCTGCAGCATTCCATGATCTGTACCTTTGGTTTCTGGATGGGACGCGGGAAGACCTTACTGGCCCTCTCAGGCTGTGGTAGATGTTACCGCTCAGGCTAGTGCCCCCTCTATGAGGCAGGCATATGCCCTGAGGTGAGGTCTTCTGTTGTATGGGGCTCTATTCACCGAGTTGATCGGAGATGCTCGGTCAGAGTTGTGCTTCCCTTCTTGCAGTTGGAGCAAGGATGTTCCCTCCACTGTCATCGTGACCATCTCAGCATATAAAAATAAAATGATGCAGTGGATGGTTGTTCCTAGGGAGGCATCACCTGACCAACAGGTTCTGGAAGGGTGCTGGGGGATAAGTCCCTCTAGGATTGCACCTTATCCCTTTTTTGGGTCTCTCCGTGGCCCTCAGGTCTACGGAGTGCTCCCTTTAAGCTGCTTGGATCAGTCGAGCTACAAATTTGGTTGCTTAGACCTCACTCCTGATCACGCTCACATCCATTAAGAGGGGGAGAACCTGCATGCATTTTTCAATGGAACGTGTCTTAAATTGGATCCAGCTATTCTCACGTATTCTTGAGATCCCGGTCTGGTTATGTGCCTGGGGTTCCCACCTCTCTCCTTCAGGTTCAAGTGGTGGACCTGCAAGCGCTGCCACCGGAGGAGGCAGACCCGGCCTTAGCGTGGCTGTGTCCTTTCGTGCTATTCATGTTATTGGACCACACCCGGAGCATTAGTTGCTCCGAGCAGCTCTCGTTTGCTACGGCTCAGCAGTAAAACTGTCGGCAAGCAGAAGTTGGCCATTGGGTGGAAATTGGGCCTCACCTTGGCTTCTTTGTAACAAGGTGAGCTGTGCCCCTTTGGAGTCGAGTCCTCTCTATGAAGGGTACTCCTCCCAGGCGTGGTGCACAGCGCTTCTCTTGTTTTGCCGGTAACTCAGGTATTTGGTGGGAGGACAGCTCGGTGTCGGCTTGCTGCGCCATTCCTTACGGATCCGTGCGCTTCTCCCAGTTGTTCCCTCTGTGAACTCTGGGCCCTCCATTGCCCCGCAGTCCTGATTAGAGCGGAGTAGTCCGTGACTGTGCTCCGACAGGGGGTTTCCTTCGCCCCTTGAAGGTTGTGGCGCAATGTCTTAAGCATTCTTTCCACAGTTATTCACCGTGTTCCCCCTAATATCTTTGAAAAAGGATATTTTATTGCACTAGTCTCCACATGGCTTTGAAATTTCGTCATTGTGCTCCGCCCCCCAACGGTTGCTCAGATACCTGGCTCCCCTGTGGGCTCATTATCTGGCTTACAGGGCGTTGGGAAGGTTACGTGTTGAGCTTCATTTGTCCTGACACGCTTGCCTGTCAGCATTTGTTCCTCAACTACTTAACGCGGTTCATGATTGTGGCGTTTTCCAGAGGGACCCCAAATACGTCAGTAGAGAATGACTGAAGGGGAACGTCTCGGTTACAACTGTAACCCTCGTTCCCTGAAGGAGGGAACGGAGATGTAGCATCTGGACCAATCAGACATACAGTTATTTGTTACATTTAACAAATAGTATTTAAACCCAACACGCCAGCTACATGCTGGAGCTCAGGAGACAACCCCCCAAAGCAACTAACACCCCAAAAGGGCTCAGCTGCCAGGACGACTATCTGATAAGAGGTTTTATTACCCAGAGGAATGCACATTTGCCCATGTTACATTTGCCCATAGGAGAGACACAATGCCTATAGAAATAGACTCTTTCCTATTCATTCACAGACAGACCTTTCTTTGACCTTCCTATCACACATAGCCCAGGTCATTGTGTACAGTATTACTGCATTGTATTTTAATTTTGTCTGTTGTATTTGTATTTGTCTTTCTGCTGTTTTATGCATGCGTTATGATAGATGACTAGTCGTATACCCCACCTATGCCATGTTTGGTCTCTTTGTATTCGTATTTTGATGATCTAAAAGATGGTGTAAATTAGATGTTGATACCTATGTAACATATTAATGTTTTAAGAAACCTTAGTAGTTTTGCATCAACACCCAATCAAATTACATATGCAAAATACCATGCTCACAGACAAAGAGTCGTAAACTTTCCCTCCAAAGGAGAAAGTTACCATTGGTTCGTGGACCTCCTGGAGGCGCAGCCTCCAGAGAGCTTAAAGGCATCAAACGATTGACCGCCTCCCTCTCTTCACACTTTTCGCTTTCCTCTTCTGATTGCTGCCCTTGTGGAGGAACCCACGGGGAGCCTGAGCCGGCACAGGGTTTGCCCGACAGGCCCCAACATCTAGAGCTGTGGCTCTCGACCACAAAGAGCCAGACACTTTCACTCAACCCTGGAATCCATCCTCATGAAATGTCATTGAACAGACATTTCTCTCTTCTGCGTTTTTTTAGCTTTCTTCACTTGTCTCACATGAGTTCTTTCAGAACCTAAGAGGATGAGGATGATGAGCTAGAACTCGTTGGGACTCTAAGCTGCGCCAGGCCTTGCGGCCTTGTCTTTCTATTCCCCAAAGACCGCAGGACTTCAGCTGGGTCCCTCTCAGCTCTTGGTTCTTCTTCAATTGTCACATGGGAAGAAACTCCCAGTCACCATCGAGTCAGAACATCTTTGGAGTTCATCACCCTTCGGACCCGGAAGAACGTGATCGCGATTCCAAAACCACCACTGCTCCAAACCATCGAGACTTTCACCCGAGACTGCATTCAGACACTTGTTTAACGACCAAGGCAATGCAAGTATCGTACATTTAACTAAACAAAACAGAGGTTTAGTACAAGCTGTAGACAACACTGATGGTTTCACTCAGGTGGTTAACTGACACTTCTCATAGCTACATTCTCTGGTCTCTCTAACTTCAGTTCTCACTGACCCTTCCCCCATGTATGAATGATTTCATGTTTGTTTGTTTAGATTAGTTATGTGTTAGTCCTTCGTTAATAAACTCTTGTGCACAAATTACATGAGTTTTGATTCTGATTCTGCCTTGCAAATTAATGTCCCTTTACCATTCCGATTCGAGCTACATGCTCTAATGCAACAGTACTTTAAGAAAGTTATTTTCTGTGGCCAAGAAAATATCATTTCTTAGAGTTGATATAAAAATTATACTGAATGTTCGCTGGATGAACAGATTAGTTGATGGAAAATTAATTCTGCTACAGTTACTACTGGCAGCTGATATAAATAATTGTAATTAATCATAATTAATTGTAATTATTTACATACCTTTTCCCTTTGGGCTAAATCGCAACAGAGACGTTATGTCCTCCTGCCACTATCCTGAACTGCGCTGAACGCCGGGATGTCTCTCGGCTCCTCAGCATAAAACCTGAGTGACTGGATGCATGCCGCCATCTTATATACCCGTATGTACGGGGGAGTGGCTTAGCATGCAAATTCCACTCACCAATTTCATTGGCCTTTTCTTCTTAAAGCTCGGAGGTGATTGAGCCCCCAAGTAGGACCCCAAATACGTCAGTATTGACGTAACATCTCCGTTCCCTCCTTCAGGGAATGAGGGTTACAGTTGTAACAGAGACATTTCTTACTGTATTACTTATGGTATGATTTAAATATCATATATTGATAATTTATTTGACTACTGAATTAATTAAACAATATAAAGTAATGAATAATATAAAAATATAATTTATTCAAGTTCTATAATACACTCTAAAATCATAATATTAGCACTAATATTACTCATAATTACTCTCTGTTTGTCAGTCTCTGCTATTTTGGAAGTAACTGCTGTACAGTTATGGTGAAAATCTGCAAAAAAAATGCAAACTAAAATAATCTGGTTTATGAGACACGTGGATCATAGATGTGTAATCAGCACTTTATTAGGAGAAAAACATTTCAGTGTTTTTAAAAGCACAAAGTATGCGGTAACAGCATCAATCAGCAGACGTGAACTGGTCTGTTCCTTCATTTACTGGTTAAATTTGGTAATGGCCGGCCAGCCTGTGTGGACGCGGATCCAGTCGAAATAATGCGCCACTTTAGTGAAGACGGCAGGATAATTGGGTTTGCTGCATTTATTACCCCAGCTCACTATTCCCCACACGTACGACAAACCAGACGCATCTGTGCACACCAGCGGCCCTCCAGAGTCGCCCTGACACGAGTCCATCTTCCCCTCCGGGTCACCTGACACAGAGAACAACCAATGACAGCGTCAAAATTATGGGAAACTTTAATGCATTAAAATATTGAGGTACTCCCTACAAAGTAACTCTTTTTCTCAGATGGGCTGCGCTTGCTTGTTTGTTTTTAAAATAAAAAAAGTTTAATTTTTGGCAAATGTAAAAGCCCTTTCACACCAAAAGTGAAATGAATACACCTCAAGACTGCAGGAAATTCAGTAATTTCACATGTGTACAGTAGAGGGCGCAGCTCAAACAAAATAGGATGCAGGAGAAGAAAGTTCAACACTCTTCAGCAATGAAAAATAAACACAAATGCTATGTTTATTTGAAGTCATTTTTGCTTATTAGTATGGTTATTTTCTTTTACTGATGTTGTTTATTTCTTACTCCTTAACAGTTCATCAAGCTCTTAATGATTTAATGTATGCCATTTCTTGGAATATGTGAAGGCCAGGATTGTTATCATTAGAACCCATTTTTTACACATTTTTCTTAAAACTGACTTGTACTTGCTCTAATGAAGATGTACCATAGTTCTTAACTGCATCATTGTTATAATAAGTCTAGCCTATTAATCATTACTAGACCAATAATGACTTTTTTATTATTAATCTATATAGCATTTGTTATGAAAAACAACAGCCTGTACATTTAGAAACAATAGCTACAACATGCCACAGTTGTAATGTTTATCTACAGGGAAAAATCAATTAATGTAACATTTATTATCAGGCTTCGTAAAAGGTGCTTAAAGTCCTTGAATTTTACTTTTCGAAATTTAAGGCCTGGAAAACATTAGAAAATAGCAATATTCTTGAAGAGGTACTTGAAAAGAGCTCGAATTAATGAAAGGCAATGTATCTATCTATGAAATAAATGTTTAATTTTGATAATAAGCATACACAATTCAAAAAACAAAATACTGTTTTGCTTATTTCAGTTAATGCCAGAAAACATGCGATCTAAGCCTGTAGTAGTACTGACAGTGTCGTGTAAACATGACTGAAGACGCAAAAAGAGGAACGGATGAACCGAATCAATTGAATCATTTACGCTGGAACTGCTCCGATTGATTCAAACTCGTGACTTCATTTTGATCATTCATTTTGAGCGATTCACTAGCAAAAACAAGATGGAAATGAAAAGATCCATTCATTTTCGAATTTTAACATCGCTTGTAACGACTTTAAAAAGCACGTAGTGATGGGTGAAACGGAGCTTTCCGAAACTCTGAATCAGTTAAACCATTGAATCGCAAAATGATTCACTGTTTAGAAAGCGCTTCAATCGGATTGCGTATCGCAAATCATTTGTTTCAGATCACGACTTTAAATGTCGTATCGTGAATCATTTGATTTCGAACGTAACGGGTTCGTGATTCATTTCGCAAATTGAATGATTCAAATGAAATGATTTGCGATCAAATGAAATGATTTGCAGGAGTCCAAGCTCCTGGCGAGTCCTGATATGAAATTATGGTTCGCGAATCATATGATTTACATCGGGTTTGCAAATCTTTTGCTTTAGATTGGAAATTTGGATTGCGGATCGCAAATTATTTGACTCAGATCGAGACTTTGTGCGAGTTTGCCAATCAATTGTGTAGGTTTTTTTTTTATTATGATTATTTCGTGAATCTTTTTTATTTTTTTTTTAACAGTAGAAAACATCAAACCATTAAGGCAGTACATTTATATAAAAAAGTATACAGAAGTATACACAAATACAAATCCTTTAAGAAAATTAACCGTGGTTTTATTATAGTAAAAGTATAGTACACTTTGTAATACTTTACTTAACATGTGCTTCCCTTTATTTTTTCCATTTTTTATTAGTATATTTTTATCTTTTTATCTATTTTATCTTTTTATCTATTTCTCTTTTTTATAACTTGAAATAAAAGACATAAGTGAGATCTCTGACTGAAGTCCTTGACAATAAAAAAACAGTGCTTAAAAAGTCCTTAAAAGTCCTGGATTTTTAATTTTACAGTATCTGTACAAACCCTGTATTATAAATCCTACAACAAGTCAGACAAACTTAACCACAATAAATAAGCCAAAAATGTGATCAGTTCTAGTAAAGGCAGTCACGAGTAGTTTTAAAAGATTTTAATATATGTTAGTGCTGGTGAAAGATTGTTTTCTCCTCTTTTCACCAGTCTTTCTAGTTTATGTGCCTAATTTTCGGCTTTCTTTATAGCATTTTAAAGTGGCCATTTTCATGAAATTAATGTATTTTAAATACATTTTTAGTGTATTTGTTTTTCACTTGGGTGGGAAAAAAAAAATTTAAATTATTTGAGAACGTAACTCAGATATTTTCTTATATTAAAAAAGTTATTTGTTACTTTAGTGGTTACTTGAAAAAGTAATCTGATTACGCAACTCGCATTACTTGTAATGCATTATCCCAAAACTGGTTATTTTATCACATTGTAGTGCTTCTTTTGTTTGCTTTATGGAGAGCTTGCCTAATTAAGCCAGTAAGAGACTCTATTAATCATTTTTGCAGGAATTATCCCTTAAAACTGAAAACAACAGCAGTTAGACATGCATTCAAGGGACATGTTTGTTTGGACACTAGACAATCCAAACCTGCTAGACATCACCGATTACGAAACACTCGCATACCTGCACACTCCATTCCAGGGAGGAATTGGTCTTTGTAATAATTCTCACAGTTGCCGATAAGCGTCATGTTCGCCCATTTCAGAGTCGTTGCTGAGAACCCAAACACACAGAGAGACAATAAGACCTCAAACTCTACCATACACTCCTCCTGATTTCTTTAGGCTGTGTTTGACAGGGAGTCGAACCTTTGCCCCAGCCAGAAATAGTGCAGGTGTCATTGGGCAGGAATTGTTGGGCTGACCAGGGAACGCAGACGGCTCGGACTGCGGGATTGTCCTGCGTGCACTTGTTTGAAAGATGCAGCTCTTCCAGCTGCACCAAAGCAATGTCGTTCGCATAGGTTTGTGGGTTATATTCATTATGGATGATGATGTTCTTCACCGGGATGATGTCCGTCGTTGACTGTGCACGATGCTTCCTCCAAAGAGAGAGCTTGATTCGGAAGGACTTCGGTTTGGGCCTAGAGACGTGCAAACGTACTGGTTGGTGGAGACAAAGACAGTGTTTGGCAGTGCTAACTCATGGCTTGTGGTGATTGGTTGTACCTGACGCAGTGGGCGGCGGTCAAAACCCAGCAGCCGCCCAAATACGCCCCTCCGCAGTGGATCAAACCTTCGTCCTGAATGGCCACCTGCCACTGTATCTGAGTCTGCGGGGCAAAGGTCACACAGAGGTCATTCCTTACCTGTTGCCGTTGAATTTCCTTAAATAGACATTTGCTGCCTATTGTTATTTTGTCCATTTAACTATTAAACTGCATTGATGTTATTGTTTTAGACTGACAGACTCTTTTAACTCTTGCTTAGAGTGTTTGAGGTGTTTCATTAAAATCTTTGTTGAGAATTTGTGTGGATTGTTTGTCTGTTTGTCATATAGTAAGTGCATCCATACACACAGCATACAGTATACTCATGCAACACGACATACTAGCTATATAGCAAATTTCAACTGCTTGATATCACTGCAAAACATTAACGTAGTATTGCCCAGCTCTATAAACAGGATTGGATTACATGTCCCTGTCGAAAATAAACCGAAAATGTTAACATTTTTTGAAAGCCAGTGCAGTGAGCTTGCAAAGAGGCTCCACCCATACACTTTTCTGATTGGGTGATATTTAGGGGTTCAAGCGCACAGCACAGATTTCGACTTTATTATCGAAAGATTTCGACTTTATTCTTGAAATATTTCAACTTTATTCTCAAAAGATTTCGACTTTATTCCCGGAATTTTGACTTCATTATCAAAACATTTCGACTTTATTTCCGGAATTTTGACCTTATTCTCGAAGTTTTGACTTCATTTTTGGAATTTTCAACTTTATTTTTGGAATTTCGACTTTATTACCGAAACATTTCGACTTTATTCCCGGAATTTTTACTTCATTTTTGGAATTTCGACTTTATTCTCAGAATTTCGACTTTATTATAGAAACATTTTGACTTTATTCCCATAATTTCAACTTTATTCTCGAAAGATTTCGACTTTATTCGTGGAATTTTGACTTTATTCTTGTAATTTTGATTTTATTCTAGGAATTTTGACTTTATTATCAAATATTGACTTTATTCTTGAAATTCCAACTTTATTTTTGAAACATTTTGACCTTATTCTCGTTTACAACGTATTGCAATTACATAAAGCATCGTTCAGTAGTTGTTGGTTGTATGGTTGAGTGTGTGGACTGACCGGTAAGGTCTCTTCCCATTCTGCTAAACGTTTCCCGCGTGAATCTTTCTGTCCATTCACATTCCCCTTATTGGGAACGCCACACTGCAGCTGGCTCTCTGCAGACGAGCGGATTTCTCTGATCTCTGGAACAACACGAAGGTGATTTATCTGTATGATTTAAAACCTGAAATCATGTGAATACACTCTTAATCAGGCCTCTAGAGTGCGACCAAATTTCTCAGTGGTGCGACTAAAAAAAATCTTAAGTCGCACCGGTGCGACCAGCCGTTCGAGGGCAAAAAAAAAAGTCTCCGCGACTGTGGTTCAACAGACACACAGGCCCATATCGTGGTTTAAACCAATCAGAGATAGTGAAGTAAATTTTGCCTTTGCAAATCATCACGACTTGCCTAAAATAAAATCTTCAAGCATATTGCAATGTTATTTTAAACGTTTAACTTAGATAAATGCATGATATTATGCGCACACAATCATTTGTTAGAGAGCGGAAGCTAAATGCGCTTTGCAGGACATGGAGGCGCCAGCGCAATCACTTGCAAAAAATTAAAATACGCCATAACCTTTGCTCATAAAGGTAAGCGTAATATATCATCCGGAACTGTAAAGGGTCTAATTTATTTTGCGGGCACTTACAATATGAACAAAATGTTGTGCTTTTATAAAAAAAATAAAAAAAATAACAAGATGCACTTTCTGGACTCTCGGTGTTGAACAGGAGCGCTGCACAAAAATGAAACGAAACTCAGCGAATACTTGCCTTACAGTCAGGATAAATATTTCTATAGAAAGCTTTAAATTATTACTTTACTGCTTTAATACTAAAAAATTCAAATCGAAAACAAAAACTCTTTCATTATAAAATCCGTAGAGATGCATTTCTCTCTAAAGGCGCGTCCAATAAGCAAATGGCGAGTAGGGAGCGTCATCTTTGCGACACTGGCTCAGAAAGAAATAGTTTATTAATAATTCATTCAAATATCTCAGACACATTCATGGTAATTAATTTTCCCGGAGCTTTGCAAGCTTTAGCCTATTATGTGCGTTTGAACGCGGATCTCCTCCAACAGCTGCGAAGGCGCTTGCGCTATATTTTACACTATATATAGTGTATAGAAACACTATATTTTATATAGACCGCGGTGGCGCGGCTGTCATTGCGACCGTCACAGCCCTAACATTTACAAGTTAATATTGCCTATATGGACAGCGATTTTTTTTTTTAAAGTGAACCTGTAAAGCTGCGGTGTTAAATGCGATGCGGTCGAGAATTTGGGTGCACCTAACTTTTGTGCTGGTGCACCTAAGAAAAAAAGTTAGGCGCACCAGTGCAAAAAGTTAGTCTAGAGCCCTGCTAAACTTTTGTCCCACACATTTGCTATGCAAAAAAATTCATGATGTATGACAGAGTTTGATGAGTTTGTTCTTACCTGACATTGGATCAGAAAAAAGTTCTTCTGCTTTCTTTACTACTGCTTTGTCAATTTCTGAAACACAATGAAGAGAACACAAAAAACACTTTTTCTATAATAAAAACAACGTTTGATGTGTTTCAAGTCTGTACAGGGATGTTCTAAACATTAGATAGATTTGATCATCTTAAGATTACAAATTGTATAATTTTATAGTTAACACTTTTTAGTTATAGTTAACTAACACTAAAACCAGTGTTATTTTATAGCGAAATACAAACAGTATGTCTTACAATAATGTGTTTTTCACACTCTTTAATGTGGCGTGACAGATCGCTGTATTTGCCTCAGTTTAAGGGGCATGTGAATCAGTCATCTTTATGATTGCAATGAGACAATTATTTCATTAAATCAGGCCATATATATATATATATATATATATTTAAATTCCTTTTGATGTTCCTTCATGTTTATATTGTGCTATAAACTTGAAATAAAGAGAAAAAACACATTTATAATTTGTATTTTGTGATAAAACTGACAGAATTTGATGACTGAACTGTGTTATATTAAAAACAACAAAGCACAAAATTATTGTGATTACTGGGTGGTTGGCACACTACAAATAACGAATGGAAGACATTAAATAGTATTTAAAAATCATCCACTGTATTATACTGTGAATAGTCATTTATATACCTCAGAAAAGACAACAACATAACTTATGTTAAGCCTACTTCAGCCTTTACAACGTTTTATTGTTGATTTTAATTGAATACTTGTGAGGAATGAAAGATTGGATGCCACAGACATTTTTGCAGGGTAGGTTGTGGAATTTTCAGAAAGAAAACAGCATAATTTAATGAAATGAATGTCTATTGTAAGCGACAAGACGAGTGATTCACATGAATACAGCGATCTGTCCCGCCACATTAAAGAGAGTGAAAAACACACTATTGCGAGACACACTGTTTGTATTTCGCTATAAAGCGGACAGATTTTGAAAGCTGAGCCTTTGTTTTATTTTAAAAGTACCAAAAGCACAAAGCTTATTGCTATTATTGTGTGGTTGGTGCACTACAAATAGGCCTAATGAATGCAATCGAAGACGTGAAAGTATAACACATGCCTTGATTTCTGCTAAATATCACACATATATGCAAATCAATTCCAGTGGCCTGGAAACTTCTCCCGGTGCTCCCAATCCGGGCCATTTGCACGCACAGGCTATACTCTCAAAATATTATTGCTACAATTTAATTCTCAAAACATTTAGACTTTATTCTCCAAACATTTTGACTTTATTCTCGTAATTTCAACTTTATTCTCGTAATTTTGAGTTTATTCTTGTAATTTCAACTTTATTCTCGTAATTTCAACTTTATTCTTGTAATTTCAACTTTATTCTCGTGATTTCGACGTTATTCTTGAAACATTTCGACTTTATTCTCGTAATTTTGACTTTATTCTCGTAATTTTGACTTTATTCTCGAAACATTTTGACTTTATTCTCTTAATTTCAACTTTATTCTTGAAACATTTCAACTTTATTCTTGTAATTTTGACTTTATTCTCGTAATTTTGACTTTATTCTCGAAACATTTTGACTTTATTCTCTTAATTTCAACTTTATTCTCGAAACATTTCAACTTTATTCTTGTAATTTTGACTTTATTCTCGTAATTTTGACTTTATTCTCTTAATTTCAACTTTATTCTCGTAATTTCGACTTTATTCTCGAAACATTTCGACTTTATTCTCGTAATATTTCAACTTTATTCTCGAAACATTTAGACTTTATTCTCATAATATTGCTAATTCTCGAAACATTTCGACTTTATTCTCATAATTTCAACTTTATTATCATAATTTTGACTTTATTCTCGAAACATTTCGACTTTATTCTTGTAATTTTGACTTTATTCTCGAAAAATTTTGACTTTATTCTCATAATTTCGACTTTGTTCTTACTACACTACACATTACTACACAACTGAAAGTCCTACACAAAGTTTAGCTAAAATTAAATTCTGATATTATCTGAGAATTTGACTGAATTCACTTTCAGTCACTCGGTGATCATGCATGAGTATAGTACACTTTTTAAGTGAACTTCTACAGATGTCCCCTACTCAGTGTGTAGGAACCTGTGAATCAGAGCGTAGTTCAGTGACAACATCTTTGATTAACCTGTTTCTGCACTCAAGAGCTGAATCCTGAATCTTTCTGTGTTTTTGAGCAGTAATGAGATCTTAAATTAATTCACTGACCATCAAGTTCATCTTCTCCTCCCAGACAGTCTCTGATTCCATCTCTGACAGCATGACGGGGAATACAGACACCCGATTTACAGTGGAAACCACTGTCACGACAGCCTTCACACAACAGAAACAGCAAAGTCAGCATAAATGTGAGTGACGTGTTTGATATTTATATTAATAAGTTTGTTTTCTGTTTGCGAAAAAGTTAATCTATTTTTTTATTTTTTTTTTTTGGATATTTTAGTTATTTGACATGACATTTTTAACATTAAATTAATGTTTTAAGTATATTTGTTTATTTAAATTATGATTAACAAAAATGCAAATGTAATGCATTTCATAAAAAAAGTGCTCTAACAGACAGGATTGTGGAAAACAGGAAGAGGAATGATGATGTCACAGACTCACTTTTGCAGCACATCTCGTCACTGTTGTCTCCACAGTCATCGATACCATTGCAGGGTTTTCCATGGAGTAAACATTTCCCATTTGCACAGACGAACTTGTTACATTTGCCTACTCCGACAAAATCCATCAGTGTGAGTCAAAGAAGTGTCAAGACAACAGATTCACATTAAACATTAACATTAACAGAGCATTTGAGAGGAAACGGCACCTTTAGGTTCCTCGTAACACTTTGCGACGGCCACTTCAGCGTTTCCTGCGATTGGCTCTGGTTTATAGATCGTGCACTCGGCCAATGAGAGCTCATATCCCGTGCAGTGAATCCTCATACACTCATTTGGCCATTTAAAAATTTTATCAAGAGACTCATAAGTGATTTTAGACGCCTTCTGTGCTCCTCTGAGAGACAGAACAAGAGAAGCGGTCAGTGCATGTTGAGTCGAGAGAAAGGTCGTCTTGTGTTCAGGTGTGTTTACCTGTCGACCTTCAGAGAGTTTCGGCAAACGACATTTGCTGCGGCCATATTCCAGTCTTTGCCACACACCAGCTTTTTTTCCAACTTAGTTTTTATCTCCACCACTTTATGAGTGCCAGAGTTCATCAGTATCACTTCCACATTATCCTCCGCTGGACATAAACATGTATGGATAAACAATCAATCACGAAGACGTTTTTAACTAAAATACAAGACCATAATCAATAATAACGGTAAAAAGCGTGGTCTGGTCTGAATCAGGAGAGAAATCTGCACACATCAAGCAGTAGTTTTAAAAGTTGGATCACATAGGTTTTACCTTGATTAAAGTTCATGTCTCACCTTGGCAGGTTTGGCTGAAGTGTGAGAAAGTAGGCATCTTGCTTCTGCAGGAGATTGCATTGGCCTGACACATGGAGTAATACGCAGATCCGTCCAGCGCACAGGCCTTTATTTGCTGCCGTGGACATTTGTTCGGTGTCTTACAGACACACTGTCCTCCAAGGCATCGCCTCCATGGAGGACAGAACACTTTCGAGCATGACAACCGAGTGTAATTCTGATTCAGACATTGAGCCGGACCCAAGAAATCCTCATCAGATATTGACCACTGTGATCAAGATACCAGTGTATTTGTCATGACTCAGTTTCAAAGTTAATGAGATGAATTACTGCATGAATCACAGAATGACTTTAATTTGATCAGATACACAGAAACTCACGGCAGTCTGGAAGAGAAGACACGCGAAGAAAAAAACAGCCCTCATGATTCCTCTCTGTTCTTCTCTTCGTCCTGTCCCCGACTCAGTCTGATAGACAAATGATTAATCGCTGTCAACAGATGCCTGACATCAGACTGAATCAGACAGAGAGGGAGGAGAAAAACACGAGTGGGAGGAGAAATGCAGCAGCTTCTGCCCGGAAAGGTCAAAGCGGTTGATACTGCGTCAATATAGAGTTTTGCACTAGTCAATAAAAACTGTTTATTCAGTCAATAAAAACAAGGCTACATGTCTACTGATATGAAGCAAACCTAGTAAACAATAAGTCTAGTCAGGGAAAACTGAAACCAGCAAGTGCATAAGTGAAGGAAAATTTTTCTTAAACCTTAAATACCTTTTCTCTCTATGAATTAAACATAGTAGTCCATGAACCAAGAAAGTGTGCTTGAAATTGTCCAGATTCCCTTAAATAACCTTTTGTCTGTCTGTATGTGTGAAAGTACAACATCGTTTTATTATTAAAAAAAAAAAAAAAAAGATTACGAGATCAAAGTCATAATATTTAGAGAATAAAGTCAAAATTCCGAGAATAAAGTCGAAATGTTTCGGGAATAAAGTTGAAATTACGAGAATAATGTCTAAATGTTTCAGGAATAAAGTCGAAATTACGAGAATAAAGTCAAAATGTTTCGAGAATAAAGTCAAAATTACAAGAATAAAGTCGAAATTTTTTGAGAATAAAGTCAAAATTCCGAGAATAAAGTCGAAATGTTTCGGGAATAAAGTTGAAATTACGAGAATAAAGTCGAAATTACGAAAATAAAGTCAAAATGTTTCGAAAATAAAGTTGAAATTACGAGAATAAAGTCGGAATGTTTCGGGAATAAAGTCGAAATTGCGAGAATAAAGTCTAAATGTTCCGAGAGTAAAGTGTTGAAATTACGAGAATAAAGTCGAAATTTTTCGAGAATAAAATTGAAATATTACGAGATTAATGTTGAAATTACGAGAATAAAATCTAAATGTGTTGAGAATAAAGTCTAAATATTTCGAGAATAGAGTCAAAATTACAAGAATAAAGTCGAAACGTTTTAAGAATAAAGTTGAAATTACAAGAATAAAGTCTGAATGTTTTTAAAACATTTAAAAGTCTGGATGTTTTGAACATTCCAAAATAACATTTTTAAAACTTAAAGGGAACGTTGGCAAAATGTTCTTAAAATATATTTTGTTAACTGGGTAGAAACACTAAATGACCGCTAAACTACAAGGCGAAAATGGATTTGAAGTGCTTTTAAAACTTCATCTCACTTTTCTCTGCGTTTGGTTAAAAAAACAGGCTTGTTTATGTGATTACAGAATGCAAAAACACCGGTCATGTTTGCACTGGCAAAAAAAAATACACACAATCCAGGTTTGCAAATGACATTTATATGGCTAACAGTCAGATTTGACATCAGAACTGACTGCAGTGTGAATTTATCAAAATCATCACAAATTGAAACAAAAAGGAGGCAGGACTGAGCTGTTAAATTGCTTGATAACCAGCATTTTAATAGCAACATACAAACAGCACATACAGTAGCATCAATCAGCAGACGTGAACTGGTCTGTTCCTTCATTTACTGGTTAAATTTGGTAATGGCCGGCCAGCCTGTGTGGAAGCGGATCCAGTCGAAAAAATACGCCACTTTAGTGTAGACACCAGGATAATTGGGTTCGCCGCATTTATCACCCCAGCTCACTATTCCCCACACGTACGACAAACCAGACGCGTCTTTGCACACCAGCGGCCCTCCGGAGTCGCCCTGACACGAGTCCACCTTCCCCTCCAGGTCACCTGACACAGAGAACAACCAATGACAGCATAGAAACAGGTCAACAAAGAGTCACTTTTCATTAAACTAAAGCTTAACCACTAAATTACCAACAATGCATTTTATTTCAATTTTTTCTTTACAGCGTTTCTTAGGAATTTTTTTCCTAAGTAAGGTAGTAATACTTCTGAAAATAAAACTTTCTAAATGTATTGTGAAAAATGCTACGCAAATAAACACACGTGTGATACATTTGATTAATAATATTCTATTGGTTTTTGCAGCTTCTGGCCACTGTCTATGGAAGCCCATTTTCACCATGGTATAAAAAAACCAACAAAAGAAAACAAATAGGTAAGTGCGAGTTTTTATTCTAACAGTTCACACTTTTTTCGCCTTTCTCAGGAAAAAAGGTAAGAATTGTGAATTTACATTTCACAATTCTGCTTATTTCATTTCTGCTACAGGGTGGGTTTTTTTTTCAATTTCAGTAGTTTATATCTTGCAATTCTTCTTCTTGCAATTCTGACTGTTTTTGTACCATGGGATAAAAAAAAGTCTGAATTGTGAGAAAAAAAATCTAAATTTTACATTTGCCAAAAATAGAACTTTCTATATTAAAACAAACAAGCATGCTCTGCCCAGATTAGAAAGTAACGCAAAAGTAACATAACGCATTACTTTCCATAAAAAGTAACTAAGTAACGTAATTAGTTACTTTTGTAGGGAGTAACGCAAAATTGTAATGCATTACTTTTAAAAGTAACTTTCCCCAACACTGTTTACTACTGTGAAACTAAGATAATTTTGATAGCCAAGTTTCTAAGTTAGGTGAGCTACAAACTTTAAACATGTTGGAGGAGAGAAAAGAAACATAGCTGTGAAGTTTTATCTGTTTTTCCCACAACATCTACATTGCTTTCTCCTGTCATTACAGTCACGTATACATATTTAAATGAAGCGTTTGTTGCGCACTGCATCTTATGCACATAGAAATAAGCGTATTTGACCAAACTTTTGGCATCGTCAGCAAGCTGAAAATCTAGATTTCACTTCCAGAACAAAAATTTCCAAATTTTTCTCCATGTAGTGGACTTCAATGGTGCCCCCAAGTTTTAACTTCCAAAATGCAGTTTAAATGCAGCTTCAAAGGTCTCTAAACGATCCCAGCCAAGGAAGAATCAGCAAAATGATCTGTCATTTTTAGTGTTAAACCTCAAACGCTTGTCTTGTTTCGTCTCTGCGATGCACATGCGTAGTCTGTGTAATCTGGGTCAAGACAGTTAGGGTATGTCGAAAAACACCTGTCTCATTTTCCTCTTCAACGTCAAAATCGTCCTACATCGCTGTTTTACCTTTTTTTGTAAAGGCAGTTTGATCTTCTCCGCATGTTACTTTGTAAACACTGGGTCGGTACTTCTGCAGTGATGTAGGGCGATTTTGAAGTTGGGAAAGAAAATGAGATTGGAGTTCACGCAGACTTAGACAAGATGAGCGTTTGAGGTTAAAAAGTATAAAATTGTCGATTTGTTTAGAAAATGAACGATCGTTTTGCCAGATAAGACCCTTCTTCCTTGGCTGGGATCGTTTAGAGCCCTTTGAAGCTGCATTTAAACTGCATTTTGGAAGTTCGAACTTGGAGGCACCATAGAAGTCCACTATATGGAGAAAAATTCAGGAATGTTTTCCTCTAGAAACATAATTTCTTATCAGCTGAAGAAAGAAAGACATGAACATCTTGGATGACAAGGGGGTGAGTACATTATCTGTAAATTTTTGTTCTGGAAGTGGACTTCTCCTTTAATAAGATTTTACCAATAAATAAGGCTCACGAATGAGCCATCCTCCATGATCCCTGTTCTTTGCAACAACAAAGCAACAAAGAACAAGACAAACTTCAGAAGTATAAAGTAAGAAAATTCTGTCAATGCAACTTGAGAGGCCGTTCATGTCCAGTTTCCAACCACACAGTAAAAAACAATTTGTTGAGTCAACTTAAATAATTTGTAACCTGGCTGCCTTAAAATTTTAAGTTCAGTCAACTCAAAAAAAGTTCATTCAAATTGAAATGTTAAATTATACTATGTGACAGCTTAGATATTTAAGTTGAATCAACTTAAAATTTTAAGGCAGCTGGGTTACTTACCCATCTGTTAAGTTTAGCAAACACAAATATCTAAGTTGTTACTTAGTACAACTTAACATTTCAAGTTGACTAAACTTATTTTAGTTGACTGAACTTAAAATTTTAAGGCAGCAGGGTAACAAATTATTTTAAGCTGACTCAACAAATTGTGTTTTTTATTTTTTACAGTGCAGGAAACATGTAGTCCTAATTCCCATTGCGTGTGAAGGCAGCATTATATGTTAGTTAACATACAAACACATAGAGTACCTGCACACTCCATTCCAGGGAGGAAACGTTCCTTGTAATAATTCTGGCAGTCGCTGATGATCGTCACATTTGCCCATTTTAGAATCGCTGCTGACATCCCCTCTTCAAACAAACAGACAGAGAAACAATAAGAGCCCAAATTTAACACCACTGGAGGCCAGTTCACACAAAAAACACACACCAGCGTTATTAACTTTGACAGCTGAGTGCAGCTAGATTTAGAATGTCGGCTAAAACACGACACAAATTTTGCAGATTTGCAGTCAGGATGGGTCGACAAAAGTTGCTGAAAGGCTCAGATTTTTTTTGTTTTTTTTTGTTTTTGTTGCCTCAGACTGTGATTCCATCCAGTTGGAGGATTTCAGATACGTTTTATATTTTGAGCCAGTTTTAGAACATATTGTTTTCATTTTTCATGCTTTTTTGCAAATGCATGGCACATTCCTATTTTTTATGCAATCTTTATGTGACTTCCTCTCTGAAAAGAATGCAAATCGAGTGCTACGAAAAAACGGTGATTCATAATTCTATTGGAACAATAAATAAACGAGATTATCAAGTGGAGATTTTTGGCATGTAGAGCTGAACCTCGGTTGCGGCCCCATCCGGAGATGGTGCAGGTGTCGTTGGGCTGAAACTGTTGGGTGGACCAGGGAACGCAGACGGCTCGCACCGCGGGATTGTCCTGCATGCACTTGTCTGAAAGATTCAGCTCCTCTAGCCGCACCAAAGCGATGTCGTTCGCGTAGGTTTGTGGGTTATATTCATGATGGATGATGATGTTCTTCACTGGGATGCTGTCCGTTGTCGACTGCTTACGATGCTTCCTCCAGAGAGAGAACTTGACTCGGAAGGACTTCGGTTTGGGCCTAGAGACGTGATCGTACATCATCATCTGTTTCTCTGTAGCGATTTGTTACAGGTTTATCAAAATGTGTGGTGATTGGTTGTACCTGACGCAGTGGGCGGCGGTCAAAACCCAGCAGCCGCCCAAATACACCCCTCCGCAGTGGATCGAGCCTTCGTCCTGAATGGCCACCTGCCACTGTATCTGAGTCTGTAAAAGTCACACAGATGTTTTTTCTTACTGACATTTGTTGTGACATCCGCTTTGAGCATGATGAATTTCATTAACTCTTACAGTAAGTAAACTAACTAATTACACTTCACAAGTGATGCTGTAGAGCTACTGCAAAAAATGGAAGTTCAAAGACAAGATATTTACATTCCGTGATATATCAGAATCGCTATCAGTAGACACTTTATCTTGTCATATCATCATATCGACTGGTGTTTCTGAAGTTTTTATTTTTCAAGACTGACCGGTAAGGCCTCTTCCCCTCCTACTAAGCGTTTCCTGCGTGTATGTGTCGAATCGACCTCCGGTTTGTACACGTATTCCATATTGGGAACGCCACACTCCAATTCCTGCTCTGCAGTCGAGCGGATTTCTTTGATCTCTGGAACAACATGATGGAGGGAATGTGAGCAGATGTTGATTCAGCTGTATGTTTCAAAAAACTAAACACATCAGCCCGAACCTCTGAATCCTGTGGATTCGCTCCATACACGTACTACAAATACATGGACTTTAAACTTTGACCAGATCTTGAGGTGGATCTTCCAGAGATTTGTTTGCTGAGGTGACAGACATTAGTTTCGCAGTTTCAGATGAGTTTTGCTCTTACCTGACATTGGATCAGAAAAAAGGTCCATTTTTTTCTCTTTTTTATCGGTTTCTGTAACACAAAGGAAAGAACAGAAAAGAACTTATAGTGTAACAAAAGTACTAGTTCTATCTTTCATTGTTTAATTTAAATCTCTCGTTCTTTCATTCTTTCGTTCTTATTTCTCTCTTGTTCTTTCTTTTAATGTTGCTCTTTCTTTCCTTTCCTCTTCATTCTTTTTTTGTTTATTCATTTGCTTTTTTCCTGTTTTTTTCTGCCATTGTCTCATTTTATTTTCATTCTTTCTTTCTTTTCTTTGGGATTCCAGCAGCAATCTTACCTCATGTTGAATCAAACTTTTTGTTTGGCAAACAGCTCTAAATTCATAAAACAATATATATCTCAATCACAGAAGATTCTATTCAGATGACCTGTCTGAATTGGACGGTTGTTGAACCTTAAGTTTTCATGAGTGTGAATAGAATAGAATAGAGAAGCTGTTTCTGAATTCAAGAACTAAATTATCATTCTTTTGGTGTTTTTGAGCAGTAATGGGATCTCAAATGAATTCACTGACCAACAAGTTCATCTTCTCCTCCCAGACAGTCCCTGATTCCATCTTTGATGGCGTGACGGGAAATACAGACACCCGATTTACAGTGGAAACTTTTGTCACGACAGCCTTCACACAACAGAAACAGTAAAGTCAGGATTATTAGCCTGCTTCTTGCCAGCAGTGCTGAAGTCATGGGTTTTATGCAGTGTTTAATGTAATACATAAAGATTGTAAAATGAAATTAAAGTTTTTTGTTATTTCATCATTTAAATTATTATTATTAACACAATTATACATTTCATTACTACAACACCATTTTAGTGCCATGGTCTAAAATTACAAAATTAAAGTCATTATATTTTGAGAGTAAAGTTGGAATATTTCAAGAATATGTCGAAATTACAAAAAAAAAGTCGAAATGTTTTGAGAATAAAATAAAAATTATGAGAATAAAGTCTAAAAATGTAGAGAATAAAGTTGGAATTATGAAAATAAAGTTAAAATATTTCAAGAATAAAGTCGAAATTATGAGAATAAAGTCGAAATGTTTCAAGAATAAAGTTAAAATTATGAGAACAAAGTTGAAATATTTTGAGAATCAAGTTGAAATATTTCGAGAATCAAGTTGAAATATTTCGAGAATCAAGTTGAAATATTTCTAGAAACAAGTTGAAATTACGAGAATAAAGTTGAAATTATGAAAATAAAGTCTACATTTTTCAAGAATCAAGTTAAAATTATGAGAATACACTCAAAATATTTCAAGAATAAAGTTGAAATTATGAGAATAAAGTCAAAATGTTTCGAGACTAAAGTTGAAATTATGAGAATAAAGTTGAAATATTTCAAGAATAAAGTCGAAATTATGAGAATAAAGTCGAAATATTTCGAGAATAAAGTCGAAATTACGAGAATAAAGTTGATATATTTCAAGAATAAAGTTAAAATTATGAGAACAAAAGTCAAAATATTTCAAGAATCAAGTTGAAATGTTTTGAGAATGAAGTTGAAATTACGAGAATAAAGTTGATATATTTCAAGAATAAAGTTAAAATTATGAGAACAAAAGTCAAAATATTTCAAGAATCAAGTTGAAATGTTTTGAGAATGAAGTTGAAATTATGAGAATAAAGTTGAAATATTTCAAGAATAAAGTCGAAATTATGAGAATAAAGTCGAAATATTTCGAGAATAAAGTCGAAATTACGAGAATAAAGTTGATATATTTCAAGAATAAAGTTAAAATTATGAGAACAAAGTTGAAATATTTCAAGAATCAAGTTGAAATGTTTTGAGAATGAAGTTGAAATTACGAGAATAAAGTTGATATATTTCAAGAATAAAGTCAAAATTATGAGAATAAAGTTAAAATGTTTCAAGAATAAAGTTGAAATTACGAGAATGAAGTTGATATATTTCGAGAATAAAGTTAAAATTATGAGAATAAAGTCAAAATGTTTCGAGAATAAAGTTGAAATTATGAGAATAAAGTCTAAATATTTCAAGAATAAAGTCAAAATTATGAGAATGAAGTCGAAATATTTCGAGAATCAATTTGAAATTATGACAATAAAGTCAAAATGTTTCGAGAATAAAGTTGAAATTATGAGAATAAAGTCGAAATGTTGAGAATAAAGTCGAAATGTTTTGAGAATAAAGTTGAAATTATGAGAATAATATCAATTTTTCGAGGATAAAGTTAAAATTATGAGAACAAAGTTGAAATATTTCGAGAATCAAGTTGAAATTACGAGAATAAGGTTGAAATTATGAGAATAAAGTCGATCTTTCAAGAATCAAGTTGAAATGTTTCGAGAATAAAGTTGAAATTATGAGAATAAAGTTGTGTTGTTTATTCTCGTAATTTCAGCTTTATTCTCGGAATATTTTTACTTTATTCTTTAATATTTCGACTTTATTCTTGTGATATTTCAGCTTTATTTTTCAAAACATTTTGACTTTATTCTCATAATTTCGACTTTATTCTCAAAATATTTAGACTTTATTCTTGTAATATTTCAACTTTATTTTCCAAATATTTTGACAATTCTAGATTTATTAATTTTGACTTTACTCTAAATATTTTGACTTTATTATCAAAACATTTTGACTTTATTCTAAATATATTCATTTTGACTTTACTCTAAATATTTCGACTTTATGCTCTAAATATTTCAGCTTTATTCTCGAAATATTTCAACCTTATTTTTGAAACATTTCGACTTTACTCTCATAACATTTCGACTCGAAATATTCAACTTTATTTTTGTAATATTTTGACTTTATTCTTGTAATATTTCGACTTCATTCTCATAATTTCGACTTTATTGTCAAAATATTTCGACTTTACTCATAATATTTCGACTATATTCTCGAAATATTTCATCTTTATTCTCAGAATTTCAACTTTATTCTTGTAATATTTTTACTTTCTTTAAATATTTTCACTTTATGTTCAAAATATTTTTATTTTATTCTCAATATTTTGACTATATTCTCATAATATTTCTTGAAATATTACGACTTTAATATTGTAATCTTAGATTTTTTTTTTTTTAATGTGGCACTAAAACGCCATCGTACATTACAATACATTTCATTAAAATAAGTAAACGCAAATAGTTTGCGCTTTCACTTATAAACAGCGGCACGAAGTGAACAGCAGACAGGATTGTGGAAAACAGGAAGAGGAATGATGATGTCACAGACTCACTTTTGCAGCACATCTCGTCACTGTTGTCTCCACAGTCATCGATACCATTGCAGGGTTTTCCATGGAGTAAACACTTCCCGTTCGCACAGACAAACTTCTTACATTTACCTACACAAAGAAAATCCATCAGTGTGAGTCAAAGAAGTGTCAAGACAACAGATTCACATTAAACATTAACATGGCGAGAGCATTTGAGAGGAAACGGCACCTTTAGGTTCCTCGTAACACTTTGCGACGGCCACTTCAGCATTTCCTGCGATTGGCTCTGGTTTATAGATCGTGCACTCGGCCAATGAGAGCTCATATCCCATGCAGCGAACCCTCATACACTCATTTGGCCATGTGATTGTTTCATCAAGAGACTCATAAGTGATTTTAGACGCCTTCTCTGCTCCTCTGAGAGACAGAACAAGAGAAGCGGTCAGTGCATGTTGAGTCAAGAGAAAGGTCGTCTTGTGTTCAGGTGTGTTTACCTGTCGACTTTCAGAGAGTTTCGGCAAATGACATTTGCTGCGGCCATATTCCAGTCTTTGCCACACACCAGCTTTTTTCCCAACTTAGTTTTTATCGCCACCACTTTTTCAGCATCAGAGTCCACCAGTTTCGCTTCCACCGTCTCATCCGCTGGACATAAACATGTATAGACAAACAAGTAAGCACTTTATCATCTCACACTCTTAACTCCTGTATTATGTTCTGGGTCAATTTTATTGATAACATGTAATGTTTTTGTTTTCATGCGTGCCTTCGCGTCTCACCTTTGCAGGTTTGGCTAAAGTGTGAGAAAGTGGCCTTCTTGCTTCTGCAGGAGATCGCATTGGCCTGACACATGGAGTAATACACAGATCCCTCCAGCGTGCAGGCGTTTATTTGCTGCCGCGGACATTTGTACGGCATCTTACAGATGCACTGTCCTCCGATGCATCGCCTCCATGGAGGACAGAACACTTTTGAGCAAGACAACCATGTGTAATTCTGATTCAGACACTGGGCAGAAGCCAAGAATTCCTCATCGGGTACTTTTGGGGTTTTGGGATATTTGTCGCCCTGTGGATTGGTTTCTTGAGCTGTCGATAGTAAGACACGTGACTCTGTTTGTTCGGACTCTTGTTCAGGGTTTTGCTCCAAGTCCAGATTTGTTTTATTCGTCGTGTCTGGTTCCGACATTAAATCGAGTTCAGACTTTAAATCTTCTTCTGGCTCCTCAACTGAACGTGTATTCATCTTCAAACTCTAATAGGATGAAATAAACTTTAATCAAATAGCAAATTTACAGTACATCAAACCGTTAACATATTAGGACAGCTGAATAAATAATAACAGGGCTTCTGTGGATCATAAAATGTCTTAATTAGACAAATTAAGGCCTTAAATCAGAGCAGAATTCTTAAATTCATAAATGCCGCACGCACTGCAAAACACTGAATATCTTCCTCAGTATTTTTGTCTTGTTTCCAGTATATATAAACGTCCTAAATCAAGATACATTTACTGGAGATGCAAAACCAAGATTTTTTTGGGCTTTTGTTACTCTATTCTTCATATAGGACAGTGGAGAGACGACAGTAAAGTATTAGATAGAGAGAGGGGAGCGGGACCGGCAAAGCGCCTCGAGACGGGAATCGAACTCGTGTCGCTGTGAGCGCAGTAGCGCTGTATGTTGACACACTAACCACAAGGCCATTGGCGCCGACCAAAACTATGGTTTGAAGCAAAATTTAACTTATGCTTAAAATAAGAGCAAACACTTTTTTCCCCCTTTAAAATAATTAGATTTTTCTGAGCTCATTGGTGTTTGTTAGCGATGTGAGGAGATCTCGTGAGGATATCATGCAAAATATTTAGCAGTGTTTACATTAGAGTTGCACGGTTAATCTTTAAAAGATGGAGATCTCGATTCAAACACCCACGCGATCTTTTTCCTGAATGACAACGATTTAGCTATATCTAGACTGTTTTACATCGCGAGTGTCAGTGGAGCGTGAGAAGCAAGTTTTGTCGCTGCCCATGTTAATGAATCGGAGGGTCGGCCATCATTACTACTGCTACTAATGCATTCATACTGCTACTAATCCAGAAAGAGCAACACAAACAGTCTTTTCAACCACTTTATAATCATTATTTCTGTGTTACAGACATATAAATAACAAGTACTGGGATAAAAGCTTACAGTTTGGCTATAAACACGTATTTTCTACAGTAGCGATCAAAACTAAAGTATCGTGTATGTATAGTAACGCTTATCCTCTTCCGCCAAGAGGTGGCGACAACTACCCGTTTAAAAAAAAAAGTACGTCATTGAATCATTCATTCAGGAGATTCAAAGTCAAACAAGTCTTAATTGAGACACTCCTTCATTTATTTCTTATTTATTTATATTTTTCATTTTAGGAAAGGAAAGGATGTGAAGTGTGGCCAAGTACGGTGACCTATACTTGTGATCACACACACACACACACACACCTGGAGCAGTGGGCAGCCTTATTGCTATCGTTGGGGGAATCGGTGTCTTGCTCAAGGGTCTCACCTCAGTCGTGGTATTGGGGGTGGAGAGGGTGTTGGTTGTTCACTCCCCCCACCTTCAATCCCTGCCGGATCTGGGACTCGAACCCGCAACCTTTCGATTACAAGCCCGACTCCTTAACTATTAGGCCAGGCCTGCCCCCATTTTGTTTACATGAATATGTTTTTAAAAGACTTAAGCAATAAACGTTTTGTCAGAAGCACTAGTAAATGACGTTATTTTGTTTAGTTTTCTAATCTTTTTTTTCTCCAGAATCGTGAGAGAATCATGGTCTCCAATTTATTAAAAACACCTGGGATTCTCAGTTTATCCAGAATCGTGAAGCTCTTGTTTAAATGTTGTTTATTACTGCATATAAAATGCACCTACATTTTTTTGCATTTTTGTCCTTTTCAGTTGAATAAAAGACTATTTTCCCTATATATTTCAGCATTGAGGATTTCTTTAAAAAAGTTTAAAAATCTCAAGTTTTCACAAGTTTCTCGTCGACACCCCTAGTATTTGTCCTATTATTTTTTAGATAAAAAAATAACTTTTCAGAAAGCGACTTTTTATCTTCTTATCTTATTTTTGGATCTGTCTTGATTCAAGTTAATTAAACTAATTAAGATAAAATTGGTAATATTTGTACTGAAATACAAGAGGAAGATACTGATGAAGAACTTTGTGCAGTGCGATCAGAAGGAACCGTAAAAGATGTTCTAGTGAAGTTCTTTTTTTTAATACATTTTAAAAAATGTATGGAAGCCCGTTTGTCGCCACTGAATAAAAAAAGCTATTGTGACTTTTTATCTCACAGTGCTGAGTTTTTTTTCTCAGAAACTGAAGTATATAAACTTAAGAGTTTCCCCTGCCATTATATTAGAGGGTCGGCCCGCCAAACTTTATTTTCTATATAGCGCCAGATCACAACAGACGTCATTTAAGGTTACCTTTCCTACAGAACAGGTCTATACCTTGTTTTTTTTAGTACACAAACGAAATAGCCTTATGTTATTTATATTGTTTTTACAACAGCATGTCATTTCTGTCTCTAACGTTACGTGGTCACGCATCTGCAATTTGTCCTCCTCTGTTTGGATTAACAAATCAAAAGTAGGTCTCTTTCTTAATTTGAATCGCGATATGGACTAGTGTCTGTGAATATTAAAACGCAAAAGACGGTTTAAATACGAATCCTCCATGTTCAGCTTGGCTCTGTATAAATGAATGGCGGAGACGCGGTTTTGTTTACTACACAAATACTGAATCACACGTGACGCTCGCGTTATTTTCGGCCTCTGCGTCTCATTATATGACGACATAAACGCATGAACTTAATCTCCAGAGCTGCTATTAGAGTCACTTCATGTAGATTTTACCGTTTCATTTGAGAAAATTAGCATCATATAATAGTTTGTTTTTTTTTTTTTACACACAAAAACTAACCGGCAACCTGTCAAAAAAAAGTCATGTTTAACATGTAACAGAAATGTATTAGTCTTGTATTACTTTTGTACAGTATAATGTAGGTGTTTAAATATTCCTATTTCTGGAAAATTTAAATAAAACAATAAAATGCAGAAATTATAATAAAATCTTGGCAAATTATTTGGCAGCAAATAAAAAGGGTTTAATTTTCATTTTATTAAAAATAAATAAATGTTTAATGCCTGTATTTGATTATCAGAAAAATTAAAACAAGAAATTCTTAAAAAAAAAAAAAAAAAAAAGATTGTAGGGCCATATTGTTCAAAATGTTGAAATTGAGATTTTTCTACTTATTTTTTCACTGAAATAAATGTTTTTGTTATTACTCAGAGAGTAATCTACTGAAAATAAAAAGTACCGTACCGTTGAGTTTATATCTCACAATTCTGACTTTATTTTTCAAAATTTCGACTTTATTTCACAATTCTGAGAAAAAAAAAGTTAGAATTGCGAGATGTAGCTAAACTCGCTATTGCAAGAAAACAATGAGATAAAAAGTCACAATTACCTTTTAAAAATTTTTATTCAGTGGCAGAAACGGGCTTCCATAGAAATGTGAATGGTAATCAATTAGAAAATGATTTACCAGTTGATTACCAAATTTTGCATTTTCAAACTTTGAATGTAACTTCTTGTGTAACTAGATTTAGTTTACATTTAGAAAACATGACATAGTGTGTTCCTTTTAAATGAATCATTCAATTTTCTTCAATTGGTCTTAAAAAGTTCTTTAAAACATCTTAAATTTACCTTCATAAAACTTGCAGAAACCCAGCATAATAATAATAATGCTCCTAATTTATTTGTCTAAAAAACATCGTTGCATATTACAGTTCTTGTTCTCTCGCTAAAGTGCTTTTGTTCTGCTGGTAGTTTGATAAACATTTGATAAACAAACAGTAGTTTGGAAAGAAGTCTGAATCAAAGCAGATGAAGTGTGAACATGAGAAGGTGAGCTGAATTTCATCAGGGTTGCAAAATACAACATATTTGGCAATATTTTAGCTACATGTTGATGCAACAGATGCCTTCTCGAACTAAGGGGTCCACCCTGAAAACAAAACTGTTTCATAGCAAATGTTATTCACACTATCATATGAAAATTCATTTATGAGGTCTGTTATATTAAGCATGTTTTATCAATATTGTATTCAGAAGAGTGTACAGTTGATTTTTGCAACTGTTTTGTTGCAACTGTTTGTTGACTGTTTTCATGCAGGTTTCCAAGACACACTGGACTGAATAATTGTTTTGTCTTTATACAGATTAATCGGTGATTCATTTCATACGATCAGATGAAGTAAACAGAAACTCACGGCCATCTGGAAGAGCACACATGTGAAGATGAAAACACTGAGGACCTTCATGATTCCTGCAGATCTTTCTCTGTGTTTCTGTTCTGCTCTTTGTCCTGTTAGTTCAGCCGACGCTCTTCCATCACACACACGATCATTAACCGCCAATGACAGAAGACACAAATCAGACTCAATCAGACAGTGAAGGAGGAGAAAAACACCAGTGGGAGGAGAAACGAGAGCTTCTGCCCGGAAAGGTCACAACTCTTGGTTTACTGACACTTGACAATCAAAGCAAATAAAAAATAAATAAATATACATATAGTTTGCACTACCCTTCAAGAGTCTCACTGCTCACCAAGGCTGCATTTATTTAGTCAAAAATACAGTAAAAATTGTATAATATTTTTGCAATTTAAAATGTGTTTTTTTCTATGTGAATATCTGTTAAACTCTAATTTATTTTTGTGATCAAAGCTGAATTTTCAGCATCATTACTCCAGTCTTCAGTGTCACATGATCCTTCAGAAATCATTCTAATATGCTGATTTGCTGCTCAAGAAACATTTCTGATTATTAGCAACGTTAAAAACAATTGTGCTGCACAATATTTTTGTGGAAACCGTCATATATTTTATTTTTTTTAGGATTCACAAATAAATAGAAAGTTCAAAAGAACAGCATTTATTTGAACATTTATTTTGTAACATTATAAAAGTTTTTACTTTTTAAAGCACCTCTGATCAGTAATTTATTAATTATTAATTTCTTAAAAAAAAAATGCTATTGACACCAAACTTCAGTAGTGTTTTTAATTTTTTTTTATTTTACTACTACTCGTATTATTATTTATTACAATTTAAAAAACAATTTTGACCTAAAAAAATACATATATTGTGCATATATAATTTTTTCATAATATATTTTTAGATAATATTTCTATTTGAAAATCTGGAATCTGATGGTGCAAAAAAAAAAAAAAAAAAAAAAATATATATATATATATATATATATAGAGAGAGAGAGAGAGAGAGAGAGAGAGAGAGAGAGAGAATTGCCTTTAAAGTTGTCCAAATGAAGTTCTTAGCAATGCATATTACTAATCAAACATTAAGTTTTGATATATTTACAGTAGGAAATTTACTAAATATCTTCACAGAATATGATCTTTATTTAATATCCAAATGATTTATGGCATAAAAGAAAAATCGATCATTTTGACCCATGCAATGTATTTTTGGCTATTGCTACAAATATACCTGTGCTAACTTTTTTTTGTGTTTTGTGCTCCAGAGTCACATTTTTGCAACATACAGTGATCAGTCTAGGCAGATTTATCTCTATCAGTTTATTCTTTCTGTATTTCAGTATATCATTATTAACTTTATTAGTAGTTAGTGTGCATGTCTTGTGTGCAAATGTCTAAAGAGGAACATGCATGAATTGCTCAATGATGTGTATTTCTCAATGTAAACCACCAGACGTGACAGAGATATGCGTGTTTTGCTGTTTCATTTAAAAAAAGAGCTGCATTCTGCAAACTGAAGGACAGTAAATAAACATTCAGTGAGTTTGTTTAATTATTGACCTGCATTTCAGTCTCCAGCTAAACCTATACCTCTGGACTGAACAGATATCAAAGTACTAAAAGACTTCAGCAAACATAAACGGAGTCTGGATACCAACAAACTAAGTTAGTGCTACCTAAAAAAATATGCTAAATTAAGAATTTCATCAAAAATTCCTCATGAAAGTAAAACTTTTTGAAGGGAGAAGAGAAAGGATGTTATGAGTATGTTATTTACATGTTATTGTATGCAATGACAAGATCAAGTTTTGTCAGTATTTTATTGGTGCAAATGAAAAAAAAAAAATGAAACCTAAACACACTGGTGCATAAAAACCCCTTTTGTTTTAAACTTAAATATTAAAGTCTTGGTAACCGTAAACAGCAGGAATAAAAACAAGTAAGAAATGACAGTGGAAAAAAAAACACTGATCAGACCAAATACAACTGAAAGAGCAAATAAAACTCAGCGAGCAACACATAACAGCAGCTCTGAACTCAATCCTGTCTGTCCAAACACCAGAACCACTGCATGAATCGAACATGACTGACTGTGTGACATATTAATAATAATGTAGTTGTGTGAGTTATGTAGCGGGTCACATACAGCTCAGCACTAGATTACACAGACGACCTGAATACATATTCAAATACAGCCGAATTTAGAAGGAAAATGGGAACTTTGCTATTACATTACAATTACAATTACACACGTTTGTACATTATAGATGAAGGCACCTAGTGTCTGTTTATTATAATGCGTTCATTTCAAGATTTATTCTTTGAAAACAAGTTTTCTGCAGTTTTGCTTAAGTAAATGTTTAGATAAATGATGTTTTTTTTTTTTCCAGCATAAACTCGTTGCCCGCTTCACAAGCGCTTGTTTAATGAGGATTCATAGTTACAAGCACAAATCATTTAAAATAATCAGGCAACAAGCTTAAAGAAATAACAGAAATGTAGATGTTTTCATTTGTAATAAATCAAAAATCTGCAAAACATTTTCAACCCTTAATGTACATAATGCATAATGTTGTTTTTTTTTTCAGTATTTATGTCTTGTTTTCCAGTAGAAGTATATAAACCTTCTTAAATTAAGATCAATTAAGACAAAAAAAACAAAAATCTGCTAGTGGGGTCAGAAAAAAAAAAAGTTCAGTTTAAAGGGAAAACAAGTTCATTTTTCAGACCCCACTGACAAATATTTGTTCTTATTTCAAGTGTAAAGTCACAAAATTTTGATGCATTTTGCATGAAACAATTTTTTTCTAATTTATATATATATATATATATATAGTTTGGGATCAGTAAGACTTGTAATGTTTTTTAAAGAAGTCTCTTATGCTCATCAAGGCTGCATTTATTTGAACAAAAATACAGAAGAAAACAGTAATATTGCAAAATGTTATTACAATATAAAATAAAGGTTTTTATTTTAATATCCTGCAAAATAATTTATTCCTGTGATGCAAAGTTGAATTTTCATCAGCTGTTATTCCAGTCTTAAGTGTCACATGATCCTTCAGAAATCATTCTAATATACTGAGTGATTATTCGAAGTATCAATGTTGGAAACAGTTGTGCTGACAAATATTTTTTGGAACCTGTGATACATTTTTTCAGGATTCTTTAAATAACAAGTTAAAAAGAACAGCATTTATTCGAAATATAAATCTTTTCTAACAATGTAAATCTATGATATCACTATTTATTAAACACATTAAAAGTATTAATTTCTTTAAAATAAAGAAAGAATAAAAATGTACTAACCCCAAACTTTTGAACAGTAGTGTATATTGTTAGAAAACCTTTCTATTTTAAATAAATGCTGTTCTTTTTACCTTTTATTGATCAAAGAATCCTGAAAAAATGTATCACAGATTCCAAATAAATATTTGTCAGCACAACTGTTTCCAGCACTGATACTTCTAATAATCACTCAGTATATTAGAATGATTTCTGAAATAAACACACAAAAATAAATTACATTTTAAAGTATATTAAAATAAAAAACATTATTTTATTTTGTAATAACATTTTGCAATATCACTGTTTTTTCTGTATTTTTTAAAAAAACATTACAAATTTTACTGATCCTAAACTTTTGAGTGGCGCTCAATAAAATAAAAATAAATAATAATAAAATAAAAAAAATTATATATATATTATATATATATATATATATATATATATATATATATATATATATATATATATATAACAAGACAACAATACTGATGAAGAATATAATTTTTTTTTTTTTTGCAGTGTACTTCAGAATTATAGAAAAAAAATCCCAAAACAAATGATGTTTGTAAAATAATATCAGCTGTATTTTGATTATTATACAACATATTTGGTATTACACATTAAAATGAGAACACTCATGCACAAAAAATAAAATAAAATCAGTCCCACCCGCTACTTTTAAAACATTAAAAAATAAAACCGTTTTATAATTACAGTTTAAAGTGAACAACAAAACAACCCCTTTCTAGAAAAAAAATATATAATGTACAGTTTCTTGATTGTTGGCTGATTATTATTGCTTTCAAATGAATTTTGTGAATTGCTCAGAGTGTCTAAACTTGTAATCAGCATAATAATCTATAAGACTCTTATTGCAGCGGTTTGTGAACGACAGACGTACAACTGACACGTAACGTCTACACACACACACACACACACACACACACACAAAACAGAGGCACACGATGTAAGACAAACAAGCAGACAAACAGATTTGGTCTTAACAGTAAAACATTACATTCATTACAGCAGCTGTTTTCTGATTGGACTTCAGCAAGCTTCTTCAGTCGTCTGATTGGCTGACTAAACGTACGACTCTGTATTTAAACGAACAAAAACAAGTGTTCAAATCTTCAGGTTTGAGGTACACGTATGCTAGACTGACGTTACCGATGATTGAGCGGCGACTTTGGTCTGAAATGGTTGTTGAATGTGTTTTTCTACAGATCGCTACGCTGCTTTGGTGCTTCGATGGCGGTCGTGATGTGCTTGTCCCGTTCTTCGGCGTCAGCGCCAACGTTCTGTCGCAGTGCCGCGCTGGTGTCGAATGCTGTCCGCCGTCACGGCGAGTTTGTCGGAGAACCCTTCAGACTGCTGAGAGCCGCGTGGATGCGGAAATGAAGACGAGACTCCATTGAATAGTCCTTATAATTCAACCTACAAACACAAATACAGTCTGAATCATGAAGTAATGCTTAAATTATTGTGTTGATTATTGCAATTTTTTGCAGTACCAGTCTTTTTTTTAATGGACCCTTAAACTTGGCATGTGGAACAATACACACTGCTGTATTGTGCCATCATCCTGTTTCATGGCACTGTTTCTCAGCTGCTTTAAAGGATATCTTAAAGAAGTCAAAAGGGCTTAATACTACATGTACTGTCATTATGAAATTTACATTTTAAGCACTTTTTCCTGGCATGTGGGACAAAACTGACTGTGCCATATTGCACCATCAGCCCAATATTAGTTACTACCATAATGAAATCCAAATTTTGAACAATTTTTGCATTGCCAGTCTTTTTTATAGATCCTTGAACTTACGATGTGGGACAATACACAGCCATATTGCACCATCAGCCCAATTTGTGGCTCACTTTCTCGACTGTCACAGAAGACACGTTACAGCAGACAAAAAGCCTTGATACTAGATTTACTGCCCTAATGAAATCCAAATTTTGAGCACTTTTTCCTGTATCAGTCTATTTTTATGGACCCCTAAACTTGGCATGTGAGACAGTGCTATATTGCACCATCAGCCCAATTGGGGGCGCAGTTTCTCAGTGGCTTCAGAGGCTGTGTTAAATTTGACATGAGCTTCCAATATTAGAGTTACTGCCATAATGAAATTCAAATGTTGAACACTTTTTGCATCACCAGTCTTTTTTTAGGGACCCTTGAACTTGGCCTGTGGAGCACTACAGACTGCCATATCACACCACCAGCCCAATTAGTGGCTTGCTTTCTCGACAGTCACAAAAAAGGTGTTACAAGAGACAAAAAGACTTGATACTACAGTTACAGCCCTAACAAAATCCAAATTTTGAGCACTTTTTCCTGTAATATTCCATTTTAATGGACCCCTAAACTTGGAATGTGGGACAATATGGACTACGACATATTGCACCATCAGCTCACTTCATGGCGCTGTTTGTCAGTGGCTTCAAGGCTGTGTTAAATTTGATATAAGCTCCCAATATTTGAGTTACTGCCATAATCAAAATACAAATTTTAAACACTTTTTGCAGTCCCAGTCTTTTTTTATAAACCTTTGAACTTGTCATGTGGGACAATACACACTGTGCCATATTGCACCATCAGCCCAATTCACGGTACATTTTCTCAACCATCACAGAGGATATTTTAAATCAGATATAATGACTTAATACTATAGTTACTGCCCTAACAAAATCTAAAATTTGAACACTTTTTACACTACCAATCTTTTTTTATGGACCTTTGAACTTGGATTGTGGGTCATGCATACTGGGCTATATTGTGCCATCAGCCCAATTCACAACACTGTTTCTCGACTGTCACAGAAGATACATTAAAGAAGATATAAATTCTTGATATTAGATTTAGTGCCCTAATAAAATCCAAATTTTGAGCACTTTCTGCTGCACCAAGCTTTTTTAATGGACCCTTGAACTTGGCATGTCGGACAATACACACCGTCATATTGACCATCAGCCCAATTGGTAATGCGACTTCTCAACCATAACAGTGGATACTGTTAAATCAGAAATAATGACTTGATAATAGTTAAAGCCCTGACAAAATCCACATTTTGCCCACTTTGTACATCACCAATTATTTTTTTTATAGACACCTGAATTTGGCAATTTGCATCTCGGTTTCTCAACCACCACAAAGGATGTGCTAAATCAGATATAAGACCTTGATAACAGAGCTACTGCCATTTGGAAATCTAAATTTTGAGCAATTTTAACTTGACTTGTATTACACATCAGCCCATTTCTCGATCAAAAAGACTGGTACAGTAAAATATACAAAAAGAAGTGTTTGTCACAAGATCAACACACTCTTTAATTTTGGCGCTTATTGCAAGCAGAGTCATAAAGGACTCGAGGAAGTGTCGTGTTAAGAGATTTAGTAGCATTTAATATTACTATGATAGCTTTAAGTTCTGATGTCTTTTAATAGAGACATGTAGATGTATAAAAGCGAACTCACTTGGCGTCCTCGACGAAACGCGTGGCTTTGATGTAATCGCCCTGTTGCTTGTAGAGTAAACCCAGCTCATAGAGAGTGAAGGGGATCAGATAGTGATCGTAACGGATGCGCTTCTCGCTGCAAACACACACAGTCATCATTAAACAGCTCTGTGTGAACTACAGAGATCAACCCAACAGCTGATTCACAACACAGCAACAAGCCACTCGAGTGGCTTACAGTGACCTTACCGTAACTTACAAAAAAAACTACATAATAAAAATGGAGTCAGTGAAGTGTTTACCTGCTCAACACCTGTGTGAAGCAGAGCTCAGCCTGCAGTAAACGGCCCAGATGCTTTAAACACAAACCCTTCAACATCTGAACCAGACACTGATCATCTGGATGAAACTCGGACGGGTCTGAAACACACACACACACACTCACAGCTGTCTAAATAGGGACATTACATTGTAATGTTGGACTTCAATTGTTTTTATATACAGATAGTTATATATTTTCTATCCTAAACCTACCCCTACACCTCACAAACAACTTTCTGCATTTTTACAATTGCAAAAACACTTTGTTTACTTTATTTTTATACCAGTTTTACAAATGAGGATGTCCCCAAAGGGAGCTTTTTTGTTATGGTTAACCAAAATATAGTTAAGTAGGAACACAAACACACCTCAGAGGAGATTTTGCTTTGAATTGTATAGTTTTAATACTAATTCTATAGTTTATGACTAATTCTATAACAAAAACCCTCAGAAACCAGGTTTTTATTAATTATAAATATATGTATTAATCCAGCTCCTTGTGTGTTTTTTTTTTTTTTACCAAAATAAAAGCTTGCCATTTTAATGTTTGAAAATGAGGAATACTAACACAACAAATATTAGTATTATAATTTTACAGTTGTAATGTTATCATATTACATCGTTATATTGTTAAAATATTACTTTTATTAAATACATCTCTTATTTTACAATGAAATATCACAATAGAAATACTTCTCATTTTGTTTAAACATTTGATTTAGCAAAAATAATAATACTAATTATTATTATCATTTGATTACAATTTGGTCAATATTTTGATTATATATCAATTTGACAATATTAATAATATTTTAACATGATCATTATTATTAATATCATTATTACAACTTAGTCCAAATTTATGATTATATCAACTTATAATAAATAATAATAATAATAATAATAATAATAAATATATCTATAATAATAATAACAATAATTATACACTGCAGTTCAAAAGTTTGGGATCAGTAAGATTTTTAGTTTTTAAAGAAGTTTCTTATGCTTATCAAGCCTGTATTTATTTATTTAACAATACAGAATTTTTTTTTTTTTTTAAATATTAATGCGATTTAAAATAACAGTTTTCTATTTGAATATACTTTAAAATGTAATTTATTTCTGTGATCAAAGCTGAATTTTCAGCATCATTACTCCAGTCTTCAGTGTCACATGATCCTTCAGAAATCATTCTAATATGCTGATTTATTATCAATGTTGGAAACAGTTGTGCTGCTTAATATTTTTTGGGACCTGTGATACTTTTTTCAGAATACTTTGATGAATAAAAGGTTAAAAAGAACTGTGTTTCTGTGTTAAAATATACACTACTATTCAAAAGTTTGGGGTGAGTCATTTTTTTATTTTATTTATTTATTTATTTATTTATTTATTTTTAAAGAAATTAATACTTTTATTCAGCAAGGATGTGTTAAATGGATACAAAGTAATAGAAGAGAATAGAAGATTTCTATTTTAAATAAATACTGTTCTTTTTAACTTTTATGCGTTAAAGAATCATGAATAAAATGTTCTCAACATTGATAATAAATCAGCATGTTAGAATGATTTCTGAAGGATCATGTGACACTGAAGACTGGAGTAATGATGCTGAAAATTCAGCTTTGATCACAGGAATAAATTACATTTTAAAGTATATTAAAATAGTAAAGCAATATTAGAAATTGCAATAATATTTCACAATATTACTTGTTTTTTCTTTATTTTTGAACCAATAACTGCAGGTTTGGTGAACATAAGAGGCTCCTTTAAAAACATTAAAAATCTTCCTGATCAAGGTCTCTAGATCATAATATTCAACACTGGTGGTGAAATGCCAATTAATTAGAAAAAAAAAAAAAACTTGAAATAAAATGATATTTTTAATGGACTGTACTAACTTTTTGACTATGCTTTAAAAATCATGGCCTCAGATCTTAATATTTATTGGCCTTTTATCTATTAACACTGCTAATGAGATCAAAAATAAATGAAATAAAATAAAATACTTTTCATGGACTGTTCCAACTTTTTGACTATGCTTTAAAAACAGTGGTCTCAGATAATAATATTTATTGTATTTTTGGCTATTAACACTGGTGATAAAATAAAATAAAATAAAATAAAATCAAAGTTTATATTATATTATAAAATAAAATACTTTTCATGGAATGTTAAAAACCATGGTCTCAGATAATAATATTTATTGCAAAACTTTTTTGGCCTTTTATCTGTTAACACTGGTGATAAAATAAATTAAATTAAATTAAATTAAATTTAAATAAATACTTTTCATCGACTGTTACAACTTTTTGACTATGTTTTAAAAACCATGGTCTCAGCTAATAATTTTTATTGCATTTTGGATATTATCTATTAACACTGGTGATAAAATAAAATTAAATTAAATGTTATATTATTTTATAAAATAATATAATATAAAACATTTTCTATGGACTATTAAAAACCATGGTCTCAGATAATAATATTAATTGCATTTTTGGCTATTATCTATTAACACTGGTGATAAAATAAAATAAAATAAAAATTCAACCTTTTTAAATCAATTAATTAAAAACCATTTTTAAACTTTTTTGAGTGGCAGCGTACGATAATGATGATGATTATTATTATGTAACCACACTGCTTTGGCCAAATTGTGCAGCCCAGAGCTTTAAACTAAAAATAAATAAATTACAATTTTTATCATAAAAAAAAAAAAATGTGTCTCACTTGGATCATTGCGTAGCTGTTCCTCTGCTTTCTCGATGGTGATCAGTAAACTCTCAGTGGCATCCGCACGCTTCCCAACTATAGTGAAGCCGTTCCACACATACATCATTTCCTGTGAGAGGAAGAACCAAAGATGCATCACTTCCTCCTCTCTTCATTTACATGCATTTGTATTCTGTGTGTGTGTGAGAGACGCACCAGCGCGGGAATCACCAGTTTAACAGGCGTGGCTGACGAGTATCTGCGTGATTTCCTGATGGCAAACTTCTCCGTCGGGATGGATTTCCCGGCCAAACGCTGCTTCAGTCCCTCCACCTGCCTACGACACACGTGCGAGAACGTCGTCAGCCTCGGCAGAGCACTCAACTGACCTGAGATCAGAGCCGGACTCACCTGAACAGCTCCACGACATTCTCTCCGGTCGTCTTCACCTCCTCCTCAGACATCATGCTCAGGATGGCAGCTTTCTGATACACGTAGATGGCCTGTGTTCAAAAACCAAGTCTAGTCACCTTAGTTTATACTATACGGACCGTTTCAAACAGGAAAATAACAGCGTTAGTTTTGTTACTTTAGACCAGCGGCTCTCTTTGCACAGCAGGTCGGCGTATCGATACGCGTCTCTCCACTGCTGCTGGAACGAGTGACACCACATCAGCTCCCAATAACACAGATGATGGATCTGACGCCACTGCTGCTGCGCCGTGATACACTCCTGAAACTTCACCAGCGCCTGACACACACACACACACACACACACACACACACACACACACACACACACACACACACAAGGGACATGTATGAATACTAGCACTCAAAAGTTTGGTATAAATAAAAATTTTAGAAGTTTTAGAATTAGACTCTTCTGCTCACCAAGGCTGCATTTATGCAATTAGAAATACAGTAAAATTGTGAAATATTATTACAATTGAAAATAACTGTTTTATATGTGAATATCTGTTAAACTGTAATTTATTCCTGTGATCAAAGCTGAATTTTCAGCATCATTGCTCCAGTCATCAGTGTCACATGATCCTTCAGAAATCATTATAATATGCTGATTTCCTGCATTTAATTGAATAAAACTAAATTAAAAAATCTGAAATATTATTATAGTCTAAAACAGCTGTTTTTTTTCTAAATATCTGTTAAAATGTAATTTATTTCTGTGATCAAAGCTGAATTTTCAGCATCATTACTCCAGTCTTCAGTGTCACATGATCCTTCAGAAATTTGCTGCTCAAGAAACATTTCTGATTATTAGCAATGATGAAAACAGTTGTGCTGCACAATATTTTTGTGGAAACCGTGATGCATGACCATTAAAAAAAAGGTAAAAAGAAAAAAAAGAAAAGAAAATGAAAGAAAGAAATGAATGTTACAAATGATTTAATGTTACAATGTGACAAAAGATTGTCAAATAAATGCTGTTCTTTTGAACTTTCTACTCATCTGTGAATCCTGAAAAATAAAATGTATGATGGTTTCCACACAAATATTGCACAGCTCAACTGTTTTCAACACAATAATCAATAATCAGAAATGTTTGTTGAGCAGCAAATCAGCATATTAGAATGATTTCTTGAAGGATCATGTGACACTGAAGACTGGAGTAATGATGCTGAAAATTCAGCTGCGCATCACAGAAATAAATTACAGTTTAACAGATATTCACATAAAAAACAGCTATTTTAATTAGTAATAATATTTCTCAATTTTACTGCATTTTTGATCAAATAAAGGCAGCCCTGCTGAGCAGAAAAGACTCATAGTGTAAATGTCATCAAAAATCCTTCACCTTCTCAAAGTTTCCCCTCAGTAAGGCGATCCGAGCCGAGTAAAACAGGATGATTGAGCCCTGAGGAAAACAACAGTGACATTTCATTAAATAACAAGACTGAAAAATTATGTTTGATATCACTAGGGATGTTACAATATCAAAATCTCACGATGTGATAATATTGCGATATTAAGTCCATGATACAATATTAAAAAGAAAAAAAAAGGGTGGAGAGAAATGAAGAATTGGGAAAAAAAGAAAATTTTGTACATTTTAAAGTTAAGTTCTTCTATCAAATGCACTCTGAGAGTTCAAAATTAAGAGCTCCAACCTATGCTCTTGACTAAGAAAACTTAAGTCAGAAAAAAGTCAGTGAATTGAACTTTAAAGGGGCCTCAACCCTCTTTTCATTTGTGATACTGTCTCAGACTAAATTACATTCACACTGGTGTTTTAGGATCCAAACAAACTAGAATATAATAAGAATAATAATAATAACAATAATAACAATAACAATGACAGTAATATCCATATATTTTTAAAACAACTGCACCTTAAAATAAATGAAAAAGAAAATTTCATAAGTATATTATTTTTGTGTTGCACCACAGTAGAGAAATTTCAATACTTGTTTCCTCATTTCTAAACTTGAAAGAGACATTTTAAATTGAGCAATTTATACTGCACTTTTAAGCTTTTATTTTGACGGAGACAAGAGTAGAGCTTTTATTTTGAAGGAAAACTCCAGCTACAGTGAAAACAGGCTCACAAAAACACGTCTCACTACAAATCTAGTGAAATCTGCTGTGAAAATAAAGCATAAATGGTGGCCGTTGCATTCCCAAACCCACACTAAACTCACAGCACATGCAGAAAACACCAGATCATGAGCTGATCGCCTGAATGAAGTGTGCGCTTAGAAGCTTTGAAACGCACAACGAAAAGAGTCCTGCCATATTGTGCCTTCGGTTTTAGTTCACTTGTGCTCCTAAATTTTTAGAAGCACCTTCTAATCAATAATCACACAATGTGATAAAAAAAATTTGCCTTCCCATTATGAGCTGATATTTGACTCCTTAAAGTGATTTAGGGGAATTTTGTTACCTTTGTATTTTTCTAACTTTATTAAAAGTATGTCATCTTTTATGTCAAAATGTTTTAAAAAATAATATTTTTAAGCTTATTAAAAATTCTAATTAATACAATAGAATAAGAATAAGTTACCAATCAAATGAAATCAGTACTAACAAAACTAATTTGTACTACAGAGGTGGAACAGAAGAACACAAAAGTGGTTTGTAGGTGTATTTTCATATGTTTAATGAGGCTCAGAGGTGGCACGAGTGCAATCAAATTAATAAACTCATATTGAGATTAATGTTTTAAAAATAAAATTTTGAATACAGAAATATTAAATGATTTAAATAACGGAAAAGATACTTTAAAAATGAAACTAAATCTGCCAGTAGGTGGCGGCAAGTCGCTGATTTAATTACTGAATCATTCATTCATTTGATTCATTCAAACAGCTGATTCATTTAGGAATAAAGCAAGTGACTCTCTTTATGAATGGGATAATTGAATCATTGACTCACTAGATTTGTTTAAAAATGTACGTTCATTCATGAAGGAAACAGCACTGTGTTTGAATGGAGATGCGCAGCGGCTCAGTTGTGACTTGTTCCAAACTATTTTCGACGACGAAATAGAGCAATAGTGTTCTAGTCAGACAATGTAAGCCACTTAATATGAACTTCTTGTTTATTTAACTGTTGTATTAAATCAATATCTCATTTACAAACTCCCTTAAAAATTATTAAAAGCCGCCACTAATCTTAGTTCATCGCGAAGTTCCATTATAATGAACGAAGCTCTCCACACCTCACAATCAATCTCTTATTTACACTTTGTTTATGAAAGGATTGGTGAGATATGTCTGTGATACATTACTCAACGTTGCAAAAACACGTAGAAACTGTTGAAGCTCCCCTCAAATATGGTACATCCCTAATTTAACATCCGTTAAACAGCAATAAGAGTTGAGTACAAAAGATGAAACTGTAATTTTGGGGCAAATGGTTTCTTTATTAATTCTTTATGAAGGGTGAGTGTGTGTTCAGATTCTCACCCGTGGAAATCGCTCTATGTAGGGCTCTAATAAAGCTTCGGCCTCCACCAGATTCCCCTCACCAGTGCCTGAAACACACACAATAAAACACACACAGTATAAGGACGAACTTTTTAAAATCACAATTAAGTGTTTAAGATAAACCGCAATTTGTTTTCTCTCCAAAGAAACTCAGAAAACAAGTCAGTAAGTGTATGATGTCTGTTCAGGTTTCTAAAGGTGTGTTGTGTGTTTCCAGCATGTGTTTTACCCAGAATCAGACAGACGTAAGTGTGGTAGAAGAGCAGCGTCAGGACACACAGGATGGATCTGAGACTGTGACTGGCGGCGCCGTCCCGCAGCTGCGCCAAACCGAACTCCTGCGGGACAAAAACAGCCGTTACTAACTGTGTGTGCACTGCTTTTCCCTACATTATGTCCAAAATGTCCACAAGTATAGTAATACCAGTAGGACTGGGCAATATGGCCAAAAAATGATCACGATAATTTTTTTTAGCATTGATTTAATCACGATAATTATCACAATAAATGTAAATTTAAGTTTAAAGGCAGATTTTTTGCTACAATGTGAAAGTTGTCAAAAACCAGACGGTTAAATGTGGCTTTAAAATATTCTTCATGGTCAGAACATGACAAACACTTCATATTTGTTTGAATTATTCACTCTTTTTCCAGTCATTTTTCCTTAACAAAATAAATATCTTAACTGAAAAAAAAAAAAAAAAAAATTCTTAGTTTTGCATGTTTTAATGAGTAACGTTAATATTGTTTCAAATCAAGAAACAGGTTTGTGTTACCTGATAATATTAATAATAATATAACATTTTTGTCTCTTAGAAATACACATTTGAGGATGCAGATGTAGATTTGTGTTCATTAGCAAAATCAGTAATATCTGTAAAAACTGTAGCAGTGAAATGTAATTATTCTGACAGTTTGAAGGCTTTTTTTTTTTATTAATCATTGCTTTTCCATAGTATCATCCATGATCATGATAATAACAGTTAAAACCACAATTATAGCACCTCAATACCATGGTAAAAATGTAATATGGTATTTGTATGAAAAACAGTATAAATACTGCTTAATACTGTTTAACACTATAATACAGTCTAAATATATTTAGTATAAATGCATAAAAGCTATTTAATCACAAAAAATACTGTAATTATATTCCAATACTCCTCTGTCAATGCATTTAATACGTCTACATTAATAATGTAGTAAAATTCGACACAAATATACCCACATTTCTGACACAACACCACTGTGCAGTTAGTGCTACTACAGTAAATCTATGGTAAATGATGGCGATGTGTAGATTTATAAAGCCTTCTGACTGTACCGTTGCGCACAGTGTTTGTCCTGTTTGTCAGCGCCGTTTCATCTGGCTATAAACCGAGTCATTTGTGCTCTTCACTGAATTTAAGCGCTTAGTACTAAAGTTCGCGCCGTGCCGCCATTTGAACTTTGATCCGAGCGGATAAACGGTCCGAGTGGCGCGCTTTGACTAGCGCTCTTTTGTTCCGCCTTTGCCGCATGAATATTATATACATATATATATTTTTTTTGTGTGTGTGTGTGTGTGTGTGTGTGTGTTACTTACTCTGTTCCCTGAGAAGCCGATAAACTCCAGCAGTCGAAGGATTCGTGCAGGTAGTAGAGACAGCATCTGTCATACGGGACACAAAACAACAACTAAACACTTACAGATTCAGTTCAACAGAACCTTATCTGCTGATGTAAACACAGCTGCTCTCAGTTGGTTTCCAGTTAAGTTTATAACAGTCATTATGTCAGTCTTATTTATCTACATGCATAACTGACGCTCTGGTTAACGGAACACTGACTGACCAGGTTGAAGGAGCCAATCCCCAGCTTGACTCCGCCCTCAAACTGTCTGAAGGCCTCGCTGTCTCCGCCCACTCCCTGAGGCATGTTCGACAAATTCTGGCAGTCCCTAAAAACACACACACACACACACACACATCATCTTCATCACAACACACTTCAAGACTTCTTAATAATATTTTCTGTATTAAAACAACTGTTCAGTAGAGATAAAAAGAGATAAAATACAGATTAGCCATACATAAAATTACCACAAATTAACAGACCAAAATAAGACATACACACACACACACACAATTTATGAATTACTTTATTTTTAAATGTTATAAAAAATTGAGTTTAATATTATTTTTTATATTATTATTTCTGTATTTATATAAAATGTTTTATAGTCCAGTGATTTTAATAAAAATAAAATTATGAACATTTTAACACCTGATTTAGATATGAATCTACACAGACTAATTATTGCAATCTTTTATATACTTTTTAGCTAATAATATTAATATTCATTATATATATATATATATATATATATATATATATATATATATATTTTTTTTTTTTTTTTTTTTTTTTTTTTTTTTTGTGGGGGGGGGGGGCTGTGAAACGATTAATATTATATTTATATATAATATAAATTATATAAAAATGATAATAAATAAATATACTTGTAAATATTTCTTAAATACATACATGAATGTGTTTGTATTTGTATATACATACTTATTACACACAGAACACACACATATATTAGGCAAACTCAAACTTTTATTTTGTATGCAATTAATCGTGATTAATCAATTGACAGCCCTAACATATTAATGTAAAAATAAATATAAAGTAAATATTGCATATGTACATATATGTGCAATATGCAATATTATATAACAATTAATAATTAGTATTAATATTAATGATGTTCTACTAATATACGTCACGTCCTTTCCTTTTCCTTTCCATAATTATTATTATAATATAATAATAATATAAAATATTACATGAAAAGTTATACATTTTCGAATTGTCGTTTATATTGATGCAATTGTTGCAATAATTGCAAATCGTTTATATTGCAAATACAATATATTTTATAAGTTATTATATATTATCTGTGACCCTGAATCACAAAGTCTTAAGTATCACGGGTTTAATTTTAGCAATAGCCAAAAATACATTGTATGGGTCAAAGTTAATGATTTTTTTTTTATGCCAAAAATTATTAGGATATTCAATAAAGATCATGTTCCATGAAGATGTTTATTACATTTTCTACCGTAAATATATCAAAACTTAATTTTTGATTAGTAATATGCATTGCTAAAAACTTCATTTGGACAACTTTAAAGGTGATTTTCCCAATATTTTTTTTTTTTTTTTTCCAGATTCCAGATTTTCAAATAGTTGTATCTTGGCCACATACTGTGTTATTCTAACAAACCATACATCAGTGAAAAGCTCATTTATTCAGTGATCTATTCAATCAACTCTTATGACTGGTTTTGTGGTCCAGGGTCACATATAATATTTTTTAACACAGGCAACAGGAATGAATTCTTGATTTCAGACTCACTTGTAGATTTGATAACTTGTGCGTATTTTGATTCCTCCTTTAATAAAACTGATCATGTTTTCATCCTGAAACACAAAAAACAGCAATGAATGAGAATACGCCTTTGAGTAATTATCTTATAGTTCATCTTATTCAGTGCTGATTAATTAAAAAATAAATGTAAAAAAAAAAAAAAATAAAATAATAATAATAATAATAATAATAATAATAATTAAATAAATAAATAAATAAATATATATATATATATATATATATATATATATATATATATATATATATATATATATATATATATATATATATATATATATATATATATAGGCATATTTATTAACAATTTTAATTCACAGCAAAAAATCATGTTTATTTAATCCAAAATTTTTGTCTTGTTAAAGTATCTAAACATCCTTGAGACGAGATTTAATTGAGAAAATAAGACTTGTAAGAGTTTTTCCTTGTTTCAAGCATGAAGTGATTAGTCAAGCTGATGTGAAGCACACAGGAGTGTAAGTCGATCGCTTTACTGACCTGTACGAATGTTAGCGTGGCTTTCTGCAGCAAACACTCAGCGTAGCAGATCTCCGCATGCATCTCCTCTACAAACACACACATATATTCGAGTGAAAACTCCACACAAACACATTTACACGTTTCAAAGCACTCAGTGTCTCAGACACACACTTACCCGCTTTCAGGCTCTCTGGTGACTGTTTGGACATCAGGCTGGATATGGACTCCACCATCGAGTTTCGTTTCCTGAACCTGCAGACAGATGAAACGCGTCAGAAGCAGAACGTGTGCGAAACGTCTCGTATTTGACGTCACGTCTGAGCCGCACCTTTGGCAGGTCTGTAAGGCCTCTTTGATGGTCGCCATACCGGCCTGGATGTCTTTGTGCTCGAAGGTCATGGTGGCCTGCATGACCAGAATGCTGCAGTAGCCCAACGCATGATACATGCTGTCCTTAGACCTGCAGAACACACAGGAACTCTATGAAGACCTCCAGATGATCAGTATTTGCCATCACACTCAATCTACTCCACGCCTTCTGTCGTCCACTGTCAAATCTTGACTGATTTTGATCAAGTAAACGTCAGAATAACCGTAGTCATATTTCCTGAATCAGCTTGGCTTTACTTGATTCTCCATGAATCGTTTTTTAGTCTCAAATCTGATCATCAGGATCTTTTGAGGAGTTTTACTTTCACTGTATCTCAGTGGAGGAATGATCTTCACAAGCCTCCAAAACATCTCACATCTTTTGAGGAGCGTTTATTTGTTCATCTCTCAATCATCATTGGATTGCATTGCATTACATGTTTGGATCATTTCAATCTCAGCTTACTAAGACATATTATTGGAGATACAGGGTGAACTGCTGTACTGTAATAAAGATCTCATTGATCAGAATTTCCTCATATAAACATCAGCATCTGCAGCAAATTGCAGATTTGTACTTTTGGGTAAAATAAAATAAAATAAAATAAAATAAAATAAAATAAAATAAAATAAAATAAAATAAAATAAAATAAAATAAAATAAAATAAAATAAAATAAAATAAAATAAAATAAAATAAAAGCAAAGCCTGATGTGTCAAATATGATACCAAACATTCAATTTTGTCTAAACTTTCAATAAACTGCTCCATTAATTCAATTAAATTTTTCATTTAAAAAAAAAAAAAAAAAACGAAAATAAATAATTATGTATATATATACATGTTTGAGTTTGCCTAATATATGTGTGTGTACTGTGAGTACATTATTATGTATATATAAATACACACAAATCACAAATTAATGTATATTTTTAACAGAAATGTTATTTATGTACAAAATATTTGCATTTATATATAATATAGATCATATAAAAATTGTAATAATACATATACTTGTAAATATTTCTTAAATATATACATGCATGTGTTTGTATTTATATATACAATTACACACAGTACACACACATATCAGGCAAACTCAAACCTCTATCTTGTATGTGATTAATTGTTTGACAGCCCTATATATATATATATATATATATATATATACAAAAACTTACATTTTAATGAATATTATTATTATTATTGCTATTGTTATTGTTATTATGTTGCTAAACAGTATATAAAAGATTGAAATTATATATATATATATATATATATATATATATATATATATATATATTATTATTATTATTAATTAATATTGTAGTAGATATATAACATATACAACCTTTGATGTTTAACATTACATTAATTAATTATGAATGAAATATTTTTTAATTTATTTATTCATATTCAAATATTACACAAGTTAATTTAAATGTAACTAATTTTTAATGATCTATTAGTATGCATATTTCACTGTTAGTTCATGTGACCCTGAACAACAAAACCAGTCATCAGTTTTTTAAAATTGTGATTTATACATCATCTTTCATTTCATGTATGGTTTGTTAGAGGGTGCAAAAAAAAAAAAAAATTCAAAATATTGAGAAAAATTGCCTTTAAAGCTGTCCAAATGAAATTGGAAATTGGAAAAGCAATGCATATTACTAATCTAAAATTAAGTTTTGATACATTTACTGTGGGGAATTTACAAAATATCTTCATGGAACATGATCTTTATATCTTAATGATTTTTGGCATAGAAGACAAATAGATCATTTTGACCCATACAATGTATTGCTACAAATATACCCATGATACTTATGACTGGTTTTGTTAACAAATGCAGTTGACTAATGTTAAAAAATTAAATGTTATTATTATAAAGTGTTACCAAAATAAGCATGTCCAAATGAACTAAAACTGAATTGAAACTAATAAAAATTAAACTGAAACTGAAACTGAACTAATCTGACATTTAGCAGACCCTTTGATCAAAGCAATTTACAAAAGAGGAACAAAAGTAAAAATCAAGTTTATTACAAAATAAAAGTCATCAGGAAGCAGGGAAGCGCTTTACCAGGGTCTGAGCAGATCCAGCGCTTCAGAGAACTTGTTGTTGAGGACGAGGTTGAGGGCCATGGTGCACTCCTCTATAGATGTACGCAGGTCCATCTTAGACGCCCTGAACACACACACACACACACACACACACACACTCAATGAGACCTGCAGCAATCAGGCCGATGGTCTGATGTGTTTGATTCACACTAATCAGATACTCACACTGGGATGCGATCGAAAGCATCTTCAAAACAGTCCTGAAACAAACAGAGCAGATCATGAACACAAACACGTTTGATCATGTGACGCTCTCTAACATACATGAGTTCAGATCAGCTGTGAGTTTCACTAACACACTGTCTCTATTTATAGATGTGTGGTTATGTAACTTAATTTAGACTGTTGCTAACCTTCATCTCTGTCTTTATGAAATTAATACTTTTTTTTTTAACAAGGATGCATTAAATTGATCAAAAGTGACAGTAAAAACATTTATAATGTTGCAAAAAAATTCTATGTAAAATATATACTGTTCTTTTGAACAGTAAAAATAAAAATGAAAAATAAAATGTATGATGGTGTCAACAAAAATATTGTGCAGCACAATTGTTTTTAACGTTGCTAATAATCAGAAATGTTTGTTGAGCAGCAAATCAGAATATTAGAATGATTTCTGAAGGATCATGTGACACTGAAGACTGGAGTAATGATGCTGAAAATTCAGATTTGTGATCAGAAATAAATTACAGTTTAACAGATACTCACATAGAAAACAGCTATTTTAAATTGCAATATTATTTGACATTTTTTACTGTATTTTGATCAAAAAAATAATAAATAATAATAATTTGGCATGAACCAACATATCAAGTGTCTAAGAGAAATTAAAAATATTGAAAAATGTAAAACTATTATAAAAATATTTAACCCCTTAACTGTCATCCCCCATTTTTGAACATAGACATGATAGTGCAAACTTAAATTGTTAAGTTTATGAACATATTTATGAAAAAACCTAAACTGTTATAACGAATGCTTTTGAATAAAGGCCTAAAGTTGGTCTCTTTTTAAAGGAGACAATTAACAGATTAAGTGAAATCATTTTAAAAAAAAAAATTAAACTATAAAAAAAATTGAAAAGTTTAAATTTACTGTAAAAATGTACTGTACCATTATAAAATAAATATTTTACAGTTTTTAATCCAAAATTGCTATAAAATTAAAGCCTCCTGTTATGATGTAGATCTTTCAAAGTGCACTCTTGCTGTAAATTAATGTATTAGTCTTAGACCTTTCCAGTGATATATAGTTTGTCATAATTAGATTAAATTGTAATCTAATGAAGGCGTCAGCTGACAAATAATCAAAAACAGTAAAAAAAAAAAAAAAAAAAAAAAAAAAAAAATTAATTTTATAAAAATTACAAATTATTTGAAAAAATTTTAACATAAGAAAATTATAACTATATTCTATGTATATATATATATAATTATAAAATTATATAGAGTTAATATGTGGTCATATTTGACTGAGAATCTCTCTCACATAATAACCTGTCAGGCGACTCATTATACTGTGATTCTTGTATTTCTAGCTCTGTTGAATGAGGAATGTGGGACCTGTCTGGAATTACAAAGTGTGTATTAGTAGTTTATTTAGTTTTTCACCTCAAGCAATTACTTTACACAACGCTTTGTAATTCTAACCACTGCTGATGATGGTGACCTTTTACAGAGACTCACAAAATCACAGAATCACAAAAAATCCAGCAGGTTTCAAAATAGAAATGTCCAACAAATTTAAATTTATTTTTGAAATTTTATGCCATTTAAAATGATATTACAGACGTTCGCTGTCATTATATCAGGCGTCAGTGATCCTGCCCTACAGACATCCGTCATTAATAACTCCACATGATAATAAAGAGCATGATAATGCATTAGGACTCATGTAAAGAGTGTGCTACTGTCATTAATATTTAACTACATCTGTCAAACCGCAGCGGAAACAGCAGCGCTTAAAACACAAGACATGCGTTATGAATGAAAGAGCAACAGTGTTTTAATGTACTGTACATTAGTAAATATTTTATAAAGACGACAGCACTGTCCTACAATGACATAATCTCACAAAACAGCTTTTTTCAGATGTTTTCATAATATTTTGATTTTGTAGCTGAGACAGACACACACACACACACACACTAAAGAAAGATACATGGGTGTAAATGTGTTGCAACTGATTTTTATGAATGACCAACACCCAAAGACACCTGTGTGCAGTTTATTTGTGATAAAACAAGAATTGACCTGCAATCAGACACTGAGTCACTGTAAACCAGTTTGCACTTTCAAACTATTTAATGCCTTATAAACCTTGTGTGTGTGTCTTTGCTAGGGGATTGTGTGAGATTGTAAATCCTCCGTTTTTAAAATCAGACATGGGTGTTTAACATATGAAATTTTCAAGATTTTACATTACATTTGTTGTTTCACCATAGTTTATTTTTATAGAAGGCCTTTTCATTATTGACTTATTAGATTAAAAAACAAGCTGGAGAAGAGATGAAATGCCAAAAAAGAAGAGAAAGAGGTTTAAGAAAAGAAATAGTCACACTGTGAAATATATATATATATATATATATATATATATATATATATATATATATTATATATATATATATATATTTTTTTTTTTAACATTTATGTTACCTGAACTAAACAAAACCAACATTAAATAAAACGTAAAAATTATTTTAGCTAGTTTAACATTTTATTTTCTTTCATTTTAACTTGAAGTACTAAAATAACTAAAACTGAAAAAAAAAAAAAAAAAATGATACACATATTAAAAAAAAAAAAAAAATCGAAAAAAATTTTTTAAATAAAAGTAAAAACAGAAAATATCAAAAAATCTAATTCAAAATACTAACAAAAACTATAACAGCATATTAATGATACTAAAATAACCAACTAGAAAAAAATAACTCAAACATTTTGACGTGCACTTAATTTTTACTTAATCTGTTAACGATTTTATTTAAAGTATGTTTGAATAAATCACCAGCCACTATTTAAATGTTTACATTTTAATAATGAACTGCTGCCAGAGCTGGGTAGATTACTTACAAATTGTATCTGTTACTGATTCCCAATTACATGAGAAGAACTACAGTCTGTAAAGTAATCCATTACATTACAAATGTTAGGTAATGTAATCAGATTACTTTGATTACTTTTAAATTACTTCTGACCTAACTCGTTTATCACATTAATTTAAACAGGGCAATCTTGTACCATAATCATGTAAAAATACAAAGAGTGAGAAAATATATTCCTTTCAAGTGCGTTAAACATTATATTACATCAAGGTTTCCCAAACTGGGGTTCGTAAAGGAACTGCAGGTTTGTGAGTTTAATGAAAGGCTAACAAGTAAATAAATCATAAAAATGTACAATTGAAAGAAATCATTTTAAAATAACAATCAAAATAATTCACTTACTAAAAAAGAAGAAATATTTTACGTTTACCCGGATGCCATATGAGCGTTAAACAATGTCAGAGAAACGTGAAGATGCAAGTGATATACTTAATTATTAAAATATTTATTTTAAAATCTCAAGGGTACTTAAAGGGGTCACTGATTATGATTTCACTTTTTTAACTTTAGTTAGTGTATAACGTTGCTGTTTGAGCATAAACAACATCTGCAAAGTTACGACGTTCAAAGTTCAATGCAAAGGGAAAGATTGTCTTCTACAGGATTGCTGATTGACCACCCCTTTAAAGTAAATATATTAGGTGAACAAAAAGTTTGAGAATGCCTGCAAATAAGAAATAATGAGAATTTGTGCATTCTAATGAGTTTGAAAGACAAACGCCTTTCAATAATACATAATAATACATGGTTAAATAACCTACTGAGTGAAAATTCAAATAAAAATTAATGTGTTCATTGATCAAATCCATTGACTAAATGCTGTCGGCAATGACTAATGACTAGACTATGTGTGAATGTCCACAAAACTGGTCTTTCTGAGTATATATATATATATATATATATATATATATATATATATATATATATATATATATATATATATAAGCGTTAGACTATTTTAGAAAGAAAAATTTAAAAGATAAAAAGGAGGAATTAGAGAGTCATTTATTGCAATTGTGTAAATCATACAGTATGTAATCAAAAAAAGTAACTGTGGTCTGATTACGAGTATTTTAAAATGTAACTTACTCTAATTACAAGTACTTAATCTTTGGAATCTGATTACATAATCCAGATTACATGTAATCAACTACTACCAGCTGACGCAGAAACATAATTATATCATTAACCCTTTAACTGTCACCATCCACTCTGTGGGACGCCTCAGTTTATATCACCGTATTACAAATAAATCCTAATCTAGTCATGACAAACTATACATTGTTGTAAAGGTCTAAGACTCCTAAATATATATTTTACCATATTTTTGTGTTACAAATTATGTAGGAAAAGTAACAGATTAATCAAGAGTGCAACTTGAAAAAATCCACATCATGAGTTCTGACCTTTGTCACGAAAGACTTTCTTTGTTTCCTTTTTCCCTTTCACGCTTTAGAAATCATAAGAAATTATATATCAGCGCAAAACTTAAAATCTCAAAATTCATCCTTTGAAAGGCATTTTAAAATCAGACATTGCATTACCATGGAAAATGTACATCAGAATCATATTACAAAATGTTTTCATTCATGAATTATAAAAATGTAAGTCTGGATAGTGCATTTTTATGTCTGTGTTTAAAAATGGGAGTGACAGTTAAAGGGTTAAATATAAAAACTGCCTTAAATGTTTGTATACAACTCAGTTTTTGAGTGTTTATTATATCTAAAAAATAAACAGCAATTTAACTTACTAGTTTGGACTCATTTTAATATGATAGTAATTTACCAAGTGAGGGGGATGTTTAGTTGAGAGAAGAAAAACTGATGCGTTACCTGATATATATTCAAGGGAATCAATATCGAAACGAATCAACGGCATGTGAATCAGAATCATAACGAATCGTGAAACTGTGACGTCACAGAGCCTTAAAAAACAATCAGACACTGACAAACATCTACGGGAAAATCCTAAGCAATTATATAAGCATTTCAAATGAGTACCGTCACGAGGACTGAGTTCATGGTCTGTTTTATGAGATGCAGAAATGCTCTTAGTTGCATTTAACAGCTCAACAGACAAACGAATTAACGTGTGTGTGTGTGTGTGTGTGTGTGTGTGTGTGTGTGTGTGTGAGAGTGTGTAGTGTAATGTTGTAATGGCATAAGTGGATTACACGCATTAGGCTACAGATCAGCAGCTCAAACACACACACTCATTCATTCTCAGTGAACATGCAGTAATATCTGTGTCTGATCAACAACAGACAGTCTGCAGTGGAAAAAACACAAGGTCAGTGAGTGTAACTGGATCTGCTGTGCACACACACACACACACACACACACACACACTCAGTGCCTCGGGTGTTTATCAATAAATAAACACCATGCAGCGCTGAGAGACAGAGATGCACATGGCACACTTTAAAAGCCTTTCATCAGATGATCTCAAACACACAGCGCTGTTATGAGAGTGTGTGTGTGTGTGTGTGTGTGTGTGTCTTTCAGGATAAGTGGTTACCACAACCGGCGGGCTGAAGCACCTGGTTGCCATGGAAACATTTCTGTCAGGTGACAATGTTAGATAAGAAATGACGTGATGCAGCACTGATGGATGCTATATCACACTTTTACTGTAGTTATGATAAGCAGGGTTCCCACACCTTGGTTAATTTCAAATTCAAGGAACTTTCAAGGACTTTTCAGGTCCAATACCCTCAAATTCAAGGACTTAATGTGGGGACACATTTCAAGTGAGAGCAGGGTTACATTGTGTTACCTTGTAAGATACATTGTTACAGTTCTCATGTGTCAAACACAACTATGCAAAAAAGCATTTTATTCGAACTTCACAGCCTATTTTTGCAATGTTTCACAGTAAGTCTGTGAAACGCTGAGGTGCCATAGTAGTTTTGTGCACACATGAATGTCATGGCAACGTACAACACAACGTACATCACGCAGGAAACACTTAACGTAACGTGTAAATGCACGTAAGGAATGTAAATCGAGCAAGCTAGTATGCATAGGAGACGAAGTTTTGTGAAATAACACATTATCGGACTTTCAAGGACCTGTAAATATGTATGTTTATTTTCAAAAACTTTTCAGGGCCTTGAAATGTTTTTTCAGATTCACAAACTTTCAAGGACCCGTGGGAACCCTGGATAACATATTTCCTCATAAACACATCCAAAACATTAAAAAAAACAAAGTTATTGCCATTAACTTTTACAATGGAGACACCAGTTATAACTACGGTATCTACCATGAAAACACCAGTTATGATTGTATCCATGGTAACAATACCACAATATTCTCTGAAGTAGTCCTGTAGAGATACACAGTGTTGGGGAAAGTTACTTTTAAAAGTAAAGCATTACAATGTTGCATTACTCCTTAAAAAAAGTAACTAATTACGTTCATTTGTTACTTTTTATGGAAAGCAATGTGTTGTTACTTCTGTGTTACTTTTTAAAATCTGGGCTGGGCTTTCTTGTTTGTTTTTAATATAAAAAGTTTTATTTTTGGTAAACATAAAAGCCGTTTCACACCAAAATTAAATGAATCAGCCTCAGGCTGAAGGAATTGTAAATTCACATCTGTACAGTAAAACACAGGAGAAGAAAGTTTAACACACTTCAGCACAAATGTTAGGTTATCTAAAGTAATTTTTGCTTATTAGTATCACTGAATTTAATAATCGAAGCTCAACAGCAAAAAAAGATTTTTTAAAAACATAAAGGATATTTGTGTTATTTATACCATTTGTGGTCTTGGAGCACAAAACCAGTCCTAAGTGGCACAGGTATAATTGTAGCAATAGCCAAAAATACATTGTATAGGGCAAAATTATCAATTTTTCTTTTATGCTACTAATTACGTTAATTTGTTACTTTTTTTGGAAAGCAACGCTGGCTGGGCTTTCTTGTTTGTTTTTAACATAAAAAAAGTTCTATTTTTAGTAAACATAAAAGCCCTTTCACACCTGTACAGTAAAATGTGGGAGAAGAAAGTTTAACACTCTTCAGCGATAAAAATAAAAATGAAACACAAATGTTAGTTTATCTAAAGTAATTTTTGCAAATCATTAGGATATTAAGTAAAGATCATGTTACATGAAAATATTTTGTAAATTTCCTACCATGAATATATCAAAACTTAATTTTTGATTAGTGATATGCATGGCTAAGAACTTTAACTGAACAACTTTAAAGGTGATTTTCTCAATATTTAGACTTTTTGCACCCTCAGATTCCAGATTTTCAAATGGTTGTATCATAACAAACCATACATCAACAGAAAAGCTTATTTTTTTCAGCTTTCAAATGATGTATAATTTAAAAAAAAAAAAATTACCCCTATGACTGGTTTTGTTGTCCAGGGACACATATTTGCTCCTAAACACATCAACAACACACAAAAAACATAAAATTATGATATGAGCCATGAACTTTTACCATGGAGACACCAGTTATGAAAGTAACCATTGTATTGCCATGACTATATGAGATGGAAACATGAATTATGATGGTAAATATGGCACATCTACCATGAAAACACCATGTTTGATAGTATCTTCGGTAATAATACCACGACATTCTCTGAAGTAGTCATGTAGATGTTGTGTACCGAAGATTAAAATTATCGCTGTATCATAGAGGCAGAACAAAAGTGAATGCACTTCGTGCTCAACCTTTATGACGTCACGCCGTTGCATAATTATGCAAATGACGTTTACCTGAACACACACGCACATTGTAATTGTCATTTGTCAAAGAGTCAGTATGTAATTAAATCACTGTATGTCTAACGAGTTACGGAGAAATCTAGACAAACACTCGGCGACTTCCGCATCTGAGAGGTAAAGAGCCCTAGTAGTGTGTCAGCGTCTCAACACCTAATGAGCTTCCTAAATAACGTTAGCGCAGCTCCGGCGCGTTCGTCGGGGCCAAGGCGTCTTCATCGTCAATATCGTGACCTAGACTGTACGTAACGCGGTCTAGTTCGGATCTCACTGCGTTTGGAGATAGGACCGGCGTTTGCGGGTAGATATCTGACACTCACCTCCTCCGGTTCCGCGCCGTCCGCTCCGTTACCGACCCGAGCCATGGCGCTTGATTCCCTGAGATCGGCGCGGAACGTTTGCTTACATTAACAGTCACACATCTGGATCCGTCCGGGTTCTCCGCTTGTTCGCTGCTGAAGGCGGTTCTTCGCGGCGGACTCGGTTCAGCCTCTCCGTTACGAACGCCGAATGTCGTCGGAGGTGTGACGTTTGGCTCACCGGACACGCCCACTGAGCGGAACCCGGCTACGCGCCACGCACGCGCTTTGCGATTAGAAACTGTGTGATAACATTTATAATTCAGTTACTCATCCAGAGTGTTGGTATATCTGTCTATTAATAAATAATTACGTAATTTTGTTTTACGCAACGGTTTGAAGAAACAGGACGGAGAATTACCGGTCCTACTATGGTGACTCCATTGCTCATGAATATTAATCGAGTCATGCTGACTTTGCTTGGTAACCTTCCTGACACATATCCTGATTAATATTCATGAGCCGCGCCTCGTCCACAGCAGGCTTCGCTCATTGGCCAGCAGACTTGCGCCCGCCTACCGACGCCAATCGGTTTGGCGCATGTCACGTGACGTATTTATAATTCATGAACTCAGGCTTTGCCATAGTAGATTATTAAACTCAGCGGAGGTGATTTTGGAGCCACACGCTTTTGGTTACTGCGACACACTCTTGGTTACTGTAACACAGGAAATAGTGATGAATTCACTGCTCAGAAATTAATGCAATCAGATACAACAATAATTTACCAAATTTTTATTACAATATATGCTGATAAATTCAACATTGACTTAAATGGTATGAGATGACTGGATGGTTTCAATTGATTTCCTATTGAACTGTCACCAAATGAATTGCAGTGGTCAAAATATTTAAAGTATAGTGAATTAAATATAGAAATTTGTTGCTTATTCTCAATGGAAAAGTGCCCAAGCAACATTGCTCAGAAAATATGCCCCGTGTGTCATTAGTGTCGTCTAAACATGGCTAAAGGCGCAAAAAGCGAAGGAACAGACCGATTCAACCGAAGTCATTTACGCAGAAACCGCTCCGATTGATTCAAACTCGATTCACTATAGCAAAAACCAGATCGAAAGAGTCATTCATTTTGGAATTTCGAATCGAAGCGCGGATCACGAATCATTTGATTCAGATCAGAACTTTTTTTAGGCGGTTGGCGAATCATTTGATTCAGATCGGAACTTGGAGCGCGGTTCGCAAATCATTTTATTTAAATCGGAACTTTTTCAGGCGGTTTGCGAATCATTTGATTAAGATTGGAACTTTTTCAGGCGGTTTGCGAATTATTTGGTTTGATCGGAACTTTTCAGCCGGTTCGCGAATGATTGGGTTTAGACTGAAACTTTTTCAGGCGCTTCGCGAATCATTATTCAGATCCAAACTTCGAGCTGGGATCGCGAATCATTGTTTTTTTAGATCGGAACCTTTTCAGCCGGTTCGCGAATCATAATTCAGATCGGGACTTTGGAGCGCGGATCGTGAATCATTTGATTCAGATCGGAACTTTTTCAGGCGGCTCGCGAATCATTATTCAGATCAGAACTTCGAGCTAGGATCGCAAATCATTTTATTTAGATCGGAACTTTTCAGCTGGTTTGCGAATCATTATTCAGATCGGAACTTTGGAGTGCGGATCGCGAATCATTTGATTCAGATCGGAACTTTTTCAGGCGGTTTGCTAATCTTTTGATTTAGATTGGAACTTTTCAGATCGAGACTTTAGAGTGCGGATCGCGAATCCTCTTTCTTTCTGTCTTTACAGTACAATACATCAAACCATTAAGGCAGTACAATCATAAACACAAAACAAAGAATAACAGAAAGAAAGAATACACAGATAAAAATCTCTTCATGATGTTATTACAGTGGTAACTATGGTTTTCTACTATGGTCGTATTGATTACCATTTGTATAACCACAATTTTACTGCAAACACCATGGTTAATTTATGGTTAGTGTAGCAAAACCGTGGTTAATTTGTGGTTATCATGGTTTAACTATAGTAACCAATGTGTTCGGTATTTTTTTTTATTTTTTATTCATTTTGGTAATAAAACCATGTTAATTTTCGTAAGGGATAAAAAAAATACTTCAGGATGAACTGAGCATTGGATAGTTTCCATATACTTGTCTATATAAACTCTGAATAATCAAAGAAGTTTTATAGGCAGATTTTTGTTTTGATGAAATTTAACAACAGGAAACAAATGAATGAAGTTATATTTTGCTCTATTCTCTTTTCAATCCAGTCCAGAGAAAACATCTTTACAACTGCTGCTGTAATGTTGGTTTTACAAAATCAAAATGGTGTAATTATTATCTCATAAATGTATCAACATAAGCTCTCTATGAGTTATGAATTATGAGATGTTATCTACCACAGCTATAAAGACTAGATGACATGAACCTGGTCAAAAGTCTCATAATGCGGAAATGTTGCTATAGTGAAATAGAGAAGGGTGTTGTCTGCTGTTACATCCTCAAAATCTTATCATCAAAATCAATCCTTCGCCCAAGATGAATGCATAAAAAATAAAAGTCTCACAAGCACCAGAGTACTGAAGATCAGTTTAATGCACTGTAATTTCACTGTAATATCGACACAGGAAGCACATGCAAGTGCTTTATAATACAAATCTAGGGGCGTCTGAGCACGACAGATAATGCTAGAACGTGTTACAGCTTAATGTATTCATCAAAGACAGCGTTTGGTGTATTAGCACCGGTTTCGGATCAGATCTAGTGTGTGTGGTCCAGATATAACTCAAAGTGTTACTGTATGAATATAATGTAGCTGCCCTGTGTACAAACACACACAAATGAACAGTTTAATGCTCGGGTTTAACATGTACTTGATTGTGTCACATCTTACAAACTGAACAGAGAACTCATGTCCGTCTGGGATGCATCGAACTAGATCTGTTGTATTTTCAGACACTATTTAGGCAAATTTCCCTTGAATAGCTCAGACCGTAACTGTAGCTAAAGTCTGTATGTTCACAGCCGATGTGATTTAATGCTCTGTGATCAAAGGAAAGGCATAAATCTGAACAATTCTTCCTGTCAGTCAGCATCAGAATCAAATCGGACCAGATCACGAGATCTGAATAAGTGAAATCAGAGCATGTTTGATGATGGACTGACAGGAGAAACTCTGTTTCAGACCTTTATTAGTGTCTCCATTTCTTTTTCTGCAGAAAGACACTCATCTAAAGCATCGAAAAAACAAAAACACTGATGTCAAGGCATTGGGATTCATCTATGACGCCTACTGTAGAGATCCCAGATGAGCTGCTGAAACACTGACGGCGAGAGGAACCTGCGATTTACACTAAATCCTCACGAGGAATCGTACTTGGACGGTCAAAACGCTCCTCTTAACAGCGTGAATAAATAACTGCAACGGCGACCAGATAAAAATCTCTCCGACAGGCGGATAAAAAGCCTGATTCCAGAATATCAACACAACAATAATAAAAACAAGACGTGAACTCCGGCGGTTTCCTCACGTCAGCTCCTGTCCGCACTGAAAACAGATCAGAGATCAGTCAAACCATCGGCAGCTGTTTAACGTGTCTTCTAATGAGTGACACGACATTATATTCAGCAGTGAAAACAGAAAAATAAGCAACAAATTAATGCCAGGCTGTTCTGGAGTTCTGAAAGGAATAGTTTACCCAGAAATGAACATTTGCTTAAAATACTTACTAATGGATGCGAATGGGTGCCGTCCAAACAGCTGATAAAAACATCACAATAATGCACAAGTAATCCACACCACTCCAGTCCATCAGTTAACATCTTGAGAAGACAAAAGCTAAAAGAAATCCATAAAGACGTTTTTAACTAAAATCCTATCATAATCCATAATAACGCTTCCTCCAGTGAAAAAGTCCATCTCCTGTTGTCTCTCACATCAAAATCCAGCCACATATTTGTTTAGAGCTGTTTTGGCTTGCAAATCTGTGCAGATTTCTCTCCTGATTCAGACCAGAGCACTTTTTCACTGGAGGAAGCGATTATGGACTCAATGTATTTTAGTTAAAAATGTCTTAATGATGGATTTATTTCATATTTTTGTCTTCTCAAGAGGTTAACTGATGGACTGGAGTGGTGTGGTTACTTGTGTGATGTTTTTAATCAGCTGTTTGGACTCATTCTGATGGCACCCATTTACATCCATTGGTGAGCAAGTGATGGAATGACACATTTCCCCAAATCTGATGAAGAAACAAGTTCATCTACATCTTGGATGAACTAAGATTAAAGACATTTTCGGAAAATGTTTATTTTGGGTGAACTATTCAACAATAGGTTGTTCTGATACCAGCTAGACAGCAGACAGTGAAGGTCACTATGATGATGATGTCATACCTGTGAGGCACGGCTTCAGTGGTTTGAGGCGCTTGTTTCGTATCTTGGGTCTCTCCGCAGACGCTCGTCGGACTGACAGCTGAAAACAAACGCAGAGACTCACGGTTATTAGCACAAACTTGAACTAACATAAAATCTATTAACTGAAATAATTTATACAGCCAATAGACGACTATAAATAATTACATTATATTAAAATAATGTAACTTTTAAATCAAAATGCTAAAAACACATTAAAATCAAGAAAGGAGAAACTATTTTTAAAGAACATAACAGCGTTATTGTAGTAACTAAAACCATTAAAATAAAAAAAATAAAAGTAAAATACTTGTTTTATACTTCTGTTCAGTTTAAAAAGTAAATACTTCTGTTACTCAAAATAAAAACAACTTTGACTGAAATAAAACATTTAAAAAAAGGGGTTTTATAAATATTTCTTCAATAAGTGTTATTTAAATGTATTGGTTTTAATTCATTTTGAAAAATATATACAATTATTATTTTTAATTTACTATTTTTTTAATAACTTTATCTAATATTTATATTTTATAAATATAATATATAATTATATATAATTCTGTTTCAAATAACAATAATGGTGTTTTTAATAGCTTAAGTTAACTATAAGAACCCAAATACATGCTGTTCAAAAGTTAGGAATCTGTAAGATTTTTAATGCTTTTTTAAAAAAAAAAAAAAAAAAAAAAAAATCAAGGCTGAATTTATTTTATCAAATACAGAAAAAAGTAGTAATATTGTGAAATATTATTACAGTTTAAAATAATGTTTTTCTATTTTAATATATTTTAAAATATAATTTATTCTTATGATTTTCAGCTTCATTACTACAGTCTTGTGTCACATGATCCTTTAGAAATCATTCTAATATGCTGATTTGCTGCTCAACAAACATTTCTGATTATTAGCAATGTTGGAAACAGATGTGCTGCTTAATATTTTTTTGCAACCTGTGATTCTTTTTTCAAGACTCTTTGATTAATAAAAAGTTTAAAAAGCATTTATTCAAAATATAAATGTTTTCTAACAATGCAAGTTTTTGCTATCACTTTTTATCAGTTTAACACATCTTTGGTAAATAAAAGTATTAATTTATTTAAAAAAAAAAAAAGAAAAAAATAATTTAATGACCACAAACTTTTAAAAGGTAGTTTATATTGTTACAGAAGATGCCGACTTTAAATAAATGCTGTTCTTTTTAACTTTTTATTTATTAAAGAATCCTGAAAAAAGTATCACAGATTCTAACAAAATAAGCAGCACAACTGTTTTTAACATCAATAATAAATCAGCATATTAGAATGATTTCTGAAGGATCATGTGACTCTGAAGACCGGAGTAATGATGCTGAAAAATCAACTTTGCATCACAGGAATAAATTACATTTTAAAACATTCACATGGACAACAGTTATTTTACATTGAAATAATGTTTCACAATATTACTGTTTTTTTCTGGATTTTTGATCAAATAAATGCAGCCTTGATGAACCTTTCTTCTCTAATGAAGAAACTTCTTTAAAAAACAAAAAACATTAAAAATCTTACTGATCCCAAACTTTTGAACAGCAGTGTACATATTCATATGCTTTATTAATAATAAATTAAAATAAAAAATAATACAATGAAAAAAAAAATAAAGCCCATCAGGGTGATCAGGATCACATGAACTACTCATTATAAACACACAATCATAACATCGATTGAGTGTGAAGGACTGTATTCTGTGAGCAGAGCGATGTCAAACTAACAGAGCTCCGCAGGAAATCGCTGCTCAATTATACTGCTACTGACCAACCACGCTCAGGTATCCCAGAGGGCCGTGTGCTAATCCGCATGAGCTCTGATGAGTGTGTGATTACCTGATCCGGCGTCCGTCTCCCTCTCCTCCTGCAGCGAGTCGATGTACTCCTGACTCAGAGTCTCGTCGGCGTCTCCGATGAGGTAGATGTTTTTAAAGCGATGATACAACATGGAGGCTTTAAACATGATCGCCTCGCTGCCGCGAAACCACCGCATCTGACCGCACACACACACACAGACACACAATATGTGTGAGACTGAACTCCATTACTCTGCACCACTGAGCATCTTCATATATATGTACCTTTCTGAGCGTGTCGATGAGCTCGCTGTGGTTCTGAATGTTTCGAGACGAGACGGGGACGGTGCTCAACTCATCCAGAGCCAATAAACACTTACTGACGTCCTGCGAGAGAGACGCACAATAATTAATAATCATAGCGAGGTCAGTGAGGAGCAGCTCTGAGTTTATGATATTAAACGGGTTCATACTGGATTTTCGAGGGTCATTGAGATTCTGATGTCACCGTGTAGCCGGTAGAGCAAAGAGTCTGTGACGGACAGAGAGTGAGCTGAAACACACAAACACACACACACAGTTAGAGATCTACACACACACTCATGTTGATTCAGTGTTGTCTGAGTTTATTGTGTGCGTCTCACCTTTATGCTCTTCCTCTCTGCTGCTGCTGTTGTTCTGCTGCCTGTTGAAACACACTCAGTTAATGACTGATAACTATAACCATAACTATTATGATAACTAGAATAGTAACAACCATAACTTTTATTGCTATATGATCATATTAAAGATCAACAATAACAATACTATTAATGATAATACAACAACTATAACATAATATAAAACAAATGTGTTATAGCTATATCAATATCATTAAGTACAACTACACCAATAACTAGAACATTAACTATAACATATACCAACTATAACTATAATAACTCATGATAACGACAACTCTTATAACAATACCATTCAGTATGTCAATTATAACATTGTTTTTTATTAATGTAATAATATTCATGAAAATTATACCAATAACTATAAAGAGGACTACAACAACTACAACATTAACTATAACAATAACTATATCAATAACTATTATAACGGCAAATAAAAACATAACATCAAGTATAACGATAGTAATGAAACTGTAACAATAACGATAATGAATACCATCGTAACAGTAACTATAACAATAAGGAAAGCTATATCAATAATGCTAACTATTATAACTATAATAACGAGTGCCATTATAACTTTAACAACAACGATAACTTATGACAACTATAATTATAATTACAACAATGAATACAACTTCATAACTATAACAATAATTATTGTAACTAACAATAACACTGACTATAAACAGTAAATACAACAGCTACAACAATAACTATAAATTTAAATATAACAATATTATCATTAATGTTATCACTACAGTCATGGCTGTTGTTATTACAGCTATAATGGCGTCTATACTAGGGGTCGACTGTTTTTTAGGGCTGATGCCGATAACAATTCTTGCAGATTAAGTAGACTAACTGTCTGGTGTAAAAATGAAAAACAATGTCAAAACTAAAAATAACAAGGGCTCTGACAAAGACTTTCTTTAAATGCTTTTATCGACAAATCAGTTTAGAAAAATGACAGATACCGATAACTATAACGAAAGCTGTATCATTAATGCTAACTATTATAACTATAATAACAAGTGCTATTATAACTTTAACAATAGTGATAACTATTAGAACAACTATAATGATACCTATAACAGTAACTATAACAAAAACTATAATAACTACAATGATAATTACAACAATGAATACTGTTATAACTTGTACAACACCACTATAATTATTATAACTAATAATAACATTGACCATAACAATAAATACAACAATAGCTTTACCAATAACTTAAATATAACAACATAATTGTTAATGTTATCATTATAGTTATGGATGTTATTATAACTATAATAGCATCTATACTAGGGGTCGACCGATATGTGTTTTTCAGGGTTGATGCCGATACCGATTATTGCAAATCAAGCAGACCAATAACCGATATTTTGAACAGATATCCATGTCTGGTTTACAAATGAAAATGAATGTCAAATTCAAAGGCTTTAACAAAAACTTTTTTAAATGCTTTTAAATTATTTCATCAAAAAAAAAAATTATTTAAAAATGACCAATAACCATATAAATGCTTAAAGGAGAAGTCCACTTCCAAAAAAAAGATTCACAGATAATGTACTCACCCCCTTGTCATCCAAGATGTTCATGTCTTTCTGTCTTCAGTCGTAAAGAAATTCTGTTTTTTGAGGAAAAAATTTCAGGATTTTTCTCCATATGATGGACTGATATGGTGCCCCGATTTTGAACTTCCAAAATGCAGTTTAAATGCGGCTTCAAACGATCCCAAATGTGGTTGTAAACGATCCCAGCCGAGGAAGAAGGGTCTTATCTAGTGTAACGATCGGTTATTTTCATTAAAAAAATACAATTTAAATACTTTTTTAATTTCAAACGCTTGTCTTGTCTTGCTCTCCCTGAACTCTGTGTATTCTGGTTCAAGACAGTTAGGGTATGTCGAAAAACTCTGATCGTATTTTCTCCCTCAACTTCAAAAATTTCAAAGTCATCCTGCATCACTGCAGAAGTACCGACACAGTGTTTGCAAAGCGAACATGCAAAGAAGATCAAACACCCTTAACAACAAGGACGATTTCGAAGTTGAGGGAGAACATGAGATGGGAGTTTTTCAACATACCCTAACTGTCATGAACGTTTCGCTAGAAAAGACTCTTCTTTCTCGGCTGGGATCGTTTACAACCACATTTGGGATCGTTTGAAGCCGCATTTAAACTGCATTTTGGAAGTTCAAAATCGGGGCACCATATCAGTCCATTATATGGAGAAAAATCCTGAAATGTTTTCATCAAAAAACAATTTCTTTACGACTGAAGAAAAAAAGACATGAACATCTTGGATGACAAGGGGGCAAGTACATTATCTGTGAATCTTTGTTTTGGAAGTGGACTTCTCCTTTAATATTAGCCAGGCCGTTTATACCAATGCACAATATCATTCTGTTTATTCTAACCGCTGCAGTTTTGTTGCCTGCTGCTGTAAATGCTCAAGCTCATTAAGGTCAAACGGATTCTGATTGGCTGTCAATGTTTTTATCGTTCACCATCTCTCAAATTTATTCCAATGACATTGTTGCACTTTGTTGTTATTGCTACAGTACTGTTCTCTTAGCATTCACAGTTATAGTTATAGCTCTCGTTCTGTGTGAACAGGGTTTATGATTAGACTTGATGTAAATATCAGCCACATTCAGTGACTCATCAGTGCTGACTGATCTCACTCACTCTGTGCTCCTGCTGTCATGTTTTCCATTCTGCTCCAGATCTTTCTTCTCCTTCCCCGCTGTCGTTTTGACCAGGGAGCGGTTCTCGCTCTGGGCTCCGCTGCTCTTCTCGGGCTGTTTCTGCGGCTCCTCGAGTTGCGCCGTCAGTTCTGTGCCGGTCTGTGTCTTTCCTCTGGTGGACGTCACCAATCCTTGCAGGGACTTCAGCACGCTCTGCCTCTTCTCGGCCGGGATCTTACTCTTCTACGAGACACAGACACACAGACAGACGTCAGACCGCTGCTCCTCCACCGTATCTCTAAAGTGCTCTCGTCCGCTCTCACCTCTTCAACTACTGCTTTCTTCTCCTCTTTTGGTTCGTCCTGCTTTTCAGGGATGATCGGAATGTCACTGTTTGTCTGTTTGGGTTTATTCTGCGTTTCTTTCTGTTCCTTCTTATCTTGTGTGTTTATCTTGTTGACCTCGCTCTCCTCTGGTTCTTCAGGGGCAGGCGTCTTCTCTGCTGTGAGCCGTTTCCTCTTTGAATCTGTAAATTGAGCAAATAGATTTTTCTTCTACATTTTAAAAAGCAAAATTCAAACAATGAATTCAATTGGTTAGACAATTTTTTTGTATATATTATTATAATAATATATTTGAGTTCATTTTTACCCACATCTACTGTATTGCAGCTTTAAAATAATTCATAAAATAAAATGAGTAATGTCTTTCAAACTGATTTCATGTCAGTTGTAAGACTTCAGCTCACCTGCAGGGCTGGAGGGGGCGGAGCTATCAGTCACAGGAAGAGGAACACGAGCGTCTTCCTTCACTTCAGATTCAGTTTGCGAGCATTTCCGTTTCCGAGTGGGCGTCTTCACCAACGTTGCAGTGATTTCTTCTGTGGTTTGGGGAAGATCTGCAGAAGAGCAGGACATAGAGCAAGCAGGGCTTGATTTGATTGGTAAAAAGTGAGTATGATATTATTCCAAAATAAAAGTTTGGTTTAATCTGAAGAAATTATGGCTGAAATAGATTATTGTAAAGCATACTTCTCAAAGCAGTAATACAAATTAAATCAAAACACCAAAAAAAATTTTTTTTAAATAAAATGGAAAACACAGATTTAGGGAAAAAATATAACTCAATTTGATTAGACATGCTTTTTGATGATTAGAATGTAATTAAGCCATTAAAACAGAACTTCAAAAAATAAATAAATAAAACAGAAGCAAAGAATTGAATGGAATTTGATTAAATATGCCTTCTGAATAATAATGTTTAAAAAATAAAATTATTAAAACTTAAACAGAAAGAATATCACAATTTTTCTTTTACATTTTAACAGTAAAATTCAAACAATGAATTCAAATGACCAGACAATTGATTACTGTTTTTAAACAAAACTGCATTTTTAAAAAAGGAATATCAAATAAATTTAAATGGAAAATATGGAATTTGGGAGAAAAAAGAATTTTGGGAAACAAAATAACACTGTTTCACAGGGTTCTAAAAATGTCATTTTTGTTACATTTTGATAAATTGTATCAATTTCATTGTTTCAAATAATCAAACATGCGTTTTTTAATACTGAAATTTAATTTAACCATTAAAATGGAATCCAGAAAAAATAAAATAGAGGGGAAAAGAAAAAAAAAAAACCTTGGGAATTTGGGTAAAACTGCCAAAACGTTATTTTTTTTATATTAGTACGATAATATAATTTAGCTAATTTTTACCTGCATCCACTGTATTGCAGGTCATAAAATAATTCAAGTAAAGTCTTTTAAACAGATTTCATGTCAACCCTCAATTATAAGACTTCAGTTCACCTGCAGGGCTGGAGGGGGCGGAGCTCTTCGTCACAGGAAGAGGAACACGAGCGTCTTCCTTCACATCAGAATCAGTTTGAGAGCGTTTCCGTTTCAGAGTGGGCGTCTTCACCGGCGCGGCAGTGATTTCTTCTGTGGTCTGGGTCAGATCTGCAGAGGAGCAGGACATCAAGCAAACAGGACTTGATTTGATTGGTAAGAAGTGAATATGATATTATTGCTCAATATTTTTTGTCCCTTTCAGTGTTAAATCAACGTTAATACTGCACATCACCAAAATAAACGTTTGTTTTTTTAAAGAATATCACATTTTTCTTCTACATTTTAACAGTAAAATTCAAACAATGAATTCAAATGACTAGACAATTGATTATTGTTTTTAAACAAAATTGCATTATTAAAAAAGAAATATCAAATAAATTTAAATGGAAAATACAGAATTTGGGAGAAAAAAAAAAAAGAATTTTGGGAAACAAAATAACACTGATTTATCAATTTGAATTTGTATCAAACTGTATCAATTTCATCATTGCAATTAATCAAACATTCTTTTTGATTAACTGTTAAAATGAAATCCAGAAAAATGAAAACAGAAAAAAAGAAATCCAGAAAAATTTAAAGAGGGGAAAAATTCTAGCTCATAAAATCCTTTATGAGTGTTCATGTCAACACTCAAATAAAAGACTTCAGCTCACCTGCAGCGCTGGAGGGGGTGGAGCTGTTTGTCACAGGAAGAGAAACATGAGCGTCTTCCTTCACATCAGAATCAGTTTGAGAGCGTTTCCCTTTCAGAGTGGGTGTCTTTACCGACACCGCAGTGACTTCTTCTGTGGTTTGGGTCAGATCTGCAGAGGAGCAGGACATAGAGCAAGCAGGACTTGATTTGATTGTTAAAAAGCGAGTATGATATTATTGCTCAATATTATTCATGCCTGTCAGTGTTACATCAACGTTAACACTGCAAACCCACCAAAATAAAAGTTCGGTTTAATCTGAAGAAATCACAGCAGAAATACATTTTTCAATACGTACTTCCCAAAGTAATAATAAAAATTAAAATCACAACACAAAAAATAAATAAATAAATAAATTTGGGAAAAATATAACTGAATTTGATTAGACATGCTTTTTGATGATTAAAATTTTATTCCAGCATTAAAACAGAACCTTGAAAAAAATAAAACAGAAGCAAAAATTTAAATGGAATTAGATTAAATATGCCTTTTGAATAATAAAGTTAAAAAAATAAAATTATTAAAACTTAAAAAGTTTTTTTTTTTTTTTTTAAAGAATATCACATTTTTCTTCTACATTTTAACAGTAAAATTCAATATTCAATATTGCTTTTAAACAAAATTGCATTACTAAAAAGGAATATCAAATTAATTCAAATGCAAAATACTGAATTTGGAAGAAATTCTGGGAAACAAAATAACACTGATTTCATAAGGTTCTAAAAATGTCATTTTTGTTACATTTTGACAAATTGATGTTAAATTGTATCAATTTCATTATTTCAATTAAGCAAACATGCTTTAATTTAAGACTTAATTTAACCATTAAAATGAAAAAATTAAGAGTGAGAAAACCCCCCCCAAAAAAACAGAATTTGGGTAAAAGTCTCAAAATGTAATTTTTTGTATATATCAGTATAATAATATAATTTAAATAGTAAATAATATAATAAATAATATATATAATAATAATTAATATATATATAAAATAATATAAAATAATATAATTTAAATAAATTGCAGCTCATAAAATAACTCAAGTAAGGTCTTTCAAACAGATTTTGTGTCAAAGCTCACTAGTAAGACTTTAGCTCACCTGCAGGGCTGGAGGGGGCGGAGCTGTTCGTCACAGGAAGAGGAACACGAGAGTCTTCCTTCACATCAGAATCAGTTTGAGAGCGTTTCCGTTTCAGAGTGGGCTTCTTCACCGAAGTGGCAATGATTTCTTCTGTGGTCTGGGTCAGATCTGCAGTGGAGCGCGTGACCCTCAAGGGCTGGAGGATTACAACACCAAAAAAATAAATAAATAAAAAATAAAAATCAACATCTACAACTCATTTTCCAATATAAACCAGGTCAAAAGTTAATAATCTTGCATCACACAAACCTTCTTGTGATTTTGAGCATCTATCCGTTTCTTGGCAGTTGAAATGATCTTTCTGTTCAGTACGTGTTTCCTGCGAGTAGAAAACGTCTTCGCTGCGGCAGCTCGCCTTGCTAAAATGATCTTCCTGGACGGCAAAATCCTCCTTCCTGCAGTGACCGTCTTCACCGACGTCACTCTTTTCACAGGCGCAACTTTATCTGTCCGTCTCTCATCTGCCGTGGCGGTCTTCGCCGTTGAATCTCTTGAGCGTGTTGACCTCGTTACAGTAGTTTTAGCATCTGTTGGAGTATCTCTCTTACGTGGCGTCGCTCCGTTTGAATTGTTCTTCGGTGCTGAATCCTTACAGGATCTGGTCTGATTCTTGGCTTCGCTCGGCGTGGCAGATTCAGACTTTGTTTTACTGGTTTTCACAGGAGTTTCCCTCTTACGTGGCGTCGCTGCGTTCGAATCGCTCTTCTGCGCTGAATCCTTACGGGACCCGGTCTGGTTCTTGGCTTCGCTCTGATTTTCTGCTTTCTTCTTCTTCCTGTCTTTCAGTTTCGTCCGACTCTCCGACAGCCGTTTCACCAGCGCTGCTTTCTGTCACAAACACAAAACTCATTTTCCAGTGGATTTAAAACAGCAAACAACACAAACTGTAACACTTAGAGATGTAACGGTACACGTATTCATACTGAAAAATTTGGTACTGGTCTTTCAAGTTGGCATGCATGTGTTTGTAAGAATCAAATCCACTTTTGCTTCCAGCTAAAACACGAGTCCATAATCCATAATAACGCTTCCTCCAGTGAAAAAGTCCATCTTCTGTTGTCTCTCACATCAAAATCAGGCCACATATTTGTTTAGAGCTGTTTTGGCTTGCAAACGGTGCTTTATCTGTGCAGATTTCTCTCCTGATTCAGACAAGACCACTTTTTTACTGGAGGAAGTGTTATTATGGCCTCATACTTTAGTTGAAAACATCTTGATTATGGATTTGTTTCAGCTTTTTTCTTCTCAAGATTTTTACTGATGGACTGGAATGGTGTGGATTATTGTGATGTTTTTAATCAACTGTTTGGACTCTCATTCCGACGGCACCCATTCACTGCAAGGGATTAAAAATTTTAAAAGCTATTTTTTCCCTTTACTGTAATGAAAAAATACCAAACCATGATTTTTGTGTACCGTTACACCTCTAATAACGATAATTATAAACACTGACCTTTTGACCTCTGAGGCCCACACCCGGGTTATTCTCGATCTCCCACATGCCCTCCTCGAACCCGCCCCGTTTGATTGGCCGGCCATACTTATCTTTGTTTGGCCAGTAGGGGACGATGTCTTTGGGAAAAAGGAACGTTCTGGAAGAGGACAGAAGGACTACTAGTTACTACTAAACACTGCGCTGCCTAATAGTAAATAACACAGAATGCATTTTACATTTATGCATCTGGTAAATGCATTATCGAAAACAACTTGCAATGCATTCAAAGTACTGTATATATTTTATCAGTTCATGCTTTTCTAAAATAAAACACATGACATATTCATTTAAGCACTAAAGAGTTTTTTGTTTGTTTTTATTTTGTTTTATTACCATATAAAACATATACATAACATATCTTTGATTTAATGTGCTTTTTTTTGACTCAGAATGAGTGTGTGTTTCGTGTTCACTCACGTTGAATGTGTTCCATAAAAGAAGATGGGAATCTTATTTTTGGGGGCTTTTCCTTCACCAATCTGAGTGGCATATAAAATAACATATATGTATCAGATATTATATGAGTCAGATTTTAATTAAACTCACTTACATATAAGATTGTATATGATATGATATATGGATATGCCTTATATCTGCTGTATATAAACTCACCCTGGCAGGCCAGAAAGGATAGCCCTTCATCTTAGCAAACACTATGTCCCCTGGAATATAATCTTCTGTGGTCTGGTCAGATGTCATCTTCATCTGAGAAAATAATAAAGGGTTAATTAATAAAAACAACACACATTATGTGTCACACAAACAATAAACAAAACACCCGACCAACAAATCTTTCCGATTCAATTTATGATATTAGCCTTATGGCCATAAACATGCCTCTGTTAAACAATAATAAGACTTTAACATCATTCCATTGCTATCGACACTGAAGTAAATAAAACGTTAGCCGTGTTTAGCTAGCTCAGGCTAACACAAGCATATAGTGTGTGTTTATAAACTCACCTTCACTCCCTTCTGCATACCTACTCACTCAGAAACCACTCTATAAACAGTCAAATTTCAAAAAACAAAACGGAAAACACGTAAATTAAAAATATTAGCACGCAATGAATGAAAGGACGTGGAGACCTGCATGAGAATGTGTGTCTCCCCTCAGCGCCGGTGGAATAGTTTGGTCCGCCTCCCGCTCACTGAGACTGAGGAACGTACCACTACGTAGAAAGGGGGATGGGTGTGTTTGCAATTATTCAAAATATAATTAACAACAGGATTTCTGCCCACTATTAAGCTTGGGTATTACCTATTTTTGCATATATGTAATTATCCGCGAAGTTAAAATTATATTCGCAAATTGAAAAGCAAACTTGCGTCATGGTTTGTCAACATCGGTCGTTAAATAGTTAAAATTCAGCGGAAGGAAGCGGCAAAATAAAAACGTTTGAAATATTTTAACCCTTTATTTTGTCATCTAACAAAATAAACAAAACATATACGCGTAAATGAAAAGCAAACAGCGATTCATGTTTTGAGGAACATTTCGCGGTGTTTTTCGCTTGTGGTTGTTGTCATGGTGAGGACGGAGGAAATATGGCGTCAGATTCAAACAGACGCTGAAGGAGTTTTACAGCAACACAGATTTTAACATTTTAATGTCATTTCACGTCAATATTTCGTTAAACACGGATGTACGAGCATCACAGGCCTTTAAATAGTAAGTTGGTGTTTAGTTTTGCTCATGTTATTTTGAATTAACCTTTTATCGCCTTTAGAAACAAACAACGTGAATTTCATTTAGTTCGATTCGAGTTTTTAGAGAGAGTTTTACTGCATGTATTTTAATAAACTACGTATATATAAAACGTAGTTTTTGTCAAACGCAACTAGGTTTAAATACGGCTTTAAACCGTTTTTGTGTGTCTTATGTAATTATATTGATTTGTTTTTCATTTTCCCTGTCAAAGCTCATCGTAAATGCATCTGGAACATTCGTGTATTTTGTCGTAGACATTTTTGGTAACTTTTTAATTGAAGCCTTTATATAATGCATTATAAATGCATTAATTAGTGCATCTTAATAATATATAATAAATTGTATGAGCCCATGAATAATGTAATACTTCATAAGACTTATATATTCATTGTTACACCTTTAGAAAGTAGAATATGTTACAACACATGACAAACAAGCAATTTAAGATGTAACAAGGAATCTGAAAATGCCATGATGCATTTTAATTTTGGATGCATTTATAATGCAATGCATTACAAAGTTGCATCCTGAATACCTTATAATATATTATGAAGTGTTACCACCATATTTGTTTATTTGTTTTGCAGATCTCAGATCCGTAACGTAACATCGACCACATGCCCAGCGAATCTGCCCGTCCACGCCATGGCAAACGGGTCAAACATAAAGACCCCGTTTCCACCCTGCGGGCGTCTCACCCACGAGCCGTGGCCCCGACTGCACAAAACTCACAGGAAGAGATCAACAGGTTCCTCTGAGACTCTTTTGCGTGTTTCTAACATGTTAGGATGCATGCATGCGACCTCACGCTGTTGTGTTTGCAGGCTCAGAGATGTGATCGATCGGCTGCAGAGAGACAGACGGGACGGTGAGAGACGGACGGGTGACGATTTTACTCTCACAGCTGAGCTGAGGTGGAAAATTAACCAGCTCGAAAAGGAGAAACTGGAATTTGCTTCCAAAAATAATGAAGAGGTACCTAACACTAATTAAATATATTAAATAAAATTAGAATAAAGAAAATTAGAATAAATATCATTATATCTTTAAAAAATAAATTTTGGTTTATGCTAAAAAAAAAAAAAAAAAAAAAGTACAAATAAATAGCGTAAAAAAGTGTAAAAAATTATTTACAAAAATAAATATTACGTCTAATTAAATAGAATTAAAATATTAAATATAATTTCAATAAAAAAATCACTTTTGATCTATGCATTCGAGCAATAACAATTATGCTTTGTTTTGGTGCCTTTGTTACAGTGCACTTATACATTTAAGTAACATTAATACATGTTACTTAGAAATCAGAAGTATAAGAATAGTGTAAAAATAAATCAAGTGTACAAATGAAAAAGTGATCAACCACAATTTTTGCAATCCACTTGACTCATTTTATTACTTAAATAGAACTAAAACATTAAATTAGAATGAATAACATAATTTAATAATCATGTAAGTTAAAGTTAAATGGCCTATTTTCACTTTATCACTTTATTTTTTTATTTTGTTTTAATGCATTTTAATTTTTTTTTTTTTTACTTTTTATTATTAATTAGTTAACGCTTTATTTTACACTATTTTACTTGTTACACATTACAATTTCTTACTACAGTAATAGCAGTAGATTATGCAGAATTATATGCTATATGCTACTGACCCTAAACCAAACATAATTTTATAAGCACATTATTAAAATTACTCACTAATTAAATGTATAATTACACTGTACACTTATTCTCCAAATAAAGTATAACTTTATATGGCTAATAATTTTAATTATGCATGTTATGGTTATTTTATGATTTTTAATTTTTTTTTTTTAAATTTTATGTAAGACTCTTTGAATTATGATTGTGTCTGAAGTGTGCTTTATAAATAAATTTATTTTGATTTATAAATAAACTTGTTTTCATTAAATTTGATTGGACTGCAGAAAGACATTTTCACATAATTGGTTTATAAATGCAGATTTAACAATGATTTTCTAGAAGATAAAAGACACTGCGACATAAAAACATTTTCTTGACTTTTAAAATAAATGTTAATTGAAATAAAATAAAATAAAGTATAAGAAAACCAGCTAGTTTCCAAAGCATCATTTCTCATTTTAATTTATTTTAACTTGAAGTACTAAATAAACTTAAAGCACATTTAAATAAAAATGACAAAAACACAAAAAATTGAATTAAAGAAGTGAAAAATGAAAACAAAAAATATAAAAAAAAAATTCTAATTCATATATTAACAAAAACTGTTATAGTATATCTCTGATACCAGAATACTTGTATTCACACTAGAATGTTGTTTACCTGCATTCGTTCCTGATGTCATTCCTCAGCATGAGTGTAACGCGTGTTCCTGCAGGTGTCGCAGTACGAGGCGCAGGTGGCGCGGTTGCGGGCGCAGGTGGAGCGCGGTGAGGCACAGAGGCAGACAATGGAGTACAACGTTGCTGTGGTGAGAAGAGACGCGGCTGTGGAGAGGAGGAATGCTGAGGAGAAGATGAACGACCTAAGAAACGACAACCGCAGGCTGGATGGTGTGTGTGTGTGTGTGTGTGTTTTTCACAGACCTGCAGTCACCTGATGTTTATTATTTATGCAAATGCTGAGATATTTCTCAAAATCACAAGCTACATTATTTAAAAACTTATTTTGTTTGGTTATTTAAGACTTACCTTAATGTAATGAAAGGATTATTCCGGGTTTGTGTGGGAATGACCATAGTATGATGTTGATATTGTGTGTGTGTGTGTGTGTGGGTGTGTAGTCCTCAGCTCAGAGCTGCGTCAGAGAGTGTCAGATCTAGAGAGAGCTTTAGAAATAACGCAGCAGGCACGTGAAGATGACCTTAAGGGCCTCCACACGGAGCTGCACGAGAGAGACCGTCTGCTGCTGAGCGCAAATGCTGAGAACGACCTGCTGCAGGCCGAAAAGAGCCGACTAGACACACTGATACAGGTACAGAGAGTTTGAGATGTGTCTGTCATAAAAATGTTATATGAAGTTTTGGGTTGGTACGATTTTAATGTTTTTGATGTCTCATCTGCTCACCAAGGCTGCATTTATTTAATCAAAATACAGTGGAAATTGTGAAATATTTTTACTATTTAAAATAACAGTTTTCTATTTGAATATATTTTAAAATGTAATTTATTTCTGTGATCAAAGCTGAATTTTCAGCATCATTACTCCAGTCTTCAGTGTCACATGATCCTTCAGAAATCATTCTAATATGCTGATTTACTGCTCAGAAAAACATTTCTGATCATTATTAATGTTGAAAACAGTTGTGCTGCATAATATTTTTGTGAAAACCGTAATCTTTTTAGGATGCACAGATGAATAAAAAATGAAAAAGAACAGCATTTATTTGAGATATAAATCTTTTGTAACATTGTAAATGTCTTTACTGACACTTTTGTGCAATTTAATGCCTCCTCAATTAATGAAAGTCTTTATTTTTTTTTTTTTTTTAAAAAAAACTTTTACTTACCCCAGACTATTGAACGGTCGTGTTTAGAATAAAAAAACATCTGTTATCCAGTGTGAATATTTAAGTGAAATTTCAGTGTCACCTTTGTTTAATTCTTTTCTGTTTGTGTTAACAGGAACAGAACGACACGCTACAGAAGATGAAATGTGAAATGGAGAGAATGAAGAGAGACAGAGAGAAAAATGCGGAGAAACTGAAACAAAAGTCAATAGAACTGAACCGCAACACGGACAGAGAAGAGAAACTGCGCTCTGATCTGGAGGTCAGTTTGATGATTTCACAAATATGTGATTGACGGTCAGTGCCGTCCAATATATACTGCCGTTCGAACGTTTGGGATCAGTAAGATTTTTAATGTTTTTTTTTTAAGAATTCTTATATGCTCATCAAGGCTGCATTGACTTGATCAAAAATACAGGAAAAAAATGTAATATTGCAAAATGTTTTTACAGTTTAAGATAATGCTGTTCTATATTCATATATTTTAAAATATCATTTATTTCTGTGATGCAAAGCTGAATTTTTCTCAGCCATTAGTTTTCAGTGTCATATGATTCTTCAAAAATCATTCTAATGAATTAATTAATTGCTGTTATTATCAATGCTGAAAACAGTTGTGCTGCTTAATTTTTTTTTTTTTTTTTTTTTTTTTTTTGCAACCTGTGATTCTTTTTTTCAAGATTCTTAAGGTTAAAAAGGACAGCATTTATTCAAAATATAAATCTTTTCTAACAATTTAAGTCTTTGCTATCACTTTTTTATCAATTTAACAGATCCTTGGTGAATAAAAGTATTAATTTCTTTCAAAAAAAAGAAAGAATAAAAATGTACTAGTTTATATTGTTACAAAAGATTTCTATTTTAAATAAATGCTGTTATTTTCAACTTTTTTTTGTTAAAGAATCCTGGAGAAAAAAAATCACAGGGATCATGTGACACTGAATACTGGAGTAATGATGCTGAAAATTCAGCATTGTATCACAGGAAGAAATTACATTTTTAAATATATTCACATGAAAAACAGTTATTTTTAATTTTTAATTTTAATTTTTTAATATTTCACGACATCACATTTTGTTTCTGTATTTTTGATCAAATAAATGCAGCCTTAATGAGCATAAGAAACGTCTCTAAAAACCATTAAATATCTTACTGATCCCAAACTTTTGAGCAGCAGTGTACAGTAAATGGTACATATATGTATAAGTTCACATTATTTAATTTTTTTTTTTTTATTCAACTTTTTCTAGTGCAAAGCTTAAACCAAAATGTATAACAAACAGATTATTCTCTCCCCTCCTCAAAAAAAAAAAAAACACAAGGAAATATATTACAAATATTGGCAATAACAATTACAAAGTAGAAAAGTTACGGCAACACATTATTTAATTTAAAGATAATGGTAGGTACATAACAGATGCATAGCTGATGTAAATAACACATGCATTTACACAATTGCTGAAATGACATAGATGTTTCAAATAATTAAAAAAAAATAATAATAATAATAATTTGAAAATTAAATTGATTTAAAGCTGCAGTCCGTAACTATTTTGTGTTCGAATTTTACAAAATGTGTATAATAATCAAGCACATCATGAATTTATTTTCCATCTCTAGACCCGTTTTTACACTAATTGTACGTACAGACAGCCCTCACTGACGTGTGTGACGTGACAAAACAACTACATGTTTGGTTTGGACGGATACATGACAGAGTGTGTAATCGTGTGTACAGGCAGCTCTGCAGAAGGTGAAGGTTCTGGAGCAGAGCGTGGAGTCGGAGCGCGCCGCACACCTGCAGTCTAAATTCAACTCTGAGATCATCCAGGTAACACACGTGTGTTTATGAACGTACATGTGCAGTCAGACTGCAGCTGATCCGTGTGTGTGTGCGTGTAGATGAGGATGAGGGATCTGGAGGAGGCTCTTGAGGTGGAGAAGAGCAGTCACGCTGACGTCTCGTCCCGTCTGGAGCTCCTGAAGCAGAAGTTCGGAGAGGTGGAGAAAGCGTACGATCACGAGAGAGAAAAATCACACGACACGAGCCAGAAACTCACACGGTAAGATCTCATCTGCATTTTCAGAATCATTACTCCAGTCTTCAGTGTCACATGATCCTTCAGAAATCATTCTAATATGCTGATTTGCTGCTCAACAAACATTTCTGATTATTAGCAACAATGAAAACAGTTGTGCTGCGCAAAATTTTTGTGGAAACCGTCATACATTTTATATTTCATGAATCACAGATGAATAGAAAGTTCAAAATAACAGCATTTATTTGAAATAGAAATCTACTGTATCATTATCAGCGTCTTTACTCTCACTTTTATATAGGATTGTATTTAATATAATGCATATTATAACATAAAATATAATGTAATTATAATTTTATATTTTACCTGATTTTATTTATTACTTTTATTATTGATTATTGTAAAGTAAAAATTGTTTTTCTTCTGACTGTTGTGATACTGCTATCTGCGTTTGGAATCATATTTAATTTGGTGTTGATGTGTTCAGGTTGGAGAAGGACTTCTTGACCATGAAAACTGATCTGATTGGTCAGCTGAATGGAGAGAAGGCCACATCTGCTGAGCTGATTGGACAGTTAGAGCAGGAAAGGGCGGAGTCATTGAGGCTGTCAGTCAAACTACAGGAGCAAGAGAAAGTGTGGACAGAGAAACAAGAAAAAAACAGCCAGGTAAACTTTTTTTTATATACATGTTTTGTATATATATATATATGATCTGTAGAAACCCAGCTGAAGTCTTTTTTTTTTTGTGTGTAATTTACAATTTTCTACATAAAATCATCCTTCATAAGGTAAATAATATTCTGTGAAAATAAAACCTTGATATCTTTAATATTGACTGAGTAAGGCCATGTCAAAGATTGAAATCGTAGTGAAATTAATGGTTGAAATCAAACTTTGATGCTTGTTATTGCATAATTAGATTTTAAGCCTTAAGCCCGGGTTTCACAGACAGGGCCACATATATTTATAGAATAAAAATATATACATATGCATTTTTTTCTCATTTGTATTTTTTTTTTTTTTTTTTAATATATATATTATATATTTTTTATTTACCTGTTTTCCTTTCATATTGGCAATATATAACATCAGTGATCATTTTTGCAAACTGATTTAATGTATTATGCTGCAGTTTCAACTGAATTACCAGCCACATCCTTCAGTTTTAACTCTCATTTGTCACTGTTTGTGTGTGTTGTAGCTGCAGGAGGCTCTGGTGTGTGTGCAGCAGTCCTATGACAGTCTGTTGAGTGAAATTGATCAGGTGCTTCAGCAGTATCAGCAGCAGGGGGCGACACACGCTCATAACACAGGTCAGTACAGAACTGATGAACTTCACATTAGTTTATTACTGTGAAGTTGATTTAAAACAATCTGTAGTGTATAAAGTGCAGTAGAAATAAAGGAGACTTGACTTGAAGGTGTTTTTTACGGAGTGTGTTTGTGTTATAGTGGATGGAGGTAAACACAACGCATCTGCTCTAATGGACATTCTGCGGAGAACACTACACTACTACAACACACAGGTACAACATACACACATGCTGAACATGCATTAAATACTGCCTATTTATTAGCACAAAAACACTAATGAAGGAATAAACCGATACAAAGGAATAAACACTTTTTCACCAAGCACATTTGTGACTCAGGACCACAAGACCAGTCATAAGGGTCAATTAAAATAAACAAGCTTTCCATTGATGTATGGTTTGTTAGGATAGGACAATATGTGGTCGAGATCTGTAATCTTTTCAGTTGAAAATCAAAATATTGAGAAAATCGCCTTTAAAGTTGTCCAAATGAAGTTTTATAGCAATGCATATTACTAATCAAAAATTAAGTTTTGATATATTTACAGTAGGAAATTTACAAAATATCATCATGGAACATGATCTTTACTTAATATCTTAATGATTTTTGGCATAAAAGAAAAATTGATCACTTTGACCCATACAATGTATTTTTGGCTATTGCTACAAATATACCTGTGATACTTAAGACTGATTTTGTGGTCCGGGTGATAAACAAATAATAAAATAAAGGTGGATAAAGGTGTTTTCCTTTAATTTTAAATTTTGTGAACAGGTTCTTGGTTATTTTAGAATCATTAAAATACCATTACATTTTTTATTAATATTTAGATTTTTTTTATTTTTTTTTTTATTTAACTTTATTTTAGTTTAACTTAATTTTGTTGCATGTTTTTGCCATTTATATTGTTATTTTTTGAATGTCTAATTTTTATGAATTTATTTCAGTTTTAGTTAAGTACTTTGTTTAACTAAATGAAAATGAGAAATGTTGCCTTGACAATTAGCTGAAATTTAAATTTAAAATTTGAGTTAAAGAGGTTTTTGTTTTATTTTGGTTAGTTTTTGTTTAATTTTTTTGAAGCAACACAATTATTATTTTGTTATATATATATATATAATATATATATATATAATTTTTTTTTTTTAACTGTTTATTTATTTTGTGAACAGCTTCTTGGTTATGTTGGCATCATTAAAATACTATTAAAGTTTTTATTAATATTTTTATTATTATTTTTTTTTTTACTTTTTTTATTTTAGTGAACGTTTTAGTAATTTTGTTGCATGTTTTTACTATTTTTATTGTTATTTTTTAAATGTGTCTATAATTTTTATGAGTTTATTTCAGTTTTAGTTAAGTACTTTAAGTATAACTAAATGAGAATGATAAATGTTGCCTTGGCAACTAACTAAAATTTAAAATTTAAATTGAAAATTTTAAATAAAGAGGTTTTTGTATTATTTCAGTTAAAGTTTTTGCTTATTTATTTCAAGTAACACAAGTGTTTTGTATGGTTTTAGTTAGCTCATGTTTTGCTGTAATAAATCTTGTTAAATTTACTGTGTGTGTGTGTGTGTGTGTGTAGTTGCAGGAGTCTGTGATTGTGATGCAGAAATTGAATAATGAGGTCAGACAGAAGGATGAAACGATCACTGATCTCCAGAGGAACATCCAGGTGTGTGTGTATCATTGTTCTGCTGATCTGCAGACATTTAGGATGTAGATGAGTAAATGCTTTATACTGCAACAAATATGTCTTAGGAAGATATCTTACTAATACAATATCTTTATAGGGTTAATCTGTTTCTGTCTGTCTGCAGGAGTGTGAGGCTCGTGGCGTGTGTGTAAATGACGAGGTTAGGCGTTTGCGTGAGTGTGTCGCAAACGCCGCAGCTGATCTGCGCAGCCTCAAAATGCAACACACAGACACACAAACACAGATGAGCAAACTCCAACAGCAACATCACAACGACCACCAGGTACATAAACACACACAGGAAGTGAGCGTGAAACACTGTTTGCAATGCCTGATATCATTAGTGTGTTATAATTGGCTCAATCATCGACTGTAATGATGATTGTTTAGGAGAAACTGACGTTCCTCCACACGCTGTATCAGCGTCTGCTCGCCGGATGTGTGCTGGTGACGCCGCCGCACAGCATGCTGGGTAGCTTCTCGTGGGCGGAGCTTAGCGCCGTGGTGCAGGAGCACGTGGACGGGCTGACCTCTGACCTCTCCGCAGCCAATCAGAAGGTCAGAAGAAGCTAATTGAAAAGATTTGCACAGATGTTGTGCACAGGTGTGTGTAACTGTTGTGTGTTTCAGGTGTCGTGTTTAGAGAGTGTGTGTGAGGGGAAATCGGCAGCGCTGGAGAGCGTGAGCGCACAACTGAGACAGCGAGAGGAGACCTGGAGCAAACAGAGAGAAGATCTCAACACACAACACACACACCTCAACAAGCAGCTACAGCACAAGATACAGGTACACACACACACACACACACACACACACACACACACACACACACAGAGTCTTCTGTTGTCTGATTGGTAGTTTAGAGGGGTTTTTTTATCCAGTAAAAGCTCTTTTAGTGTAATTGTACAAGCGTCCTCCTTAAGCACGTGTCTTTTTGCAGTCAAATCTTGACTGATTCTTATCAAGTAAATGTCGTAACTGTAGTAATATTTCAAGATGAACACTTACTCAGGGTTTGTACAAGGTGTTTAAAGTTTTTGAATTTGACTTTTTGAAATGAAATGCCTAGAAAACATTTGAAAATATCAATATTCCTGAAGAGGTACTTGAAAAGTGCTTAAATTTGAAGTGTTTCATTATGTCAGTAAGCACATCTCTTTTCAAAAGTCAGATAATTCAAAAAACAGCATACTTTTTTTGCTTATTTTAGTGAGTGTCATAAACTTATCGAGCTAAGCAAGTATTAGAGCAAGTAAGCAAGACGGTGTCGTCTAAACATGGTTGAAGACGAGAAAAGAGGAACAGATGAACCGAATCTATTGAGTCATTTACGCAGAAACCGCTCCGATTGATTCAAACTCGTGACTTCGATCATTCATTTCAAGCAATTCACTAGCAAAAACAAGATCATTTTCAAATTTCGACATCGCTTGTAACGATTTTAAAAAGCACGTAGTGATGGGTGAAACAGCTTTTCGAAACTCCGAATCAGTTAAACCATTGCGTCGCAAAATGATTCACTGTTTCAAAGCGCTCCAATCGGATCGCGGATCGCGAATCATTTGTTTCAGATCGGGACTTCAAATCGCGTATAGCGAATCATTTGATTTAGATCGGAACAGGTTCGTGAATGAATGATTCCGATCCGGTCTTCAGAGCGGGTTCGCGAATCATTTGGTTTAGATTGGAACGACGCGGATCGCATATTATTTGGTTTGGATCGGAACTTTAAATCGCATATCGCGAATCATTTGATTTAGATCGGGTTGTGAATCATTTCGCGAATTGAATGATTCAAATCAAATGGTTTGCGATACGCGATTAAAAGCTCTGATCTAAATCAAATGATTCGCGATACGCAAATTTCAGATCTAAGTCAAATAAATCGCGTTTCACGCTCCGAGTCCTGATCTGAAATAAGAGTTGGCGAATCATTATTCACATCGGAACTTGAGATCACGTGGATGGCGAATCATTTGGTTTAGATCGGAACTTCATAGCGCGGATCGCGAATCATTTGATTCACATCGGTAGTTCGGTAGAATCTTTATTTCTGATTTTATTTCTTAAAGAGTAGAAAACACGTACAGTTATAAAAAACAAAAAGAAAAAAGAAAGTATACACAAATACAAATCTCTTAAGAAGATTAACCATGGTTTTACTACAGTAAAAGTGTAGTATACTGTAGTAGCAATACTTTGCATGTGCTTCTCTTCATTTTTGCCATTTTTTTTTATTAGTACATTTTTATTTATCTAATTCTCTTATTTTATCATTTGAAATTAGAAGACGTAAGTGAGATCTCTGATTGAAGTCCTTGAAAATCAAAAAAGTAGTGCTTAAAACATTTTTACAGTATCTCTGTGAATCCTGCTTGCTAGACTGGAGCAGCTTGGCTTTACTTGATTCTCCATGAATCTTTTTTTTGTCTCAAATCGGATCATCAGGATCTTTTGAGAAACATTTGTTTCTTTAAGCTTTACTTTCACTGTTCCTCAGTGGAGGAATGATCTTCCCATGTCTCCAAAACATCTCACGTCTTTTGAGGAACGTTTATTTGTTCATCTCTCAATCATGTGATTGCACTGCATTATGTTTTGTATCTCTCAGGATCTCAGCAGGCAGCTGCAGCAGGCTGAGGGGCGCGTCCGCTCTCTGGAGCGCGCTCAGTGCGAGCAGGAACAGGAAGTGACGCGTCTGCAGGGCTTGGTGAGCGCGTGCGGCCGCGAGGAGGCGTGTCTGTTGGCGGCGTGCGGCGTGTTGGCGGGATGCGTGCGTGGTCTGCGCAGACAGGTGTGCGCGCTGGCGTGGCAGAAGGCCGTGCTGCAGGAGCGCGTGTGCGACGCCGACGTCCTGAGGTCAGAGGTCGGGAGGCTGCTGCACGCGCTGGGTGACGGTGGGGTCAAAGGTCACGGCGCACGCAGGTTCCGGCGGTGTGTGATCGCGGTGCTGGCGGCGGGTCGTTTGCGTGCGCTGGGACGGAGATCCGCGGTGATGTTCAGGGTCGCGGTGGGCTTCGGCCTGCAGCCGCTCGTGTGTGTGAACGCAGTGAAGCTCAGAGAGGAAGAGGAGGATGACGGCAGCAGGGTGATGAAGACGCTCACGTCCTCTGAGCTGCTCGTGCTCATACATTCAAGCATGGAGGGAGTGCAGCAGGAAATGAACCGAACCGGTGAGAAACACACACACGATACATGATCTGTTAATTACAGAACTCGTAAAGTTTCAGCCTGTAAATGCACATTTACGCAAAATTAATTTCGATCATTTTTGCGGACGGAGGTGACAAGTTAAAAAAAAGTTAGAAAGGTTTATCCAGAAATACTTTCAGAATTTTTATCATGCATTAAATTGATTTTATATAATTGTTATCATTTCTAGTGTAAGTATATATGCATATTTTTGTATGTTGATTGACAGAATTGCTAAATGAATGGAAATGGTAAATTGAGATGATATTGTAGTCATAATTGTTTTTGTTTTTTTTTATTTAAATACGGTTGATTTTTACCACATATATAGCCTTTGCTACTGATATGGTGTTAAATAAATATAAATACACCAACAAAGACCTCAAGGCCTCTCTGCAGTTTTCCACCAAAATAAAAGCTTTATTGTTTAACATTTGAAAGTGCACTGCAAGAAATGCTTTTCTTACTTAATTTTTTGTCTTGTTTCCAGCCAAAATATCAAAAAATTCTTACATTTTTTTTTTTTTAGAATTTTTAGACAAGCTTTTTAGACAAGATTTTCTAGAAAAAACAAGTCAAAATTAAATGAGTTTTTGTTTGAAACAAGCAAAATAATCTGCCAACGGGGTTAGTTAAATATTCTTGTTTTCTGCTTGAAATAAGATTTTGCTTACCCCATGGGCAGTTTATTTTGCTTGTTCTAACCAAACACTCACTTAATTTTGACTTGTTTTTTTCAATTTTTGCTTGTCTAGTAAATCCTTCTTGATTTAGGAATTTTTAGATATTTTGGCTGGAAACAAGTAAGAAAAGCATTTTTTGCAGTGTGAAGGATTTAAAACAAATAATAATATTGTAATTTTACAGATACAATTTTACAGATATTTTATTATTTTTATATTTTACATTATTTATTTTATATATATATATATATATATATATATATATATATATATATATATATATATATATATATATAATTTTTATTTTGTAATAATAAGCTCAATAAAATTCATAATAATAATAATTAGGGTTTTTTTGTTTGTTTGTTTGTTTTGTCATATTCTGTGGGTTCCAAGCAGGGTTACTAGAACTAAAATCATAATTACATTTGTCACTAGAAATAAAATAAACTTTAACTGAAATAAAAAAAAAAAAAAAAAATGAATCGGATTTTATTTCAGATAGTTATCAAATGTGACAAAATAATAACAATTTGAATTTATGGGTGTCAGACTGTGTGAAGGACTCCTTGCGTGTGGCGTCGGCGGCTCAGAGCGCATGCAGGAAGTTGCTGGAGCGGCTGCTGTCAGACGTGGACTCTCAGTGCTGCAGTTATGGGAAGGACTCGCTGGCACGGCGACTGGCTGACGGACTTCACACATTCATCAAACACAGCTACTGTAACAGCAAGGTACGCAAACACAGATATGAAAGAAAACGTTCCAGACTGGCAGGTTTTGTGACACATCTATAATGTGTGTGTGTGTGTGTGTGTGTGTGTGTAGATGATGATGGCGTCTCTTCAGAAGCACATCCTAGAGTTCACACAGCGTTTGCATTCAGCTGAGGTCGAGCGCAGGAACCTGAGACTGGAGATCTCACGCTTAAAACGCACAAACAGCTGCAAAGACACACACACGGTGAGTCACAGCAACATAATGAACACCTGAACTACTACAACCGGTTCATTCATAAGTATTAAGTTGCATTTATTTGATCAAACATACAGTAAAATTGTGAATATTATTTTTATAATTTGAAATGGCTGTGTTCTATGTGAATATCTGTTAAACTGTAATTTTATTATTATGATGCAAAGCTGAATTTTCAGCATCATTACTCCAGTCTTCAGTGTCACATGATCCTTCAGAAATCATTCTAATATGCTGATTTGCTGCTCAACAAACATTTCTGATTATCAATGTTGAAAACAGTTTTATTTTTAACATGTTTTTGTGGAAACCATGAAAAACAACCATTCAAAAAGATACTTTTATTAATCAACGACACATTAAATTGATAAAGTGGCAGTAAAGACATTTTTAATGTTACAAAAGATTTTTTAAATAAATTCTGTTCTTTTGAACTTTCTATTTTCCTGAAAAATAAAATATATGACTGTTTCTACAAAACTATTGTGCAGCACAACAGTTTTCAACATTGCTAATAATCATAAATGTTTGTTGAGCAGCAAATCAGCATATTAGAATGATTTCTGGAGCATCATGTGACACTGAAGGCTGGAGTAATGATGCTGAAAATTCAGCTTTGCATCATAATAATAAAATTACATTTTAACAGATATTCACAAAGAACACAGCTATTTTAAACTGCAATATTATCTCACATTTTTTCTGTATTTTTGATCAAATAAATTCAGCTTTGGTGAGCAGAAGAGACTTCATTAAAAAAAAACAATTTTAAAAAATAATGTTTTCCAACGTTGGATGCTGAAAATTCAGCTTTGATCACAGAAATAAATTACATTTTCACAGATACTCACATGAAAAACAGCTATTTTAAATTGCAATATAATTTCACATTTTTACTGTATTGTTGATGAAATAAATGCAGCCTTGGTGAGCAAAAGAGACTTCATTAAAAAAAAACATTTAAAAAAAAAATTCTGTCTTCAGAAGTTTGTGTTAGTGTATGCATATGTAAAATGTTTTGTTTATTGTGTGTGTGTGTGTGTGTGTGTGTGTGTGTGTGTCAGGCATGTGTTCCCCTCCAGCAGTTTGAGTGTGTGTGTGAGGAGCTCAGCAGTGCCCTACAGAGGGAGCAGCGCGCTCAGGCTCTGCTGCACGATCAGGCCGCTCAGCTGCAGCAACTGGGCCTCAGCATGGAGCTGCACACGGGGGAAGAGCTGGAGAAAGACCGCACACTCGCACAGGCTGTGCAGGTACATACACACACACATACTTCTGTGAATCTTTCAGAAGTGACCCAGGGTTGCCAACTTTTAACTTGGGGGGGTTGGGTTGGTGGCAATCTCGATTCCATATCTATTTATATGTATATACTGTACATATAAGGGCATAAAAATGCAGCTGAATGTTTTTTTAGCACCATTTTAAACTTGGTTTAAATTTAGTATTTGCTTGCATTCATTGTGTGTACTTATATGAGTATCATTAAAAAAAGGATGTAAGTTATTAACTTTTTAAATTTCATATTTAAAAATATAGTGCTTAATCATTTCTAAATATTTGTTCAAATGAAAAACTTAAATAAGAAGTAAGCAGGTATGACCTGCAATATTCTAGATACATGCATATTTAGTAAAGATCATATTTAGATCTCTTTAAAATATTAAATAAATATTATTGAACTAAAATATAGAACATTTATTTAACTGAAAAATAGTTAAGCTGTATGGTCACATTATAAGTAAGCAATACCTGAGGGTTAAATGCAAGAAAACCACATTAACCCTTACGAAAATTAACCATGGTTTTATTATAGTAAAAGTGTAGCAACCATGTTTTTTTAGCGCATTGATTACCATTTGTATAACCATAGTTTTACTGCAAATACCATGGTTAAACTATGGTTAGTGTAGCAAGACCATGGTTAATTTGTAGTTACTATGGTTTTACTATAGTAAACATGTTTTTTTGGTTTTATTTGTAGTAAAAACCAAGTTTATTTTTCGTAAGGGTTGTCTCTCCATCACCCTCCAGCATAAAATTATACTGTAAATGTCATTGATGTAAAAATTAATGCATAATATGCTGTAATGTTTATCAAAAATTTCTGCAAATACTTGTATAGTGAAGCTGTCGACTCTATCCTACTTAAACACATTCAAATGTACTGTCACAATGTTGGTTTGTTTGTAGAGCTCCGTGAATCACGTGACCACGTGGCGTTAACAGAAGCGCTACATTTTACAATTTACGCCACATTAGGTGCGCCAAACGGTTTCTATCGTTTGAATTTAGTATTAAAACTTACAACATCTGAAAGCTGAAACTTTGTTTAAAATCACAAGCAGGGTTGCCAATTCGGCATGAGATTTACATGGGCAGAGTGAGAGTGTGAGACAGAGCCTGAAAGCGTGTCTCACGCCAAATACGTTGAGCGTTGGCAACCCTGGTTTCTAACTGTTGCTGTATAACCAGCACACAATTAAAAATAGTGCAGCACAGTCTTATATTTTTTTAATTTTGTAGCCACAAAAAAAGCACTAAATGGACATTACTGACATTATGTGACTTTTGTTATTTGCTTTGTTCTTTTCATGAAGATATAGCTTTTCTGCTGACATGGCATTACATTTTTATTTATTTATTTATTTTTAATTTTTATTTTTTAGTTAACATTTTAATTCAAGTAACAAAAATATTTTTTATAGATTAAATTTTAGTTTCAGTTTTAGTTAACTATATTAATCCTGATGCATAATGCATAATAATAAATGCTAACAGTGTTTCCCCTAGGATTCCAGTTTTGGGGGTGTGGGGTACATTTTTTTTCGGTACATTACTCCCTGTGTAATAACAAAAACATTTATTTCCGTGAAAAAAATAAGTCGAAAAATCTCTATTTTAACATTTTGAACAACAGGGCCCTACAGTTATTTTATTTTATTTATTTATTTATTTATTTTTTTCAGAAATTCTTGTGTTTTAATTTTTCTTATAATCAAATGCAGGCATTAAACATTTATTTATTTTTAATGAAATGAAAATTAAACCATTTTATATGCTGCCAAACAAACAGTTTTTTTTCTGTTGTTTCTGTTATTATTATAATTTCTGCATTTTATTGTTTTATTTAAATTTGCCAGAAATAGGAATATTCAAACACCTACATTATACTGTACCAAAGTAATACAAGACTAATACATTTCTGTTACATGTTAAACATGACTTTTATTTTGACAGGTTGCCGGTTAGTTTTTGTGTGTATAAACTATGATATGATGCTAATTCTCTCAAATGAAACGGTAAAATTTACATGAAGTGACTCTCACAGCAGTTGTGGAGATTAAGTTCATGCGTTTATGTCGTCATATGATGAGACGCAGAGGCCGAAAATAACCGCGAGCGTCACGTGTGATTCAGTATTTGTGTAGTAAACAAAACCGCGTCTCCGACATTCATTCATACAGACCCAAGCGGAACATAATTCATACTTGAAAAGTCGTTTGCGTTTTAATATCCACAGACACTAGTCCATATCGCGATTCGAATTAAGTGAGGGACCTACTTTTGATTTATTAATCCAAAAATTGACGAATTCTGTGGCATCCTGTGCTATAGAGTAAATCCGTTCAACGGACTCCGCGATCCCGTCCGCGTTTTAGCGGAGGACAAATTGTAGACGCATGACCACGTAACGTTAGAGACCGAAATTACATGCCGTTGTGTAAATAAAATAAATAACATAAGGCTATTTCGTTTGTTTAATAAAAGAACAAGGTATAGACCTGTTCTGTATGAAAGGTAACCTTAAATGACGTCTGTTGCGATCTGGCGCTATATAGAAAATAAAGGGCCGCCCCCCTAATATAAATGGCAGGGGAAACAGTGGCTAAACAATTAAAAAGCTGGATTATTGACGTCACAGCAGACATGAGAATGAAGAATAAATGGGAGTCTTTCTCATTGTCTCGTCAGAGTCTGTCAGACGCCAAGCTGGAGTTGAGGAGGAAGGATCAGTCGCTGGGTTCGCTGGGGAAACGCCTCAGCCAATCACAGCAGGAGAACAAACAGCTACAGCACGACATCGCCAGTGCAGAGAACACACTGATCAACACAGAAAAGTAACTCGCACACACACACACACACACACACACACACACTCAGTCTCCTGCTGTTGTTATACTTTATGTAAGTTATATGAGAACCTGAAATATGCACATTTAACATGCAAATGTGTGTTTATTCTCATTATTTACTGCAATGCAGAGACATTTTTGTCTCCTTTGAGATTAAATATGTATTTGAAGTCTCCATGATATTTTGAATTAATATTTCAGTAATTTAACAACACATTTGCATGTTCATATTGGTCACATGACATGCAGGTAAACGATTACAATATTTAGTTTCTTTTAGGTTTTTTTGTTAGTTTTATTTGTTTTTATTTCAGCTATTTTAATTTCGCATTTTTGTTATTTAATTACAATATTTGTTTTTTGTTTTTTTTTGTTTTTTTAGTAATTTTGTTTTGTTTCAAAAAAATTTCAAGTTTGAAATTTCGGGCTTTTTGTTTTTTCAGACTAATGGAAAGAAAACATACAAAAGACACTGTTAAGTGTTTCTTTTATAGTACTTTATCTATTTGTGTCAATAGATTTCAATTACGATACATATTTTTAAAGGCCGTTTTCTCAAGATTAGTTTTTTTTCCTACATTGAGGCATAAATCTCCATTTCAGCAGCACTTACACACACCAAGCTTTACATTTTTATTCCTGTCTATATCCTGAAGGTTTTCACAGACGGATTTATTCATATATAATTTGCTTGATTTTATATACAGCATTTTATTCCCCCCAAAATTGTAAAAATATATTGTTTTGTCCGTTATGTATTTTCTGAATTATGGAGGGACAAAAATAAGATACCCAAAATTCCCTCTGTTAAAAAAACATTTGACTCCTAATATGTAAAAAAAAAAAAAAAAAAAGAATTTTGAAACTGACTTAATTCAGTGTTTAGATTTTTGTACTAGAAATGTATGCAAATTAGTGCATATTTCAGTAAATAATGCCTCATTTGCATATTTAAACCCAACATATGTAAGTCGCTGGGGTATATTTGTAGCGATAGCCAAAAATACATGCCTCAAAATTATTGATTTTTCTTTTATGCCAAAAATCATGAGAAAATTAAGTAAAGATCATGTTCCATGAAGATATTTTGTAAAATTCCTACTGTAAATATATGAAAACTTAGTAATTAGTAGTATGTATGATTAGTAATATGCATTGCTAAGAACTTCATTTGGACAACTTTAAAGGTGATTTTCTCAATATTTAGATTTTTTTGCACCCTCAGATTCCGTATATTGAAATGGTTGTATTTCGGCCAAGTATTGTTCTATCCTAACAAACCATACATCAATGGAAAACTTATTTATTTCGGCTTTCAGATGATGTATAAATCTCAATTTTGAAAAATTGACCCTTATGACTCGTTTTGTGGTCCAGGGTCACATATAAGAAAACTTGTAACACAAAAAATATTTGCGGCTATCGATTATAATCAATCAACTGGGTAAGTAAGGCAATAACTATTAGTTTGTTTTTTTGACCCTGTTCACCTGCTGTGTCTCGCCTTAAAAACCTAAAAGCTCATTCTGTAAAAAAAATTATTAGCTTTTTAGTAACTCATGAACTCATGCCATAATGCATAAGAATTCCCATTATTCTCAATGAGAATTCTTTATGCAAAATATCACTTCTCATTTGTTTCCTACCATTTCAGATGAAGTGTGAGCTCATGATATTCACTCAAGATCTTACACAGGTTGCACTGTTTTTTTGCTTTTTGCATCCATTTTTGCAGGAATAAAGAGTCTCTGATAAGCTACATTAAATCTGTGGAGGAGTGTTTACAAGAGGCAAGAACATACATTAAAAATATATTTAAAAAAAAAATAATCAAAGATTGTTTTTCCTGTTCTGCATGTCTTCAAGCTTGCTTTTGTTTTCAGATGAAAGATCACGTCATTCTGTCCAGAAAAGCCTCTTCACAGGATGATTTCACCCTACAGCTCTCCAGAATGTCCCTTACACCATCAGACTTGCAAAGTATAATGGGAAACCCAGAGACAGAAGCATGTCAGGTACAAACTCTTGCAAATCACATGCTTCAGGTTAGTATGCAAAGTACATATTGTGCTGATGCACAAGTATGCATGCCTTTGCATACTTTATACTTAGTAAAGTAGTATGACTGCATGCAACTAAGTTTGCATGCTAGATATGCATGCTGTTGCATACTTCATACTTCATTTTAGCATTAGTATGCATGCTGATTCAAACCTCTTTACTAAGTTTGCATGCGAAGTATTCATGCTGATGCATACTTTAAAATAAGTGCATAATTCATGACACAGAAAAGTTACATATTCCCTTTTCCAAAGCAGAATGTGGACTAGGAGTCTCACACTGCGTTTTCTGCCCTACAATACAGAGTTTGGTGATGCGTTTTCTGGAGCTGCATCGGCTGGTGTGCTCAAAAATATCGTCTCAGGAGAGAGAGATCTCATCATACGAGTCTCACATCAAGGCACTGAAGAATGAACTACAGGACGCCTGCCTGCGGGAGAGAAACAGCTGTATACCGGTAAGAGAGTGCTGGAGAAAGAAGTTACTAATGCTGAATTGTAGTACTGATTATTGTAAATGAAAATCTAAAATATATTTAGGTCATGACTGTCAGTTATTTGTGAACTAAAAGGCTGTAACAGGCTGAGATGTTTAGGCCCGTTGTATAAAACTATAAATAACATCATTAAAATAACGCAAATTAATGGCCGTGCATCTTTTGTGGAAGTTTCAAATGATATTAAACTAATATGTTTGCATGGCAATCTTTTTTAAGTGTTAACAGTGTTTTCACTTGTTTGCACATCTCAGTAACTTAAATTGTTATTTTAGTTAAAGTTTAATGTTTTCATAGTATATAAGTTTCAATAATAAAGTAAAAACATTCACTTTTTTGCAGATCAATACATATTCAGTGTCTTCATCCATTAGTATTTTTATTGTAGGATGAAATAGAAAATTGCAAAAAGCATGAACATGGATCATTATCCATAAATCAGTGCTTTTGATATCTAAGTACGTTACAAATCAAGTACTTTTAATATTGAAAAAGAGTAATTATACTTTTACTAAAGTAGTAATTTATTAAGGTATTTGTGCTCTTACTTTTGTAAAATTCAAAACAAATACTTATACTATTAGTGGAGTAATATTTTATTATGGTATTTGTACTTTTCCTCATTTAAAATAGAAAAGGAGTACTAATACTTTTATTGGAGTAATATTTTATTTAGGGTATCTGTACTTGTACTCTAGTAAAATTCAAAAGTATTAATTATACTGTTACTGGAGTAAAATTTTTATTGCGCAATCTGTACTTTTACTTAATTAAAATTTAATATGATTATTAATACTTTCACTGGAGTAATATTTTATTAGGGTATCTCTATACTATTACTCTCTACTTAAGTAATAGTTTATTATGGTATCTGTACTCTATTAAAATAAAAAAACAAGTACGTATACTTTTACTGAAGTAAAAATGTATTATGGTATCTGTACTATTGAAGTAATTTTTTTTAGGGTATCTGTAAATTTACTCTAGTAAAAATAAAAACAAATACTACTGTTAGTGGAGTAATATTTTATTGGTATCTGTACTATTGGAGTAATATTTTACTAATATACTAATAATACTGTTACTGGAGTAAAATTCTATTGTCCAGTCTGTACTTTTACTCAATTAAAATTGAAAACAAGTACTGGAGTAATATTTTATTGGGGTATCTATAACTTAAAAATGAAAATGAGTACTTCTACCTTAAGTAATAGTTTATTATCGTGTCATTACTTTTACTTTAGTAAAATACGAGTACTTCTACTATTATTTTATTAAGGTATCTGTACTGTTGAAGTAATTTTTCTTTTTTTTTATTTAGGGTATCTGTACATCTGCTCTAGTAAAAGTAAAAACGAATACTTATACAATTAGTGGAGTAATATTTTATTATGGTATCTGTACTATTGGAGTAACATATTACTATTATACTAATAATACTGTTACTGGAGTAAAATTTTATTGTCCAGTCTGTACTTTTATCAATTAATGGAAAACGAGTACTGAAGTAATATTTTATAAAGGTATCTGTATGTTTACTCAATTAAAATTGAAAATGAGTACTTATTTTACTAGAGTAACGTTACATAGTTCTGTATAAGTTATGTAGTGTCCGTTAACTCTCTCTCTCTGTTTTTCTGGTAGTTGCTTGCGTCCTCTGAGCCGTCAGCCGAGGTGGATTATTCGACGTGTTTTCTGTCAGACGCTGCGGTCTCACTAAAAGGATCTTCCAGAAACACACTCTCAGATCTCCAGAGGAAAGTCAAAGAGAGAAAACACTGATGAACTGAAGCTGAATCACTGTGAGAGACAATCAACGCTCGCGTTCACAGGAACGTCTCATATTTGTGACACCTGACTTTTCTGTGGATGATGTGTAATAGTGACACTGTTAACTAGTGTTATTAAATCTGCTGTGGTTTATTGATGCTAGTGCTGTACTGTTTCTCACGCTCACATACATGAAACAACAGCGAGGAGAGAGTGGGGTAAGATGTGTCACACCCTAAATCTGCATTAAGCTTGACTTTTCAAATATACACTACCTCCCAAATGTTTGGAAAACCTCATGTTCTTTCTTTGGTCTGGTGCTTATTTAACACAGACGCATTAATGCGTGATTATCTAAGTGACAGTGACTTTGAGTTGTTTGTTTAATCCTCCACTCATCTGTGAAAATCCTCTTTCCAGTCGCCGTTCAGAGATGAGGAGAGACGAACGGCCGTAGGTCTCAGTTCATTTAGATTATCTGACTGTCAGTGGCTGCTTACACTGGCTGCTTGTTTGGGGTGTGTGTGTGTGCTTGTGTGTGCGCGTGCTTGCGTATGTGTAGCAGTAGTATTCCATACATTATGAGGACCAAACGTACAAAAAGGATTAAATACCCCTGCTTTAGGGAAAAAATGTGTACATTTCAAATTCATTAATCTAGTGCACTTTGAGAGTTCAAAATGAAGAGCTCCAACCCATGTTAGTGTGCTTACTGAAACTACTGTTTGTGAAAACATCATCTCATTTTAAATCTAGTGAGATGCTAAAATCATCTGGCCACAAAAATGTTTTCAAGTCCCAAAGTTCCGTTCTGAATCAGCTGATTCACGATACGTGCTTTTTTTTTTCAATTCAATTCAAATCTATTTGTATAGCACTTTTCACGATACATAGCGTTGCAAAGCAACTTTACACCAAATTAAAGTTTTTACAATATATTTAGTAGTAGCTTACAGTGGTGACTGTCAAGTTGATGTACATATGGCAGAGACAATTAATGACGTAATCAAACAGACAAAGAACACCATAAATTAGTAGCAAAATTCGGTAGTGCTGTATGTTGTTTCAGGGTTGGCATCATCTGAAGTCCTCTGAGGGGTTGTCATCATCTTGTCTTAAGTGTTCTGGATCCAGACTGGAGCTTGTGAGTTTCTAGTTACCACGGGATGTCAATCCCATGACAGAAACAGAGAACAGATAGGAACATAATTAGCGTAGCTGCTGTTCAAACCAAGCAAAGAAAGATTTGTTCAACCAGAGCTAAAAGATCAATAATGAACATTTGATCAGATATAACTGCAGGAAAAGTTTATGAGATGCATTATTTGCTTGGCTAAAAAGATGAGTCTTTAATCTAGATTTAAACAGAGAGAGTGTGTCTGAACCCCGAACTTTATCCGGAAAGCTGTTCCAGAGTTTGAGAGCCAAATACGAAAAAAGTCAAATGCTTTGAAATTGCAATCTGAATCAATTGATCCCCGAAGCCGCTCCAAAGTCCCGATCTGAATCAAACAATTTGCGAAGCTGCTAAGTCCCGATCCGAATCAATTAATAAGTGCTTTGAAGTTCCAATCTGAATAAGTTGATTCACAATACATGCTTTGAAGTTGCGATCTGAATCAATTGGTTCGCGAAACCGCTCCTTAGTCCCGATCCGAATCAAATGATTCGCGATGCATGCTTTGAAGTTCCAATCTAAGTTGACTGATTCGCCAACCCACTCCAAAGTCCCGATCTGAATCAGTTGATTTGCGATACGTGCTTTGAAGTCCCGATCTGAATCAAATGATTCGTGATACGTGGATTGAAGTTCTGATCTGAATCATTTGATTCACGATACGTGCTTTGAAGTTGTGATCTGAATCAATTGATTCGTGAAGCCGCACCGAAGTCCCAGTCTGAATCAGTTTATTCGTGGTACAAGCTTTGAAGTCCCGATACCAATCGAATGATTTGTGATAGTGATCCGAATCAAATGATTCGCGATACCCGCTCCAAAGTTCTGATCTAAATAAATAATGACTCGCAACAGACGCTTTGAAGTCCCATTCTGAATCAAATGATTCACGAACCCGCTCCGAATCCCCATCTGAACCAAATGGCTTGCAATGCTCGATTCGTTTTGAGCGTTTCCAAACGGTGAATCATTTTGCAGTCGTTTAACTGATTTAACAGAGTTTTGAAAAGTTCCATTTTACTTATCACCGTGTGCTTTATAAAATCATTTCAAGCAAATTCGAAAACGAATGGATTTTTTTAAACTGGTTTTATGCTAATGTTAGATTGAAATGAATGATCGAAGTCACGAGTTTGAATCAGTCAGAGTGGTTCCAGCGTAAATGACTCACTCATTTGAATCGGTTTACACAACACTTTCAGTACTACTATTGCTTTAGCTCGCTCGATTTTATGAGGTTACCTAAAATAAACGAAAAGGTATGATGTTTACAAATAAAATATTCATATTTCTATTCCGAAGATGAATGCTTTCCACGTCGGAGACATCCAACACAAATCTACGATCATATTGAGGTGAGGTAACCGGTTTACTGCTAACTAGTGAAACACTCCATTAATATGACGAGCTGCAGCTCAAAATACATGTTAGATGGAAACATTGTGCATTATGATGGAATTTGTAGCTTAATTCACTACATTTAAAATAGTTTGAGCTGCAGTTCAGTTGTTGACAGTTCAATAGGAAATCAGTTGAAAGCATCCAGTCATCTCATACCATTTAAGTCAATCTTACATTATCAGTATATATCGTAATGAATATTTGAGACGTATGTGATTGTATTAGTCTATATAGAGTGATAGTCATGTAAAAAGAGCAAATGGACAGCAAACAGGTGAAGTGTGTTGAGTTGATTTACTGAGAATGATTCAGTTGTGTGGTGTGTTTTGTTCAGTGTTCATGAATCAGTGATGTCTGTTCTTCCGCTCTGCAGGATCTGCTCATGGATTACTGTATCACTGGAGATCTGAGTATGTTTGGTGATCCTATCTGGAGGACGTGGCTTCTACCTGCTGAGATGCTGATGGCCATCGATTCAGTCCACAGACTCGGTCGGCTCCGTGCACACAGATATCTGTACTCACACTGATCGCATCACATCATTGGTCATCAAACAGATAGTCCCGCCCCCAAACTCACATCATTGGTTGAGTCAGAAGTTGATGGTCAGAATGAAACTTCATCTCCAGATGCTGATTCAGACTCAAACTCTGAAACTTGGGAGTGTTGCGCTGAAGCATCAGTTTATCTGACGTCTCCTGTGAGACACGAGGACTGATGTTCAGTCACGTCAGCAGCACACGAGATCCACAGAGGCTGTTTTCATGATCTCTGGAGGATCTAGTTGAGCTTCAAACTCAATGTCCTGATTACAGACACACTCCTGAAACAGAAAAACCCTGGAAAATTTAAATTCTGTCATACTCAGTGTCATTCTATTATAACTTTTAATGTTTTTTGAAAGTTTGGGGTCAGTATTTTTATTTTTTTTTTTTCAAAGAAACTAGTACTTTCATTTACCAACGACACATTAAAATGATAAAAAATGCCAGCAAAGACATTTATAGTGTTACAGTAGATTTATACTTCAAATAAATGCTGATCTTTTAAACTTTCTATTCATCTGTGGATCCTGAAAAATAAAACATATGACATTTTCCACAAATATATTGTGCAGTGCAACTGTTTTCATCATTGATAATCAGAAATGTTTCTTGAGCAGCAAATCAGCATATTAGAATGATTTCTGAAGGATCATGTGACACTGAAGACTGGAGTAATTCATTTTTGCATCATAATAATAAATTACATTTTAAAACATATTCACATAGAAAACAGCTATTTTAAACTCAATAAATTTTACTGTATTTTTGATCAGATAAATGCAGCCTTGGTGAGCAGAAAAGACTTATTTTAAAAATATTTAAAAAATCTTACTGACTCCAAACTTTTGAGTGTGTGTGTGTGTCTTTAAGCCTTGAAATAATACTGTAAATGTCTCTCCTCTGGTCACTGGTGTTTTTAAGAGGATCATGTGGCCGAACAAACTAACAGACTCCGTTTGTCATGAATGTGAAAGAAGTTAAAAGCAGCTTTAATCTCACGTCTGATTAAATGCCGTTTCACAAACACACTGTCAGCCGTTTTTGCTGTAACGACACATTTCGCTGCTTAAAGTCCCTTCGTCCCATCATTATGAATACATGAGCGTTTACAGTCATTACTGACGCTTAACGCATATAATTATTACAGTCTGATTAAGTCCAGTATGAAATGTCAGTTTACAGCTAGCGGCTTTTGTTCCTCGACGTTGAAAAGTTAAACATGCAACCGGTTTAGAAAGAGCAAGAGATTTTTAAGGTTTTAATCATATAATTTTGGTAAAACATGTTAGTTTGAAGTGAAATACACTTTGATTTCTCAAAACTTTTAGTCGTAATGTTGGTCACACAGTATAAAAGTGTTTGTCAGCATGTTTGAGTATTTGCTGGACCATAAAACAGCTAAAGAACTCATTGGATGGTAATACAGGTCTTTTTTTATTATTTAATTTAATTTTATTGTTTTTACACCAATGTTTATCTTTATGTCTATCTACCTTATTTTTAACATAAGAGCTTAAATGTGCGAGACTTCCGGTCTCGTTGGCTTCCAATTATATTTATCGTACAAAAACAGTCCTTTATGCAGCTTAATATCACAATCAGGGGTTCAAGTGCGTAGCGCTGAAACCCTATTGTAATTGTTAGAATGGTAATGGATCAGCGATCTCCACATAAAACTGATTGTGCAGACCAAACCGTATGTTGTAGAGATTTAAAACTTGGAGGGATGGTAGTACCACAATCGGTACTACAGTGAACAAAAGCACAAAATCGCTCATAACTCCTAAACCGTCAGTCGCAGTCTTATGTCGTTGGAATCCTTTGCTCACACCGGAGAAAACGCATCAGAGTCGATTGTGAGTCTGGCGAAATTTTCGGGTATTTTGGATTTTTTGCAAAACCTATATTTGCTAACTAGTTCTAGGTTTTTCGCCCCATCAGAACCAAACCAGTGCAGAAAGATTCTCTGGAGAGTGAATATCAGTAATTATCAAAAAAAGTCGACTCAAGGCCGCAAAAAGATGCCAAAACATTCTAAGGGGGCAGGGACACTTTTAATAAAATGCCTATAACTCCTCAACAGAATGAGATATCTGCCAAACTCAGAACACTAGGTAAATACTCTAGGTAAATAATTAACATTTATAATGTTGATCGTGAGCCTGGCGAAATTTTCGTGTATTTTGGATTTTTTGCAGTACCAACTTTTGTGAACTAATACTAGGTTTTTCGCCCGATCGGAACCAAAACAGTGCAAAAGGTTTTCTGGAGAGTGAATATTAATAATTATCAAAAAAAGTCTAATTTTCGACTCCGCGTCGCAAAGGGACGCCAAAACATTTGAAAGGGGCGGGGCCACTTTTAGTAAAACAACTATAACTCCTGAACGGAATGAGATATCTTTGCTAAACTCAGAACACTTATGTAAGAGCTCAATCTGAGGTCACAGGGAAAAAAAATCACAGAGCTTGGCCACTTGGTGACGCTATTAGAGGGGGGAAAAAAAAAAACAAAAATGGCTATAACTGCACAACGATTTGTCCTATCAGCATGAAAATAGCTGTGCACGGTCTTGATCCAAAGTGCCACAAGTGTCTATGGGGACATTTGCGTATCTCAAAAAAAAACATGGTTGCCATTGGCCGATGAAGTTTGAGCACCCATTAGACAATGTTAATGGAGGCTGATCAGAACAAAACTCGGTGGGCCTGTTTGACTCACGGCCCCAAAAGTATGAGAAAAATTTGAAAGAAATCGGCAACCATGGGGTGATGTCACATTTTTCAAGGGTGTAAACGATCGTACATCACACGTTTTTTGCCTGTAGAACCACTGCTGTCAATCAAATCGTTTGTTAAATGATTGAGAAGATGTAAAAAACCTACTTTTGTGAAGTAGTCCTAGGTTTTTTTGCTCACTCCGGGGGAAAAAAAAACACTGCAGTACAATTCTCTGGACTCTCTAAGTCAGTAATTATAAAGAAATGTTAAAATTTACCCTTTGGGAAACTATAACTGGGGGGCGTTTAGAAAATGGGCCTGTCCAAATTTACCCAAAATCCTATAAATCCTAAAGGAAAACTCAAAACTTCACAAAACCTGGTGAGCACATGCGAGGGACGATTTGTAAACAAGCATGCAAAGTTTAAGGAGATCAGACAACAGCTGGGGCTACAACAGTCATAATGTTACAAAACATAATATTTCTATAGTAAATGACTTGGATTTGCTAAAAAAGCTTTGCTACATAATGTCTTTTATATGTGCATGAACCCCGGTAATCGCTGCTGCAGCTATATTTTAATGTACTTTTCATAATCATAAACACACTGGTTTGTAAGCAAATAGTTTACTGTTTAACACACTTTGTTGTAGTTATTCACTGATTTCACTGGATGAATCGCAAGTCGAGCATATGGACAGAAAACAGGTGGATATTTAGGAGTTAAAACGATCGAAATGTGTGTCTGCATTATCTGCTCTGTTATTTTCCGGTCTGTTTTGTCAATTTTTTTTCTCTTCACAATCACTTCGGGGAACTTCTGAAAGTGATTCAAGTTTTAATTATGACAAAGATCATCAGTCAGACTCCGTCTCTGTGTGTGTTTGTCCCCCTTTATATCGCCGATGTGCCAAGTTGGATCGCGCACAAAGAGACGGCGCGGGTCTGATCGCTTCACATCTCAATGTGGGACAGCGGAAAGTGGCATCAGAGGGAAAGTGGATTAAAGTAGGTTCCTCTCCTCCTCCTCTCTTCCTCCTTCTCTCTCCCTCATGGGCGCGCGATTTTTGGCAGGGTCACCTGAGTCCTCCGGTTGGCCGCGGCTAGCAGGTAGCGAAGTTTGACGCTAACGAGACGGAGCGCGGACGCTTTGATGCCGTCCCCAGTTACTTAAACACAACAACCTTCATTAATTCACAACGACAGTCCCTTCAGGTTCTCATTAACGGCGGCACAAACACTCACCGGCGCCGTTATTAAGTATTAATCCTCGCGTTTCTAGGTGTTTCGGGCTCTTCCGCTGCCAAAGGCCTGATTTCCGCGCGTCGCGGGGATTGATGCCGCAGGTTTGTCCCTCCTGAGGGTCGGACTGTGAATATTCTGATCCTGGAGCGGTTTTGTCTTGTTTTCTGCTCTATTTTATCTGTTTCAGTAGCTAAAAGTATAGTTTTAAATCTTTTGCTGATTAAAATTATTTTTCCTTCTTTAGCCTTGCACAGATGCACACTGGAGTATATATATATATATATATATATATAAACTCTGCAAAAATTCATTTAAAAATTGAACCAAGGATTCCAAAACTTTTGTCAGCTGAAGGTTACTGTTTTTAATAATTTGAAAGCTCATTGCATTTTCATAGTTTTCTGATATAATTTAATGGTCACATGATATGCAGGTATACTGTTAAAATATATAATCTTTTATTTAGTAGTGTTTTAATTTAATTAAAATCTTGATTTTACATTTTTATGATTTAGTTACAGCATTAACTCACAAATACTTTGCAGTTTTAAGCTTCTGAGTGGTTGTCAATGTTTTTATCGTTTATCACCTAGGAAAAAAAATTGTGAAGAATTTTTGTGAAGCATTTTGAACTTTAAAAACTTACAAGCAAGGCATATAAATTACTAAATATAAATAGAAAGACGACAAACTTACAATAAATAAGTAACAAACAACAATACAATAGATGAATGCTTAAAATTTGCTATATGCTTATCCAGAAGTTAAATTAGCTTTTTTAGTTTTGTCCAAGAATTTAACTTTTTCTCTCTAATTGGTTCATGTTGGCTTTGGGTATAAAACATCTGCATGCATGTTTTTCTCTTAAAGTTATAATTATTAAAACTTTATACATTGTTGTCTTTATAAAACATCTTATATTGTTGTAGTTTTTAGTATGAATTTGTTTTTCCACTACAAATTTTTGCATTTAATTCAACTGCTTAACATAAAAATCAAATTTTGTTTTGTTATAGTTATTTTCAGTTTTTACCAACTTTATATTTTAAAAATGATTAAATGACAATTTGTAAATGTCTTGAAAACTAATTAGATATTAATATTGAATATATTAACATTTGAACTAGCTTATTTTTTATATATTCATTTTCATTGTCATTTTTAGTTTTAGTGTGCTTCTGTCATTTTCATTCGTTTTTATTTTCAAAGCTATTTCTGTGTGTCTTTATTGGATTTCATTTTCAGTCATTTTAGTCCTTCAACTTAAACTTTTGTTAGTAATTTGCCAAGGCAAGCATTTAAAATTCAGTTGAAGTTTGTTTTTTAGTTTACTTCAATGAACGAAAATGATTTTTAATAGTTTGTTTACAGTAACAACACTGCTGCTGTCATTTTTTTTTTTTCTTTAATTTATTTGTGACCCTGGACCACAAAACCAGTCATAAGTAGCACGGGTGTATTTGTAGCAATAGCCAAAAAATACATTTTATGGGTCAAAATTACTGATTTTTATTTTACGCCAAAAATCATTAGGATATTTAATAAAGATTGTGTTCCATGAAGATATTTTGTACATTTCCTGCCGTAAATATACTAAAACTTAATTACTAAGAATTCAATTTAGACAACTTTGAAGGCATTTTTCTTAGTATTTTGATTGAATTTGCACCTGATTTTCAAATATTGTCCTAATAAACAATACATCAATGGAAAGCTTAATTATTCAGCTTTCAGATGATGTAAAAATCTCAAAATTGACCTTTACGACTGGTTTCATGGTCCAGGGTCACATTTGATGCACAATTTTAAAACAGAATAAAGACTGAAACCTCAACTCATGTAAAACTTGAGATTTCCTCCAGGAAAGTGTTCAAGAGCATTTAATCTCTCTAGGCCTGCAAGAAAACTCTCTCTAATATGTTTATACGGGGCTGTTAAAATGCTGATCAGCACATTTGAAATCTGCTCTTTGCTTTCAGACGTGTTTCTGTGCAGTTTCGCCCAGAGCTCTTTCCCTCCCGAATGTGTGTTTTAAATCCGCCAGTTGTTTTGGTATTTCTCTCTCGCTCTCCAAGACAAAAGGATCGCTCTCGTCCAATCAAACGCAGCCGCTCTACTGTTCTCATTAGGAGTGGGCGGAGTCTGGCGGTTTGGAAGAGAGAGTGATGGTGATTAGGACTCTTTATATTCACTCGGGCCCCAAACATCCCATCAGAACTTCAGCAGGAGACTCCAGATACAGACCAAACCTGGGAAAGAGCCGCGCCAACCCAACAGAACCAGCACCGACCCGTCTGGAGATATGGGGACGTGGACTCACACACTCCATCAGGAGGTATCACTCATGTACATACACCACAATACTTCATATTTTGGAATAATACATTCTATTAAATGTCTTTTAAATGGCTTCATGAGATTTAGAATTTATTTCATCAGAAAACATTGAAAGAGGAAAGAAAAATTCATCAGTTTAAACTATTAGATTAGTTTGTTTTCCTTTAGTTCATACTTAATTCGCTTAATTTTATTGCCTTTCGCTGGAGAGCAAAACATTTTGTCTGAATTTTTCTTGCATTATTCATAATTTTGTTGACTTTAATTCTTCAGCGTTTGTATGATTGACAGACGGACAGTGACGAGTCTCTTCTAAAGCGAGATGAACAGACCACAAGTCTGAAGATGAAGGAGGTACGGACCGTTCAGTCATTAATTCACTAAACTCACTAATCAGCATTTTCAACTTAAGTACATAAATAAGGTGTAAAATTGACCTGAAATATTCTTGTGCTCTAAATGACATTTTTACTCCTTATATTTTGATTCTTTGTTTGTATTTTCCAGGTCATCATGACTGTTTTGTCGCAAAAATAATTATCTCTGTCTTGCTAATCTAACTTATTAATCTTATTAAAAATGTAATTTTAAAATTCTAAATTTTAACTTAATTTTATATGCATTTCAGTGTAAAACTAACTCTGGTCATTTGTCCTTGAGCAAAGACGCCTCATCCATCTTCAAACAGGCTTTAATCTGAAGCAAATTGTTTATTTATAAGCATAAATGCACATACTTCAGTGTGAACACACTGCATAGTTATTATGTAAACATTAAAATAAAAAAAAAGAAAAATAGATAAAAATGTATTAAAATATTTGTTACTTTTTTTTTTAAACTTCTACATAACAAATTACACAGGAAAAATTGCAGTTTTATTTTTCTTATTTATAATGTTATTTATTTATAGTTATTTTTTATACATTTTATAATTGTATTGTAATTTATTTATATTTTTTGTTCTAATTTAATTTATTTTAATTATTTTTACATTTAATTTTAATTGTACATTTATTATTGTTTTCTTTAATAACTGATTCAGATGGTGGATAAACAAGAAATTAGAAGAAGATTATTTTATATTTATTATTATTATTATTATTATATTATTATATTTATATATATATATATATATAAGTTATACATCATGAATATGTCATTTAATAAATTAGATTTTCATTGATGTATGGTTTGTTAGGATAGGACAATATCTGGTCGAGATGCAACTATTTGAAAAATCTGGAATCTGAGGGTGCAAAAAAAAATTAAAATATTGAAAAAAATCACAGTTGAAGTTGTCCAAATGAAGTTCTTAGCAATGCATATTACTAATCAAAAATTAGGTTTTGATATATTTACAGGAACAAGTTTACAAAATATCTTCATGGAACATGATCTTTACTTAATATCTTAATGATTTGTATCATAAAATAAAAATGTATAATTTTGACCCACACAATGTATTATTGGCTATTGCTACAAATATACCTGTGTCACTTAAGACTGGTTTTGTGCTCCAGGGTCATAAATGTGTAAACTTCAGAGGCATTTCATACTTTTTCTCTCTGCTTGCTTTTTCTGCAGGCTGTCGGTTGCACACATGCCGACTGTCCGTGTGAATGTTTCCTGCCAGGACGAACTCAGATCAGGTCCTGTGATCGCTGTGCTCATGGATGGGTCGTTCACGGTATGAATCGCATGAGTGTGTGTGTTTTAAAAGTCTGAATTCCCGTCATCGGTGACTGTATCATGTGTATTTATGTGTGTGTGTGTGTGTGTGTGTGTGTGTGTGTGTGTAGTGGTGGGTAAGCTGTGCGCTCCGGCTCTGCTGTGTCCGGGCCAGGTGGAGATCGTCCAGAGTAATGTGGTGTTTGACATCAGCAGTCTGATTCTGTATGGGACGCAGGCGATTCCCGTCCGGATGAAGATCCTGCTGGATCGGTTGTTCAGCGTGCTCACGCACACACAGGTGCTCAACATCATACACACACTCGGATGGACGCTGCGCGACTACGTGAGAGGATACATGCTGCAGGTGAACACACACACACACACACTTGCAAAAACACACATACACATTGTTACTTTGTGTGTCCTATTGTTTTACACCTTTAACCCTACGATTATTCAGGTAGGGTAAGAATAGTCATATCTAGTCTAAACCATGAAGTACTCGCACACCCACGAGTCTTCAGGAATGATGCAAAATAATTTTTGTGAAGCAAAATTTTTGTGGTTACAATACAAAGCAGTAAAAGCAAAAACTTACAATCAGGTAAGCTACAAGTTCTATAATCAAGCTCTAAACAGCAATATTGGAGATGCTGTTAAGCGCCCCTCAATCTTAAAGGAGAAGTCCACTTCCAGAACAACAATTTACAAATAATGTACTCACCCCCTTTGTCATCCAAGATGTTCATGTCTTTCTTTCTTCAGTCGTAAAGAAATTGTGTATTTTGAGGAAAACATTTCAGCATTTTTCTCCATATAATGGACTGATATGGTGCCCCGATTTTGAACTTCCAAAATGCAGTTTAAATGCGGCTTCAAACGATCCCAAATGCGATTGTAAACGATCCCAGCCGATGAAGAAGGGTCTTATCTAGTGAAACGATTGGTTATTTTAATAAAAATAATACAATTTAAGTACTTTTTAATGTCAAACGCTCATCTTGTCTTGTTTTGCCTGGAATCTGTTTTTGTTCTGGTTCATGTCAGTTAGGGTACGTCTAAAAACTCCCATCTCATGTTCTCCCTTGACTTCAAAATCGTCCTATATCACTGTTTTACCTTTTTTGTTAAGGGTGTTTGATCTTCTTTGCATGTTCACTTTGCAAAGACTATGTCGGTACTTCTGCAGTGATGTAGGATGATTTTAAAATGATTTTTGAAGTTGAGGGAAAAAAAATACGATCAGAGTTTTTTGACATTCCCTAACTGTCTTGAACCAGAATACACAGAGTTCAGGGAGAGCGAGACGAGTGTTTGAGATTAGAAGGTATTTAAATTGTATTATTTTTATGAAAATAACCGATCGCTTTGCTAGATAAGACCCTTCTTTCTCGGCTGGGATCGTTTACAACCACATTTGGGATCATTTGAAGCCGCATTTAAACTGCATTTTAGAAGTTCAAAAGCGGAGCACTATATCAGTCCATTATATGGAGAAAAATCCTGAAATGTTTTCCTCAAAATACACAATTTCTTTACGACTGAAGAAAGAAAGACATGAACATCTTGGATGACAAGGGGGTGAGTACATTATCTGTAAATCTTTGTTCTGGAAGTGGACTTCTCCTTTAATTCTGGAGTGAAATAATCCATCAAATCTCATCCTGTAGGACTCCATGGGGAAGGTTCTGGATCACTGGGTCACCATGAGCTCGGAGGACGAGGTCGTGACCTTGCGTCAGTTTCTGCGTTTTGGAGAAACCAAATCCATTGTGGAGCTCATGGCCGAGGAGCAGCAGATGCGCCCAGAAACCCATCACAGCCCTGCATTCAAGCCTAGAGATAAAGTGCCCGTACGAGTACGAACGCACCACTTTGAGAATCTACCGGGGGGAAGTCTAGCATTCCCGCAGCCGTTTCACTACGTCAGTCCGTCTGCATTTCCACCCTCACCGGCTGTGGAACGTCATCCCGCGACTCAAAAACTACAGCAACTCAGCAAATACAACAACACAGACGAAATAAAAGCCAGAAACAAAAAAGACGACATTCCTGAAAGGCTCATGCGAAGTTCCACACGCTCACCAAAACACCTGCAAAACGAAGAAGTCGTTGCGGCAATCGCAGACTCTCCGGGAATGCGCGAACGCCGCAACGGCGCATCCTCGAGCAAAGCTCGCGTGAGCTGCAGCGTGTGCGCCAAGACGTTTTACGATAAAGGCACGCTGAAGATCCACTTCAACGCCGTGCACTTAAAGATCAAACACCGCTGTACGGTCGACGGCTGCAATATGATGTTTAGTTCTCTGCGCAGCCGCAACCGACACAGCGCGAACCCCAACCCGCGACTGCACGCCGCGGTCGAACACGCGACACGCAGATTCGTCGCTCAACCGCGTCGATCGGTCTTAGCCTTGCGCGAAACTACCTCGCCAGGTTCCATTGTGACCAACAACATCGTGTTGACTCACCATCAGATTCCAGTTATCCGTGAAGGAGGAGGGGGAGGAGCTACAGGCCATCGTACGGCCAATCAGAATGCATTTGACACGGCGCCAAAAAAGAAGTCGCGGAAGTCCAGCACGCCGTTGAAGCTTAAGCGAGAAACTCGCAGTGAAGAACACAATCAGTTATCACCAGGACGACCGCTCAACGGTCTCCATGGAAACCAGTCGCACACGCATTACAACCACAAACGATTTTGTAAAACGGTGTACGGTTACTATAGCAACCGCCATGTGGAAGAGATTCCAGGAGTGCGTGACGAATGGAAAGGCAGGTGTCGACCTCTACCAAAGGTTAAAGAGGAGCCGTGTGACACCACCTGTGACTGTAGAGGCTGTCACCATAGCAACCTGTGACTGTGACAATTGGAGATCAGAAATGACTTTACACTGACAGGATCTGAAGGACTTACAATGTTCCCTCAGAAATCGCTGGTAAATTTCATAAAAAAACAAGCAGCAATTAAAGGGTCAAGCACTAGGCAAGCAAGGCAGCAAGCATCAGAGCAACTGAAGCAATTTTAAGATGACTTTAGTCAAAATAGGTGAAAAATCCTAAAAACAGCCACCTGTAATATAATTTAATGGGTTATCACTTTTGACCAATAGGTGGTGCTGTTATCAGATTGATGTGGTGTGTTCAGAGTGAGGTGACAATGGTACAATATATCAACTTGGCATCATGGCTCAAATTTGTTGCGTTGCTATACAAAAGTGGTTTCATCTATCGACACAAAATCCATAACTTTGGGTCATCCCAGTCTGAAGATGATCTGACTCGATTTTGGTGAAAATTGGAAGAACGGTCTAGGACCGTTTGAAAAAGTATGTTTCCAGCATAAATCAAAATGGCGGACAGGAAGTTCAGCTCAATATGGCAAAATTGGTATCTATGTTCTGGGCCTTAACCATGGAATATTTTGAGACCCATTCAATTACAATAAGCTAATGCAGTCAAAAGTTATTATCAGTTTTGGAAATTTCATTATCAATGATTAATAAATGTATTACTCTTGACCAATAGGTGGTGCTATTACCAAACTGATGTGATGTTGTCAGTGTGAGGTGACGATGGCACATGTAAAGTTTGGAGTCAATATGTCAAAGCTTTGCAGAGATACAGCCTCAGACACAGTTTGGAATCATTCCAGCAAATTCGTTGATGCATTAAACAAAAACCGTTTTGCATATCAACACTTTTTGCCAGCATGGTCTGAAGATGATCGGAGGCAAATTTGGTGAAAATCGGACTAACGGTCTAGGAGGAGTCCGAAAAAGTACATTTTCAACATTAATCAAAATGGTGAACAGGAAGTTTAGCTTATGATGGCAAAATGGGTATCTATGTTCTCGGCATGGCCCAAAGAATACATTAAGATATTTGAGATTCATTAAAATAGGCCAATTTAATCAAATGTTATTAGCATTTTTGCTAATTTCTTTATGACTTTGGACCACAAGGTGGCACTGCCTCCAGACTTCATGAGTACTGTCAGGGTATGACACCGAAGACATGTATCGAGTTTTGTAAGGATACGCCGATGCATTCGTAAAATATAGCATTTTATGATCAAATTTAAAATCTCTGACACCCAAAATGGCTGACATAGGAAAATATGCATATGGTTCGACTTGGCATGCTCCTCCGAAACTAAAGAGTTTTGTGAATTTTTTTTATTTTTTTTTTTTTTTTTTTGTCAAAGCATTCAGAAGTTATAAGCAACAATTTTTCATATCTCCTGACCACTAGGTGGTGTTGCGCCAAACTCTGCAGGTAGCCTTAGGTCATGCTTGTTATAACACGCACCAAGTTTGGTCTCAATACGCCAAATCGTTGAGGAGAAATAGCCTCACATCCATTTTTGCATGCTATTCATCAAATTCGTTTGCACGTTATTCGAGAACGGTTTGAGTAATCAACTTGAATTCCATAACTTTTGCCAGCGTGGTTTAAAGATGATCTGAGCCAGTTTTGGTGAAAATCAGACAAAACGTCAGACAAACGAGCTCGAAAAAGTAGGTTTAACGAACGATAAAAATTAACAAAAAATGAAACCTTTTGGTTTTTAAATTTTGGTGTTCATTCGACTCGGCATGAGCCAAGGATTCCAAGGGAAAAATCCTTCTAGACCTTACGGTTCAAAAGTTATAAGCATAAACATGAGTGAAATTTTGGACAAGTGGTGGCGCTAGAGAGTTTGAATTAGATGCTCCAAACTTGCTGTGGTTAATGATGAGACTGTCCTCTCTCTGTGTGTCAAATTTCATAACCTTCCTGCAAGCGGTTCTGTGGGCTGCCATAGACATCCAGAGCAGAAGAAGAATAAGAACGCCAATGGATACAGTAGGTGCCTTTGCAGCTTCGGTGCTTGGCCCCTAATTACGAAGAAACTGCAAATAGCACATTAAATTAACACATTAAAGCACATTAAAATTCTGAAGGAGCAAGACTAAAGTAAAAACATACTCTCAAAATCATAATTTTGCTCTCATAAATTATTATTATTATTATTATTTTTTGCAATGTATGTTCCTGATCTCATCCACCTTATTATTCAGTGCAAAAGTAAGCTTATGGGCGAGACTTAGCAGGTATAGGGAAATAATGAGAAAAATAACAACGTGCAGTAAAAGGCAATGACGTCAGATATAGTGGGGGAAACCGACCCCGTTAAGGACTGTGCAATAAATAATACAAATAAACAAATAAAAGGTGCAGCATCTCAATTGAAGTATTGATGTTATTATTTCATCAAGATGTTCTTTTATATACAAATGTTTTGGTGTTGAATTGCATGGAAGCTTCCTCCTAAGTCACTTTTTTATAGAAGGACCTGCGTAACTAATTGTGAGCAAATGTTGCTGTCATGAAGGATTGTGGGGGTGGGGGTGGGGTGGGCGGGGAGGGGACTAGGGGGCGTTTGACCTACTGCTGACTTGTTATTCTGTGAAACAATATTGCGTTTAATGTGTTTGCACAGAATGGTAACAGAGGTTTTAAGTGACAATGACATAAACTATAAAGTTTTCATGTTATGAGATTTTTAACAACCTCCCCTATTTGAGTCTACTTGGAACTTTTTGTTGGCTGATGCTAACTGGCTAACTAGCCGCCTCTGCTAACTTGAGGTAATTTTTAAGTATAAAATCCAAATATTTTTATTCAACAAATCTGTTGAATGTGATTGATGTCGAAGAAAACTACAGTAATGCTCCTGGGGCGTGAGTTACCCCACTGACTATGTTTTAGAAAAAAAATTGGTCATTCTGTAAATATAATTACATTTTTATTTTATTTAACACATACTCTCTCAGGCCCTTTTTTCTTACTGTCTTACTGTGAAATCCGTTTTCTCACCAGTATATCACCAGTGTACGCTTCATGGTGAAAATGCTACATAACTTGTCAACGAAGTCATAGTTACAATAAAAAAATGTATTTTGATTTCATCTTGTGGTTATTTTGGGGGAAAAAAAGTAGGGGGCGTTTTACTATTCTGTTGCGTTTTCATGTTAGCGCCACAGTGCACACTCCCGGTTAGACACCGACTTCGCACTGATAGACTGTCTGTGGATAAGTGGATACTAACGGTTACATTGATCATTTTAAGTTCATTTCTAGACGCTACGGTTTGTTGTTCTTCTTTTTGCGTACGTGTCGTATCGATCAGCGTTTCAGGTCAACCACAACAGACTCAAAACGCCAAATGTTTATTTTAGTGAGAGTGAAAATGAAACTAAACTACCAGAATCCGAAGAGGAATGTGAGAAAATTCATATAAATCACACTCAGAGAGGAAAACCGAGTGAGTATCACGAGCTGAGCTGAGCATTACTGCATGTTTTCGACCATTTTACTTTAGATAAAATGAATACAGAATTTGTATTTGATGAAAGCCTTCAGTATATGCAAGTGATAAATGATCGATTAGTATTTATTGACAATGCGAATGATTTTACTATATCGAACCAAGATGTTAAAGGTGATGTAAGTGATTCTGCGAATGCTTGACTTTATAAAGCAGAAACAGGCATTTCAGTGGCTATTGGCAGAAAGTCTGCAGCGGCTAATGTGAACTTTAATATTATGTATTTGTTTTCCAAATGTTCAGTTACATGAACGTAACTGTGTCTATGCTGGACATGAGTGTCTACAATCAATTCATTTTCATTTTTGACATGCTTTAGTAAAAATATATATAATTATCATATAATTGCAATATATCATATAATTCTGCTAAAATCTGAGGGTCTGAGGAGAGAGACCCTCACATATATGCAGTATTTCACCGCTGTTGTTTCTCTGGATGTTTTCAGACGGAGATCCATGTCTTCTGCTCCTGAGAGCTGTGTGTCCACGAAGAGCGACGCAACAATGGATCCTCCACATAATTTCAGTTTAAAAGACTCTTCTGCCAAACGGAGGCGAGGAACGGCTCTTGCTTAAGGACCATAATGTAATGAACTCAAATCAGTAACATGAATCACTAGTCATCGCTGTCAAACACTAGAGGATGTGAGTAGAGCATTATTTCAGTTACACTACATGTGTAGCTAGTTAACACTGTGAATTGGTCCCTATACTGAAGTGTTACCGAAAAGTTTCTCTCATTACTAAGAACTTTACCTCTTTTGTTCTCATACCTGAACTACAACCTGTTTCTAGACCAGTAGTCAGCAAGTAGAAATGAGTAGTCGTGCAAACAACCGTAATGACAGCAACATTTGCTCGCAATTAGTTACGCAGGTACTTCTATAAAAAAAGTGACTTACGAGGAAGCTCCCATGCAATTCAACACCAAAAAATTTTGTATATAAAAGAACATCATGATGAAATAATGACATAAATACCTCAACTGAGATGCAGCACCTTTTATTTGTTTATTTGTTGTATTATTTATTGCAGCTTGGCAACAGTGACAAGAGCACTGACATGTGGCGTTTGCTCACATTATAAATCCGCCATGACTTCTCTTGTGTTTTTAGGAAAATTTCTAACATGAGATCCGTGTCTCCTACTCCTGAGTACAGCTGTGCGTCCGTGAGGAGTGACGCATCGATGCATTTTCCGCCTATGTTCAGTCTAGGAGACTCTTCTGCTAAAGGGAGGTGAGGAGCAGCTCATGGATGAAGCACATCAATTATCAGCTTTATCCTACTATACAACTGGTTTAGATTTTGAACTGTATTTTGTATCATGAGTGTATTGAGTGTGCTGTCATTGAGTAATTATTTGCTTGTTCAGCTACAGTAACAAACAGGAGGGATCAGCGTCCTCGAATGACGAGATTCTGCCGGATGCCATCTTCAGAGTGAGTTTTATTGAGTGTTTGGTCATAAACTAGGGGAATTCTAGTCTTCTTGACTGAATAATCCAGTCCAGTGGGACTCTAAAACCGTGTTTGTTACGAGACTCGTCTAGTCTATATAAAACTTATGAACATCATCCACAACAGTTTGCTGTGATCTCTGAGCAGGAACGGTGTTAAAACCCCTGTGCATAGTTCTGTTCACTTTCTGATAAGAGGTGAGCATCTGAATGTTCACTGTGATTGAACACTGATTTCAGGAGCTTGAGGACACAAGCATCTCTTTGATGAAGAAAGAGCTGAGAAGGTTCAAGAAACTGATGAGCCCAGAGGACCTAGCATGCTCTATAAGAGAGGAAGAAGAGGAGGATGAAGGGCAGAGCCGAGTGAGTGAGGCGGCTCTGAAGATCATGCTTCACGTGCTGCGGAAGATGAACCAGCCAGACCTCGCTAACACACTACAGACCAGTAAGAGCCAGATTTCAAGCTTGCTAGGATCCGTGCTACACATTTGTGATTAGTCGTTTTGATTCGATAATTTCGATTTTGTCTTTTACTTGATTATGCATGCATTTTGTTAGGTTGTTTTCTGTTTAATTCCTAATGGTCCAGTGGTATCTACTTACAGCAGTTTTAGTTTTCAACTAAAATTAGTACAGCTTGTGGACAAACTTTGATGTAGGCTTGAGAAAGCCAAGTTTGAAAGCTATAAATAATTTCTTGAGTGTTGCTGTGCAACATAAATATTCTGTTTCTGCCGTATATTGCAGAACTGATCTCAGTAAGTCAACAACAGCTGAAATCCAGACTGAAGCAGAAATTTCAAAGAATCAGTGAAGGAGTCTCCAATCGAGGGAATGCAACACTTCTGAGCAAGATCTACACAGAGCTTTACATCACAGAGGGAGGGACTGGAGACGTCAACAATGAGCATGAGGTGAGACGGATTGAGAACTCAATGTCCAGAGGTCAAGAGACACTGGAAAAACCGGTCAAAAGTAATGACATCTTCAGATCCCTACCTGGACAAGACAATCCCATCAGAAAGGTGCTGACCAAAGGAATCGCCGGAATCGGAAAAACCTCTTCAGTGCACAAGTTTGTTCTGGACTGGGCCGAAGGAAAAGCCAATCGAGACGTTCACTTCATCTTTCCGCTTCCTTTCAGAGAGCTGAATTTGATGAAAGAGAAACAGATGAGTCTGATGGAGCTTCTTTGCTATTTTTTCACAGAACTGAAACCAATAGAATATGAAGACTACAAAATCATTTTCATCTTTGATGGTCTGGATGAGTGGCGTCTTCCTCTGGATTTCCAGAACAATGAGATTTTGTGGGATGTGACCAAATCGGCTTCAGTGGATGTGCTGCTGACCAACCTCATAAAGGGGAACCTCCTTCCTTCTGCTCTCATCTGGATCACCACGAGACCGGCAGCAGCCATTCAGATCCCTGCAGAGTTTGTCGACCGGGTCACAGAGGTACGAGGGTTCAGAGACCCTCAGAGAGCCGAGTATTTTCGAAAAAGAATAAAAGATCAGAATCTGGCCAATAGGATCGTCGCACACATTCAATCGTCGAGGAGCCTTCACATCATGTGCCGCATTCCAGTGTTCTGCTGGATCTCTGCCACTGTTCTTGAGAAGATGTTGGGTGAAGCAGAGAGAGCAGAGATCCCCAAGACTCTCACTCAAATGTTCACACACCTCAAGTGTATATATGAAGTCTCTTTGACTCTTTTTTCATGTTCTTTTTGACCAACTTAAATTGTTCTGCCAGGTGTGGTTAATTATTCTAATACTCATACACTTGCAGCTAATTACTCAATTTTAATTGTGAATGAATGAATGTGTGCGTTGAGCTGTATGTCTCAGCAGTTTGTAGTCTCTCTGTAGGCTGTATGATTGCAGTATTGGAGGGGAAGGTTGTGCTGCTCTTGTTTTAGCGCTGATATCAAACCCATCACATCTGAGAGAACTCAATCTGAACAATAATGAGCCAGGGGATTCAGGAGTGAAGCTACCGTCTGATCTACTGAAGGATCCACACTGTAAACTGGAGAAATTACAGTGGGTAAAATTTTATCATTCGTGCTAACAAAGTTAACTCATTATTTTACTCATGTTGTTTAAAATGTTGCAATGCAAAAAAAAATAGTAATGGTTTTATATACTGATCTAATACTATACTGATATAATCGTATTTCTTTTGATGTTTCTCTTTGAGATAAAATGCCTTTACCAGGACTTAAGTCTAGACTAGCTTTGAGAGATCCACAAACTAGTTTAAATTCTAAAATTTAATTTAAGTTTGAGTTGGATCACCACAAAAAACCTTTTTATCAGGCAATTTTATGTTGCTGGTGTGAATGTCCCCATTGTGCTTCTATTCAAAATCTTGTTCACACTGAATATTCACAGCAGATATTAAGGTTTGCCATCAAAGAGCCTCAGATGTGAGGTGTTTTTCTCTCTGCAGGCTTGATGACAGTAGGATTGGAGAGGAAGGTTTTGCTGTTCTGATTTCATCTTTTAAATCAAACCCATTACATCTGAGAGAACTCAATTTGAGCTGGAACAAACCTGGTGACTCAGGAGTGAAGCTTTTGTCTGACCTTCTGAAAGACTCAAACTGTAAAGTGGAGAGCCTACAGTAAGTGATAATACATTATAGGGTTGTGGAATGCAAAATAAAAAGTGCTTCAGAGTACAGTTATTTATGAAATATGATTTAGAAACTGCCCTTCTACTCCTATTAGGATAAGTTCAAATAGGACTAATCAGTGATCTTGAAATTGTTGTTCTCTAATTTTGATCACCACTGTATATGTGGATCAGTATGCTAATTAATGATTGAAGTTTCTGTTCTAAAGCTCCATGTATGTGCTGCAGATCAGGGTCTGTTAGTTTGAGGTCAGTTTTGGGAAGTTTTTGCAACTGGATGTGTACACTGGCGTTTCTAGTAGCCAATAAATATGATTGTTAAAGCAAATGTTTCTCTCTACGTACTTTAGTAAGGTACTGTTAGCTTCAACAGCCCACACATCTTTGTGTTTTTTGGTCTTTTGAGTCACTTGTCTGTTAATTTTGTTTTGTTTTGTTTTGTCATGTTCATTTGTGTCCGCCTCATTCTTGCCTTTTACTTGCAAAATTTGAGTGTTGATCTGTAAGTGTCTTCCTTTCCTCAGGCTGGAGTGCTGCAGTATTGGAGAGGAAGGTTGTGCTGCTCTGGCTTTAGCGCTGATATCAAACCCGTCACATCTGAGAGAACTCAATCTGAACTACAATGAACCAGGAGACTTAGGAGTAAAGCTTCTGTCTATTCTTTTAAAGGACCCACACTGTAATCTAGAGAAATTAGAGTAAGTGATGATTGTTAATGATATGACTTTTATGTATTTACAGATGCTTTTATCCAAACTGACTTACAACATAGCAGCATAAGCAATTTGTCAACGAGGCAACAATTTTAGATATATACGATGCTAAGTTTATTAGAAAGCTAGATTACAAAATGAGATAGAGCAGAGTAGAAATGCAGAGAAGAGAAAGAAGTGCATTGGTTTAGAGTTGTGGAGTGGTTAGTCGCTGGTGGAAAAGGTGTATTTTCATTCTTTCTATATTTCACAACACAAATGGTGAAAACATGGCATACTTAAAATTCAGCACATAAAAACATTTTTAGTATGTGTGTGCTTAGTTTAGCACCAGTCTTTGCAACCTAGAATTTGTGTTGAGCAGTAGATGTCAGTCATTTTCTTCTTTGCAGGCTAGAATACAGTGCCATTGGTGAGGAAGGTTGTGCTGCTTTGGTTTCATCTCTTATATCAAACCCATCTCATCTGAGAGAACTTAATCTGAACTGGAACAAACCAGGAGATTTAGGAGTGAAGCTTTTGTCTGATCTACTGAAGAACCAACACTGCAAACTGGAGAAACTACAGTGAGTGATGTTTTAAATATTAATTTAAAGTATTATTATTTTCATGTGTGGGATATAGTTAATTCCAAATTTTTAACAATCATCATACATAAAGCCTAAAACACACAAAATAAAATATTTTAACTGACTGATACTGTGGTTACTAGGGACACCATCTGATTGTGTTTATTTTATAAAAATTGTGATTTTTAAAATAAAAATAAAATGCTATGCTTTGTTTTTAGTGTACATAATTTGGCCAACTTTTGTGATTATTTAACAAGATGGCTATGTAACAATAATAATTATTATTATTGGTATTGTTACTAAATAAAAATATAAAAATGACTGATTCAGAACAAAATAAATATTCCTATTGTTATATTTCCCTAAAAATAAAAGAAGACGCAATTTAAGAAAAAAATAGAATAATTTTAAAATACCAGTAGTAATATTTACAGCTGTCTTGATTTATTTTCAAATGTTAAACCATCAAATTTATAAATGGTTCTCATTACAAGTTTGGGAAGATGGCTGTCGATCTCCATCGTGCATATGCACACACGCACTGGTTGTGTCTTTTCTCTATAGGCTGTATCACTGCAGTATTGATAAAGAAGGTTGTGCTGCTCTAGCATTAGCGCTGATATCAAACCCATCTCATCTGAGAGAACTCAATCTCAACAATAATAAACCAGGGGATACAGGAATGAAGCTTCTCTCTGATCTACTGAAGGATCCATGCTGTAAACTGGAGAAACTACAGTAAGTGATATTATTTTAGTGTATTTTTGGAAACTGGTAGTGTACCGTACCATCACCAGAAGGATGTGTATGTAATCACAGACAAGAATACTCAAATAACCATGTATGTTGGTTTATAACCAGGTTTCCAAGTGATTTTAAAGTATTTAAATTATTAAAGGATTATCAATTCATTAAAATAATCTTAGTTCGATTTCGGCCAAAATGTTAGACAGATAAAATCAAGATAAAAAATAAACAACTAATTTTGTTTTGTTTTCCCTAATTATCGCTTTTATTAAAGAACAGTTTTTGAAACGGTTTAAGCAATTTTTAAATTGTGCAATAATTTTTAGTTTTCATCATGAATATTAAAGCAGATGTAAATACCTTTAATGGTCAATAAATAATTTTGTTTCTCTTTTTCTTTGCAGGCTAGAATACTGCAGCATTGCTGAGAAAGGTTTTGCTGCTCTGGTTTCAGGTCTGAAATCGAACCTGTCGCACCTGAGGGAACTCAATCTGAGCAGGAACGAACCAGGAGACTTGGGAGCAAAGAGGCTGTCTGATCTCCTGAAGCATCCGCAGTGTGAACTTGAGAAACTAGAGTAAGTTTTATTGTGTATGTCGAAAACTACAAAAATCATTTTAAATGGAGCTCTATGAAAAGATCTGTCCTCTTTCAACATGCTCTGAGTAGTGACTTTCACTGATGTTTGAATGTTGAGGCATATCTCTTCTCTCTGCAGGCTTGATGACTGCAGTATTGGTGAGGAAGGTTTTACTGCTCTGGTTTCAGGTCTGATATCAAACCCGTCACACATTAGAGAACTCAATCTGAACTCCAGTAAACCAGTTTACTCAGGAGTAAATCTACTCTGTAGTCTACTGAGAGATCAGCACTGCAAACTGAAGAAACTGCAGTGAGTGACATTTCATATATCACATCAAATCATCAAATATATATGTTTTTATATTTTTCAAATGTAAATGCACAAAATATATTCATATCATTTTCTTAAAAGAAAATACACACTACTATTTGCTACTGATGTGCTAAAGCAAAGGTTATAAAAAAGCAAAGCAATGCTGGTGAAGAATCGAATGACTTCTGCACACAATGACACTAGACAGGGATCTGTAAGTGTGTTCTTCTCCTCAGGCTGGAATGCTGCAGTATTGGAGAGGAAGGTTGTGCTGCTCTGGCTTTAGCGCTCAAATCAAACCCGTCACATCTGAGAGAACTCAATCTGAACTACAATGAACCAGGAGACGCGGGAGTGATGCTTCTGTCTTATCTTCTAAAGAATCCCCACTGTAAACTGGAGAAACTAGAGTGAGTAGTTTTATTGTATTGCATTATCATCGGGGAGGCCAATAAATTAAAATTAGGAACAGTGATGCCATTTAGCTTAACTTTTTGTAACTGAGTGTATTTTCTCTCTGTCTCTGCAGGTTGTCTCACTGCAGGATTGCAGAGAGTGGCTGTGCTGCTCTGAGATCAGCACTCAGCTCAAACCCTTCACACTTGAGGGAACTTAATCTGAACTATAACCAGGACACTTAACAGTGACGGTGCTGTCTGATCTACTGGATCCATACTGAAAAGTCAATTTTAATTCAAAGTTAAATTCAAATATGCATTTTACATACCAAAAAGAGGAATGTTTTGTCCATATAGACTTGTTTTCTAATCAACGTATAATTTATTTTTAAAACCTCTGTCACCAGGGATGCCAACTTTTGAGTTCAGCTTCAGTTTAGTTATAGTTCTTATTATAGTTGTGGTATGAACTTTATCTTACTTTCTCTGTTTTATACAGGGAGGAAATCACTGGTTCTGCTAATGCATGCTGAATTGTTCACTTTTCCTCGTAGTGTACTCTCAGGGAGCAATATTCTTAAAGTTGAACAGCTCAGTAAATTATTATATAAACTTTCTGTGGTTATTATTGAAAAACAATGAATTTAATATTATATTAAACATTCTTGACTAATATTACTCCAAATAAAACTAAATTTAAATGTTATATTTACAGTTATCATTATAGCTGTGGTGTAGACTTCACTGTTAGAGCGATTATTACAACTATGGAGTTAATTTTCTTGTTTTAGTTATGGTTATAGTTGGTTTGCGTAACATTCTTGCATAACAGTCGGAGAGGAGCCTCTGGTCAGACAGGTGAAGAAGACTCTGGTAAGCTGGGATGACAGGGCTTGGATCAGTGAATCATTTTGCAACACAACTCGTTCAACTGATTTGGAGATTCCATTTTCCCCATCTCTTCTGCTTTTTAAAATGATGACAAGTGTTGTCCGACTTTGGAAACTAAATAGTTCTCTCCTTAAAAGAGGTCAAACAACAGATTAATGAGTTCATCCAAGTTTTGCAAAAAGCTTATGGGTGAAATTATAAGTCAGATAGTGAAGTGAGTTGCTGTTTTCTTTTTAATGCTCATCTAATCTCAATTTGTAAGTGAATTTTCTGTTTATGTTTTAAAGAGCTTTTCTTTGGATGGTTTGACTACTCAAAAGAGAATATAGAACAAAAAATAGAACTTACTTTGTTTTCCCTTTTAGCTAAATTTCATATACAAAAACAAAAAATTACTTGCTCTAAATTTCTTTTTTCTTATTCGAAGTTGATCTAGACAAATATTTTGAAACTATCTAAAGCTCTGTTCATCCGTTCAACCGTCTATTCGTGGAAACTGCTGCATCCCTGTGTTCATCCTATGTGTCCGTTTAAGGTGTAAATTTATTACTTTTTACCCTGGCAACACATTTGTATCTACTTTCTTTATTTCTTTGTTTTGATTTCATAACTACTGCCTTAATGGTTTGATGTTTTGTACTGCTTAATAAAAAAAGTAATCGGAAAATAAGATTTCCGAAGCATCGATCTGAATTAAATGATTCGCGAACCCGCTACAAAGTCCGATTTGAATCAAAAGATTCACGAGCCCGCTCTGAAGCTCCGATCTGTATCAAATGATTCGCGATACGCGCTCCGAAGTTCCGATCTGAATTAAAAGATTCGCGAACCCGCTACAAAGTTCCGATCTGAATCAAAAGATTCGCGAGCCCACTACGAAGATCTGAATCAAATGATTCGCAACAAGCACTCCGAAGTTCGAGGCCGATTGGAGTGCTTCGAAATAGTGAATCATTTTGCGACGCAGTTGTTTTCGGAGTATGGAAAAGCTAACCCATCATGTACAAGCAATGTCGAAATTCGAAAATTAATGGCTCTTTTGAAATGTTTTTTTTGCTAGTGAATCGTTTAAACTGAATGATCGAAGTCACAAGCATGAGTTTGAATCATTCGGAGCGGTTCCACCGTGAGTGACTCACTCAATTGATTCAGTTTGTCTAGTTTTACGAGATTCACTGAAATAAGCGAAATAGGTATGATGTTTACAAATAAAATATCCATGTTGCCCTTTTGAAGATGCTTTCCACGTCGGAGACATCCAGCACAAACATATTGAGGTGAGGTAACCGGTTTACTGCAAACTAGCAAAACACTGCATTAATATGACGAGCTGCAGCTCAAAATACATGTTAGATGGAAACATTGTGCATTATGATGGAGTTTGTAGCTTAATTCACTATATTTGAAATAGTTTGAGCTGCAGTTCAGTTGCTGAAAGTTCAACAGGAAATCAGTTTAAAGCATCCAGTCCACTGAAGTGAATGTTAGATTTATCAGTATATATTGTATAAATATTTGATACGGTATTGTTGTATGTTATTGTATTAGTCTATATAGAGTGATAGTCATGTAAAAAGAGCAAATGGACAGCAAACAGGTGAACTGTGTCGAGTTGATTCACTGAAAATGATTCCGTTGTGTGGTGTGTTTTGTTCACTGCTCATCAGTGATGTTGTCAGATGTTCAGTGCTGTCTGTTTTTTCTGCTCTGCAGGATCTGCTCATGGATTACTATGTCGTTGGAGATCTGCTGATGTTGCTGAGTAAGTTTTGTGATCGTATATGGAGGACATGGCTCACTTCTACCTGCTGACATGCCGATGGCCATCGATTCAGTCCAGAGACAGGTATCTGTATTAACACGGATCAGTTCACCGAAACATGCAAATCATGATAGAATGTTCATCTTTGACTGAATGATTTCTTGTCATCAGACAATGGATTTATTCAGAAAGTTCTCTAAAGGACATGTTTAGTAAAGTGCCAATGGGAAAGCCTCTACAATTTTTTATTCCAGCCGATTTTTAATTGATTTTAACCAGTTATAAATGAATTATATGGATTCCATTTAACATTTGGTAATCAGGTGTCATTTGAGACTTGTCAGATTTTTTCCTACTGTTTTGCTTTAAACCATACTAGAATGTTTACTGAAATTGTTGGATGTGGCACAGGTGAGAGGGGAAAGAAGACATTCGACTATTTTGAATCCAGCAGCACTTGCTGATAGCGGTTTTGGTGGTTTCTGTAGTTTACGTCATCACACCAATAGGTGGCGCCCGCGTCCAGTGGATCTGATTCACTGAAAACAATAACACCTAGAAACTTTGCTTTATAAAGTTTATTAATATTTATATAAATTGATTATTTACACGGTTTCATGTTTTGTGATTTATTTATTTATTTTCAGATTTTAACATATATTTTGAATTGTAGGCTTTAGACTTAAAATATTAAACTCCACAGTAATACAGTACACTCTTAAAAATAAAGGTTCTTTATTGGCAGCAATGGTTCTTCCATGACATCACTGCAAAAACACCCTTTTGAAACCTTTGTTTTTAAGAGTGTAGAGTGCAAAAGTTTGCACACCCCTCAGCATCTGCAAGGGTGTTTTTATTTAGAAAATTGCATTTTGCAATTTTCATAAAATTGCATAATAAAATAGTATCACATTCCACAAGGCAAAATAATACCTGACACAAATGGTCACAGTGAGAACTTTACTTCCAAAAGCCTTTTGGTTCTTTTGATGGCGTATTATCGTTTTTATAGTTGATAATTGTTCTCTGAGTCTGTTTGTCCTGATCAGTTCAACTGTCTACTGTTCTTCAGAAAAAAATCCTCCAGTTCCTGCACATCCTTTGGTTTTCCAGCATATTCTGCATATTTTAAACTGCTGCAAACATTCCCCGATGCTCAAGAGGGAAACATGATGCATTACAAATCAAGTGGATGTAATGTTCTGAACATGAGGATCGTGTAAATTATTATTATTTTGTCTTGTGGCAAGTATGTGGTTTCCCAGGGCTTGATACCAGATAACACATATCGTTTTATATTTGTATAATTTTAAATAAGAGACACAAAATGAGTATGCAACCTAATGCACTCTACTGTATATAGCAAGTGAAATGTCTCCGTGTGACAACTAGCCCCGTTCTCCAGCGTTTGAAGTAAATCTATGATGTGTTGAGAGATCATGTGACGCAGCTGCTGTCCGAGGTGCTGAAATCCTCCGGATCCGCTCAGGAACCGCCACGCGCGTCTTTCCGAAGAGCCAATAGTTCCTAACGATGATTTATTGGTTCAGATCTGATTGTTCTGAGGCTCATCATCCGCGCGCGCTCAGGGCGGGTCGTGTGACGTCACGCGCGCGATCCTCGGACCAGACACTCGGCGAGTCCGCGCGACCGAAACGGATATTTGTACCTCAAAACACCCATAAAACCATCACTTAGAGCGGAGCAAAGGGAACACACAAAGCGGGGACATGTCTGTGGCGGGGCTGAAAAAGCAGTTTCACAAAGCGACTCAGGTAAGACCGGAATTCGTCCGTTATTCGCGGTGCTGATGACACGATGTGTTTGATCAACACGAAACCGTCCATCGCTCAGTCAGCGGACTGTCCGTCTGAGCCTCATTCGCGAAACGAGTTTGTCCTGGAAATAGACGCTTAAGTCTGCGGTCAGACGGTTAATGGGCTTGTTTATGAATGTATGAAAACAGCGCGAGACCTGCGGGTGACCAGACACCATCACGTGATTCCAAATATTCACGCGCGTTATGTAATCGGCAGCGCGCGCTGGAACGATGCTCACCTGAGGAGATGGGGACAGGGTTGATTTTTAAAATTTTTAAATATTTTAATTAACAGTTCATGACCGCGTATCGGGGCGTGTTGTCACAACGGAAGCCTGAATCAAGAATTTATAATACGACAAAAAACGTACAATATATATGTATAATATATAAATTATAGCTTATGTAATTATTTATAGAGAAATTGCAAGTAACGCATTGAATTGAACATGACATTTTGAAGTAGAAAGACTAAAATGTGACCCTGGACCACAAAACCAGTCTTAAGTATCACGGGTATATTTGTAGCAATAGCCAAAAACACATTGTAGGGGTCAAAATGATCAATTTTTATTTTATGCCAAAAATCATTATGATATTAAGTAAAGATCATGTTCCATGAAGAAAAAAGAAATTGACCCTTATGACTGGTTTTGTGGTCATTTAAATTTTACAGTGTAGAGAAAACAAGCATTTAAGACTTTTTTTTGTATTGCGTATCAGTTCTGTTGAGTTTTCGAGCTTTATACGAGGGTTTGTCTTAATAATACGTTATTGATAATGCATACATTAATTTGTGAGTGTATTTATCTGTGTGATGGTGCATGTGTCTAAAATAGCTTGTCTCGTGTGACATCAAAAATAGAAATGTGAATCAATACTCTGTTCTTACTGCACACACACACATTAACATGAATCAATACTCAGGGAACAGCAACAATGTCACATCCACTGATGTGTGTTTGTGCTCTACTGGTTAGTTCAGTATTCACTGGTAATGAATGTAAAATGTTGAATTCATTAGACAAACAAAAGAAGAATCAGCAGAGAGAACTGAGGGATCTTTAAGACGTGTAGAATCACTCGCGATGCTGTGAGATCTGGACAGATTAGTGTGTGAAACTGGATGCTCTGGGGACACACACACACACACACACACACACACACACACACACACACACACACACTGCTTGAAACAGAGAGAATGGAATCTCTGCTGTGTGTGTGTGTATGGTTTAATGTTTGATCAAGACAAGATGTGTAGTGGGTTAATGAACACTGAATCAAACTTATAGGAAGTATTATAATATTTGTAATATTTTAATAATATACAACAATGAAAAGTATTAATACCTAATTTAATTTATCATAAATTTGTTTAATTTATGAAATACACCAATACTATTAGGACAAGTAAAAGAAATCCAAATTTAGGTTTTGAAAGAGTCATTTTTATTTATTTTTATAGAAATATAATGATATGATTAATATTTGGTATTAGGGTACAACAGGGTTAAAAATGTGTGTCACTGCACCCAAAATGTATCATTGCATAAAAAAGATATGTTTGTATTGAACATTTATGGAGCAACAGATTTTGTGTAAAAATAAATCATACAAGTTGTTTATTTTGTTTAAGAATCTTATAAATGTATGAGGTGGCAAGGGGGTAAAAGGCACACAGTATTGATATAAATACTTTAGCTAAAATAATGTTTTTTTTTTTTTTTTTTTTTAATGTCATGTTAATACTTGTTCAAAACGATCACTTTAGCAAAGTTTGTAATATTTTCTATTTTTTTTTCCCGATAAATAAAAGAATTTTGGTTCAAAAAATGTCATTCAAATATGTTAATATAAAAATTATATATATTTTAAAACAGATTCTGAAACCATTGAGGAGATTCCATAATAATTTAACATAGATTTACAATAATAATGACAAATGATATTTTGTTATATGATGATTAATATCATGTTTTAAATGTGGTGGTTTCATTCTAAACACAGTGATTATCTCTAAGATGTACATCCAATATGATATTATATTTACTATCTGAAGCTAACAATGTAATGTCAACAAATTAAAAAGTCAGCCTTCTATTAATTATTATGTTAATTAACATGCCTTTTAGGTCCAACAGCAGGGCTGCCTTTTACCCCAATTACCATACTTTTACATATATTAACCTGGACCACAAAACCAGTCTTAAGTATCATGGGTATATTTGTAGCAATAGCCAAAAATACATTGGATGGGTCAAATTTATCGATTTTTCTTTTATGCCAGAAATCATTAGGAAATAAAATAAAGATCATGTTCCATTAAGGTATTTTGTAAAATTCCTACTGTAAATATATCAGAACTTAATTTTTGATTAATATGCATTGCTATGAACCTCATTTGGACAACTTTAGAAGCGATTTTCTCAGTATTTTGATTTTTTTTTTTTTTTGCACCCTCAGATTCCAGATTTTAAAAAGTTGTATTTCAGCCAAATATTGTCTTTTCCTAACAAACATATATCAACAGAAAGCTTATTTATGCAGCTTTCAGATGATGTACAAATCTCAATTTTGAGAAATGTACACTTAATGACTGGTTTTGTGGTCCAGGGTCACATATTCTTTTGTTACTTCAAAACTACAGTTTTTCAGTTATCTTAAATCAAACTGAAAATAATTTGCAAGACCTTTGTCTAAAAATATATTCAACAATTTTAGCGATTCTCATTTGCTACTTAAATCTACAACATCTGTTAAAAAAAAAAAAAAAAAAAATCAAATATTAGATTAAGTAAGCACAGTATTGACTTTGCACTGCTGCCCGCAAGGATCAGCCAAATTTGCACATGCATTTTGAAAAGCCAAAGTTTTGTGCCACGCCATGTTTTTCTACCATCTAGTGCTATAGAGGAAACTAATATCAAAGGCGCTTTTTACTCCAGGGTGCCTTTAGCCACATTGTACCTTATAATTAGTATATATGTATGTATATAAATGTGTGTGTGTGTGTGCGTATATATATATATATATATATATATATATATTATTCTGTTATCTATTATGTAATTCAACTGTCTGGAAAAACAATACACAATATGCTGAATTTGTGATGGTAAACAGATTCGTAAACATCTCAAAAGCGTGTTTAGATACGATAAACTCCATAGAGGAGAGCAGAGAGATGAATAATTCATGCTCAGACTAAACCTGCAGCACTGCACCGCACATCTTTAATTTATACTGGCCAAACACACACACACACACACACACACACACACAAAGCTTCAGCTGTACATTTGGACTGGCGGTCTGAGCGTCTCTGTGATCGTTTCGTATCAGTCTGATTACATAACGGCCACCGTTTGTACCAGTCTGACTGATGGATTGATCTAGACGATCCGTGCATGAGAGAGAGAAAGAGGAGTGTGTAATTGTGTGTAGATAAGACTCTTGCAGAAACACTGAAGAAATCATCATTCTGTCATCATTTACTCCCCTGATGTCATTCAAGAATGTTTGGAGTGTGATTGTGTGCAGTTAACGCTGTACAGAAAACATCAAAGTATTGTAAAGTTTTGTTTATCACAGACCTTATTTTACTCCGGAATTGTAAAACCTTATAAAAATGCGTAAAAACATTCAGAAGTTAACCCACAGTGAATTAGACTTCTAGGTTCATGGCTGACGTATTCTATTAGTATTGTATTTATAAATATGTGGATTTAGTTTATATTTTTATATTTTTTAGTTTAATTTCAGTTTAAGTTTAGTTTGTACTTTTGTCATTTTTATTATTTATTAATTTTTTTTTCAATATTTTTATTTAGCTTTTATTTATTTCATTTTAGTTTTAGTTTTTGTACTTCAACTTAGCATTGTTTTTTTTCAGTTAGTTGCCAAGGCAATATTTAAAAAAAAAACAAAAAAAACTTATATTTAGTTGTAAATGATTTTATTATTTCAGTTTTAGTTTCAGTCCTTCAGCTTAAGCCTTTTTATATTAGTTAGTCACCAAGGCATTGTTTTCAAAAATAAGTCTGTGTAGTTTTATTTTAGTTTAAGTTTAATTTTTGTCTTCTGAATTTTATGTTTTATTTTATTTTATTTTAATCTTTATTTAATGAAAAAAAATTTAACAGTTAATAACACTGATGCATGGAGTAGTGATTAGCAAGTAAATTAGATGTATATTTGGTGTTTGTTATAGATGTTCTTTATCATGTCATCACTGACTCCACTTTCTCCTCTCTGAGGTCAAAGTTCAGCAGGTGTCACTTATTGATTTTTCTCTTTTTGGGTTTAGCCACAAAACCTCAGAATTCCTGACAGTGTTGATTTATTGATGGAATGATTGACTGACTGACACGCTTGTGAATGTGAGAGATCCTCTCAAGCTGTTCTTCTACAGAAGGAGTGCTTAACAACTCTTTGTGATTACTGTCATTTGTCCTGTTGAAGTCTAGTCATTTCACTGTGAATGCCGTCTGTGTGTGTGTGTGTGTGTGTGTGTGTGTGTGTGTGTGTGTGTGTGTGTGTGCATGTGCTGAGTGTTTTCTATATGCTGCAGACACTGAAAAACCATGACACAGTTTCTAGTAAGGTTAGTCTGTGTAAATGCCACTCGTTTGCCAGGCGTTTGTGCATTTCCTCATGACTGAACTCAAGCTCTCTGGAGAAACAGTGACACGATAGTCAGAGAAAACATCTCTCCTCGTGTTCCTCACAAATCTCGATTTGAAGTCCAATCTCATGTCACTTGTTTCTTGTCTACAATATCTCTTTAATTTTTTTTTTTCTGTCTAGATTTTATCTGTACCTCTTTTTAATGATTAAATTTAATCAAACTAGTGTAATTGAAATCATAAAATGTATACAATTTAACAAAAATATTTAAAAATTTGAACTAAAAGGGTCCTATGAAATCTCTTTTATTTTTTCCCAAATTCCGTTGTTTTTACGTTCTTTTTTTTTTCTTTCTGGATTTTGTTCTTTTCCACTCTTCTTTCTCTTGGTTCTGTTTTAATGGTTAAATTTTAGTAACCAAAATGGTCTAATTGACTGAAATCATTAAATTTGTGTGATTTAACAGTTTTTTTTTTAAATCTTCAACAAAATTTTTTTTTTTTTAAATCACATTTTTAGGGCCCCCATTTTTGTCCCCCCAAATTCCATTTTATTCTTACCAAAATTTGTTTTTAGTTTTAATTTTTCTAAACATTTTTAATGGTTTAATTCATGTTTATTAGTCAAAATCATGTCTAATCAGTTGAATTCCTAAAACTTTAAAAATTAAATGATTTATTAAAATGTTTGCAATATTAGGGCCCCATATTTATTAATTTGTTTATAGATTTTTTTTTTATTATTTTTTTTATGGTTTATGATTTAATACTATCGAAGCCCATTTCCGCCAGGTAAGAAAAAAATTAATGTCTTAAAAAGTTGAAATTATGACATACTTAAGTCATAATTACGAGATAAAAAGTCAAAATTATGACCTAAAAAGTCGAAATTATGACTTTCCAAGTTGAAGTTGTAATTTCAACTTTTTTTTTCATAATTTCAACTTTTTAAGTCATAATTATGACTTTAGTCATAATTTAGATTTTTTTATTATCTCATAATTATGACTTTTAAAGTCATAATTTCTATTTAGTAAGTCATCATTTTGATTTTTAATCTTATATTTTTGACTTTTTCTCGTAATTATGACTTAAGACTTTTTATCTCATAACTTTGACTTTTTATGTCATAATTTTGACTTTTTATCTCATAATTATTACTTAAGTATGTCATCATCTCAACTTTGTAAGGCGTTAATTTTTTTCTTACCTGCCAGAAATAGGCTTCCATATAATGCAAACTTTTAGAAGTGTTTCAGTTTTATTGGACAACAGTCACGTTTTCCTGAAGTTAAACTGAACTTTTATTTTATTTTTACAGGTCTTTTGAGTTTCTGTGTGTTTCTGCTGATAGTTTTTCTCAAAGTAAATGGTGAAATGCTGGTAAAGTGAGTCTCAGATTTGTTTATGTCCTCATAGTGAGACAGACGAGTGTTATGTGTATGAATAGTGAACTGAAATACACACACAACATACAGATTTTACATTTACACACACACACACTAGTCCATTTTGTCACTGGATTCAGTGTACAGGCCTACTTTTGATTCATTCATCCAAAATTAGCCAAATTCTGTGACATTTAGTATTATACTGTAAATTGCCTATATATGACTGGATTCATAAATGTCCCGCTATAAACACAGATGATGTGACGAGGCAGACAGACAGGCGGAGGGGGGTTGGTTGTACAGCTCTATTTTCTGTCTAATGGTATCATCAGGTCACTGTTGCTATGGAAACTGGCTCTCTCGTGTAGCACTTTCACAATCCTCACATGATATTCAGACCCTGGAATAAACAAGAGCTTCCTTCCCTTCATATACACACACACTGTATGATTCATATCAGCAGAATGACTACAAACCCTGAACAATACCGCTTATGAATAATTAGTGTCTTTGAATGGATTTTATCTTCTGTGTAGTGAAGTGGCACTCTCTGATGGTCTTCTAAAGATCTTTACTGGTTCTCTTGAGAAAAACAAGTAAACAGACCATAATTACTAGTGTGAATTACTAGTGGAGCATCTGCAGTTTACAATCATCCAATCCACAACCCACACACTGCACAAACTGTGCTCTTACTCAGTGTTTCTGACTTGTTTTCCACTATAAATCCCTAAAAATTCTTAAATCAAGCTGCATTTACTTGCAAAGTAAAATCATAGATATTAAGTCTTATTTTCTAAAAAGATTAAAGTTTTTTTAAAAATAGTTGTATACAAACATTTTAATTTCACATCAAATTTTATTAATTATAAAAAAATTGAAATGTTATGTGTGTGTGTGTGCATATATATATATATATATACATACATACATACACACATTATTTGAGAAGCACAATGACTTAAAATATTCAAAATGAAGCATCTAATAATCATTTGCATCTCCAGTAAATGTATCTTAATTTAAGGTGGTTTAGATATTTGTACTGAAAGACAAGACAAAAATAGTGAGAAAGAACTTGATATTTTTTAGTTTATTCGCAACAGCAACTTTGTGTTTGTGCGTTTTGTGTAATTGTAATAATTTGTGTGTTTTCTCACCTGTAGAAAGTCAGTGAGAAGGTGGGAGGAGCTGAAGGAACCAAACTGGACGATGACTTCAAAGAAATGGAAAAGGTACGTTAATACACAAACACAGAAGCACAAATACACAGCAAACATGATTCTTACTTAGTAGTTTTTAGTAGTCTTCATTTTAACCACCACAGACAAACCTAAACCTTAAAAGACACTTTAATTCATGAACTTGTGTGTGTTTGTGTGCAGAGAGTGGACATTACGAGCAGAGCGGTGCTTGACATCATGACCAAAACCACAGAATACCTGCAGCCAAACCCTGGTGAGTGTGTGAGTGTGTGTGAGTGTGTGTGAGTGTGTGTGTGTGTGTGTGTGGTCTTGTTTTTATATCTTGGTGGGGACCTAAACCTGAATACACACAGGCTCATGGGGACTCGTGTCACCGTGGGGACCTAAATTGAGGTCCCCATGGGGAAACAAGCTTATAAATCATACAGAATGAGTTTTTTTGAGAAAGTAAAAATGCAGAAAGTTTTCTGTAAGGGTTAGGTTTAGGGGTAGGGTTAGGGTAAGGGGATAGAAAATACAGTGTGGACAGTATACAAACCATTGCGCCTATGGAGAGTCCCCACAAGGATAATAAACCAGACATGTGTGTGTGTGTGTGTGTGTGTGTGAGTGTGTGTGCATGTTTGTGTGTGCATGTGAATCAGCAGCTCTTCTGAATGTGTGTGTGTGTGTGTGTGTTTCAGCATCCAGGGCCCGTCTAAGTATGATCAACACCATGTCTAAGATCCGAGGTCAGGAAAAGGGTCCAGGTTACCCTCAGGCTGAGACGGTGCTGGGAGACGCCATGCTGAAGTTCGGCCGTGAGCTCGGAGAAGAGTCCAGCTTTGGTAAAATGCGTTTTTTTTTTTTTTTTTTTTTTGCTTTAATGCAGTTAATCTCCAAAGTTTTTACCTTCGATTTTCTACTATATTAGTATTTTTGCACTGCAACTGCAATAACAAAATGCAACAAATCAGCATGTTAGAAAGATTTCTGAAGGATCATGTGACACTGAAGACTGGAGTAATGATGCTGAAAATTCAGCTTTGATCACAGCAATTAATTACATTTTAACACATATGCACACAGAAGACTTTTTTTTTTTTTAAGTTGTAATAATATTTCACAGTTTTACTGTATTTTTGACCAAATAACAGCACTTTTAGAAAACTATGTCAGAGTTGCAGATTTGTAGTTTAGTGAAACTTAAATCAGGTTGAAACTTGGAAAAATTATATAAGTTTTAATTTCAGAATATTTTCAGTTGTTTGTTGTTCGTCTGTGTGTCTCAGGTTTGGCTCTGCTGGACGCCGGTGAATCCATGCGTGAGCTCGGTGAGGTGAAAGACGCTTTAGATATAAACGTCAAACAGAACTTCATAGACCCGCTGCAGAACCTTCACGACAAAGATCTCAAAGAGATTCAGGTGAGTTAGACTCGTGTTTCTGTGAGAGAGCTGAATGCTGACAGACAGATGTGTGTAAATGTGTGTCTTTCCCCCACAGCACCATCTGAAGAAGATGGAAGGCCGCCGTCTGGACTTCGATTATAAGAAGAAGCGTCAAGGGAAAGTGACGGATGACGAGATCAAACAGGCGCTGGAGAAATTTGACGAGTCTAAAGAGATTGCGGAGCAGAGCATGTTTAACCTGCTGGAGAACGATGTACGGTGTTGTACTAACTACCATTTGTGCTAGTAATCCACCATAGAATCTAGAGTGCTGTATATCACAAAAGAAATCTTTAAAATACATATTGTTTTTTGCACTTTCTTTCCAAACTTCAGATTTACATTTCATTGCATTGTGGGATACAGTACCTCAGTGTATACTATTATAGTTTCTAATTAACAGTTTGGATTAGTTTTTATTTTTATATTTTTAATTTTAACAAAAACTAATAAAAACAACAAACATTAACAAAAAATACTAAAACTTTTTTACTGTTACAAAATAGTTGAAAACACTTTTAATAATTGTATGTGTTTGTTGGTTTAGTTTTTTTATGTTTATATAGTTTTAATTCATTTTTAATTCAGTGTTAGTTACTTTAGTAAAGCAAATTAAACTGAACAAAAATGAGAAATGTTGTCTTGACAGCTAGCTGTAATAAAATAATTTTCAAATTTTTAGTATTTTATTTAGTTTTTCTTAATTTTCATTTTATTTCAAGCATTAAAAAAGTTATCAAAGTTGTTCAGCTGACAAAAACATTTGTGAATCCCTTTGTTACAGTATATAGTACATTAGCTTGTGTGTGTGTGTAGATTGAACAGGTGAGTCAGCTGGCAGCTCTGGTTCAGGCTCAGGTGGAGTATCATCAGCAGGCCGCTGAGATCCTGCAGCAGCTTTCCAGCAAGATAGAAGACAGGTGAGATGCTCCAAACTCCCTTCATGCACCTGGGTTCTTCACACAACACATACTGTACATCCACTGGAAGAGACATTAATTCACATTAAAACAAGCCAGAAACAGGTTTCTAAAATAAAATAAAATTGTATTTATAATTACATGCCAATAAATATTTGAAGTATTATTTTTACATTTTACAATGGAGACTTTGTTCTTGAATTATTATTATGTGTTGTTGATTAAAATATGTGTGTGTGTGTTACAGGATAAAGGATATGTCCAACAAACCCCGGAAGGAGTTCACCCCCAAACCCCGCATGGAGCTTCAACTGCCCAGTGAGAATCACAATGGAGGAATAAACTCTGCAAAATCACCTGCACGCTCACCAGGTACAAACACAGATAAGTTCAGTTCATATTTCACCCCCAAAATCAAAAGGAAAAAAAAGTACAAATAACTTTAATTCTATGAAAATAGAAAAGTCAACATTTCACTGTAAAAATTCAATTTTAAAGTTACGTTTTATAAGGAGATACTATTTCAGTCTTTCTGCTTAAGAATCTTAAGTTTAATTTAATGTTACTTGCTATTTCTTTGTAACTATTTGTGAAATGCCCTAGATATTTCTGAGTGAAAACTGTTTCAAAGTAAATCCTACAGGATATACAACTATAACGATAACAACAGAACAGAAATCTGAAGTCTGGTTCAAAATTGTTGTTAACAAATTATAGTTAAAGGTTTTTCCAGAGGGGATTTTGGATTTATCTATTTATCACTTCATAAATCAGAAAATACTATCAACAGACAGAAAACAAATACATTTTCACCATATTTTTAGGAATAAAATGTTATATAAATCAGTGCAAATGAAATATAAACAAACCCCTCAGTAAAATCCTTCAGAATATTGAGAGCAATAAAACTGTAAGTTTTCGTGTAATAAAGTAATGCTGCAGTGAAGAAACAGACTCACAGCCTTTAACGATATGCATTTTTGCCATGTTTTTAGGAATAAAAGATTCTATAAATCGGTGTGAATGAAATATGAACAAACCCCTCAGTAAAAACCTTTATAATATAGAGAGGAATAAAACTGTACATTTTGGTGTTTGTAAGTGCTGCTAAAGTGGAGAAACAAACTCAAAACCTTTAAAGATATGCATTTTCGCCTATGTTTTTAGAAATAAAATGTTGTATAAGTCAGTGTGAATGAAATATGAACAAAGCCCTCAGTAAAAACCTTTATAATATAGAGTGGAATAAAACTGTACATTTTAGTGTTTGTAAGTGCTGCTAAAGTGGAGAAACAAACTCAAAACCTTTAAAGATATGCATTTTCGCCTATGTTTTTAGAAATAAAATGTTGTATAAGTCAGTGTGAATGAAATATGAACAAACCCCTCAGTAAAAACCTTCAGTATGTAGAGAGGAATAAAACTGTAAGTTTTGGTTTATGTAAGTAATGCTAAAGTGGAGAAACAAAGTAACAGCCTTTAAAGAGATGTATTTTCGCCATGTTTTTAGAAATAAAATGTTGTATAAGTCAGTGTGAATGAAATATGAACAAAGCCCTCAGTAAAAACCTTTATAATATAGAGTGGAATAAAACTGTACATTTTAGTGTTTGTAAGTGCTGCTAAAGTGGAGAAACAAACTCAAAACCTTTAAAGATATGCATTTTCGCCTATGTTTTTAGAAATAAAATGTTGTATAAGTCAGTGTGAATGAAATATGAACAAAGCCCTCAGTAAAAACCTTTATAATATAGAGAGGAATAAAACTGTACATTTTGGTGTTTGTAAGTGCTGCTAAAGTGGAGAAACAAACTCAAAACCTTTAAAGATATGCATTTTCGCCTATGTTTTTAGAAATAAAATGTTGTATAAGTCAGTGTGAATGAAATATGAACAAACCCCTCAGTAAAAACCTTCAGTATGTAGAGAGGAATAAAACTGTAAGTTTTGGTTTATGTAAGTAATGCTAAAGTGGAGAAACAAAGTAACAGCCTTTAAAGAGATGTATTTTCGCCATGTTTTTAGAAATAAAATGTTGTATAAGTCAGTGTGAATTAAATATGAACAAACCCCTCAGTGAAAACCTTAAGAATATAGAGAGGAATAAAACTGTAAGTTTTGGTGTTTGTAAGTGCTGCTGAAGTGGAGAAAAAACTTTTAAAGTTATGTATTGGAATTGAAATTTACAGACTCAAATAGATGAAGTGCAATAAAATCACCTAGGTGTGTATTTTGGATTTTTTACTTTCTATACCAGTCTAAAACAACACTCTGTATTTTGTTTAGCTTTTATTTGATTGTTTTCATACAAGATATTTTGACTTTGTTCTTTGCAAATATACATTCTGTAAAATGTTTTAGTTAATGACAGTTTTTCAATCTAATAACTTTTGATTTTTTTTAAATATAGTTTTTGTTACTGTTAATGATAATAACTTCACATTCCAATAACTAGTTTTTAAAAAAGCTTTTGTTCTGTCTGTCGCTCAGCTCCGTTGGATCAGCCATGCTGTCGCGCGCTCTACGACTTCGAGCCGGAGAATGAGGGTGAGCTTGGCTTCAAGGAGGGCGACATCATCACTTTGACCAATCAGATTGACGACAACTGGTACGAGGGGATGATCCACGGCCAGTCAGGGTTCTTCCCCATCAATTACGTGGACATCCTGGTGCCTCTGCCTCACTAGGCTCCGCCCACCCCTGCTGTTGCCTAGCAACCCAACAGCCGCCTTTATCGTGCATCTGTGCTACAGCTTCACTTCCTGTTCCTGTCGATCAGTTACTCGGAGGATTATGATGATGGTGATGAGGAGAAGGATTATAGACATTACGGAATCCCGTCTGAGTGGAGAAACAGTTCAAGTGCTCAGTGTGAGTGTGTGTGAGTGTTTGCGCTCCTGGACTCGTGGTTTACGGTGAATCATGAGTCGGTGTATATTGTTTTTCTCGTGTTTCAGATTATTTATTTGTACTTTGCCTTGATTGACGTAAGGGAACTAGCGCTTCACTCTTCTGATCAACCTCACTTAGTCCAGCTCTATCCCAGCATGCTTATAGGAACGTTCTGGATCTCCAGATGTGTGTTTGATTGCATCGCCGCTCTCTGTTTATCACACGTTAAATATTTTTCTCCTAGCTAAGCTGCGAACAACAAAATGTTGTTCTGATTGAATTTTATTGCTTGCTGATGCATTTTGGCTTTGGCTTAGAACAGAAATGTTGCTCCTGCGCTACAAAAGTGATGTTTTATCTTTTCTTCCAGTACAAATATCTAAATATTCTTAAGTCCAGAAACAAAAAAATATTCAATCTTGTTTTCTGAAAAATTTATCAAAACCAAATGAGTTTAGGCTTAAATCAATAAAAAATACATGACAGTGGCATCTGAAAATTTTTTCCTTTGAATTATCTTCTTCTGACCTCAGATATTTTTTTTCTTTAAGCAAACTTATTTATCATAATTTTTTCATTAAACAAGACTTCATATTTTAAGACATTTGTTTCTCAAGTAAATATATCTTGTATTTTTTTTTTTAGATATTTATAATGGAAAACAAGACAAAAATAGGGTAACACTTTAGTTAGTCCCATTAGTTAACTTTAGTTAACTAAAATTAACTAACAATGAGCAATATGTTTGCTACAGTCTTTATTAATTTTTGTTAATAAAAATACAACTGTTCATTGTTAGTTCACGTTAGCTCAGGTCCATGAAATAATATTAACAGATGCAACTTTGTATTAGTAAATGTTGAAATTCATATTACCTAAGATTAATAAGTGCTTTAGAATTATTGTTCATTGTTAGTTAATGTTAATGAAATATTGTAGTGTTACCCAAAATTACTAAGAATAGCTGTGTGATTGGAAAACTTTCTCTGTTTTTGCTTGTTTAAGATTTATTTATTGTTTATAATTTACAGTGAAATATGTAAATGCAATAAGGATACTGAACAAAAAGCACACACGTCGACATGACGTATTTTGGAGCATTGTAGCTGGTTTGTTATCGGTCCAAAACAGCCCTAAACAGCTCAACCAAGGTAGTCGACCAGATCAACCTTGAGCTAACAGTCCAACTGTTAAACCGTGTAGACTAGCAAATGTCCAGCAATGTGCAGCCATCATAAGCTAGTTAAACTGGGTTTTTCTTGAAGGTTTCTTCTCAGCCTCATGGTAGATATTTCCTAAAGCAGCATACAAAGTCTTATTTTTGAAATAAGTGGTATTTCCACAAATGCCAAGATTGTGTTACCGGAGTGCGCTGGTTACTGTGGTGTGTGATCGTTTCCACATAGAATATAATGCTAGTTACTACCGTAGTGTTAGTGGTTAGTCGTTAGTGCCGTGATGTTTGTAAGCACATGTGGTTTGAGAAAGACTATTTTTAATGTTAAACTGATGGATTGATTGCAGCTGATGAACATATATAGCGTCTAACAGACTGAAGTGTAGCAGCATTTGTTGTTTTAATGGTTGATGGACCATGTTCTTCAGCACAGCTCACGCTGTGTGTCGTTTGATGCCTTCAACGCGTTGGGCCTTCGTTTGAAACCCATGCCGTATGTCGACCATTGCTTGCGGCCGGACCAGTGACTATGGAGGCCATTTTTACGCCATGGAATATTAAAAATATAAAAAGGGTAAATTAACTTTTTATCTCACAGTTATGACCTTTTTCTCACAGATGCAAGTTTATATCTAGCACTTTTCGCAGTTCTTTTTTTTTTTTTTTTTTTTTTCAAATTCTGACCTTTTTTGGGGGGGAATTTCAAGTTTACATCTTAAAATTATTTTCGTTTTTGCAACTGAATTAAAAAAAAAGGCAACTGTGACTATCTTCTGACTTTTTTTTTCCAAAAATTGCGTTTTTGTAAAAAAAAAATTCTCAGAAATCTGAGTTTACATTGTGATTCTGACTTCTTTCATTTTTTTGCTACAGAATTTTAAATGATTTATCTCACAATTATGACTTTTTACTCACAATTGCAAGTATGTATCTAGCACTTGCAAGTTACAAACTAGTAGTTGCGAGTATGTTTGTATTTTACAATTCTGACCTTGTTTTTTTTTAATTTTGAGTTTACATCTCAATTCTTTTCGTTTTTGCCGCTGAATTTAAAATAATGGTAGTTGTGACTATTTAGCTCTCAATTCTGAATTTTCTCACTTTTTTTTTTTTTTTTCTCCTTGTAATGGTAACATTTTTCTGAGAAATCCAAAATTACAACTTGTCATTCTGACTCTTTTTATTTTTTAAATTTTGCGTGTACATCTCTCAATTTTTCATATTTTGCCAAGGAATTAACAAAAATGTAGTTGTTACGATTTATCTCGCAATTCTGAATTTTTCCTCCAGAATTCTTAGTTTACAACTCAAAATTGGACCTTTTTTCTCAAAAATCTGAGTTTACATTTTGCAATTCTGACATCCTTCTTGGAATTTGGACTTTTTTTCTTGGAATTTTTAGTTTATATCTCACAATTCTGACTTTTTTTCCCCCTTAAAAATCTGAGTTTATTTTTTTTTTTTTGGCATGGAATAAAAAATATTAATTATAACATTTGACAATTCTGACTTTTTACACTTTCACACTTTCCTCAGAACTGAAAACAATTTAGAATTGTGACGTAAAACTTGCAATTACCATTTTTATGTTTTTATTCCGTGGTGGAAATAAGCTTTCATAATTGTTGATTTAGTAACGCAGCGGAGAGTTTCTTCTTTTTGTCATGATTTTATTCAGGGCTGGTAGCTGAAGAAACGCATCTGTTCTGGAGGACAGCAGATTTCTTTATGAGAGCGTGTGTGTTTTGTGCCATCTGTTCTCCATCACGTGTGTCTGAATCAGGTGCGACGCTACAACCCATGCATCACATCTCCTTCACGGTCATCGAGGTTTTGTCCTAAACAGCCATGAACACAAGCGACACACATTGTTTTGTTTTGATTTCTGGTGTGTTGTGCTGTGTAGCTCCGCCCACACAGCTTCACTTGTGTTCTGATTGGCTATGATTGTTTCATGTCAAGTACGTGTCGCACATGGTTTGGTGAATCTTATGAAACCTGTGAAGAATATCCAGCTCATATTTCACCCCAAATATATTTGACTTTTTTAAAGCCAAATAATGTGCATTCATTTTTTGCATGGTGTCATTATTTTTATGACAATTAAACATGTTTACAGTGGTGAAAATATGAGTTCTACTCTAATGCTAACAAGTTGTCAATTGTAAAGTATATTTGTAAAGTACAAATGAAATGTATATCACTGATTATTTATTTATTTATTTATGTATGTGTGTATGTTAGCCAAACCTCTGTGGAATTATATATACAAAAATAAATATAAAATTCTCAAAGAAAAAATATAATATATAATTCTTAAAGAGAAAATATTAACATGTTCATGTCCTCTGATGACAGTTAATGGTCAGCTAAACAAAATACTTCACATATTTTAGTAGGTGTTTTACTGAGATTTATATTATTGATAATCAGAGTTAGAATTTAATTTATTTCATAAATGAATTTTTAAAAATTGTAAGTCTTCCTAAGTGTTCTATTTTCTTTTTCTGTTTTAAAATTATTTATTTATTTGAATTAAAAAAAATTTATGTTATGATTATTGGCTTTTCAGAAACTCATTTAGTGTGAATCTGTTTAACTGTCATGAAATTATTGTCACATAATGGCATTAAAAGCAGATGCGATTTAATGAATTTGATGACATTTTATTGTAACAATGAAATCTAAGCTGGGCGTTTCTTTGCAGGATTCGTGAGGTTGAGACACGCTGTCATTCTGAATCTTAAATGCTTTCTAATGGATCTGTTGATTAAATCAGACAGTGTTATCATTGATAGTATTATGACAGATTTCCAGTCAGTCACATCTGATATGGGCAATAACTCTGAAATATATATATATATATATATATATATATGTATATATATATATATATATATATATATATATATATATATATATATATATATATATATATAAATATAATGTAAATGTGTGTTTGAATGGCAGTATGAACACTTGAATCATCGCTCCACGACATAAAACCGTAATGTGTGTGTGTGTGTATGTGTGTGAAAGCGTGAGTGAATCTGTGTGTTTTGCACGTGATGTTACAGAGATTCACCCTTATGAATTGGTTATGATGGTGTACGTTTGTATTTATTTTGCTCTTTTCCTGTGCTGGACGACAAACCTGTACCGCTTGATGTGAGAATATAATGAGAATAAACAGAATGTCACTGCGGCGGCTCACGACTCTTTCTCCTAAAAATGAATGGCTCTTTTCAGGTGTCGTTTTGTGAATGGGCTTGCTGTGCTTGAACAGGTTCTGCTGTACAAACATCATGAAGAGACGAGCAAGATGAACATCGGCTGTAAGTCACACTTCACTTTTGTCTTTCTGTATCACTGTTGCCTCATTCATTCTAAAATAAACCAATTAATAAATATTTTACTGAAAATTCTTATTAGACATAAAAAATGTCCTCAAGTTGTTTTATGTTAAATTTTCATATCTCCAATAACAAATGACTACTACTTTCTCTGTACACTCTCAAAAATAAAGGTTAAAAATAATATCCAGGCCATTCTCAGTTATTTTAAATTGTAACATTTTCAATAAATTCATAGCTTTTTGGAACAGGAACACTTAAATCCTTGTAAAAGATTATATATTGTGTGTGTGTGTGTGTGTGTATATATATATATATATATATGGACTTCAGATATATATATATATATATATATATACATTTACATATGCGTATATATATATATATATATATATCTGAAGGCATGAAGTCAATTTCAGATTAGAAATCAGATGGCAGATCGAGAATCATTCGATTCGTGAAGTGATTTGCGAACCCGCTCCGAAAAACTGAATGAATCAAATGATTCGCAATATGCGATCCAATGTCCCGAACTGAATCAAATGATTCGCGATTCGCGCTCCAAAGTTCCGATCTAAATGAAAAGGTTCGCGAACCCGCTTCCGATCCGAGTTAAATGATTCGCGAACCATCATTTCAGAAGGAATCGGATCGCGAATCAATTCGCGAATGAATCGCGAACCCGCTCCGATGTACCGAACTGAATCAAATGATTCGCTATATGCGATCCAATGTCCCGAACTAAATCAAATGATTCGCGATTCGCGCTCCAAAGTTCCGATCTGAATGAAAAGATTCGCGAACCCGCTCCCGATCCGAATTAAATGATTCGCGAACCATCATTTCAGAAGGAATCGGATCGCGAATCAATTCGCGAAATGATTCGCGAACCCGCTCCGATGTACCGAACCTAATCAGTGATTCGCAATATGCAATCCGAATCATTCCATTCGCGAAATAATTCGCGATATGCGATCGAAAATCCCGAACTGAATCAAATGAATCGCGATCCGCGCTCTAAAGTTCCGATCTGAGTGAAGATTCGCGAACCCGCTCCAAAGTGCCGATCTGAATCAAATGATTTGCGAACCTGCTCCGAAGTCCCGAGCAGAATCAAATGATTCGCGAACCTGCTCCGAAGTCCCGTCTAAATCAATTGATTCATGATCTGAAGTCCCGATATGCACCAAATGATTCGCGTGCCCTCTCCGAAGTAGCGATCTAAATCAAGTGATTCTCGAGCAGCGATTCGATTGGATCGCTTAAACAGTGAATCATTGAAATATTGCGTGAAATAGAGTTTTGAAGAGTTTCTTCAGGAATATTGCTAATCTTTTCCAGAACTTCAACTGCAAAAAGTCAAATTCAAGTACTTCAAGCACCTTGCACGAACCTTGACATTATAAAATATAATATAATGTTAAATTACAATTTTCTCCCATGTTTACAAGCAATCTTTTCAAAGTGCTTTTATACTCGTGATACTGTATAAAAAGTAAGAGGCAGTAATGAGTGAAGAATACATTTCTGCTGTAATTTATTGTATTGAGCCCAAATTATTTTTGAAATGTAATTTATTTCCTCATGTAATATACAGTAAAACCTTCAGTTAAATCAAAAAGACCACAGCAAACGCAGAATATCAGAACCTTTAAAAATTTATTATAAAAAAAAGCACCTCTACACTTTATTGGATCAACAGCTAGACGTGTACAAAAATAAAAAGAAATCTAAAAAAAAACAAAAACAAAAAAAACAGAACACTTGCGTTATTGCTGGAGTCGTTAAACATGTACATAAAGAAATCCCCAAATAACCCCTCCACCCGCCCACATCAGTGATGCTGCATTACACACAAACACACTCTACTCGTCATCATCCTCCTCCTCCTCATCATCTTCCTCCTCCTCGTCATCCTCCTCTTCATCATCGTCGTCGTCGTCGTCATCATCAGCCTGGGCCTTTTTAGTCGATCCCGTCGGTCGGCCCGGCCCCCTCTTAGCAGCTGTGCCCCCTGCGCGGTACGCCGCCACCTCCTGCCAATCACAGAGAGTTTAGACTCGAGCCACGCCTACACGATTAAATAAACATGACTCGGAATCTCACAGCTCACCTTCTCGTATTTCTCGCGCAGTTTGACGGCTTTCTGCTCGTATGGCGCACGATCCTTGGTGCTCTGCTTCGACCACAACTCGCCCAGCTTCTTAGCGATCTCACCGATGGTCAGACTCGGGTTCTCGCTCTTCACTGTTGGCCGGTACTCAGAGCAAAAGATGAAGAACGCAGATCTGCGCAGAGAAACGGAACAAAAATATTGCAATTTGTAAAATATATTAAAAAATATATAATTTATGTATTACATATAAAAAGTACATTTTACACATATACATTATATTATATATATATATATTTTTTTAAAGACCACATTTCCCATGAATTTTATTATTTTTTTAATTTTATACATTTATATAATATATTAAATATTTAAAAAAAAAAGAAAAAAAAAAAAGGAAAAGTTCATTTACTTCCAATTATTCATTTATTTATTTTTTTAACATTTAACATTATATACAGGACAGTTTTTCTACATTTTATTTTAATTTCTGACATAAAAAAAAAACATTGTAAACAGAAAAACTAAAATGTTTGTAAAACTGTACATTGCTGCGTTGACTTACGGTGGGCGTTTCGGGGCGTTCGGGTCTTTCTTCTTCCTGCCCGTCTTCCCGACGCCTTTGGGTGGCACGTAATTCTTCATCTCCTTGTCGTAGCGAGCTTTATCCACTTTGGCCATGTCTTCAAACTTACTCTTCTCTGAAGCGTTCAGGGACTGGATGGGACAGAAGAGCAGTGGTTAAAAACAGCACCTTCACCTTCTTCTTCATCATCATCATCATCATCATCATCATCATAATAGTGACAGTTGCTCACCTTCCATCGCTCAGAGCATTTCTTGGAGAACTCTGAAAAGTTGACGGGTACGTCGGGACTCTTGCGTTTGTGCTCATCGCGACACGTCTGCACAAAGAACGCGTACGCAGACGTCTTTCCCTTGGGTTTGTTCACGTCTCCTTTCACCATGCTGATCAACTAACAGAAAAACAACACAAACTCAAGCCTTACAGCAGAACCGGTATGTATATATGAATACATGCATTAAGAAAATTATACATACACACATTAAATTATATACATTTATATATTATTACATATACACACACATACATATATATATATATATATTGTATGTATAAACAAATAAATGAATAGATAGATTTTAAAAAAATTAAAATATATTTTGAAATATAAACATATGTAAACAAAAAATTTAAATATTAAAAGTATATATATAAATAAATAAATAAGTGTATAAAATTATATACTTTATCATATATAAATATACAAATATGTATACAGAACAAATGAATAATATAGTATTTATATATGCATTTAAATATGTTTGTATATTTAAATACATGTGTATGCATGTATGTTTTTTTTTGGTAATTTTGAGATTGTCAATCCCCTGTAGTAACAGTCTGATTAATATTGCCTGTAATATTTTGTTATTCATGTAATGAATAATTGTTAATTTACGAATCTATAAAATGCATATATATATATATATATATATATATATATATATATATATATATATATATATATATATATATATATATATATAAGAAGTATATACATTTTTAAAATACATAGAAAAATGCATCAAATTTAAGTGTATTTATTTGTGGATTTAAATGTGTATGTAGATAAAAGCCTAAAAAGATCCTTTTCAGATAACGTTACTTAAGGTACTGCATTGTAATGCAAATGTAACTACAATATAATGCTTAGTTACTCAAAACTCTTAAGTTTACTGCCTTGCATGAACACCCAATACATAAGTGCGACTACAATTCACACAAAAAAGAAGCAAAAATTGTATTAAAAACATTGCATTAAAATGCATGTACACATAAATGAGCCGTGACTTAAAATTAAGGAACTTAAACGTTTATTCTTGTTTTTAAAGCACTTTTGTTGTAGTCGGTCGGGAGGCTTTTGTTGAACAAAGATTCCTCCATTTTTCCTTCCCGCCTAATTCCCTCCATCACGCCGCCCTCCCCCACCTCTCCGTCCAGACATATTATATCATCCAGAAAGGCCAAATTAACCCAATACACGCGTGAAAAAGGATCGCAGAACGCCGTTACTGCACCAAACACTCGTTAAAACAGTTTAACCGCGCGCGCGCTCCGGTACTGCACGCGACACACGCACGCGCTGACTCACGCAAACCATCGAAACCCGTAATAAACTGCGCTCACAGTCACGCGCTAATGTCGTTCATGTGCAGCTAAAACACCGCGCACGGTTAAATCAACAGAAACATGTTTAAAACAATTTAAAATGTAGTTTTTGAAATCTGGCAAACCTGTTCTTTATTCTCTGCAGACCAGCGCGCCTCTCCTCTGTACTATGGCTCCCACGTGATCGCTTGTGCTGTGCGTGCGTGAAGCGAAAGAAAGGACGACAGCCTGGACTCGGCGGCTGATTGGCTCGGCTCGCGATCGGGGACGTCCAATCAGCGACCGCACACAGAGGAATCCGCGGAGCTGATTGGTGGACTGAAAGCCTCGGTGTGGTTCGAATGTTTGTAAACTGAAATCACAACAATTGTGGCGATTGTACGTATTTAAGTATAATACAAATTATTTTAATATTTATTAATTACAATACAAATAACATTAATTATAATTAAAAATTATATAAACTAGAATACAAACCACACGAATCTTGCAATGTTTTTCAAACGATTTGCTTGTTTCCATCACGGAATAAAAATATAAAATTGTAATCGCGACATTTTTCACGAAATATAAACTTGCAATTGCGAAAAACCCGAATTATTAGATTTTAAAAAATCGCGGTTACCTTTTATATTTTTATTCCGTGGCGGAAAAAGGTTCCATACAACTGAATTGCAAGTATTTTTACACTATAATAAGAATGATAATTTGTTTTCTTGATCTTTATTTAGAAATTCAGAAAATAAACGTCTACAGATTGTTAAAAGTGTGGATGGGGTATGTGATTTTCTCCGCTCCACCTGGTGGCGTAAGAACGTGCGCGCGCCCGATCCACGTGACACCACACATAAACACTCGGAGAAGAAGAGCGGAGTAGTTCAGCGGCGCGAATTTCATCGACGAAGCTGGCGGTCAATGCTAATATTTAATATTTGCGCTTTTATTGTAATAAATGGGAATGTGACAGCGGAAGGGTGTGTGTGTCCAGGCGGATGGTAGAGTTTCTAAAGCAATTTAAAAACCACAGCAGAGCGGTACATTTACTTTACTATGTATATTACATAGTCTTTCTCACTCTCTGTCACTTGTTAATTATATATAAAAAAAATCTGTTAATGCTAGTATGTACACACACAAATATTTGTGCGTGTACTGTACATGTAAGCAGATGTATATGTAAATGTTTTTTAAATAATTTTTTAAACAATTAATAGTAATTGTAATATAGTAACGTTTATATGTATGTGTGGCTGTGTATTAGAATAGTTTATATAATTTATTATTCTTTTTAATCATGTTAAGATTAGTTATTACTAATTATATGTACATTTAAATATGCATGTATGTGTATATATATATATATATATATATATATATATATATATATATATATATATATATATCGGGCGCGCGCACGTTCTTACGCCGCCAGGTGGAGCGGAGAAAATTACATACCCCATCCACACCTTACCATGTACACTGTTTACAATAAGTAGGAATCCATAAGTAGGAAAATTGTGAACAATTTGATGATTGTTGTCTGATGAGCAAGTTTTATTGTAATACCAAAAAAAAAAAAAAATGCAAAATGCAGAGAATGCAGTCAATACAGATGCTTTCTCACTCATAATTTGACTTTTTGATCGTGTTTATGTGTGTTTAATTCGTTATTTATCATTTCTGACGGGTCTCGAAGGCATTATATTTACACTGCTGCATAATTATTTTATTTTTTCATCATTTTATCATAGAAGAATTGTCTGTGTGCTGCAGTTTTGGTCAGGTTTGTGTTTGTGTCAGAGCTGATCTGTGATCGGAGAAACACCTGCTGCAGCAAAAACTGCCTGATTATAAATTTTATTGTTTTAGGCCGAGCCATTGAGACAGACCTTATTACTATTATAATATATTGTAACAGTATTTTAATATTTATTATAATATGTTGTTGTTGTGGTTGTTAAAAGGGTTAATGAACTGCCTTTTTTTTATTTTCTATTGTACACATTTTAAACAACGTTGTTATTATAATCGGCGCTGCTAATAAAGGTCTTTGATTGTTAATCTTGTATTTATGTTTTTTTTACAGACTAGTTAGTTAATAAATAGAAGAAACTTAATACATTTTAACAAGGATAATGACACAGCTGACTGAAACTTTCTAACAAAAGCTGTACGCTTGCTTTCAATGTTCATTTCAGACATTTAGCTGAATTCACAAGAACTAAAAGTTCAATTTGCGTCCACTTACCCAACAACATCAAGTAAAACATTTGTACAACCAGTGGAGGAATAATACATTTTATTTGTTATTTAACACTTTTGTTTCTTACGCAAGTTTGTACTTGGTATCAGAGATGTAGAATAGTAGTTGCATAGTGTAAACAGTAAATCAGTCTCAGACATTTCAATGGTAAATAAGTGATTTATTAGATACATTAGTTTTTGACTAATAATCCAAAAACCTCATGCAGGCATATTAATGGGTTAAAAATGCCAAAGTTAGCCTATATTCAGTGGTTCTCTCTTAATTATCTTCACAAGTGCATTGTCTACAACTAGTGTAGATGTGTAGCTAATGAACTATAGTAGAAAACCATCATCAGCATTTAGCTAACGTTAGCTGTGCAGTGTTTGCATTATATACCACTACATGTGATCATCTACATATTACAGTAAATGCATGTTATTAGTACATATTTTTGAAGGAATAATTATGGAATGAAACACATGAATGTTTCAATCATTTTTATCCGATAAACCCGTTATTTCAGATTTTTTTACATGCAGAAACACGGGTGATGTGCTGTGCTTGATTAATCTTTCAACAAAGAAAACAATTATGGGAACATTTGAAGAAATGCCCTTTCATGCACATTTCTATATTTAAAGAAGAAATGGTTTCTCCAAAGTATCCTGGCTCTTGCTAATCGTCTCTATTCCTATGCGTAAAGAGTCGTACATTTTCTCCCAGGCCTCCAGCTCAGATTTCCACAGAACTGCCCTGGAGCGGATGAGCTTAGAGACCTCAGTCTCGCTCCCTTTTGCAAGACTTTCACTTGCTTCGTAAATAAAATAGCCATCCAGGCCAATAAAGAATGCATTTACGAGGCCAGATGCAACTCTAGTACACTTTGTGACTGTCAGTGTTGACGCTTTTGCAAGCTTCTCTGTACTAGACAGGTATTTAGCCACCTGCGGTACGTCACGGGCTGTGCTTAACTCCTTCAGTTCAATCTCAGTTACTGCTTTAGTTGCTTTTTCACTTTTATACAGTTTATAGGCTTCAGCTACACTCATCCCATTCAGTGTCTCTTTAAACCCTTCTCCAAGACCGGTTAAAATGGTCTTAGCATCAGCTCCACTGGGCTGCACTAAAGGTCTTTCTCTGTTGGCCGCTTCTTTCAGACAGTCTTCAATCTTTATCATATCATCCTTGTAACTCTTTAAATAGCTTTGTGCTTTGTGCTCATGGTGACTGTTGACTTGTGTTTCAGTGATTCCTGTTACAATAGTATTAACTGCACTAATGGCCCCCAGACCGGCCCCTGCTGCAGTGCAAACTAGTGATGCTCCTGCAGTGAAAAAGGCAAGAATGATTCCAGCAATAGACAAAACACCCCCTATTATCCCCACTGAACTACCAGTCACAGTGGATATGCTGGCCCCCATCTTCATACTGTCCAGACCAAGTGCCGTCTCCTCCAGATCTGACAGTAACTGCCGCATTCTAGAGCAACGTTTACTGAACACATCAATGAATTTCTGAGCATCTTCCTGAAAGAGGAACGCCAGCCGAGTGTGCTCGTCCATCCTGGACAAGGAGAAAGAAGACAAGAGTTGATCATACAGTTCACTACTTTTTCACCTGTCGAACCACTTGATTTAAAAATGGCTAAGCTTGAGGTCTCACCTGATTTCACACAACTGGTTCAAACGATGAAGCATTTGATTCATGGCATTCGAACTTACGTTTAAAATCAGCTGCACTAAAGGTTGACCCGTTTCACATCTGTAAAAAATTTCAGTGTAATCAACAAAGACATGTCGCTGTTTATTCTTATCAACATTGAATGAGATGGGAAACGTATATATACTTACGTATCAATGTCTGCAGAGCTGTTGAGAAAAAAAAGAAATGCTTTATGTTGATCTAAATATGCTATTCAGTAAAAATCTGAAGTGATTTCACCTCCTGAGACCAGTGTTGGGGAAAGTTACTTTTAAAAGTAATGCATTACAATTTTGTGTTACTCCCTGAAAAAGTAACTAATTTCGTTACTTAGTTACTTTTTATGGAAAGTAATGTGTTACATTACTTTTGCATTACTTTTTAAATCTGGGCTTGCATCTTTGTTTTAAATTTAAAACAATTCTAATGTAAAAGCCCTTTTACACCACAAGTGAAATAAATTCACCTCACGCTAAAAGAAAAGTACATTTATGCAGGAGATCACTCTTCAGCTATAAAATAAAAAAGAAGCACGCATTAATTCATCTCACTTACAAAAAACAGATTCAGTATTCCTCAAAATGAATAAAAACAGTGAAATGCAAACTCAGAATATGAAGCAACCCTGCAATATTTAAATGTTAAATAAAACAAATATCCTTTATGTATTTAATCCCATTTTATTAACCAGTGTCTTTACTGCTGACCTTCGAGGATGCAATTCAACCATACTAATAAGAAAAAATTACTTTAGATAAACTAACATTTGTGCTCACATTTAGTCTAAAATACAGTAACATCATGTTTACTCCCAATTTTCTGACAGGTGACTTGTCAATCAATAAATGGGGAAAAGTATTTGTAAAAGTAACTCAGATATTTAAATACAAAAGTAATGCGTTACTTTACTAGTTACTTGAAAAAAGTAATATTATTACGTAACTCGTGTTACTTGTAATGCGTTACCCCCAACACTGCCTGAGACCCTGTGTCCTCAAATGAGGACATGATATTTTAGTGAATTTATATATACATCAAACAGTTTCTGGATGTCCTGTAAAGAGCACATCCACAACATGTTTGGATGTTTTACAATGACCAGTCCCTCTCTTTGGTCTTCGAATATGGCTGACATTAGTTTAGTGATCAAATGTAACACTCTTATGTAGGGCTGCAACGATTAATCGAACGATGTCGTGAGGCGCGTTTAGTCAATGAAGCCGGTACTTTGATTAGTACTTTACTACTAATCAAAGTACCGGCTTCATTGACTAAACGCGCCTCACGACATCGTTCGATTAATCGTTGCAGCCCTACTCTTATGGAAATATGATAATGCTTTGTATCTGACTCATTTTAAACTTTGTCATAAATCAACATTTCAGGAAAATGTTATGGGGTTTCAAATCAAAATATGACTTTCTGTTACGAAACAGGATGTTGATTTCATACATGTCTTCAGTTGAGGACACCGGGACTAAAAGCAGGTTTATTAAACATTATGGGAGACATAGGGAAAGAAAGTATATTTCAGTATTCCTATGAAAGATAATATATATTATTACGAAAGTCTTATAAATTATTAGTGCTGGGGAAAGTTGCTTTTAAAAGTAATGCAGTACAATATTGCGTTACTCCGTATAAAAAGTAACTAATTACCAGTGTTGGGGGTAACGCATTACAAGTAACGTGAGTTATGTAGTATTATTACTTTTTCCAAGTAACTAGTAAAGTAACGCATTACTTTTTAATTGACAAGAAAATATCTTGAGTTACATTTTCCAAATAAGTAACACCACAGTTACTTTTCTCCCCATTTATTGATTAAAAGCTCTCCTTTCCCAATGTTGAGAGAAATCGGGAGTAAGATGTTCTAGAATAAATGTGAACATGCATTAATTCATCTCACTCATAAAAAAAGATTCAGTATTGCTCAAAATGAATTAAATCAGTGAACTCAGAATATGATGCAAACCTGCAATACTTAAATATGTTAAATAATACAAATATACATGTATTTAAACCCATTTTATTAACCGATGTCTTTGCTGCTGACCTTTGCTGATGATCCAATTCAACCACACTAATAATCAAAAATTATTCAAGATAATCTAACTTTTGTTTTCCCTTTTTTTTATTGCTGAAGTGTTGACATTTTTCTTCTTCTGTGGTTTACTGTACAGACGTAAATTTACTTTTCTCAAAGCCTAAGGCTTTTGGTGTGAAATGGCTTTTACATTTGCCAAAAATAAAACTTTTTATATTAAAAATAAACAAGCAAGCCCTGCCCAGATTTAAAAAGTAACACAAAAGTAAAGTAATGCCTTACTTTCCACAAAAAGTAACTAAGTAACGTGATTAGTTACTGTTTTAGGGAGTAACTCAATATTGTAATGCATTACTTTTAAAAGTAACTTTCCCCAACACTGATAATTCCGTTACTTAGTTACTTTATATTAGGGCTGCACGATTAATCGAATGCGTTTATGAGGTCCGCTTAGTCAGTAAAGCCGGTATTTTGATTATTTTGATTATCACTGACGAGCTACGCCAAATCGCGCTCATAATCGAATGCGATTCATCTGCGATTATGAGCGCGATTTGGCTTAGCTCGTCAGTGATTTACGGCTCTGTGTATTAATTGCCGCTCCAGCTGAACGCACATGATGGAGCTTTACTACTAATCAAAATACCGGCTTTACTGACTAAGCGCGCCTCATAAACGCATTCGATTAATCGTGCAGCCCTACTTTATATGGAAAGTAATGTGTTACATTACTTTTGAGTTACATTTGCGTTAGTTTTTAAATCTGGGCCAGGCTTCCTTCCCTTACTAAAAAGTAATGTTACTTTACTAGTTACTTTTAAAAAAGTAATCTGATTATGTAACTCGCATTACTTATGATGCATTACCCCCAACACTGTAAATTATTACTCCCATTATTGCACTTGCCCCAAAAACACATCAATATGCTAATTAGATGCAGTTTATAGATACATTGTATAGAATGCGAAAACCTGTTATGGCAATTTTACACACATTTTGCATAAAGAAAAATGGTATATCATTCTGTTATGTTTCTAGTTTTTACAAATCATCTTTATACAAAGTTTGGTATAAAAAATCCTGAAACCTAAAAATGTATTGGTGATTAAATAAAACCAGTTGTTTTTACCTTTGCATTGTCATTGTTTTGGTCCTGTTTTGTCTCATATCAGTTTCTAGTTTTCCTTATATGGTCATGCTTCCATTCCTTGTTTAGTTAATTCATTATTCCATGCACCTGTTTTTTTCAGCCTGTGTATATTAGTTCCTGTTTGTTCCTTGGTTCCCTGTCCCATCTTACGTCTAACTATGTTGCTTACTTTGTTCGTCATTGTTCCTTTGTTGTAAATTATCCTGCGATTCCTTTATTAAAGGAGAAGTCCACTTCCAAAACAAAGATTCACATATAATGTACTCCCCCCCCTTTGTCATCCAAGATGTTCATGTCTTTCTTTCTTCAGTCGTAAAGAAATTATGTTTTTTAAGGAAAACATTTCAGGATTTTTCTCCATATAATGGACTGATATGGTGCCTGGATTTTGAACTTCCAAAATGCAGTTTAAATGCAGCTTCAAACAATCCCAAATGTGGTTGTAAATGATCCCAGCCGAGGAAGAAGGGTCTTAACTAGTGAAACGATTAGTTATTTTCATAAAAATAATACAATTTATATACTTTTTAATGTCAAACGCTTGTCTTGTCTTGCTCTGCCGGTTCATGTCAGTTAGGGTATGTCGAAAAACTCCCATCTCATGTTCTCCCTCAACTTCGAAATCGTCCTATATCACTGTTTTACCTTTTTTGTTAAGGGTGTTTGATCTTCTTTGCATGTTCACTTTGCAAACACTGGGTCGGTGCTTCTGCAGTGATGTAGGATGATTTTAAAATGATTTTTGAAGTTGAGGGAGAAAATGCGATTGGAGTTTTTCGACATTCCCTAACTGTCTTGAACCAGAATACACAGAGTTCAGGAAGAGAAAGACAAGATGAGCGTTTGAGAGTAAAAAGTATTTAAATTGTATTTTTTAAAATGAAAATAACCGATCGTTACACTAGATAAGACCCTTCTTCCTCGGCTGGGATCGTTTTTTGTTTTTTTTTGCCAGCCTCGACTTTTAGAAAAAATGTTTTATTCTAGCTTTAATCATTCTTTTTTATCAACACTTGAATTTACATTTTTTTCCTTAAATTTTTTTAAGTTGATCTTAAAAAGGTCTTAAAAGCCGTCTTAAATTTACCGTCATAAAACCTGCTGAAACCCTAATAATGAAAGCCATATAAGTTTAAAATGACACAAAGGTGATTAGATGATGGCAGAATTATAACAAACAATTTCTTTTAACAGGAATTGAAACTCACCTTTTTCTTATTCTCTTACAAAGTTTTTCTGTAAGGAGAACGTAGTTGTTTAGCTGAAACTCCAGGATATTCACGTTATGGAGTAGAGGCTGGAAGAAAGTTTTTGCATTTCTTTTAAAGTGGATGAGGACAGGAGCATCTATTCTGGCATCTGTGATGACTGACTGCACACTTTCAGGGCTCTTTCCCCACAGCAGGAAGATCTCTCCGCTGAAGACGTGGTGTGAGGTCATTGTTAGCTTCTCCACCGCATCCAGGAAGGGCTCAAGTTTCTCCAGCCCCGTTAATGTGTCTGCGAGAACGGCGCCAAGATTCCCCTCCTGCTGATTTTCATTGATGTCTCTCATCTTCTCAAGCTCTGCCTTTCTCTCAGAGGTCCATTTTTGTTTTTGGTCACAGAAGTCCCTTATGGTCTCAATGTAATCGAGTGTGTCCTTGACGTATGCTGTCAGTCGGTCCACTAACTGTGCTCTGTGCCGCAGAACAAAATTACAATATACATTTTGTATGCAAATGTATTGTAATAAATGTATTTATTATACTTTTTAATCCGCGTATCCACCTCCACTCCATTTTCCAATGTAGGTGAAAGGCTAGTATGGTTGTTAGGCTATATATTAATGAATGATAGCCAAGAGAGAAAATAATAGTTAGATTTATGACCCGGTTCAAAACATTACATACACTTGATATTGAGGTGTTTTTTTTTGTTTGTTTGTTTGTTTAGTGATAGTTGTTCATGAGTCTCTTGTTTGTCCTGCCCACTGTTCTTCAGAAAAATCCTTCAGTTCCCACAATTTATTTTTTTTTTTATAGCATTTTTGTGTATTTCCAACAATGACTGTATGATTTCGAGATCCATCTTTTCGGCGTCCCGAGTTCGAGTCCCGGCTCGTGGACCTTTTCACGTAATACCCGCCCTCCCCCTTTATTTCCTGTCACTGCTATACTGTCCTATCTTAAAGTAATTGTGAAAATGCCCCAAAACAAACAAACAAACAAACAAAACATTTGCCTATTTCTATAGTTCAAAACGAGCAGCGCGTCTACACAACAGAGCTGGCGCAAAATGCGGCATCGGCACTTCCGGCGGCATCTCCAGATGGCTTAATGCATTAAACTGTATTTTTAAAGGACCAAACTCAGTACACATAATTAATAAAGCTTACTGATGAGTCCAGAATAAGAACGCAACGCGTTAGCGTGGCTAAATGCATTAAAAAGGTGCTTTTAAAAATACTAAACTCAATAAACATTATTAATAAATCAATCGCATATACAGATAAGCAGACATGAGCCCATAATACGAAAGCAACACGTTTAATTACGCGTTAAGCGTTTTCCTCCCATAGAAAACCATAATAAGGAAAACGCTTAATGTGGCTTAATGCCTTAAGACAGTGTTTTAAAAGACCACACTCGGTAAACACATTATTAATAAATCATTTTATACTGTACATAGTATGTATGATTCATGAATAATGTGGTTACTGAGTTTGGCATTTTAAAAACACTGTCTTAACGAGTTAAGCGTATTCCTTATGGTAGGAAAACGCTTTACGCGCAATTAAACGCGACGCATCTGCTTGTCTGTACATCGTGTGCTTGATTTTAAATGTTTACTGATATTGGTCTTTTAAAAACACTGTTTTAATGCATGAAGCCACTTTAAGCGCTATAAAATCTCCCGGCACCTGCCGGAGAAAGACCGCGTCATTTCGAGATGCCGCCGGAAGTGCTGCTGCGAGATGCCGATGCCGCATTTTGGACAGAGCTGTGGGCATCACACGCGCTCCGGGACGTTTACAGTATTTTGATGACCTTCCGGCTTGTAAAACGGGTAAAACACTCTAATACATTCAACATGGCATTTCCACGTTTAGCAGTATTTTCGCATGATTTTCCTAAACAATGAACTCCCCTAAACGGGATATTTATCAACTCACCTGATGTCCATGTCTTAGTTTTATTAAATCCAGATTGAGAAATCACAAAAAGTGAAAAAAAGTGAAAGCTAGAGGATCTAAATTGAAGTTTTATATTTATAATCTGGTATTTATGCAGGACTACTTGAGTTAACATTCCTTCCTCAGCTGTACTGGACGTCCCATAGAAATCAATAGGTGAAACACGTGAACAGCGCAGTACGTAGTGAAAAAAAAAAAAAAGAAAAAAGAAAGAAAGAAAACACGGACACGAAACTACGAAGATAGGGACCGCCTGCCAAATACAATACGAAGACAAAATAGTTCAGTGGCTCCGTTAACCTTATTAATATTTTTTTTAATTTTGCTTTTGCTCCAAGGACGTTTTTTGAACCCACGGGGCGAATTTGATTTGTTTTAAAGACTTAAGGTTGAGATGCCAAGACATTTTCGACTTAGTCTAAACTTGGTGTAATTATTGGTGTATGCAATCTCTATGTCGCTAATTGAAAAATAAAATGAAGCATGTTTTACATGTTTTAAAAAATAAGGTAAAATTTACTAAAGATTTTTATAATCATTATTTTTTTAACAAGTTTAAATGTGCTTCAGTAGCCTCTGTAAAGTCTAGAGCACATTAAACCGATCGTGGGATCAAATAAAGATCCTCTGTGAATGAAATCTCCGTTTAATCCGGTTATATTTGATTTTTAATTGATGCTATAATGATTCTTTTAATTCTTTAGCTTTTTCTATAGGATTGTTTTTTCTTATTTTCCGTTTTTTGGACTAGGGTAATTTTCCACATCTCACGTAGCCTGCATCTCAATTTTTCCCTCCCATTTTAAGTTTTAGTTTTGGATCAGTTCTGAGGTATAAAAATTAAAAAGTGAAAGTTGTACATTTTTACATATTAAATTATGCCGTGTTATTGTCCATACTGTGTCAATCTCGGGGGGAGGTGCCAAGATGGCGTCTGAGTAGCCGCACTTCTGTTGTCTCTATCAAACTTTCGTGCAAAGCTTGATCTCATTTGACCTTCCTTGATGTTTGGAGTTGCTGATACTAATGTATTTGTATTCTGAAGAATTCTGTGACGTTTTTGGATCTTTGCCTGCTACAACGTGTGTTGCGGCCTCCTTAGCACGCTGATTGAAACTTACTTGTGATTGAAACATTTTAAGATGTTGCACAGGTACTATCCTTGTAACACTTTTATTAACAAGTTTAGAAAAGATGTCTCACCTAAATGTTCATTTTGTAATTTAGAAAATGAAACACTTATACACTTATTTCATAACTGTAAATACTCTGAAAATTTTTGGAAGCAGGTGTCTAGGTTGGTTTTTGATATGTTTTATAAAATAATTAAAATAGATGAATCTATGATCTTTTTTTTAATTGCAATACTGGATCAGAGGTAATAGATAACACTTTTAGGTGTTAATTCTTCTTGGGAAGTTTCATATACATAAAACAAAAATAATGTCTATTACTCCCTCTTTTAATTTTTTTTTTGTAAAGACCTTAATATATTTTATGACTCATTGATTTCAGTTACTAGAAACATGAAATGTATAAAAACGTCTCCAATATTAAAAAATGATGTTTTTTACCCTCCATGATGTATACTTGTTGTATGTGTCGCCCACTTTTACTTCTGTTTATGTTTGATGTTAAGTACCTTTGTAAAAAAATACTGTCTCAATCTCATAAGGACTCCACCTGGCGGCGTAATACGCACACACGTTTCGCGTGACGTCACACAAACACTCGCAGAAGAAGAGCGGAGTTAGTTCAGCGGCGCGCATCTCACAGAGGAAGCTTCAAAAGCTCAAAAAGTTTTTGAACAGTAAGATTTTTAATGTTTTTTTTTTTTTTTTTTTTTCCTGCTCACTAAGCCTGCATTTATTTAATCCAAAGTACAGCAAAAGTAAAATTCTAAAATATTTTTACTTCATTAAAATAACTGTTTTCTATTTGAATATATTTTTAAATGTAATTTATTTTCTGTGATTTCAATGCAAATTTTCAGCATCATTACCCCAGTCACATGATCCGTCAGAAATCATTCCAATATGAAGATTTGCTGCTCAAAAACATGTATTATTTCTATGTTGAAAACAGCTGAGTAGAATTTTCTCTTGTTTCTTTTAATAGAAAGTTCAGAAGAACAACATTTATCTAAAACAGAAATCTTTTGTAACATTATAAATGTATTTATCATCACTTTTGATCAATTTAAAGCATCCTCGCTCAATAAAAGTATTAATTTCTACAATTTTTGAATAGTATTAGTGTATAATAGTATAGTGTATAATGTTACAGAAGCTTTTTATTTCAGATAAATGCTGATTTTTGGATCTTTCTATATCAAAGAAACCCTGATAAAATGTACTTAACTGTTTTAAATATTGATGATGATAATACAAAAAATGATTGTTGAGCAGCAAATCAGCATATTAGAATGATTTCTGAAGGATCATGTGACACTGAAGACTGGAGTAATGATGCTGAAAATTCAGCTGCGCATCACAGAAACAAATTACAGTTTAACAGATATTCACATAGAAAGCAGTTAATTTAAATAGCAAAACTATTTCAAAATGTAACCGTTTTTGCTGTACTTTGGATCAAATAAATGCAGGCTTGGTGAGCAGAAGAGACTTCTTTATATAAAAAAAAAAAAAAAGCATTAAAAACTTACTGTCCAAAAACTTTTGACTGGTAGTCTATGTATATGCGTTTTTCTTATTAATAAATTTTTAAATACATTAATAGTAATTGTAATATAGTAATCTATATGTGAGTGTGTGTGTGTGTGTGTGTGTATATTCATGTATATATAAGTAGTTAATTTAGTTTATTGTTCCTTTTAATTATGTTAAGATTAGTTATATTATTACTAATTATATGTACATTATATTTTAATATGCAAGTATATATTTATATAATTTGTAATATATATGTTTATTCTGTATGGTAATGCTGTGTTGTGTGTTTCAGGAGCAGCGTTGTCTGTCTGCGGTGTTTGAGGCTGTGAAACAGCAGCTTCATCCTCTGATCAACGCGTCTCTGGGTCTGTCTGTGGCTCGTCTGTCTCTGGTCGTGGTTCAGACGGCGCTCGGGTCAGACGCCACTGATTTACCTGTCAGCTACAGGTGAGTGTGACGCTCAGGTGAGTCCATGTACACTGTCTACAATATATGAATCCATAAGCAGGAAAATTGTGAACAATTTGATGATTGTTCTCAGATGAACAAGTTTTATTGTAATACAAAAAAAAAAATGCAGTCAATACAGACGCTTTCTCACACAAACTTTTTTTTGGTGTTCATGTGTGTTTAATTCATCATTTATCATTTCTGACGGGTCTCGAAAGCATTATATTTACACTGCTGCATAATTATTTTATTTTTTCATCATTTTATCATAGAAGAATTGTCTGTGTGCTGCAGTTTTGGTCAGGTTTGTGTTTGTGTCAGAGCTGATCTGTGATCGGAGAAACACCTGCTGCAGCAAAAACTGCCTGGTTATAAATTTTATTGTTTTAGGCCGAGCCATTGAGACAGACTTTATTACTATTATAATATATTGTAACAGTATTTTAATATTTATTATAATATGTTGTTGTTGTGGTTGTTAAAAGGGTTAATGAACTGCCTTTTTTTTATTTTCTATTGTACACATTTTAAACAACGTTGTTATTATAATCTGCGCTGCTAATAAAGGTCTTTGATTGTTAATCTTGTATTTATGTTTTTTTTACAGACTAGTTAGTTAATAAATAGAAGAAACTTAATACATTTTAACAAGGATAATGACACAGCTGACTGAAACTTTCTAACAAAAGCTGTACGCTTGCTTTCAATGTTTATTTCAGACATTTAGCTGAATTCACAAGAACTAAAAGTTCAATTTACATCCACTTACCCAACAACATCAGGTAAAACATTTGTACAGCCAGTGGAGGAATAACACTTTTTATTTGTGTCATTTAACACTTTTGATTCTTACACAAGTTTGTACTTGGCGTCAGAGATGTAGAATAGTAATAATAAATCACTGTCAAGATACATTAGTTTTTGACTAATAATCCAAAATCCTCATGCAGGCATATTAATGGGTTAAAAATGCCTATATTCAGTGGTTCCCTTTCAATTATTTTCACAAGTGTATAACTAGTGTAGATGTGTAGCTAACGAACTAGTAGAAAACCATCATTCAGCTAATGCTAGCTGTCTAGTTTTTGCACTATATACCACTACATGTGATCATTTACATATTACAGTAAATGCATGTTATTAGTACATATTTCTGAAGGAATCAATCATTTTTATCTGATAAACCTGTTCATTCAGATTTTTACATGCAGAAACATGGGTAATGTGCTGTGAACATTTTATTAAATGTCCTTTCATGCACATTTCTATATCTAAGGCAGAAATGGTTTCTCCAAAGTATCCTGGCTCTTGCTAATCGTCTCTATTCCTATGCGTAAGGAGTCGTACATTTTCTCCCAGGCCTCCAGCTCAGATTTCCACAGAACTGCCCTGGAGCGGATGAGCTTAGAGACCTCAGTCTCGCTCCCATGTGCAAGATTATGACCTGCATCGTAAATAGAATAGACATCCAGGCCAATAAAGAGAAAATTTATGAAGCCAGTTACACGTCCAGTAACCCTTACGGTCGTCATCATTTTCGATTTTGCCACCTGCTCTGTCCTAGACAGGTATGTAGCCACCTGTTGTATGTTACGGGCCGGTTTCAACTCTACATATGCTGACCTAATTGCTTGTGTACTTTTATCCAGTGCAATAGTATTAGCTACACCCACCACATTCACAGTCACCCTCAACGCTTCTCCAGTTAAACGTGCAATTTCCTTAGCATCAGCTGCACTGGGCTGCACTAAAGGTCTTTCACTGTTGGCCACTTTTTTCAAACAGTCTTCAATCTTTGTCATATCATCCTTGAACCTCTTTATATAGCTTTGTGCTTTGTGCTCATTTTGACTGTTGACTGCCATTTCAGTGCTGCCTGTTACAATAGCATTGAGTCCACTGATGCCCCCCAGACTGGCCCCTGCCACAGTAAGACCCAGTGATGTTCCTGCAGTGACAGGGACAAGAAAGATTCCAAGAAAAGACAAGACACCGCCTACTATCCCCACTGAACTACCAACCACAGTGGATATGCTGGCCCCCTTCTTCATACTGTCCAGATGATCTGCCGTCATCTCCAGATTTGACAGTAACTGCCGCATTCTAGAGCGACGTTCACCGAACACGTCAATGAATTCCTGAGCATATTGCTGAAAGAGGAACGCCAGCCGAGTGTGCTCGTCCACCCTGGACAAGGAGAATGAATATGGAGTTGATCATATAGTTCATAATCCACCTCTCAATCCACTTGATTTAAAAATGGCTAAGCTTGAGGTCTCACCTGATTTCAGTCAACTGCTTCAAATGATCAAGCATTTGATTCATGTTGTTCTCGCTTGCGCTCAAAATGAGCTTCACTGAAGGTCGACTTGTTTCACTGTAAAGAACTTCAGTGTAATTAACAAAGACTTGTTGCTGTTTTTTTTTTTATCTCAGTCTTGAATGAGGTGGGAAACACATACTGTATACTTACTTATATAATTTTCCAAATGAACCTAAACTGTTGAGAAAACATGAATAGAAAAAAATGTTAAGAATGTTAATCTAATTATGGTATTCAGTAAAAATCTGAAGTGATTTAATGCTGTTCTGGGTAAGAAACAGTCAGAGATTTAAGTTGTAAAATCTTACACTTCATCATAGCTCTCAAGAAACTTGTGTTCATTTAATATGTCGCCTTTGCACCATCTGATGCATTGACATAAAATCTGGTGCAAATCTTGTCTTAAGCACCGTACTGCTAAACTGAACAACTCTATTTAAATATGCATGTTTACTCATACAAATAAGTGCGTTTAAAAAAGAAAAAAAAAAAAAACGCCACTGCCAGCATTTTACTAAATTTTCATGGCCCTCAGAATAGTTTGTTGTATGAATATCTGAACATGCAATACAGAGAGCCTCTGAATGAAACCAACAATAAAAGTCTTTAAGCATTCTGTTTTTATCAACACTTGAATGTAGGTATGTTTAATAATAATAATAAAAAATTGAGCAAAAAGCTGAGAAAATCATGTTTTTTTTTTATCAAATACTACATCTGAATCCTATTCAGTACGACAATGAAAGCATTGATGCGGTAGACGGCTTCCATCATCACTCCCAAAGACTTCACAGTCCTTTAACAACTTCCTGAGTCGACATTTAACTTAGTAACATTAGGCAGTTTTCATTTATATTTGATATATTTTGATATATTTTATATTTATATTGATTGCATTTTTTTTTATATACATATGCTTGCATACGAGATCGCTCATTTCTGCATCTTCCCCTTCTGTGTTTTTTCTATCTAGACTCATTCAGGAGATTAGAAATAGCGCCCCGAGTGTATAACGGTGAGAACACGGAAACCCAGAAAATTTCGTTTGCTGGAAAAAGAGTTAAGATTGATTGCGACTGGTTTGTGAAAATAACGCAGACTCTTGCTCTAAAATAGCATGTGAATTCACCCCTCAATATTAAAAAAAGCCGGTCCAGTCTTTTCATTGCAAAAAAACAAAAACAATATGCATTAAATGCATTAATAATAATAATTATCACTATTATTGCTGTTATTATCGAAGTTATTGTTGCAATTATTATTATTATTTAAAATTAAAAAATTGAATTAAATAAAATAACAGATTTCATAAGGCCCTAATTTTTTTTTGTTCAACCTTTAATAAATTGATGTTTAATTCATTGATTTTCAATTAATTAGACTTTTCTTTTTTACTGCTAAAATGTACCTATTAAAATGAAATCTAGAATAATTAAAAAGGGAAACAATGCAATAGGGAAAAATAAATTTGGGAAAATTAAAACTGATTTTAATTTAATTTAACAAGCAGGACAAAAGAAAGTCATATGAGTTCAAAATGACGTGAAGGTTATTAAATGATGGCAGAATTGTAACTTTTGAGCAAACAATTTCTTTTAACAGGAATTTCAGAACTCACCTTGTTCTCATTCTATTACAAAGTTGGTTTGTTTTGACCGCATAGTAGTTTAGCTCATAGATCAGGACATTGACATTATCGAGTAGAGGCTGGAAGAAGGTTTTTGCATTTCTTTTAAAGAGGATGAGGACAGGAGCATCTATGCTGGCATCTGTGATGACTGACTGCACAAGTGCAGGGCTCTTTCCCCGCAACAGGAAGATCTGTCCGCTGAAGACATGTGGTGAGGTCACTGTTAGCTTCTCCACCGCATCCAGGAAGGGCTCAAGTTTCTCCAGCCCCTGTAATGTGTCTTTGAGGATGGCGTCCAGGTTTCCCTCCTGCTGATTTTCATTGATGTTTCATCTTGTCCCGCTCTTCCATTCTCTCAGAGGTCCATTTCTGTTCTTGGTCACAGAAGTCCCTTGCGGTCTCAATGTATTTGAGTGTGTCCTCGACATACGCTGTGAGTCGTTCCTCTAACTGTGTCCTGTGCCGCAGAACAAAATTACAATGTCCATCAATTTATTGTAATAAATGTATTCAAGTAACACTTTATTTTAAGGTGTCCTTGTTACATGTTACATTTACTTACTATTATAATAACAATGAATTATTCACAACTACATGCAAGTAACCCTAAGCCAAACCCTGATCCTAACACTAACCATATATACATGTAATTAATTAATATTACTCAGTAATATTAAGTTTAAGTTCAGTCAACTCAAAATGTTAACTTTGTACTAAGTGACAACTTAGATATTTGAGTTGATTTAACCCTCTGGTTGTGTTCAGATTCCTGTCACACTTGTTGTCAAAATGACCGGACTCCAAACAATTGCTTATAAATCTGTCATTATGTTATATTATCACCAAATATTGGATTCAGTCTTTTTGTCACCTTTTTTTGTGTTTTGCGCTGGTTTTGTGTTTCTATTTGCATCTGATTAATAGGCCTCATGCAATCGTAGGCAACATGCTGTTAACATGTTAATCATGTTAGAATCATGCTAGTAACTTGCTAATCATTTTAGAAACACGCTAGCAACATGTTAATAACTTGTTAATCTTGCTAGCAACATGCTATTAACATGCTAAGCATGCTAGTAACTTGTTAATCGTGTTATAAACATGCTAGCAACATGTTAATCATGCTAGATTCATGTAACTTGCTAATCATGCTAGAAACATGCTTACATGTTAATAACTTGCTAATCTTGCTAGTAACATGCTCTTAACATGCTAAGCATGCTAGTAACTTACTAATCATGTTATAAACATGCTAGCAACATGTTAATCATGCTAGATTCATGTTAGTAACTTGCTAATCATGCTAGAAACATGCTAGCAACATGTTAATAACTTGCTAATCATGCTAACAACATGCTATTAACATGCTAATCATGCCCGAATCATGCTAGTAACTTGCTAACCATGCTAGAAACATGCTAGCAACATGTTAATAAATTGCTAATCTTGCTAGCAACATACTATTAACATGTTAATCATGCTAGCAACATGCTAGTAACTTGCTAATCATGCTAGTAACTTGTTAACAACTTGTTAATCATGCTAGAAACATGCTAGCAACATGTTAATAACTTGCTAATCATGCTAACAACATGCTATTAACATGCTAATCATGCCCGCATCATGCTAGTAACTTACTAATAATGTTATAAACATGCTAGCAACATGTTAATCATGCTAGATTCATGTTAGTAACTTACTAATCATGTTATAAACATGCTACCAACATGTTAATCATGCTAGATTCATGTTAGTAACTTGCTAATCATGTTAGAAACATGCTAGCAACATGTTAATCATGTTAGATTCATGTTAGTAACTTGCTAATCATGTTAGAAACATGCTAGCAACATGTTAATAACTTGCTAATCATGTTAACAACATGCTATTAACATGCTAATCATGCCCGAATCATGCTAGTAACTTGCTAACCATGCTAGAAACATGCTGGCAACATGTTAATAACTTGCTAATCATGCTAGCAACATGCTGTTAACATGTTAATCATGCTAGCAACATGCTAGTAACTTGCTAATCATGCTAGTTACTTGTTAACAACTTGTTAATCATGCTAGAAACATGTTAGCAACTTGCTAATTATGCTAGCAACTTGCTAATCATGTTAAAAACATGCTAGTAACTATCTGAGACTGTTTTGCCTTCAAAACATTCAAACTTCAAACTATTTTAGACTGAAAACCATCAAACTTCAAAGTTTTTTTTTTCTTAAAACTTTTCAAACTTTTCAATTTTTTTCAAACTTTCTGGTGTGGCCTTCTCAAGCCAACCTAAAGTTTGTCTTGACTTTTTTATCTAGTTGTTCCATGATATTGTCTCTGTTTGACAGTGTCAGTGTGCAGGATATATATAACTAAAACATAAGTATAAAATATAAGTTTTGGTTTATTGTTTCATGAAATCTTATAATGTATGTAAACTTAATGTGTTCTTTCTTGTATGTCACGATGGTCAGATTTAACAGGAACAGCATAAGTGTTACTTTGTGCCCCTTTTCAGAAAATAAAAGCATTTCAAAATAGAGGTCCTGTTTGTGGTCTTCCCCATTCATTTTCAATGGCTGGCCATTTTTGACAAGTGTGACTTTTTGTACAATTTTGTACAAATTAAATGTGTTTAAAAGCAAACTTCCTGATTAAACATTAAAGCATACTAGCGTGAGAAACAGTATAAATTTTCATAACTTTTTATCTCATATTGTGAAAATTATTCATAAAAAATGTTTTTCACTCAAAAAATGACGTGCCTACTGTCAGATAAATGAGGCTTATGATTGATCGGATGCAAATAGAATCATTTTTGACCAGGAACACCACAAGTGTGACTAGGTGAAATAAAACCCACAAAAAATGACGAAAATGTGAAAAAAAAATCTGAGAAATACTTATACTCTGTGTGAACAAAGTCAGTAAGTTTGAGTCCAATGCAATAACGTTAACTAGTATTTTCAGGAAAATAAAAAAAAAGAAAAACTTCTCCAGGTCAATTTGACCCGAACACAACCAGAGGGTTAACTTAAAATTTTAAAGCATGTGGGTAAGAAACCAAGCTGTTTAACAAACTAAATTTTTTGTGTATCTGTGTGGTGTAAGTGAAACTTTGTTCTCAATCTTCTTTTTTTTCCCCCTTAGTTTATTTGAAATGTAAGCATGTTTCACAAGAGTCTGTATTTTATTTTTTTAAAATGTTAAACTTTGTTTATTTATTTGGTGCTTTTCTTATTAATGTTTATTTATAAGAGGGTCACTGTATGATGTACTGCTTAAACAGGGTCTCTAATGCTCCGAGTGCTGCATGTGATGTAGACCTTACCAAAAATGTTGAAGAACTTCAATTTCTGAACCAGGCGAGTGGTAGGCTATATGTAATTATATACAATTCATGTGTATAATTGTATATAATTAGTGTGTTATGTGTGTGTAGTATAATCATATAAATATGCATTTAATTCTTAACAGGAAGGCCAGATCCACAGAGTTGCTCAACAACAAAGCATGCATCTCAAGACAAGACAAAAATATATACTTTGCCATTTAGTTGAGAAAAATGATCCAGTGTTAAATATTTGTGAGCTGCAAAAGTATGTGAATCTTTGCTTTCAGTATCTGTTGTGACCCCTTTTTTAAAACAATAACTGCAGGTAACGTTTTTTGTAACTGCTGATCAGTCCTGCACAATGACTTGTGGGAATTTTAGCCCATTCTTTAGTACAGAAACACTTGAACCCTGTGATGTTGGTGAGTTTTTTCCTAAGAACTGATGCTTCAGGTCCTTCCACAACATTTTAATTGGATTAAGGTCCAGACTTTGACTCAGTCGTTCCAAAACATCACTTTTGTTCTTATTTAACCATTTTTTGGTAGAATGACTTGTGCGCTTGGGGTCGTTGTCTTGCTGCATGACCCACTTTCTCTTTAGATTTTAGTTCATGGACAGATGTCCTGACATTTTCCTTTAGAATTTGCTGGTGTAATTCAGAAATTTATTGTTCCATCAATGATGGCCCAGATGCAGCAAAACAGGCCCAAACCATGATACTACCACCACCATGTTTCACAGATGGGAGAAGGTTCTTCTTATGCTGGAATGCAGTGTTTTTCTTTCTCCAAACATAACACTTTTTATTTAAACCAAAAAATTATATTTTGGTCTCATCACACAAAACATTTCTCCAATGGCCTTCTGACTTCCACATGATCTTTATCAAACTGCAGACAGGCAGCAGTGTTTTTTGGAGAGTTGTGGCTTTCTCCTTGCAACCCTGCCATGCACACCATGGTTGTCCATTGTTCTCCTGATGATGGACTCATGAACTTCAACATTAACCAATGTGAGAAAGGCCTTTAGTTGCTCAGAAGTTATCCTGGGGTTCTTTGCAACCTCAGAAACTATTAGACATCTTGCTTTGGAGTGATCTTTGTTGGTCGGCCACTTCTGGGGAGGGTAACTGTGGTCTAGAATTTCCTCCATTTGTACACAATCTGTCTGACTGTGGATTTGTGGAGTCCAAACTCTTTACCAGACCTCATGAGCAACAACAACTCTCTTTCTGAGGTCCTCAGAGAAGGTCCCCCTGTTCTTTGAATAAAACAGGGCATAAACTGACACCTAATTGTCATCCTATTGACTGAAAACACTCCAATTTCACCTTCAAATTGGACTTACTTTTGCAACTCTGGATCATTTTTCATAATAAATAAATGACAAAGTACATATTTTCATCTCATTTGTTTAATTGGGTTCCCTTTGTCAATTTTCAAAACTTGTGTGAAAATCTGATGAACTTTTTGGTCATATTTATGGAGAAATATAGAAAATTCACAAGTGTTCACAAACTTTTAAGCAGCACTGTATATAAATATGTGTGTGTGTGTGTGTGTGTGTATATATATATATATATATATATATATATATATATATATATATATATATATATATTCCACATGGTGGTCGCCATACCTTAGCTCAGTCAGGTGTGTCATGGAAAATTATCCAACTATGTTCCATTATTATTTTAAATCGGTGCTATTGGTCTTCTTAATGTCTGTATAAAGATTTTAAAAAAATATTTAACCAATGAAAAATATTCAGAAGTGCTTGTGACTAAACCTCGTAACGCTATTGGATCCTCAAACTGTCAGCGAAATTCATAATTACACCTCGCCTCCATTCTGAAGTGCCGCACACAGGCTAGTGGAGACAGCTCTCTGTTCGCATTGCAAGTGTAAATAGCTGATGTTTGAATAAGTACAGCATTTTCTTTACTCAAACATTGTGTCTGTAAAGGATAATGTGTGTGTTTGAAGAGCGGAGAAGAGTCTTCACTTTTGCCGTCTAGTTGTAGCCAATATATTTTGTAGGCTACATTTTAAATATCCTGTGAATATAGTGCTTCATCATTTATATCATGAGATTTTGGCCAAGTGTATTAATCAACAAGAAAAACGAAGCGCCCATATAGCTACAATAAACGTTATAACGGAATATGGACATGGACATGTGTTCAGGACATGACTGTTATTAAAACTGTGAAGTTTAGGGCAGATTGGACATTGTTTGCCTGAGTTACAGCAACTTCCTGTTTCATGGCGAAATATCAAAAAAAATTTCGGGCCGCCAGGAACACGCCCTTTGACAAAAACTCAAGTTCTTTGCAATTTAGCACTGCAAATGCCTTATGATCAGACTCACCAAATGTGAATATGATCCGATTAAAACTGTAGGAAGAGTTTGTTAATGAACAAGGCCTGAAAATGGCAAAAACTGCACAAAAATCATAGAGGAAATTTAAAATATTTCAATATTATCTCAATATTATTAAAAAAAAATATCTCTAAAATTATTAAACACAGTGAGATTTATGTCTGATGAGCAACCAGAACCAAATATTGATTTTAAACAAATTGTAAATACCATGACACCACTCACTTTTAAAGTCCCATTTATTACCAGTTTGATCACGTCTGTTAAATAATGTCTGGGATGGAACACACTGAAAAGATGTAACTGATTTCGTACCTTGAGTTTATACACCAGGTTGTGGAGAATGATGTGGATATGACCATCAGGAGTATTTTGCACAGGACCGATCTGGAATCACATTAAAAGGCAAAGATGTACACATTTGTATTGCAGAGATTTTTAACATTTGCTAAGCTAGGGCACACAGAGACCAACACGTTAACATTATCACTTCCAACACCCGACCGTGCTGATAAAGAAGAACCGACCGTGACCACAGGTGTGAGCTTAAGATGTTTTAGATGCTGTTGCAGATCATGTTTTGAAGAATGTTCCGCAGAGGAATGTAAAAAATGTTTGTTACATTTTCGATAAAATATTTAAAGCGACAAACGTTGCTTTTAAAACAGAGTCGGGTGAGTTTGCATTTTAAAGGTGGAACTATCCCTGGTTCGCACATGCTGGATTTAGTCAAAAGTGTCATGGCAGCACAACCGATTCTTGATGAACGGAGACCTCCCAGATGGAACGAATTTCTGGAGGCATTTTCCACTTTAAACATGCCATATCCGAAGGTCCCGAATCAGTATGTTAGATATGCGCTTAACTCTTTTAAAACCAAATCAACGACCCCAATAACTAAATCTCCTAAAAAAGTAAGAAACAGAGTGTAGAGCTAAGTAGACCGACAAGACAATCTAATTATCCAGAACATGGTGTATTCAAATCACCCACTCTTGACCAGAAGTTTTTAATCCCTGAGTTTACACGGATGGTGTTTTCATGTTTTATTTTTATAAATATACACAGTATTAAATATACCGTGTTATTGATATTGTTGTATGTAATGCTGAATGTGGTTGTCAGGGACTGTCAGTCTACACCACCACCTCAGTCACCGCACTCATTACCGCTCCTATAAAACGTGCTTAATTACATTCGGTCAGTGTCTGGTCGACAGTCTTCTATGCAATACAGTACCTGACTCCTTACCTGTGTGCTTACCTAGCTGCTGCTCCACCGAATTCAAGTCTTCTGCTCCTTCGAACCACAATTCCTTGGATTGCCTGAAATACAAGGCCATTGTCATGATCCAGATAAGAACTCTGAACCCATTCCATTGCTACATTACTCACCACTGCAGTGCTGTCTTGTTTACCTCAGATCCTCTCATTAAACTCAGTGATTCATTTCACTTACCTCAGTCTCATCGTGGTGATTGCTGACAGAAAATCAGACCTACTTACTTTGTCAACCAGAGATGGAATCTCAATGGCCCGCTCCTGTGGACGCTCTGGAAGAGCTGGTCAGCACCATCCGGGCCTCTCTTACACTGGTCACACCACCATCATCTGTCTCCGCCAGTCTCATGGCCATTCCAGCACCATACTCGGGTGAACTGGTAGAGTGTAGCATTTTTTTACTCCAATTTTCATTGTTTATTGAAATGCTGCCCCAGAAATTTGTGTCAGAAAAGTCCACTTTCTCAATATACCTGCTCACGGGTAGAGCTTTGTTGTGGGCGCGACCGATTTGGAATTCACACTCTTCAGTTTCGCACTCTGGCAGCCACCAGTGGTTGGAATGAAACCACCCTCCTAACCGCCTACCGTCGAGGGCTGGATCCGCTCATCCGTGCACAAATGGCGATTTATGATGACACTGTTGGACCTGAGAGTTTCGTGCAAAGAGCCATCAGGATTTCCCAACGCCTCACAGCCTGCCAACCTGAGGAGACCGCTTACTCACCGTCTTCACCCGCTGCCACTCTCCAGTACCAGTACCAACCTATTCTCCCTCCAGCCGTCTGCATCTGTCCCATTCAGTGGGAATTAGAAGATCAGATTTGCATCGTCACTCACCCCGAGCCATCCTCTCTTCAACAAACCCTTCTGGGCTTGCTTCATGAGTCCCCGGGCTCTGGACACCCAGTGCACCCTCTCGGTTCTGCAGGCCCAGTATGACCCAGGATGTCATCCGGTATGTCCGCAGCTGCTCAGTCTGTGCCATCTCCAAGGCCCCAAGGCAGCTCCCTTCTGGGACGTTGCCTGTTCCTAGAAGACCCTGGTGTTTAGAGTGGACTTTGTCACAGACTTACCTCTGAGGGTAACATCTGCGTATTAGTGGCCATAGACCGGTTCCCAAAAGGCGTGCCATTTGATCCCCCTCAAAGGCCTTCCTACAGCCATGGAAACTGCTGAATGTCTGTTTCATCATGTCTTCAGGAATTAGGATATACCAGAGAACATAGAGGTTCTCAGTTCATCTCTCATGTCTGGAGAGCATTCTGTAAGCTCCTAGATGTCTCAGTCAGCTTGTGAGTGAAAGATCCAAGAGCTGGGACGGTACCTCAGGTCATACTGCCATGACGATCAGGCAGTATGGGCCGATTATGCACAGAACTCCGTGAAACAGAACACCATGGGGCTTACAGGGATGAAGATTGTGGACAGCACGTGTCACTCAAGGATGACCCATCACTAATTCGTAGAATTGTGGACGCGCATCCCAGAGCTTGTGCTACATGAGCTTTTGTGCTTAAAAGGTATACATTTTTTAACAAAAAAATGACAGATCGTTTCGCTAGATGAGACCCTTCTTCCTCGGCTGGGATCGTTTAGAGCCCTTTGAAGCTGCATTTAATCTACATTTTGGAAGTTCAAAATCGGGGCACCAATGGAGTCCATTATATGGAGAAAATTCCTTAAAGTTTTCCTCAAAAACCGTAATTTCTCAAAAACTAAAGACAGAAAGACATGAACATCTTGGATGACAAGGGGGTGAGTAAATTATTTGTAAATTGTTGTTCTGGAAGTGGACTTCTCCTTTAACCTTATTGTCTATACATTTGACAGCATCGTATAAGTGTAAAATCGCCGGCAGACCCTGGTAGATTACTATTAATGAAATAGTAATAAACACAGTCCAGCTTACAGGAATCATGGATAAAACTTAATGTGACACCCATTTTCTCAGGGTGCTCCCTTGTCAACTTGTAACAATGTGACACGGCATGACATCACACACACATGCCACAACATGTAAACAATCAATCCAGTTTTACCAATATGTCAATCAGGGCTGACATGGGGGGCATAAACCATGCCATAGGGTCATAAATCAATCAAATTTGACATTGTTTATGTTAATAATACTTCTATAGTATGGAAGTAGGCAATTTCGGATGCAGGGCTGGTCTATAGGGTTGTCCTCTTAACCTCTTAAGTGTCACCGTCCCCTTTTTAAACAGATGTGAAAGTGCATTATTCAAACTGAATAATTCATGAACGCTTTTGAATGTATACTGGGGTTTGTCTCTTTTTTAAGAAGACAACTCCATTGAAATTGTTTGATGCATTTTTCTGTGACAAATTTATACATTTCTCTGTCAGTATTACTTCTACCACACAGTACTACCAAATATGGAATCTAGAGACTGTTTGTGATATTACTGCCTTAATATTTTTAACAACATAAATTTTAAAGTTGTTTTTGTCATAAATAATGCTTATTGAACTTAAGCATATGTAAGGATTTGTAAAAAATAATTTAAAAAAACTTACAGCATTTTAAAGCTCCAAATATCACAATTTTAAAGTAGATTTCAAATGGCTGACATTGTTTCATTGGAGGGAAATCAGCTGGGGAAAGTGAGCGGGAGCTTCTATTTTGTTAATTGTCTATTTTTACTTATTTTATCTTTAGTGTTTAAGTTAAAAGTAGCATTTAAAATAAAAAAATGACAGACCTTCTGTGTATTTCTTCTCATTTGTTTCAGTATGTATGGGCCACAAGAAAAATATTAAGGGAAAAATTTAAGAAAATGATATACAGGCTATATGTTGAAATAGATTGGTCTCTGTGAGAATATATGCCGTTAATGCAGCGTCAGATGCCAAAAGTGCAGTCAGTATACTTATTTTTATTTTTTTATTTTTTCTATAACGAACGATCCACCCCTCACAGTCTAAGGTCCTCCTGAATTTAAGTCCGTTTGTTGTGAATAAACAAATATTATTTTAAGGTAAATCAAACATTTCACAGGGCATTAGTGTTGTATTCACTGCCTAACCCAGTGATCCTCAGTTGGCGGACTGTAAAATACTCTGTAATTCAACATGACATTTAAAAATTTAGCAGTATTTTGGCATTATTATTTTTAAAATAATGAACTGTAGATATTAGAGAAAGCTGAACACCGTGAATTCATCTGAAGATGATGGCCTTACATGGTGCGAGTAACATCTGTAACGTTACTTAAATCAGGCTGAATGCTTTTCTTTTTGTTTGGTAAGTTTTGCATGCAAAGTTCATTACAAAATCATATGGGATATTTATTAAGGCTGCCTGCAGATATTACATTGACATTGTCAACTCACCTGATGTCCATGCCTTAGTTTTATCAAATCCGGATTGAGAAATCACAAAAAGCATAAAAAGTGAAAGCTAGAAGATGTAAATGGGAGTTTTATATTTATGGTCTGGTATTTATGTAGGGCTACGACCCTTGGGTTAATGTCCCTCCCTCAGCTGTACTGGACGTCCTGTAGAAAACATGAATTCAAAGCTCCAACAAGCCAGCAGGTAAATCATAGAATATGTAGCAGTTTTTTTACATTTTAATTCTTGTAATTAAGTGTATTTCCAATTATAATGACAATGTCTTGATACTAGTAATCTTTAACATATCATAGTTATATGATATTTTAATAAAAACATATTAATAATATGCCTATAAGTAGTTTAAAAAATAATAATACAAATGTTCTAGGTCAGTTGTTTATTAGTATATAATATAGATTTATACCGTCAAATATTAAATTAAATGTCTAACAACCCAGCATTTTTAGAGATGCACCCTCTGAATCTGACTGAATCTGATTCAAACCCTCATTTAAAAACTTTTACAAACAGTCATGTTTTATTTCATTTTATTTCAAGTTAACATTAACAACATAAAACCAAACAAATGAAGTTTAAATTTCAATATTGTTTGAATATGTTTGAATTTCTGAAACAATATGTTGAACACCAAAGTTGTAACCTTCCTAAAAATAGACTAAACAGAGTTTGTTGGCCATTGGCGACTACAGGTGGAAAAATAATGTCCGATTATAATATGATGAAAAGCATTTTCTGGTCCTCAGAGAAGGATTTGGTGCACTTTTACATTGCCCCTGTCAAATAAACTACAAATAATATGTATATATGATAAACTAGACCAGTAAAATCACATTAAGTACCAGTTCATAATTCAGAGATTTAACTTTACTACAGTGCCTTATGGGGTAAGTAAAAATGACTCAATTTACCCCACAGCATTTGGCTCACTTTGCTCCATAGCTGCCATTTTGGAAAAATGTTTTATATGTTGCTAAATCACCTATATTTTAGACCTAGAAAAATTTGCTTTGATGTAACAGCCATTACATCTGTTATGCTAAAATTTTACTTTGACAGTTTTTCAGTCAGTTTTTCAAGTAAATGTGTGCCTTCCATTCCCCCCCATGCATTTCTCCTTTTCACAGTCTTGCAGAAATGATGGGTGGTTCCAAAATTCATGGTCAAATGACAATAAAAGTGTACAGTTGCCAAGATACAGGGGGTGGCTCAACTTACCCACTGGCTCAACTTACCCCACTCCCCCCTACTTCCATTGAAAATGAGGCAGAAAGCACACTCTTATCAAAACATCTAAGATAAAGTGTGAAATTATTACAGAGTGTGCGGTCTTCTCTTTAAATTGTATTTTTGTAACAACTGGATAATTTGATTATTTGTAACAAGAACCTCCCCCTTAGTGCCCCTTTTTTTGGTTTGGGCCACTTCCCCTCAAAATGTCCGTGCACGGCCATGACCTACTTTATATACTTTTTTGGTTTGCTCCTGCTCCAAGGACTTTTTTTAAAACCCACAGGGCGAATTTGTTTTGTTTCAAAGACTGAAGGATGAGATGCCAAGAGATTTTCGACAATGCAGCTTTCTTCACCTTAATACTAACAAGACTGAGTGTGTCGTCTTTGGACCCTCTTCTGCTTCCAAGGAAATTGTAAGTAGGTTGGCCTCTATAAAAATAAGTGTTTCAGATCATGTCAAGAATTTGGGTGTTATAATGGATTCAATTTCAGTTTTAGATAAACAGGTTACTAATGTTGTGAAGGCTGTGTTTTATCAACTTAAGGCCCCAGTTATTGATGTCTTTGTTTCATCATGCACTGATTATTGTAATTCTGTATATATAGGTATTTCACAGAAATGCTGCTGCCAGACTTTGACCCGCACAAAGAAAAGAGAGAGAATTACCCCAGTTTTGATTTCTTTACACGGGTTGCCTGCAAAATTTAGAATTGAATTCAAGGTTTTGTTGATGGTTTTTAAAGTGTTGCATGGCATCGCCCCAAAATATATGGTTGACCTTTTGATTCCTTATCAAAAGACAAGGAAAATAAGGTCTTTAAATCAAATGATTCTTCATGTTAAAATTAAATTAAAATCAAAGGGTGATATGGCTTTCTCAATTGCATAAATAATATTATGAGATTAATGTTTTAAATGGAACACAGAAATATGAAAAAATAGAATGACACTTTAAAATGTGAGACTAAAATTGCTAGTAGGTGGCAGCAAACCACTGTCTTAATGACCGAGTCGTTGAGTCATTGATTCAATCGATTTAATCAAAAATGAAGTAAGAAACTGGTGTTATGAATGGGTCTGTGAATCATTGATTCCAAAAATTTATTCATTACCAAAACACTGCAGTGTGCAGAGGCACAATATGGCTTTGCTTATGAATCACTTAATGATAATTTGTATGTTGGAGCTGCTCTCTTGATTGATTGATTGCCCAAGACAAATTTCTCCTAAGTGAGACAATAAAACAGAAACTTAAACTTAAAAAAAACTTTTATTAACGTGTTGCCCTGTGTCAGCAAACAGTCCAGAGAGCAGAGAGACAGAGGTAAGTAAGCAAAACAGCAGGATTATTGGACAATGGGCAGAGAGATGAGAAGCGACAGTCTGAAGGTGAGTAATCTGAGGATGTAAGGTTTCAAATGTCCGAGGGTAACTGAGGTATGTCTCTTGCAGGTGATGCAGAGGAGCGGTGGAGCATCTACGTGTAAGGAAACACAGGTAAGTCTCAAAGAAAGTAGTCAGGCTAGTAAGGAGGTTTCGTTTTAAAACGCTCTCCGTCCACGCTAGTGTTGTCAAGAATTTTCCAAAAGTTTCTCATCCACACAGAAACATAGGAAAAGGTTAAATTCATTAGTAACAGACATGCGTAAAACCTCCAAAAAGTCACTTGGATGATACAGACAGAACAGACATAATATGTTTTCACGCAGTTCTTCTGGCAGGATAACTTTATATATGGAAATATCTCTTCATTCACTGACACGTCCCTGTCCCACTCACTCGTGTTTGATCAAAAAAGCAGGTTCCCTCATGTTTACAGCAACTGTGAGTACATTTGTCATCTTTTTAAGACTGTAATATGAAGAGTGTACAAGGTAAATATCTTTACAACAGCAGTGTGAAAGTGAGTAGCACCTAACAGGCACAATTACCGGTATAAACATAGATATCTATTGGTACGATATGTGTTTTCAAAAGCCTCCGTTTTCACAACGGCGTTTTCAAATGTATCCACATTGGTGAGCCTGGATCTTTGACATTGCTTTGGTCTGTGTTGCTATGGAATACGGCCTGACTGCTGTGTGAACGGGACATTTTGAGAAGCAAATGCGGTTGTCAATTCCAAAAACTGACAGTGTGAACGTAGCCTTAGGAAAATCCGCCACTAGCTGCATTTCCATTACCCTTCAAATTGCACAAATTGAAACTGTGAATTGAAAATATGCCTAATGGAGTCACGTCAACTTTGCAAAAACACCCATATATCGCAAAAAAAGGTGCTTTCTTGGCAATTCAAAAAAGGAATATTTTGCAAAACTGCAATGGAAATGTTTTTTTTTTCGCATTTACAGGTCACATGGCGTATGTAAAAATTCATATGATCATTTTTCAATGTATTATAACCTCCAAGAAACACTTTGACAATTTACACTGCCACGTCGGCGGTGCGTTACGGCATTACTCTGTTCAGTGCTTGTGTTTATACCAGCCACGCCACGCACATTTTAGAAGTGGCTCATGATTCTGTAAAGATACACGCATGTGCCTCCTTTGATTAAATATAGCCAAAATCCCACCAAAATCCATTGCCATGAATTCTCATGAGAGGGAAAAAAAGTATTTTAGTCGCAAAACATTGGTTAATGGAAACGCCGTCATTTCACAATACTCCTTCTTATTGACATTTAGAAAATATTGCCAGAGTTTTGCGCAAATATGTAATGGAAACGCGCCTACTGACCATGCGAAATGCTAAACACGCATATAATCGCTCTAAATGTGTATGTGTGTCCTAGAAAGTCTGCAATTTGTTGCTATAGTAACAGTAACCTAATTCTGACAGATGATGAGATCGGTATTATGAAGTAATGTAGTAAGATACCTGAAGCAGCTGCATTTTGCTGTCTAAGTGCTGGTTTAATAGAAATGATTTTAATGCGCATGAAAACATTCGTGGCTTCAGCCCCCTTAGCCTACCCCCAGTGCCACATCTGGTCAGGATCAAAACAGATGCAAACAGATGCCATTATGTTTACATTAAACGCCCAATACAATGTAGATTGCCTTAGATTTTTATATGATGTTAAGTCAGGGTGTGGGATCTGCAGATATTAAACAGATCTTTAAATTTGTAATCCCACAGAAGATACATAACTCCTGTGGGGTGTGAAAGAAAGTAATGTAACTAGTTTAACTAATTACTGTTGCTGGAAAGTAATAAGTATAAGCAATGTAATATTACTTTTGAAAGGAGTAACAAGTATTGAGTAATTTGAGTTTAGAAAAAGACATCTAAAAATAACCCATCAAAACTAATGAACACAATGCCATTTCACATGATTTTAAAAGGAAACAGGTTTTACTAACAGTACTGAAGGTTACATCACTAATATGCTTGCCAAGTACCTGCAGTCAGATGCATGAATGATACTTAAAAGCGGTGTGCATTTGAATTACTACCTGAAAGAGCTGAACATGCGTGAGAGAAAGTGCAGCTTGATATTGGGAGGGAGGAACAGTCACCCAAGAACTTCTGTGATTTAATGTATTGCGACACAAGGATGTTGGTAATAAGTTGTACTTCAGCTGAAGCAGGACAACATGAAGAGAAAAACATATATACCGTCCCGTCCTGAGGGTGGTTGTAGGGTCACTGCATATCTGTTACAAAACAGACATCCAATAATTGTGATCCAATTATTTAATATAATATTGTAATATGACACATTTTAAAATAAATCATTGCATTACTAATGCATTTTTTAAAGTAAGATTTCTAAATCTTTCAAAATTACTGAAGCTAAAGCTAAAAAAGTCCCATTAACTGTAGGCTATTTCCACACTGCTAGGCTGGTCACGTTGATTTCACTCTTAAGTGCAGCACAACGTTACATATCACTTTATTAAATTCAGATTTAAGGGGCTTATCCTTATTCCTATACATAAGGAATGATACATTTTGACTTTAGACCTTTACATTTATAGCTAAACATGCATGGGCAACCATGTAATATTTAAGCCCAAAATACACAGGAGAGCAACTTCCCAAGTCCAATCAAAAACAAACTCCACCAGGCTGTACTGAAGTCCTCTCACAGCAGACCGCCTCTTCCAGGATTTGAAGAACCAGTAACACTTTATAATAACGTTCAGTTGTAAGTCATTGTAAGTAAGTGATTAGTTAATGATGAAATAATCATTTACAAAACGTATATAAATGATTAATAAATGATGTGTTAACAGTTTGTGTATGTTTTGTTAAATTATTTACAAGTCACATGTAATTAGTTACAGTTTTTCTCAGTTGCTTTGGTGCGTTCCTCGAATCATCCTTAATATTTGCAAAGAAGTATGTGCGTTTCGCAAAACAATTTGTACAAACAGCACAACACAATGGATTACATGTAAAAGCCTGTAACTTACTCAAAATCTTCAGTTCATCTATGAAAAGTAAGTATTTATGTCAATGAACATATCAGTGCCATCAGAATGAAAAGTCCTTGCATTATTTACAAACAAGACAGTCAAAATCAACAGTCAGGTTGTCAGTATCTGCACTCAGCATTACCTGATGTAAACAATGGCAGTAATTTGGATGACGGTAACTGTATTGAAATGCATAAGGCTGCACTTCTTATGTATGCCATATATCCACTTCAAAAGTACAAATTTACACATTACTGTATGTGAGATATTGATTGAAAGAGACTGGATAGGATTCACAGTTACACTTTGACTAATGGTTTGACAGAAAAATAAACAAACAAACACACAATGTCATTGTGATAGAAAAGAAAAAGAAACGTCCCTGATAGCACATGTACATTACTGAGACGTCTGCATTTACATCTGCAAGACACATTTTTTAGTGTTCGCTCATCTGTAATACATCTATTGGACGTTTCCTATCAGGTATCAAATAGACGTTTATTAGCTGTCTTTGATGTAAGTTGTTTATGATTTAGAGTGTACGTAAAACTGACATCTTGCTGACGTGTGTGCTATCTGGGATGGGCAAAAAAGCGAAAATACTAAATTAGAAAGGCAAAAACAGGAATCGTCCCTTTGGCAGAACTTTGCTTTTGCATGCAGCGCTGTATGAGGAATTTCAGAGAACTGGTTTGTCATTGGTTGATCTACATCCTCTTTATTAGTGAAAGTCAAGATTCACTTGCACAATGCATGTGGCAAATTTACAAAAAAACTAATTTAGAAATGTGTAGAAAATATACTTGTCAGCTAGATCAACCATTTTGCATTTAATGACTTAAAAGATTGACTAATAACTAATGACTGTTTTGAGGGGTACGACTATTACACAGAGAACTATAGAGAACTATATAATACATTTTGATCAACATGACATTAGCAGTGTTGGGGAAAGTTACTTTTAAAAGTAATGCATTACAATATTGAGTTACTCCCTAAAAAGTAACTAATTACGTTACTTAGTAACTTTTTATGGAAAGTAATGCGTTACTTGACTTTTGCGTTACTTTTTAAATCTGGCCAGGGCTTGCTTGTTTGTTTTTAATGTAAAAAGTTCTTTTTTTGGCAAATGTAAAAGCCTTTTTCACACCAAAATCCTCAGACTTTGAGAAAAGTAAATTCACATCTGTACAGTAGACCACAGAAGAAAAAAATCAACTCTTCAGCAATAGAAAAGAAAACAAATGTTAGATTATCTTGAGTAATTTTTGCTTATTTGTATGGTTGAATTGGATCATCGAAGGTCAGCAGCAAAGACATCGGTTAATAAAATGGGATTAAATGCATAAAGGATATTTGTATTATTTAACATATTTAATTATTGCAGGTTTGCGTCATATTCTGAACTCACTGATTTAATTCATTTTGAGCAATACTGAATCGTTTTTTGTGAGTGAGATGAATTAATGCATGTTCACATTTATTCTAGAACATCTTACTCCCGATTTCTCTCAACATGTGAACAGGAGAGCTTTTAATCAATAAGTTCTGAGAAAAGTAACTGCCGTTACTTGTTTGAAAAAAGTAACTGATATTTTCTTGTCAATTAAAAAGTAATGCATTACTAGTTACTTGGAAAAAGTACTAATATTACATAACTCGTGTTACTTTTAATGCGTTACCCCCAACACTGGACATTAGCAACTGATAATGTAGGAAAGCACAGACATTGCATGAATATACCAAACAATCTTAACTTGTTCAAAAGAGTGAGAAACTGCTATTATGATGTGCACAAGTGACTAGATGATGTGGAGGTTGAACAAGTAGTTTTTAGAATTTCATTTCTGATCTGAGAAATGCACCAAAGCTGTAATAGCTAAACATGCATGGGCAACCATGTAATATTTAAGCCCAAAATACACAGAAGAGCAACTTCCTAAGTCCAATCAAAAAACAAACTCCACCAGGCTGTACTAAAGTCCTCTCACTGCAGACCGCCTCTTCCAGGATTTAAAGAACAGGTAACACTTAAAAAGGATAACGTTCAGTTGTAAGTCATTGATAAGTGATTAGTTAATGATAAAATAATCATTTACAAAACATTCATAAATGATATGTTAACAATTTGTTAATTCATTTACAAGTCACTTACAAGCAGTGGTGTAATGTAACGAAGTAATAATACTTCATTACAGTACTGAAGTATTTTTTGGAAGTATCTGTACTTCAGTTTTTATATTTCAGCCTACTTTTACTTTTACTCCACGTCATTTCCTAATTGAAATGTATACTTTTACTCCGATACATTTCCCCGAAGCATATTCGTTACTTGCCACAAAGAAGTCAGAAGAGCACCGACTGCAGGAGAGCAGGTTTGACGAATCAAGTGGTTTGTTGCTTGCAAGTTAGACTCCTAAAAACACTTCATGTGCAAACAACCGCGGATGATTCATTTTCCACTCAGGTCGAGTCGGGGTGTGCGATATACAGTTTATCTTCTGCCATAATCTAGGGTGACCACCTGTCCCGCTTTGCGTTGTACCGCACAGCATTTTCACCCCTTGTCCCGCACGTCGCATATTGAAAAATGTCCCGCGTTTTCATCAGTCTGTCGGATTTTAATGATCATATTAAGAAAACGTCCGTGCGTTCTTTTGCCTTTTAAGAAAGCTTTTTATTTATTCTTTTTGCGGCATATAGTTTCTGCACAAAGGATTTGCGGACCTCATCAAGTAATCTAGCATCACCGACGAAAATAGTCGCAGCAGGGGCTGGCTCAAATTGCGGCATCGGCATCTCGCAGCGGCACTTCCGGCGGCATCTCCAGATGCCGCGGTTTTTCTCCGGCAGGTGCCGCTACAGCGGCATCTCCAAATGCCACAGCGGCATCGGCATCTCGCAGCGGCACTTCCTGAGGCATCTCCAGATGCCACGGGCTGTCTCCGGCAGCTGACTGTACAGCGGCATCTCCAGCAGCCAGGGATTTTCTTTGCTGGCCAGTTACATAGTTCGATGTAATACTTTTTAATAGTAAAAACTGCATTTTAACAAAATACTGTTCATGCCTTTTGTAACCATTTATCAGTTTGTTAATAAGGTTTTAATGCTTCATTACAGAGAAAGCTGAAATTGCTGCGTGTGTGTGTGTGTGTATATATAGGTATGTATGTATATATATATATATATATATATATATATATATATATATATATATATATATATCTAGTTAGTAGATCACAATCCTTAATAAAATAAAAATGCAGTGTATTACATACAGCTTTGAAATGTTACTATTTATTTTAACAAAATAATATCCGTGCCATTTGTAAGCATTTATCAACTATTTATTTTAACAAAATAATATACGTGCCATTTGTAAACATTTATCAATTAATATATATATATATATATATATATATATATATATATATATATATATATATATATATATATATATATATATGAAGAGTTTTTTTATTGGGCTCCTATGTTTATGTTCAGTTATTTCACTTTAAAAGAATCTGATAATTTGCCATTCAGGAGAAAATATTGAACCTACACATAGGAGGCTAATAAAAATGCTCATTTTAGAAGAACATTTAAAATGGCACTTAGAGGCTTTTGCATCTGAACTATTCATAAATATATAGAGAGAGGGAGAACGAGAGAGCCCATCACCAGCAGTAAGTGAGTATCAGTATCACAGTAAAAGTATAAAAAGCTAAGTATATACTGTTAATACGGAAATTATTATATAGGCCTTTTTGTATGATATCATATTAGGTGTAGCTACACACACGCAAGTGGTCAGTGACAGGTAATACAAAGAACAACACTTTAAATATGTTATTCAGTATATCTTAATATGTTATTCATCTAATATGTTATTAGTATATCCATCTATCTGTCATCGATCTATATAAACATGTAGAAATCGCAGCTTTCTCTGATCCAGCATCATAAACTCTGTATAAACAAAATGTATGATAGATATTTTCTGATAAATATCATAAATGATAAACCTGTGGTGTATATTATGCTATTTTTTCCAAATGTACTTTTTAAAATAAGAAGAAGGTCCACGGGCGCTGCGAGATGCCGCTACTGGATGGCACAATCTTTGTGCAGCATAACAGCAATAGGAATTTCTGTTTTAACAGGTTATATTCCTAAATAGTAACTTTTCAATAAAGCTCTATGGAATACACTGCATTTTTATTTTATTAAGGATTGTGATCTACTAACTATATATATATATATATATATATATATATATATATATACACACACACATACATACCTACATATACACACACACGCAGCAATTTCAGCTTTCTCTGTAATGAAGCATTAAAACCTTATTAACAAACTGATAAATGGTTACAAATGGCATGGACAGTATTTTGTTAAAATGCAGTTTTTACTATTAAAAAGTATTACATCGAACTATGTAACTGGCCAGCAAAGAAAATCCCTGGCTGCTGGAGATGCCGCTGTACAGTCAGCTGCCGGAGACAGCCCGTGGCATCTGGAGATGCCTCAGGAAGTGCCGCTGCGAGATGCCGATGCCGCTGTGGCATTTGGAGATGCCGCTGTAGCGGCACCTGCCGGAGAAAAACCGCGGCATCTGGAGATGCCGCGGGAAGTGCCGCTGCGAGATGCCGATGCCGCAGTTTGAGCCAGCCCTCTCTCAATAGTCGAGCGCACACGGAAAAAACACGATATTCTCCACTCATTTTAACCAAATAAAAAAATCGATGTAGCTTTCAGACGCGACTTTCTTCTTATTTTAATAGTTCATTTGAGGCGGTTTCTGTGGCGTTATTTTAATGACAAATGTCTGCATCAAAATGCGCAAGCACAAATCTCTTCTCTGGCAGGTGGATTCTCTTCACTCTCAAAAAAATGACGCGCTTTCTCTCGCTTGCATGTGCGCGCTCAGAAACAGATCAGCGCATATGACAACGGATGTAATCAGTATTTACATAGAATAACAGCAGAAAATGTATTAGTCTCAGACGTGTCCCACTTGTCCCGCAAAATCACATCTATGTCCCGCAACGGCCCTCTTGCCAGGTGGTCACCCTACCATAATATGGTAAGTGTTGTAATGATTTGCGATCTGACAGTCAAAACTCAAAATTCCAGGCATTCTGAATTGTAGTATTCAAAAATGCTTCTGTATGCTTCTTATATTTATATTTTTAATATAGTTAACTTAATCTGTTTCACACAGAATACAGTTTTTCTGCAGATATCGGCACAACACATTTAATAATCATTTTATTCAAGTTCAGTAAAGCAATAAGGTACTAATATTTTAGACATGGGCTAATATTACTTGTCTTCGCTCAATTTTGCTAACGAAAATAGTTCTAAACAAAGATCACAGCGCTGTTTTGCGTCTCTGAGCAATGGACGGTGTTTACTTACTGAATGAATCAGCTTTTTGAACGAATCGGTTGATAACAATGATTCAGTGATTCACTCATTAACACAGTCAAATGCTTTGTTCAGCCGTTTGAATGAATCGGTTGAATCTCAGTGACTCTCTCGTTAACAGTCACTTGCTGCCATCTACTGGCGGATTTAATTTTACATTTTGAAAAAACAAAACATAAGCCTATTTATGCATCTGTAACTGCAGTTTAAATGCATCTCTGAGATATATTAAAACTGTAAACACATCTAAATGCTATTTCAGATGCAGATTCCAGAAATGTTTTCTTATGTTGGAATGAAAGACACTAAGTACCGGATGAAGTGCTTCTTATTCTTACCCAAAAATACAAAATGGAAGAAAGAGTTAAAACTGAACACAATCTTGCTACTCAAGCTCTGTATGAACATTATATATATGTTCTTCTTTTCCAATTTGCATTTTGGAAAAGCAAAGCAAAAGCCTTTTGTACTTAAGTACAATAAATATCACATACTTTAAGACTTTTACTCAAGTAATATTCTAAACGGTGACTTCAACTTCTACCAAAGTCAATTTCTGGTAAGATATCTGTACATTTACTTAAGTATGGCTTTCAGGTACATTCTTAAAAATAAAGGTGCTTCACGATGCCATTGGAGAACCTTTTTTGTCTAAATGGTTCCATAAAGAACCTTTAACATCTGAAGAACCTTTCTGTTTCACAAAAGGTTTTTTGTGGCGAAAGAAGGTTCTTCAGATTATAAAAAGGTAAGAAAGAGATGGTTCTTTAAAGAACCCTTGACTGAACCCTCGGCTCTTTGTGGAACTAAAAATGGTTCTTCTGTGGCATCAAAGCACCTTTATTTTTAAGGGTGTATTTTTGCTGCATGCAAAAGCAAAGTGTTTCCTCTGTTTGCCATTCTCTGTTTTGCCTTTGTGCCCATACTACTTTTTCTTTTCTTTATCACAATGATGTTGTAATGTGTTTTTTTTAGACCTCTAGTCAAAGTGTAACTGTGAATCCTATCCAGTCTCTTTCAATCAATATCTCACATACAGTAATGTGTAAATTTGTACTTTTGAAGTGGATATATGGCATACATAAGAAGTGAAGCCTTATGCATTTCAATACAATAACTGTCATCCAAACTACAGCCATTGTTTACATCAGGTAATGCGAACAGAGTGCACTGTTATATTGGCAACATGACTATTGTTTTTGGCTATCTTGTTTGTTAACAATGACACAATGACTTTTAATTCTGTTAAAAGGAATGAGAAACTGCTTTTATGATGTGCAGGTTTAACAAGTGGTTTTGAGAATTTCATTTCTGATCTGAGAAACGCACCAAACCGTATGTGCGATGTTCCTCCGCGCCACATGGCGGCGGTAGAGCACGCGCGCCCCATATCCGCGTGACGTCACACACAAACACAGCAGAAGAAGAGCGGCGTCGTTCAGCGGCGCGCGTTTCACAGAAGAAGCTGGGGATTGGTGTTAATATTTAATATTTTTGTTTTTTTTCATTGTAATAAATGCAGATGTGACAGTGACAGCGGGAGAGTGTTCGTGTCCAGACGGATGGAGGAGTTTCTAAAGCACTTTAAAAACCACAGCAGAGCGGTACATTTACTTCATTGTGTTTATACACAATCTCTCAGTATTCTCTCTCACTTTCTTACGTTCTCTTTCACTTGGTAATTATAAAAAATATCTATTAGTCCTAGTATGTTTATATATTTGAACACACGCAGGTGTGTGTACTGTGTATATAATTGTTTTTATACTTTTGAAATACGGTAATAGTACTTACATTTAACATAAATGTAACTTAAGTGTGTGTATTAGTGTAGTTTATGCAATTTATTATCTGTTTTTAATTATGTTAAGAATAGTTATATTATTACTAATCATATTTACATCATTTATACGTAATACACCCATATATTTTGACGCACAGATTTGAATTGTTGTTGTTGTTCAATACATGAAAGTGTCCTGCAAAGCATAAATATCATACCTTGTTTGTTTGTTTACCTTGATTTACAGAAAACAGACAGTAAACTGTTATTTAGTGTAACAATCTTGTCAGAATCTGTTTATGACATATTAAAAAACATATTAAAAAATTAGTTTTTGTCCCAAATATTACTTACTGCAATTTTACTTTTTAAAACTTTGTCACCATTTTAGCCATTTAAAGTGCAATAAAATTTTGTATGTTCACTTATACTTTTATATATTTTAATATGTGCAGGTCATAATAGGTATGTTATTTTAATAAGTGAATGACACTGAATAACAATGGAATATTATTTCACCCACATTTTGACATTTTATTCTCCAAAACTTATTTGAAAACTTGTGTGGGTTGTGTGTGTTTCAGGAGCAGCGTTGGCTGTCTGCGGTGTTTGAGGCTGTGAAACAGCAGCTTCATCCTCTGATCAACGCGTCTCTGGGTCTGTCTGTGGCTCGTCTGTCTCTGGCCGTAGTTCAGAAGGTTCAGACGGCCCTCGGGTCAGATGCCACTGATTTACCTGTCAGCTACAGGTGAGTCTGACGCTCATTTCTGCAGTTCAATATGTACATTTTTAATATTTTGAAAAACTGTGAATGATTTGGTGAATGTCATCTGATGAATTAGTTTTATTGTAATGAAAAAAATAATTTCATTCATATAACCAAATTGACAGTCAATACAGATGCTTTTCCACTCGTAATTGGCCTTTTTTTTTGGTGTTTAATTTGGTGTTTAATTCTTTTCTTTTCTGAGGTCTTAAATGCACAGTATTCCACTGCAGCATTTGTCATATAAAAATGGTTCGAGGGTTGTAATCATCTTGTTTTTCTCTCAGGTTTGTGTCTGTGTCGGAGCTGATCCGTGATCAGAGAACCGCCTGCTGCAGCAGCCTCGGCTGGAGCTCCGCCCACTACCGGGATCAAGCCAGGGGGGCGGAGCTTAAGCTGCCCAGTTATAAAGCTCTCCCACGTGATAACCTGCTTCTGATTGGCTTCCTGTCTGACGGAAGCGCCGATGGGGCCAATGACGGGATATGGAGAGTGAGAGATGCAGGAGGAAGTGTAGCGTGTGCGGTGAGTGGACAGGAAGTAGAATAATCAGGCCTGTTCTGGACCCGTGAAACTCGTCAAACCAGGATCCGCTAAAGCCATGGATCAGGATATTGTAGCTTAAACTGTTAAAATTGTTTCCATTAACTGAAATGCAATGTAAATGTAAGAATGAAAAATGAAAGAATGAAAATTAGTCATAAGAACATAATAGACTGACTCTGAAAAAATGTAAAATATTAGTAAATGCTATATTAGTATAGAAAATTTTGCTGAAATACTGCAATGACTAAAACTGAATTTGAAATAAATTGAATTTGACAAAAGACAGCACAAATTAATAAAACTATTTAAAATTAAAATGAACACTGAAAATATTAATAAATATTGTAAAGTATATAGTTTGCTGAAATACTGAAATGATTAAAACTAAAATAAAGTTAAATAGAAATACAAAAAAAATAAAAATTAAAAATACTAATAAATACTATAATAGTATAGAAATAGTTCGCTGAAATACACAAATGATTGCAACTAAATTTGAAATAAAAATAAAGCTAAATAGAAATGTCTTAACAAATAATGGCAAAAGACAAGACAAATTAATAAAACAAATTAAAATGAAAACTGAAAATGCTACTAAATATTGTAATGTGTGTGTATATATAGCTGAAACACTGAAATTACTCAAACTAAAATTGAAATTAAGTTAAATAGAAATTTTAAAAATGTAAAAATTCAAAATATTAATAAATACTAAAATAATATAGAAATAGTTTGGTGAAATACAAAAATAACTAAAACTGCATTTGAAATAAAAATAAAAAAGCTAAATAGAAATATTTAAAAAAGGAGTAATAATGACAAAAGACAAGACAAATTAATAAAGCAAGTAAAAAAAAAAAAAAAGGTTTATTCAGAATACTAATAAATATCTTAATAGTATATAAATAGTTTCCCCAAATATTGAAATGACTAAAACTAAAATTGAAATAAAGATAAAGCTAAATAGAAATATTTAAAAAATCATAATATTGACAAAAGTTATGACAAAATTACAATGGGAACTTAAAATATGAAATAAAAGCTCATTCAAAATATGAATAAATACTGTAATAGTATATAAATAACATTAAAATAAAGAATGTGTTGATTTTTACTAGGGCTGCACGATTTGGGAAAATTTTCATATTGCGATTATTGAGGTCAATATTGCGATACGCGATTGCGATTATAATAAATGGTATTGTGAGTCAACTTGATGGGTTTTTAAAGAAAATGCACACACAGATTAGTGATAAGGCGGAAATGTGTATTTGTAGCACTAGAAATGGTTTCAAAATAAATTATTTTTACCAAATGACATAGCATTTGCATTAATGTAAACTTATTTTCTCAAAAGTATAGCTAAATTAAATAAAATAAAAACATACACATTTTTAAAGATTCTGCCCAAACAAACGGACATTTATGAAGAATGTAACATATACTGTGTAAACTCTTTTGAAAAGGAAACTGGATATGTTTTTGGTCGATCGGATCACAAGTGGACAATGGAGATGCAGTCGTTTACACCTGGCGTTTTAATCCATCTTTTCTATCCACTTTTGACCACTTCTGACCACATTCCTGCATTTACATACATTACAATCTCAACTGACTGGCGTCTCTCCTGTATGATTTCATGTGATTCTCTTTAGACATTAGAACTGTACATGAATTATGAGCTTCTAGAACGTTTGACCTCCTAACTAAAGATCTTTTTAACAAATAAATAAAAACAGTATAAATAAAAATAGTCTAAACAAAAAATAGCTGTATTAAATGCAAACAATAGTGCAGCCATAATCAAAGTAGGCTAGGCTACTCTCTCAATGTTCAAAGTGCAAATAGAGACCAATTTTTTTTAAGCCTGATACAGAGCTATAGACAACTACACAACCAGATATAGGATACATACAAATAACAACATATATATATGTTATGTAGCCTAATTTGCGCGCACTGTGGAACCGCTCTCTAAAAGCGCGTATTAAAATTGCTTTTGAAGGCGCGTGCGCGTTTCACTTTCGGTTTCGTTTTAAGGATCGTGCGAATTCTCAGCGGCGCTGAGCTGCTTTCTACAATACGAGACATTAATTTAACAAACGAATTTGAAAGTGAGGGGGACACAAACGGGATTTTGAAAAGTGGATGTGGTCAAAAGTGGACAAGCTGAAAACGTTTTACACCCCTATTTACACCTGTACTTTGCATTGTCCACTTGTGATCAGATCGACGCATCAGAAAACACATGTTAATACCAGGTGAAACAGGGCCTCTAATTCTGGCACAGTACCTCTCTCTGTTCAATGTCAGTAATCTCAAATCCAAAATATCGCCATATTTTTTTTTTTTTTTTTTTTTTGGGCTACCAGATCAGTGTCGATCTCCTCGTCATCCATCCACGCTGCGTACACAAGTGAACACGCACGCACACGCGCACGCCGCACGTGCACTGCCTATACTGAGAGACTGTCAGATTTTTTGTTTTAATCTTTGTTTGTTTGTTTGTTTGTTTGTGTTGTTAGCGGTATGGAAAATCAGCAAACTGTCTCAGAAAGTATGTGTTCTCAAGTCCACACTTATTTAATATAATCGCAACATTTTGCCGTCATATAATCGCACAGGCTGACATCGCGATTGCGATTGCGATACGATTAATCGTGCAGCACTAATTTTTACCATAAAATCTTGTGATTATTCAGGTATGACTTATTGTCTGTCTTAATGCATTAACATAATATTATATATTTACACATTAATATAGCATAACAGCATCCATAAACAACCGCATTGAGTTGGTTTACTGCAGTTCAGGATCTTCTCGTTTCTGGTCCAGATGCTGAAGTCGTCTTGTCTCTGGTTGGGGAGGCTGATGCTGTTTCCCTCATGGAACTACATCCCCCATAATGCACCTGCTGCGGGTTACCTAGAGCTGCTGGACCCTCCGGTGTGCGTGACCCTCGAGACCATGGCCTTTGACCCCGGAGGAGCCTTGAGTGAGGTCATGAGCGTGACACGAGCGGCTGAACTCCTCAGGCAGAGGTGAAGAGGCTCTGACTATATCAGTGTGACAGATGCATTCAAGAACATAATAGACTGACTCTCTCTCTGTGTGTGTGTGTGTGTCAGGTCTGAGGATCAGGTGTGCGTGAGTGTCAGCGGCCAGGTGAGCGTTGTCTGTCCTCTGCTGGTGATCCGTGGGAAACGATTCTTCTGCCTCATCCTCAGTGAAGGAGGATCCTCAGTGCCTGTGTTCATCACGGTCAGTGTGTCATGTGATGTAATACAGAAATCCTGAAGAAATGGTATTTGAGTCCAAGTGTGAATATGAACCTGAGATTAATTTGAACAAAGAACAAAGCAAAATAATAATAAAAAAAAAATGTTTTTGTTTAATTGCTGGTCTGATGAATCTTTGACTTAATGAACTGAATTAATGTCTGACTCACTTAATGACTCACTTTTTATTATTTATATGCTGTTTTAATTCATTAATATTTTGAATTTTAACTTTTTAGATTTCTAAAAATATATTTAATATATTACACTTAAAAACAGCTTTAAAACAGTAGTAAAAGTTGTTTGTTGAAATACTAAAATTACTAAAACTAAAATTGAAATCAAATTAAATAGAAATATAAAAATGAACAATTATATATAGTAAAATATTAGTAAATACTATAATAGTATAGAAATAGTTTTTTGAAATACTACAATGACTAAAACTGAATTTGAAATAAAAATTAAGCTAAATAGAAATATCTTAAAAAATGAATAATAATGACAAAAGACAACACAAGTTAATAAAACTAATTAAATTAAAAACGAGTACTGAAAAAGAAATAATATGTATATATATACATATATATATATATATATATATATATATATATATATATATATATATATATATATATATATATATATATATATATAGTTACCTGAAATAGTGAAATTACTAAAACTGAAATAAAATAAAGTTAATTAGAAATATAAAAATGGACAAATTAATAATATTAATACTATAACAGTATAGAAATAGTTTGCTGAAATACAGAAATAACTAAAACTGAATTTAAAATAAAAATAAAAGCTAATTATTTATTTGCTATGTTTTAATTTATTCATATTTTGAATTTTACCTTTTTTTATTTTTTAAAATATATTTAATATATTGCAATTTAAACAGCTTTGAATCAGTAGTAAATAAGAAAAAATAGAAGACATAGTTTGCTGAAATACAAAATAACTAAAACATAATTTTACATAAAAATAACTTAAAAAAAAATTGAATTATGACAAAACACAAATTAATAAAACAAATTAAAATAAAAATGAGTATTGAAAATATGAAATAAAAGCTTATTAAAAATACTAATAAATACTGTAATAGTTTCTAAATAGTTTGCCCAAATATTGAAGTGACTAAAACAAAAATTTAAATAAAGATGAAGCTGAATAGAAATGTTTAAAAAAATAATAATATTGACAAAAAATATGACAAAATTTCAAAGGGAACTGAAAATATGAAATAAAAGCTCATTCAAGATATGAATAAATACTATAATAGTATATAAAAAATATTAAAATGAAGAATATGTTAATTTCATATAACTTTGATCTGGTGTTTATTGGTCTGTCAGGAAGCCAAGCATCAGTACTGGAGGCAGTGTGTGTGTGTCGGCCAGAGCGTGTGGATCTCGTCTCTGCGTGTGTGTTCACTGCAGGGCCTGGAGGGCCGGCGCGTGCTGGCGGACAGCTGTCAGTCACGCCTCCATCCGCACCTGCAGCCGCAGGAGAACTCAGAAGATCCAGACGCACACACAGACTCCTTCACTGCAGACTCACGCACAGTCACACACACCGCAGACACACACCTGTGCTCAGGTACGGCGTCTGGCTCCGCCCCCGCAGTCAGGGTAAAGCGCTCCACGCTCATCAGCTTTAAGGTACAGCTGTTTTTGCTGAAGCAGATTCTCAACACAAACTAAAAATATGAGAATGAAATATATAAGAATTAAAATGCTGTTTGAAATAGTTAAGTAATAAAATATTGCACAACACTCTTATTTCATAGCACCTTCATATTCATGTGCTATGACCTGTTTTTGTGTTAACGGTGTGTCTGATTGACAGGGTACGGTCACAAAGATCTTAAATGGAGAGGCGGGGCTTTATGAGATTGACGGACAGCTGGCGCTTTGTCTGGCCTATCAGCCGGCTCAGAAATGGGGCGGCGGCTTGAGACCAGGGGCGGAGATTCAGGTGAGTGTGATGTCATCACAAAATTCAGTAGAGGATTCAGCATTTATGTGAATCAGACTCTGTTTTGAAGGCTTTAATCAAAATACCTCAACTAAATGTCCAAACATTTGAGAAATGTTTCTGTCTTATTTCTCCAGCTTCACAATGTTCATTTCATGTACCGTGCTTCCCCGTTCGCTCCGCATGTGGTTCTGTGCGCGTGTCTGCGCTCCAGCCTGCAGATCACCGCCTTCAGCCACTTGAGTTCAAAGGTGGAGGTGTCGGGGTCACACGGGCCGCTGCAGCGCCTCCTGCTGGAGAAGAATCTGGGCGCGTCACAGTATCTCTGGCTCTGCTACTGTCAGAACGCCATCGCTGAGAGGTGAGTGAAGGCCATGCACTCACAGCGTAAAAGCTTGATGCTTAAATATTAGTATAGTCATTGAACTTTTTTGTATAAACTTTGTTTTTAAATTTAAATTAAATCACTATTTTTTTTTTTTTTTTAGATTAGATTTTTAGATTTTTCCCCTCAAATGATAGCCCAAATACTATAGTGTAGTGTCGCAGTGCTAGCAGTCAGTGTCATGTTATTAATCCTGTGTGTGTGTGTGTGTGTGTGTGTGTGTCAGGTTATGTCCGCGCTGGGTGAGAGCGGAGCGAGTGTGTGTGGTTGCCGAGCGACTGCTGGACTTTGTGTGTGATGCTGAACGGAAAACGCAAAAAGAGAGAAACATTTACAAAGAGATGATACAGGAGCCACACCAGTGCCCGGTTACCACGGTAACACCCAGTCTGTTATCACCATGACTTACAAAAACCCACACATACCCTGTTACCACAGTAACACACATGCTGTTACCGCAGTCACATACACTTGCCTTGTTTCCACAGTAACACACACCTTATCACAGTAACACATACACATACCGCAGTAACACACACACCTTGTTATCACAGTAACACACATTTGCTCTGTTACCACAGTAACACACACACATTCTCTGTTAGGCAGTAACACACACGCAGTAACACACATGCTCTGTTACGCAGTAACATACATACCCTGTTACCACAGTAATACACCAGAGGCTCTCTTACCATAGTAATGCACATATGTCCTGTTAACACAGTAACATGCACACACTACAAACTCTGTTACCACAATAATGTCATGGTCTTTATCAGTCTGTTGATAGAGGAAAATGCATATAAATTGTGGTAAAAAATGTGTTTTGCAATAATAATGTTAACAATTAATTAACATGAATTGATCATCGACTTATTCTTGTTCAGTTATATGCTAATTTAAATAAGAAATTGCTTTCCTTCTGTGAATGTTTCCTGTTCTTTTAAACCCTGTGTGTAATAGTCATTGGTCTGTCTGTCTCTGTCAGTTCTGTGTGTGGTGGCCGTCTGTGGCGCTGTGGTCGGTGAGGCAGCTGTCTGATTGGATGAGGCATGAGGTGTGGGCGTCTCTCTCGCTGAAGTCTCTCCTGCCTCCGTCTGCGGCTCACATGACGGCGCTGGAGCTGAACGCCGTGCTGTCCTGGTCCGTTCATGAGGTCCCGTTGACGGATGCGTCCCTGGAGCCGCTGCTGTTAGTGGGGGTTCTAGAGCTGGACTCGACCCGCGCCACAATGCAGCTCAGAGATCAAACACATGCACTCGACTGCCTGTGTGTCACAACAGACCAATCTGGAGCCAGAACCACACATATCAACACCGCCTGGCAGGGTAACAAATTTTAGCAATTGTTTTGCTATTCTGGCTTATTGCTTTAATTCTGATGTAACGTGTGTGTGTGTGTAGGTTGTCTAGTGTGTGTGCGCCAGTGTACGTTAGTCATGGAGAGGTTCATGAAGACAAATTTTCCTTCGTGGAAACACCTGGATCAGTCGTGTTACATCACACACAAACACTGCAGGTACACACACACACACACAAACTGCTTTCATTGGGAACCTGAGACAAATCTTTATACAGGTGTGTGTGTGTTTGTCTGTAGGGTTTATCTACAGCTGTGTGTGGATGATCTGACCATCATCAGTCCGTCTGCTGCCATGAGCCGTCATCTGATGCACGATAGACAGACAGACAGGGAGAAACCCAGTGACGCGACAGAAAGTGCTAAGAGACCCAGAGCCGACGAGTCTACTGATGCTCCGGCATCTAAACGACCTGAGACCCCTGCACCTAATGTGAGTTTGCTGCTCAGACTTGAGTCCAAGCAGGGCGTGACGCTGCAGAACGGCCCCGCTGATGCACTCAGACTGCAGCTGGGCTTCGTGTGCAGAGCCGCTTGTCTCGGAGATGTTCAGCTCTGGAGCGACGACCCCAAAAACCACCGGACGCAGGAGTACGAGAGACATGGAGACTGTCAGAAGGTCAGAAGCACACGTTCAAACATCAGAGATGCAACTGAGCTGTCATCTTTAGAACATTAGAACAACAGATATTAATGTGGATTATCTTCATTTAATTATCCAATAATCCATGTAAAAAATATTAATAATCTAAATGAATTGCCTTTTGCTGTTTGTTATCACAGAACAAAAACAATATGCATTATGAATACATAAATAATAATAATAATTATAATTATATTATTATTATTATTATTATTATTATTATTATTATTGTTGTTGTTATTATAATACATTTTTAGTGCACTTATTATAATAATAGTTGTTGTTATTATTATTATTATTATTATTATTATTATTATTATTATTATATAAAATAAAAAGGGAATTTGAAAAAATAATTAATTGTTACATTTTTAATAAATTGATGTTAGATTGTGTAAGTTTTATAAATGTTCCAGTTAATGTGACTTTTTTTGGACTACTAAAATGTAACTATTAAAATGGAATCTAAAATAGTTTTAAAAAAAGGAAAATTAAGACTGATTTCATATTAGTTTTAGCTCTAGTAGCATTTAGATTTTTAATTTAATCATCTGGTGTTTGGCTCTAAATTATCATAACACTGACCAGAAAGTTTGAAAACGTTTGAAAATATTTTAAAAGTTTGCTGATTTTCAATCTGAAATAGATTGATGTTTAAAATAGTTTTAGAGCTAGCTAGCTAGATATATAGCATGTTACTAACATGTTGCTAACATGTTATTAGCATGATTAGCATGTTGTCAACTTGTTTCTAGCAGGATTAGCATGTTGTAGCATGTTCTTAACATGATTAGCATGTTTCTAGAATGATTAGCAAGTTATTAGCATGTTGCTAGCATGATTAGCATGTTTTTAGCATGATTAGCATGTTGCTAGCATGTTTCTAACATAATTAACATGTTACTAACATGTTTCTAACATGTTATTAGCATGTTAGCATGTTGTCAACATGTTTCTAGCATGATTAGCATGTTTCTAGCATGATTAGCATGTCACCAGCATGTTTTTAGCATGATTAGCTTGTAGTAGCATGTTCTTAACATGATTAACATGTTTCTAGAATGATTAGCAAGTTACTAGCATGTTGCTAGCATGTTTCTAACATAATTAGCATGTTACTAACATGTTGCTAACATGTTATTAGCATGTTAACATGTTTTCAACATGTTTCTAGCATGATTAGCATGTCGTTAACATGTTTCTAGCATGATTGGCATGTCACCAGCATGTTTTTAACATGATTAGCATGTTGTAGCATGTTCTTAACATGATTAGCATGTTAGCATGTTTCTAGAATGATTAGCAAGTTACTAGCATGTTGCTAGCATGTTTCTAACATAATTAGCATGTTACTAACATGTTGCTAACATGTTTCTGCTTGTTTCCAGTGTGATTAGCATGTCGTTAGCATGTTTCTAACATGATTGTCATGTCACCAGCATGTTTCTAGAATGATTAGCAAGTTACTAACATGTTGTTAGCATGTTATTAAAATGATTAGCATGTTGTTAGCATGTTTCTAACATGATTAATAGTATGTTGTTAGAATGATTAGCATGATTAACATAGTTAGCATGTTGGTAGCATGATTCTAGCACGCTTAACATTTTGCTAGCTGGTTTTAACATGATTAGCATACTGATAGCATCTAAACATTGTGTCGATCCAAATCTGGGATTTTCCCAGTTTTAATTGTCATTTTTAGGAAAACAGTAAGTTGGATCAGTTAGAAAAGATAGAAGATAGAAGAATAATAAGTTTAAGCAGCATTTCAGTAAGTTGGCTTTCTCAAGTGAACTTAATGAATGACAGCCGAAAGCATGAGTCAGTCTGTAGTTTAGAGGAGGCTGATGGGATTGAAATGTGAATCTGTCTGTGTGTTTTGCAGATTGAGCTGCACTTTATGGGTTCCTGTGTTCGCTGGTTCCCCGTCCTTCATCCTGGATGTGTGTACAGATTAATTGCTCGCAACACTGAGGTACGACACACACACTCGGCCCGATTCATCTCCTCACATAGTCTGACATCTGACTATAAAGACATAAAGTCTATTTATTTTGAACAATTTTGAAAGGAAGAGACCGTGTGATTGACATGTACAGCTGTTAATCACAGTCCTGTCTTTTTAACATCTGTCTCTCTCTCTCTCAGGATGTGAGTGTGTTAAAAGCTAAGGGGGTTTCGGCGAGGGGCGGAGTCACACAGCTCAGTAGCCCCGCCCTCCTGCTGCAGCCGCAGTGGCGCATTCACACGATCACAGAAGAGCTGCCTGACGCACAGGTACACACTAAACACACACACACATTCACACAGGTGTAAGTTGATTGTTTGTGACCTTTGACCTGTGGTGTGTTCTCAGTCAGGTGTTTCTGCGCTCATGAGCGTATCTGAAGTTCTTCACGGCAGGTAATGATTGTCACACTAAACACATCTTTACATCTAAAGCATCCAGCATCATCTGAGTGACGGTTTGTGTTTTACAGCTCCACCCCTGAGATCGTCTCCTTTCACGGAGTCATTACTAAGCGAATCACATTGCAGGAGGACAGCGGAACCAAACCCAAGATCCAATCACTGACAGCTGCTGAAGGTTTGGGCCCGCCTCCAGTTTCTCTCTTTACAGTATTATGAACATTTGCTGACTGAGTCAGTGTATTTATATCAGATGTTTGACAGGAACTCTCATTCTCTATAAATATCCAGATGAAAGCACTGAGCAGGATCTGCGGGTGCGTTTGACCGTCCAGGACGCTGAATGTCCCGGTCATGTGATTGACGTGTATGTGGATCTGTCATGTGGTCCGTACACACTCGGCCTGATCGCCGGAGCTACGGTTTCTATCTGTCACGTTCAGCGCAAAGTCTCCAGGTCAGTCTCTAACGCTTTTATTTTCTTTCTGAAGACATCTGGACTAGTTCAAAGAGAAATAGGCACACATTGATTTATAAACTCAGTATATACTCTGTAGGAAATCTCAGCTCTGATTGTTTATATTGTCGCAAATGTTTAACTGTTTTATTACCCAGCTCTATGGAGGACCAAACCTGCAAAAATAAAACAAATGAGCAAATAAATAAGTAAATGTACCTACAGGAAAATAAATAAATTAACTAATTAATGGCTTGAAAAAACTTATATATATCTCTCTCCACCTGATAATTGACAAAAATAAATAAATGTTGAAGAAAATAAATGTGGTAACATTTAAATGTGAAAATAAATACTACAGTAAATATGGAAATTAATGTGTAAAAATAGATATAAAATAATGCATAAGACATAAAGAAACAAAAATAATGAAAAAAAGGCTCTATAACCAAATACAATAAAACATTAGTAAGCAAGACAAGCCAAGAAAATAAATGTGGTAATATTTAAATAAGGAAATAAATACATGTGTGAATAAATAAATCAAAAAAGAAATGTGAAAAATAATTAATAGAATAAAAATCAATAAAGAACACAATAAATAGGGGAAAGTTTTACAAAAATTTAATTCAGGACTAAATTTAATTAAAAATCAGTTGTATTTATTCATGTATTTCTTATTTATTTATTTGATTATTTTGAGGTTTTCCAAGTTAGGTCCTCCATCTCTCTCTCTCTCTCTCTCTCTCTCTCTCTCTATATATATATATATATATATATATATATATATATATATATATATATATATATATATATATATATATATATATGAAGAGTTTGTTTCCAAAATTCTACAAATTCATTTTGATTAATTTGAGTAAAAATTTTTTTTCTTTACCAAGAAAGTGGCAAGATGAAAACCACTATTTTCTGTTTCAAACTTTCACATAGCATCTTTAGGTTATAATAACATTAAAAATTCAAATCAAGATTTTGATTTTCAAAGATTTATTATAAAAACTGCTTATTTTTTCCTAAAATGCAATTAATCCATTAGAGGACTGTGCTTACTTTTCTTTTTACGAGCACTTGTCAAATTTTTAGGAGCACCTTCTAATCAATAATCAAAAAATCTGATCAAACATTAGCCTTCCCATTACGAGCTGATATTTGAGTCTGGGAATTTTGTTACCTTTGCAATGGCTTTTTTTTTTTTTTTTACTTTATTAAAAGGATGTCATCTTTTATGTCAGATTTTTAATAAATTATATTTTTAAGCTAAATTATAAATATAATCTTATATTTATAAATTTCTAATTAAAACAACAGAATAAGAATAAGTCACCAAACAAATGAAATCAGTATTAATAGGTGCACAAAAGAACACAAAAGTGGCTTTTAGGTATATTTTCATGTTTAATAAGGCTCAAAGATGGCATGAGTGCAATCAAATTCATAAATTCTTGTTGAGAGTAATGTTTTAAATATACAATTTTGAACATAGAAATATTAAATGATTTTAATAACTAAAAAGAAGAAAAAAATGAAACTAAAACTGCCAGTAGGTGGCGGCAAGTCACTGATTTAATTTCTGAATCATATCATTCATTTGATTCCTTCAAACGGCTGATTCATTCAGGAATAAATCAAGTGACTCGGTTTATGAATGGGTAATTGATTCATTGATTCACTTGAAAATGCACCTTCATTCATAAACGAAACCGCACTGTGTTTGAATGGAGATGTGCAGCGCCTCAGTTGTGACTTTATTTCAAACTATTTTTGACGATGAAATAGAGCAAAATCAGGCAACAGTGTTATAGTCAGACAATGTAAGTCACTTAATATTAAGTTCTTGTTTATTTAACTGTTGTATTAAATCAGTATCTCATTTACAAATTCCCTTCAAAATAATTAAAAGCTGTCACTCATCTTAGTTCATCACGATCTCACAAAGTTCCATTATAATCAACGAAGCTCTCTACACTGCACAGTGAATCTCCTATTTACACTCTCTCTACACTTTGTTTATGAAAGGATTCGTCAGATATGTCTTTGATTCATTACTCAACGTTGAAAACTAGGATGCGGGGTGTATTCAAAGCGCCACCTTTACTGTTTACAATGCGAGAAATGCTGCGCTGTGATTGGCTGAGCGGATGTATCACATTTTGCAGAGAAGGGAGACTGGTGTTTGTTGCGGTTTGGAAAGATCGGATATTGCATTTTGCGTAAAATATGCCTTTTCAATTCCGACCAGATTCAAATATATATATATATATATATATATATATATATATATACACTCTACTGTTTAAATCTATATATCATTGAAAAATATTAACTATATTATCATCATTCTGCTAGATACTATAAAGCATTCTAAACATTAACATGATTTTCTGTGAAGCTGCTTTGAAACATTTAGTATTGTGAATACTTAGTAATGGTGTGTGTGTGTGTGTTTCAGAGCGTGTAACGTGTACTGTCGCTCTCTGCCCATCAGCTGTGTGAGTGTCACTGATCTGATGTCAGTCCGTTCAAGGTGAGGCACACACTTATTTGCACACCTGTGTTTGGTTTCAGTTAAGGACTGATCTTCGTTCGTAACTGACAACGACACTTAAACTTCAGTTCAGTCCTGAACGTCAATCCAGCTAGAGTTTGATCTCAAAGAGACAGAATGTTGCATTTTTATTATGAATTATTATTTATCTGTGCGTATCATTATTTTATGCATTGTGTATTAGTGTATTATTTTACACTAGTCTGCAATTGATTGATTTATTTTGTGCATAACATTTTTTTAATGTGTTATTGTGTGTTAATGTATTCGTTTCCACTAATATTTTATGCATAATGTTTTTTTCTTGTTAGGTTGTTTAACTCAATAGGTCACAATTTCCATCTCATGCCAGTTTTGAGGAGAAAAATTAAATAAAAATATTGCATTACATACTTGTATGTGAATAAAGAGTATGTGTTTTTATGATTATATTAATTAATTATTTTGATGAATAAGTGATGCTTTGTCCACTGATGCGAATGTTTGGTTTTAAATTCTAACACAAATTTACCAACGGACACAAAACTGACATCAAATCAGGGTTCGTACAAGGTGCTTAAAGTACTTGAAATTTACTAAGGCCTGGAAAACCATTGAAAATATCAGTGTTCTTGAAAAGTGCTTGAATTATTGAAAGTGTATCTAAATCAATTCTAAAAGCATCATACCCTTTCCGTTTATTTCAGTTAATGTACAGTGTTGTGTAAACATGACTGAAGACGCGAAAACAGGAACAGATGAACCGAATCATTTACAATGGAACTGCTCCGATTGATTCAAACTCGTGACTTCAGTCATTCATTTCAAGCGATTCACTAGCAAAAACCACATCAAATTAAAAGCTGTTCATTTCTGAATTTCAGCATGGCTTGTAACTATTTTAAAAAGCACATAGTGATGGGTGAAACAGAGCTTTTCGAATTTCGGAATCAGTTAAACCATTGCGTCACGACATGATTCACTGTTTTGAAGCGCTCCAATCGGATCGCGTATCACAAATCATTTGCTTCAGATCGGGACTTCAAATCGCGTATCGTGAATCATTTGATTTAAATCTGAACGGGTTCGTGAATCATTTTGCGAATTAAATGATTCAAACCAAATGATTCAATACGTGATTTGAAGTCCCGATCTAAATCAAATGATTCGCGATCCGTGCTCCGAGTCCTGATCTGAAATGATGGTTCGTGAATAATTATCCCTGGGTGCGTTTCCCAAAACCAACTATGGTCGCAAGTTGCGTCGTTACTTAATAGACTTCAATGGACCTAACCACCATAGTTGGCTAACGATGCTTTTGGGAAACGCACCCCTGATCGGGACTTCATAATGTGGATCGCGAATCATTTGATTTAAATCAGAACGGGTTCGTGAATCATTTCGTGAGTTGAATGATTAAAATCAAACGATTCGATACACGATTTGTCCCGTTCTAAATCAAATGAATTGTGATCCAGACTTTGAGTTCTGATCTGAAATGATGGTTTGTGAATCATCGGGACTTCAGAGCGTGGATAGCGAATCATTTGATTTAGATCAGAGCTTTGGTGCAGGTTTGTGAATCATTTGTTTCATATGAGGATTTCGAACCGATTGCGCAAATCTGTTTTCAAGATTTTTTTTCTTAAACAGTAGAAAACCGAACCATTCAGTACAGTTATAAAAACAAAAAGTGTAAACAAAATACAAATCCCTTAAGAAAATTAACCATGGTTTTACTATAGTAAAAGTGTAGTATGTTTTCTAATACCTAGCATGTGCATCACTTTATTTTGCCCTTTTTTGTAGTATATTTTATTTATTTAATTGTTTTTTTTTTAATTTGAATTAAAAGACATAAGTGAGATCTCTGATTGAATTTCATTTTACAGTATCTGTACGATCTCTTGTCAAATGTTTAGAGCTCTTGGTTTACCATGTTATTTTGATTAAAGTAATTAATAGTATAGACAGTAATGCAGTAAATAAACGAAGCAGCACAGATGCTCTATTTGATCTTATTTCGTTCCGTGTTTCATGTTTTCTCTCTGTAGGTCAGGCGTGGCTCCGTCTCCTCCTCCCATGATGCTCTTGGGCGAGTGGGCGTCAGGCCGGGCGCATCGGTGTGTGCTGGCTCAAGTCAAAGGTCACGTGGTGTGTGTGTTGTCTCTGTGGCTGAAGTGGACGTGTTCTCTCTGCGGGAGCATCTTCAGACAGGTAGTGATGTCATGTGACGTGTGTCCACTTTCAGCGGCCTTTGTTTCAGGAATATTTTTCATGTTTTTTGACCACTTTCGTCCTTGCAGACATCCTGTGGCCAAACTCACCCGCCGTGTGACTCCACCAGCGCAGTGTTTCAGGCCGAGGCCAAGTGAGTGTGCGATAGTATGATGATGGAAACACATCTTGACTGATCAGTCATTGATCGTGTGTGTGTGTGTGTGTGTAGGGTGGTGGTGGAGGACGGCTCTGCTGACGCTCACATCTGGTTCTCGTCTGACACCGTCTGCGATCTGCTGACGTTGAATGCCGATCAGTGGGAGGGGCTTCAGAGGCACGTCAAGGTCAAAGGTCACGTGAAGGTGTACACACGCGGACACAGTATGGTGAGCGTTTCAGCTGTACATGTGTACATGAGCGTTTTGATGTGTTCATGTGATCACTGTGCGTCTGCGTGTCTGCGTGTGTGTGTCTGCGTGTGTGTGTCTGCGTGTGCGCAGACGTGTGACGAGGACCCTGATGATGCTTTAGTTCAGTATCTGAGCTGTTTGTGCTCCAGCACCGCCGTGTGTCGACAGATTCACCTGGCCTGCCGACTTCAAGCTCAGAGAACAGGTGAACGCGCACACGCTCATGTTTAAACAGTGCACTGCATAGGGCTGCACAATTTGGGGAAATATTTTAATTGATTTTTCTGATAAAAAGTGTGATTGCATTTAAAGTTGGCTGTGCTTGTTTGTACAACTGCACAGTTTAGCCAGAAAGTTTGTGATCATGAATCAATATGTGGCCCTGAAGCACAAAACCAGACTTAAGTAACACAGGTATATTTGTAGCAATAGCCAACAATACACTGTATGGGTTAAAATTATTGATTTTTCTTTTATACCAAAAATCATTAGGATATTAAGTAAAGATCATGTTCCGTGAAGATATTTTTTAATTTCTCTACCGTAAATATATCAAAACTTATTTTTTTGATTAGTAATATGCATTGCTAAGAACTTTATTTGCACAACTTTATGGGGATTTTTTTTTTTATTTAATTTTTATTTTTTTTGCACCCTCAGATTTCAGTTGTATCTCGGCCAAATATTGTCCTGTCCTAACAAACCATACATCAATTACACCACATACATTTATTCAGCTTTGAGATATTGTGTAAATCTCAATTTCAAAAAATTGACCTTTATGACTGGTTTTGTGGTCCAGGGTCACATTTATTTATTTTTTTTTTATTAGAAAATTAAGAATTTAATCAAAATAACTTCATGGCAGCTGTTTAGTGATTCCTTAGTGACTGTCAAATATATACTTTTTGATTTTGCAAACTGCAGGTTATAAGCATTTTGGGTTTCTTTCTTCACAATTCATAGTGATGCACAAAGGAAATAGGTTATATAAATCGAAATTGTAATGCATGAGCATGCAAAAAATTTCTTGATCATTTAAAAATTTTTGTGCATGTAAAAGTCTTTTTTTATTATTTTTTTTTATTATTTTATTTTGGTGACTGTTGTCACTTCGAGAAAATCAATTTAAAAATAAAAAAAACTGAGAAAATACAAATATTTACAGATGACTGTGCTATATACCAAGTATAAAGCTGAAAATGTTACTCTATGAACCATTTTTGTTAAATATGGTCTGGAAAAGTATGGATTTTTTTAAATGCAAAATAGGTAGGAACCCTGTATATTAAAACTTAATTTTTGATTCATAATATGCATTGCTAAGAACTTTGTTTGGACAACTTTAAAGGCGATTTACAAATTAGTTGATTTATAATAATAATAATAATAATAATAATAATAATAATAATAATAATAATAATCATACAATTGTTTCCTACAGGATTTTGTGAGACTGTTTAAATGGAATGCGGTTGGAGCACTTAACTATGCACTCTCAAAATGCACCAGATTCACATATTTAACTTTAAAACTTAAAAAAAAAAAAACCAACAAAAAAAAAAAACATGCATTTGTAAAGTTAAAAGCTTCAGTCTGGTGCACTGTGAGAGCTCAAAATTAATTATCTAAATATATATATAAATTATAATTATTTAATATAAATTTGCATTATCCAACTGCACTGTAAAAAAATGAAAACAGAATTTTCATAGTATTATAATTATTCCACAGTAGTAAAATTACAATATTTATATCCTAATTTTGTCTGTAAAATGTCTTAATTGCAGAAAAATGCAGTTTCTGTGAAAACAGGTTTACAAACGTGTTTCATTACAAATCTAGTGAAATGCTGTAATCATCTATACATGAAAATGGAAATTATGCACATGTGAAAATTAAAGTTGCGTTCCCAGATTTGCATTAATAAGCAGTTTATACGTGTGTCTCATTACAAGTTTGTGAATATAAGAAATTTTTACAATTGTACAATTTAACTGTAAAGTAAAAATTAGTATGTTGCGTTATCGAATGCACATTGTAATTGAGCAAATGCAGAGATGAGATACTAAAACACTGGATCATGAGCTGCTCACGTGTAAATGAAACACGCAGCGCATTTACTTTATTTAATTAAATCAAAACATTTGTGATTTGATAATCGCACTTTGCCATATTGCAGTTTCATATTTTGATTAATAATGCAACCTCAACTTGCATACAAAACCAGTGTGACAAATAACGCAACAAATGCTAAATGAAGTTTCTGTGTGTGTGTGTGTGTGTGTGTGTGTGTGTGTGTGTGTTTCAGGGAAATCTCAGCTGAGGAAAGTTCATCGAGGCCAAACTGAATTCATCTGCAAATTCACGCTTGCACTGCAGTTACACTGCCAACACATACACAAACACTAAACACACACACTCTGATACACACAACCAATGCAGAATGCCTGGCGTGCCGCAGACGTGTGTCGTGTGATCAGATGCTGCTCATTGTTTTATGTTTGATGTTCTGCTGCTGTTCTTCAGCTTGTTATAATAAATTATGTTTATAAATATTTTTGTAATAAATGCACAGTATAATAAAACTCTTGTTCCAAAACAGAAATAAACAAAATTGTTTTATTAGTTACGTTTGATTTGTAGATTTGAATGTCTTGAATATCAGTTCAGCTTAAAGTCTGTCAGCACTAACCAATCACAGAGTAGGGAAGCACGTGGGGGCGGAGCTCCTGGCTTACGAGCGCTCAGTGGGCGGAGCTCCTGACAGATGAGCGTTCAGGGGGCGGAGCTCACGGACGGTCATTGATCAGACAGACGGCGGCAGGACAGCAGGTATGTCACACGTTAAAACGGCTCACATGATCAGCAGCTCTAGTTTCGGTGGGGTTTTGCGTGGGTTTGTGTTTTTGGAGGTCTGATATCTTCTCGTGTCACTCACTGCGTCAGTTGTGCTTGCTGAATATTGTTCATTTTAACGGCTCTTATCAAACACACACTTCTGTCTCCAGCAGATCTGTGTGTGTGTGTGTGTGTGTGTGTGTGTGTGTGTGTGTGTGGTCTTGTTTTTATATCCTGGTGGGGACCTAAACCTGAATACGCACAGACTCGGGGACTCGTGTCACAGTGGGGACCTAAATTGAGGTCCCCATGCGGAAACAAGCTTATAAATCATACAGAGTGAGTGTGTGTGTGTGTGTGGACATTGGCTCTGTGTGTGTGTTTGTAAAAGAAATCAATATGTGCAGCCAAAGAGTAAATAAAGCTTCAAAGACTGAACAAGGATCTTCTGAAGTCATGAATTCACATGTGGAAGAAGCTTCTGGTGGTTTTAGTTAGCGTTGGTGGTTTGTATCTGGTTACCGCACTAGTTTGTTGTTATTTTTAGGACTAATGTCTCATATTGTGTCTCATATTCTCAATCTGAAGAGGTTTTGGATGCTGCATATTCACTCTCTCATGAACTTGACTCTTTACTGGATGATCTGATGCAGAGATTCCCAAACGTTTGGTCGGCCGAACCCCTTTTGACCTCAAATATTTACTTGAAGCCCCCCTGAGATGTTAATATTTTAATAATTTAACAACACATTCATTGTTCATGGTTCTCTGATGTCCGTTATGATATGTAGATTAACAAGTAAAAATTTTTTTTTATTTTTTTTTTTTTAAGAAAGTGTTTGATTTTAACTGGACTTATTATAATTTATTTTATAATTTACTTTAATTAGATTTTTGTGTGTGTGTGTTAATTTATAGTTAGTAACGTAGTAATTATTAGCAACTGCTAAATAGTATTATTTTAAAATTGCATATTTTTTTCAATTGGACATTGAATGGTTGAATTAATTTTTAGTTAGTGTTTTTTATTTATTTTATTTTGAATTCATTTAGTTCAATTTGTCATGTTTTATTTTGATTAATGTGACATTTTAACTATTTATTATTTAGTAAGTAAAATGGGAATTATCAGCATAATTTTGATTTTTATTTTAAAATCACTTTGTTTCAGTTGGACTTTTAATTATTTAATTCATTTTAGTAGGCTTTATTTAGGGATTTTTAATTAATTATTTATTTTGTTTAACATTTTGATTTCATGACAATATGAAATTAATTTTTAGAACGTTTTTTTTATTTGTTGTATTTTATAGGAGGTGGTTTATTTTAATTTATTTTAAAATCCTTGTTTTTTTTTTAATGTTAAAACCATTTATTTTAAATGGACCTTTTTTATGTCAATTATTTTTTGACATAATTTATCAATTTTTGTAAGTGTTTTATTTAGACTGTTTTATTTTTAAACCATTTATTTTATTTATTTATTTATTTTATTTTTATTTTTTAGGAATTGTTAAATTTTAATTGTCTATTTAAATCTTTAATTTAACTTTACATTTATGATTTAATACATGTTTAGTGTTTTTATTTTGATTTGTTTTATTTTTAAAATGTTGATGTAATTTGACACTTGTGATTTTTAATTATTTTTAGTGTTTTATTTTGATTAATTTTAAAATAATGTATTTAATTGAACACCTTTATGATTTAATAATTTTTTTTAGTGTGTGTTTTGTTTCGATTAGTTTTATTTTAAAACATTTTATTTAATTGGATTTCATATTTTCTAGCCAGTTTAGGCTCATTTTTGTGGTTTTAAAATTGAAATTTCAGGTATTTTTTTCTCACCATCATGTTTTAATATTTTAAATCACTGTATGTTTTGTGTAAATGTGCCAGAGTGAGAAAGTTCTGTTATTCTCATCATCTTTAAGAGTTTTTCTTTGATTTCTTTCAGCTGCTGTAATGATTCACAAATAAACCTGTAAAGTACTAATGCATTTAGCCATTTTTGATCAATTCTTTGACGTGCGTCTGCAGAAATTCATGTGAGCAGAGAAGCTTTTCAGTTCCTCTTCATGATCTTGAAGATCTTTGACAGTCACAGGACTGGTTTAAGCTACACAAATAAAGCTCAAATGTTGTATTTAGCTGTTGTTCTTCTATTTGATGCTGGTCTTCAGCTCTGTGTGTGTTTATGCGCGTGTGATCATTATTTCCCGCGTGTGTTGGGGCGTGTCGCGGGCGCTGTGGTTTATCTGTCGCTGGACACGAGAGATAGACCGAGGAATGCAAGAGATGCTCGTGATGTCGTCAGCGCTGGGATTGATGGGAAATGAGCTCAAGCGCGGTCGCTGTTGCATCACATCTGTTGACTGATCCGGTCAAAAACACAGGAGTTTCCAACATGACAATGTTATTTTCAATGTTGGACAATCAACAAAGTCAGTGTGTCCTGCTGTGATGCGGTGAACTGATCGTTCTCATTAGGAATATTGACAATAATATGCAGTGTGAAGACTGGTGTGTGAAATACAGGTTATAGGTTATTATTAGGTATGTTTTGTGACCATCTGTATATAAAAACAATAGAAGTCTGTGTAATGTCTGTGTGTGTGTGTGTGTGTGAATCACAGGTGTTGAAGGATGATGGATTCTGTTGCAGGATTGATTTCTGGGGTAAGTGATTGATTCATTTAATCAGTTTGTTGTCTTCAAACTTCTTGTTCATCTTTTTGTTCGTGTTTCTGGCAGATTTGGTTATTTTTGCTCTATAAAAATCACAATCAGTGTGATAATCGGTTCAACCTAGTGTTTTTTTTTTTGTATCTTTGAGATAGTTTTAGTTTTTATTTAATAGTTAGTTATTTAATACACATATTTTCCATTTTTATTTTAGTTTTAGTTTAATTTTGCTGCGTTTTGTCATTTTTATATATTTTTTTAACATATATCTCTGTAATTTTTAATAAAATCTTATTTCATTTTTAGTTATTTTAGTACTTATATATATTATTTTAGTAAGTATATATATTTTTATTTATACATTGCTGCTCAGTAAGTTTTTAATGGTTTTTAAAGATGTTTCCTATGCTCATCAAGAGGATTTATTTGATCAAAAATATAGAAAAAAAACAATAATATTGCAAAATGTTATTACAATATAAAATAATCATTTTTATTTTAATATACTTTAAAATATAATTTATTCCTGCGATGCAAAGCTGAATTTTCATCAGCTGTTACTCCAGTCTTATGTGTCACATGATCCTTCAGAAATCATTCTAATATGTTGATTTATTATTAGAATTATCAATGTTGCAAACAGTTGTGCTGACAAATATTTTTTTGCAACCTGTGATACTTTTTTTCAGGATTCTTTGATCAATAAAAGGTTAAAAAAAAAAAAAAAAAAAAAGCTTTTATTTAAAATTATTTAAAAAGGTTTTCTAACAATATACACTACTGTTCAAACGTTTGGGGTCAGTACATTTTTATTCTTTCTTTTTTTGAAAGAAGTTAAAACTTTTATTCACCAAGGATGTGTTAAATTGATAAAAAGTGATAGCATAGATTTACACTGTTAGAAAAGATTTATATTTTGAATAAATGCTGTTCTTTTTCATTTGTTATTCATCAGAGAATCCTGAAATCAACATTGATAATTCTAATAATAAATCAGCATACACTGTAAAAAAATAAATAAATAAATAAAAAACAATTTGTTGAGTCAACTTAAAATAATTTGTAATTTAAGTTCTGTCAACTCAGATAGGTTTAGTCAACTTGAAATGTTAAGTTGTACTAAGTGACGAGACATTTGAGTTGACTAAACAAAAAAATTGGTTTGTTACACTTAAAAGCTGTTTAAATTGAGTTGACTGAACTTACAATTTTAAGGCAGCAGAGTAACAAATTATTTTAAGTGGACACAATTTTTTTTTTTTACAGCATAAACACATTTATACACATTTATTGTTGATTCATTCTGGAGTTGATTGACAGCAGATGCCTCCTATATTGTGTGTGAGCAGGCGGGAGGGGGCGGAGCTCAGGCGAATGAGGGCGTGGAAGAAGGGGGCGGGGTCAGGCGGCGAGTCCCGCCCGTTGAGCTGAAGCTGGTCCCGCTGGAGGAGGGGTCAGAGGTCACGCTGAACAGTGACATCACCAGCGCGCTGATGCTGCAGCAGCAGATAGACCGCAGGAAAGCAGCCGTCTACCTCACGCTCAGCGGCCTGCTCATCTTCACCACAGGTCAGCACACACACACACACACACACACGCAACCTAATGCAGCAATTCCTATTTTTAAAATGTGACCTGGACCACAAAACCAGTCAGAAGGGACAATATTTGGCTGAGATGTAACTAAAAAAAATCTAAATATTGAGAAAATCACCTTTAAAGTTGTCCAAATGAAGTTCTTAGCAATTCATATTACTAATCAAAAATTAAGTTTTGATATATTCACAGTAGGAAATGTACAAAATATTTTCATGGAACATGATCTTTACTTAATATCCTAATGATTTTTGGCATAAAATAAAAATCGATCATTTTGACCCATGCAATGTATTGTCGGCTATTGCTACAAATATACTCATGATACTTAAGACTGGTTTTGTCATCCAGGGTCACAAATAATTAAAATGAATTTGATAATTTAATGGTTGAATTCATTTAGTTAAATTTTTCATGTTTTATTTTGATGATCTTGTTTTAAAAGATTTTTTTTTTATTTAACATTTTAATGATTTAATATTTAGTAAGTAAAATGGGAATTATCAGTAACTGTTTAATTTTAATTGTTTTACTTTAAAATCACTTTCTATTACACATGTAATGATTTAATTCATTTTACTAAGTGTTGTATTTGGATTGTTTGTTTAATTCTACATTTTTAATGATTTAATTATTAGTGTTTTATTTTTTTTATATAAAATATTTTATTTTAACATGTAGATTTCATGACATTATGAAATTCATTTTTAGTAAGTGCTTTTATTTTTATTTGTTGTATTTTGTTTAACTGTACATTTTTATGATTACATTTTAAGTTGACTGTTTAACGATTAATTGCATCCAAAATAAAAGTTTTTGTTTACATAATATATGTTTGTACTGTGTATATTTATGATGTATATGTAAATACACACATGCATGTATATATTTAAAAACAATTTTATGTTTATATATTAAAAATATTTATATATAATACCTATTATATAAATATAAATGTATACATGTAAATATTTTCTAAATATAAACTGTATGTGTGTGTATTTATATATACATAATAAATGTACACAGAATACACACACACATTATGTAAACAAACTTTTATTTTGGATGCGATTAATCGCAATTAATTGCAGCACTAATTAAAATGTAATATAGTATTTATTAGTAAGTTGTTTGATTTATTTTAAAATCACTTATTTTAATTTGACATTTTTAAGTAATTTAGTAATTTTAGTCATTAATAGTAAGTGTTTTATTTTAAAATATTTGTTTCAGTAAATTTTTGATTGAAATCATTTTTCGTAAGTGTTTTATTTTAATTGTTTTAAATATGACTTGCACCTGCGGCGTAATGTGAGGTCATGTGATATCAGTGTATCTCACTGTTGTGTGATTATCTGGTCCACAGCGTTCCTGCTGGGATACGTGGCGTTCCGTGGAATGTGTCGTCTGTGCGGGAACGATGCCGATCTGATTCCTCTGAGCGACGCGGCGGGAACTCAACACTCGCCCGAGGGAGGCGTCATGTACATGGCCGAACTCAGAGAGATGCTCAAGAAATACCTGAAGGAGGAGAGGATTGAGAGCACACTCAGGTCAAGAAATACTGTTATCTACTATTAATTACTCTGAAGCTGCTGTAAAACAACCTGTATGGTATTAAGTGTCACAGAAATCAAGATGACTTGACTGAAGATTCGTTCATATTACATTACAATGAATAACTTTGAAATAAAACAATCAAAATACAACATGTATTAAAAATGTATCAAACAATAGAAGTGTCCAATTAAAACAAATAAATGATTTTAAAATACAACAAGCAAATATAATAATTAAATTAAAATGTAAAAACACAAATTGGAATACATTTTAAATGAAAACAAATCCAAATAAAACACTAAAGATTTATTGAATCACAAAAATAGAAAATTCGAATAAATTATTTAAAACAAATCAATCAAAACAAAAACGTTGTACTAATTAAATAATTAAATAATGATTATATATAATTAAAATGAATAAAAATGTAAAAAATAAATTAATAAAATAAAAATGTAAAACAAATTACTTTAAAATAACTGAAAATAGAACGCTGACTATAAGTTAAATCATAAAGACAAACAATTGTGTATATATATATATATATATATATATATATATATATATATATATATATATATATATATATATAATATATATATAATTTTTTTTTTTTTTATCAACCCTTTATTTCACCCTTGTTCCTGACTCTTTCCTAAATTAATTTATACAAACATTTTAACCGGTAATTTCTACTTTGCACTTTTCATAAGAAAATGTAAAAATCTTATTTACTTCATGTGGTATTTATGTGGTGTTTTTTCATATTTTTTATACTGCTGTGCTTTTTCAGGAAAGAAAAGTGTTTAAAAAAAATTAGAGTTAAAAAATGAAAAAAAAAAATAATTTACAATTGTAAATTGTCGCTTTAGTTACTTTTTTCTTAGTTTTTTTTTTTTTTTTTTTTTTTTTTTTAAAGAGTTAAAAAGTGCTGAAATATGTCTGTTTTTGACTTTATTTACACATTTTTGATAGATGTAATAGATGGATATATAAAATAGTTAAGACTGCGCTTTCTTAAGAACATTTAAAAATCAAAAAAATTAAAAAAGCTGTTTTAAAATAAAACAAAAATTCCCCAGTAATAAAGAAATGTCAAATAAAAATAAATGATTTTAAAATAATCAAAATAAAACACCAACAACTAAAACAAATCAATCAAAACAAACTTTGTAATAATTAAATAATGATTATATATAATATATAATGAAAACTTCTGTTATTATATCTAAAAAGTTAAAACAAATTACTGTAAAATAAAAGTCAAAATGTAGTACTTGCTAAAATTTAAACCATAAAAACATAAAATGTAAATAAATTATTTTTATTTTATCAAAATAAAATACTAAAAACTTGAGTTGACTTGAGTATGAATGTGGGTGTGACCTTTGACCTGTGTTTTGTTCAGGCGTGTGAGCCGGGCGTCTCATCCTCCGGGCTCTTCAGAAGGAAACGCAGTGGCCAGAGAAATCCTGCAGAACCTGCAGAACCTGCGCATGGATCACACCTGGACCGACTCGCACTACGCCACACTGCAGTTTCCCTCCAGGTGAGCGTCTGTCTGCCGTGCGCGGATGCAGCTCCGCTCCAGCCAATCACACGTCTCTCCTGCTCCCACAGGACGCAGCGGAACACGCTCTGGTTGGTCGATTCCGAGGGGGCGGAGCTCGAGGAGATTCCGCTGGACAGCGAGGGATACTGCGCCTACAGCGCCACGGGGACGGCCACGGTAACCATGGCGACCGCGCATATACCAGCGCCGCATGGCGTAGCATGTGTTTGGTGTGTTTTAATGTGCGTGTTGTTGAGCAGGGAGGCGTGGTGTACGTGAACTACGGCCGGCGCGAGGACTTCGAGCAGCTGCGCGCGCTGGGCGTCGCCCTCAACGGCTCCATCGCAGTGGCGCGGGTGGGAGGGGGCGTGAGCTTCGCCGAGAAGGTGGGGCACGCGCAGGAGGCGGGGCACGTGGGCGTTCTCATCTACCCCGACCCCGCCGACGTCCCGCAGGATCCACGGCGACTCGGTCTCCACAGCAACGCCGTCATCTCTGAACACGTACGTACTGTCATTTTTATCGAGATCGAACACTAAAATTTAGAAAATCATAAAAAAAACAAAAAAAACAAATTAAAATAAATTATTTTTAAATTTTTAATGCACTAATAATTAAGGAAATGTCAAATAAAAATAAATTATTTTAAAATAATCATAATAAAACACTAACAATTAAATGCAATTTTAAAATAAAACATCAAAATCAATATAAAAAAATAAAATATAAAATATAAAAATATAAAAAAATTCATTAAATCAGTTTTTTTTTTAAGTTAATCAAAATAAAAAACTTTATATTTTAAGTTAAATGCGATTTTTATCTTTCTGTATTTTAACACTGCTGTCTGTTTTAAGAAAAAAAAACTTTCATTAGAGTTTTAAAGAATAAATTATAATTGCCTTAAACTTTTGTCTTATTACTTGGTTAATTGTTCCTTATTTTTAAGGGTTCCTAAATTAATTTTTTGCAAATATTTTAAACGGCAAATTCTACTTTGCACTTTTTCATGAGAAAATGATAAAAAGATAATCAAAATAAAACACGTAACAATTAAATAAAATTTTTAAATTAAATTAAAATCAATGTAAATTACACACACAAAAAATGTTTTTAAGGTAAAAAAAAAAAAAAAAAACATTAATAATTAAAGTAATATAAATGATTTTAAAATAATCAAAATAAAGCACTAACAATTAAATTGAATTTTAAAATAAAAAATCAAAACCATTATTAAACACAACAGATGTTTAAAATCAATCAAAATAAGAAAAACATTATTTTTTTAAGTTAAACCTGTTTTTTATATTTTTTTTAAATGTATTTTTTAACATTGCTGTCTGTTTTAAGGGCCAAAAAAATCATTTGAGTTTTAAAGAATATATTATAATAGTCTTACACTTTTAGTTAATTTTTACTTATTTATGAAATCATACATTTTCAAACTTTAAAAGTTTTAAAGGATACATTGTAATAGCTTCAAACTTTTGTGTCTTTATCTTAGTTAATTTTTCCTTATTTTGAGGAAAAAAATGTTCAAAAATAATTTGACTTTTTAAAAAATGCATTAAAATATCTTTACGCTTTATAGTCTCTTCAGTTACTTTTTCTTGGTTTATAATAGTTGAAATGTGTCTGTTTTTAAGACTATTTACTCCTTTTAATAGATCTGTAAGTAGTTGAAACTGCTTTTTCACAAGAACATTTAAAAATCACTTCATGTGATATTGCGTTTTTTTTTTAGTACTGCTATTACAGGAAAAATGTTTTTAAAAAATGGACTAAAGTATCTTTATAAACATTCTTTAAAATAAACCTATCTCATATTTGAGCGTTTTACTTTTTATAATGTTTCTTAATTATGAAGTCGAAGGCTTGTCAGATTTCTCCAAGTGAGAATCCCAGCACACTCTCATCAAAATTTCACTAAATTTGATCAAGACCACAGTTGTGATGTTTGTTTCCTGTAAAGTGTTCGCATGTGTCTAGACACACAGTAGTTTACAGTAGTCATTTCCTGTCACTGCAGGTGCATCTGGGCTCCGGTGACCCGTTCACACCTGGATTTCCCTCCTTTAACCACACCCAGTTCCCTTCCACCCAGTCCTCCGGCCTGCCAATCATCCCGGCTCAGCCAATCAGCGCCAACGTCGCCTCCAAACTGCTCAGGTCAGCCCCGCCCCCTTCATTCCTCAATCCCACCGTCTGAATTGTGCGTTTTATGTATATGTGTGTGTTTTTTCAGTCAGTTGTCCGGCGTCAGTTGTCCACGGGGTTGGCAGGGCCGACTGCCGTACGTCCAGTGTGTTTTGGGTCCGGACTTCACGGGGCCCGGCAAGCGCAGGGTGAAGATGGCCGTCTATAACACCATGAAGCCGGTGCTGCTCAACAACATCTTTGCCTCCATCGAGGGCAAAGTCGAACCCGGTCAGAGCGCCGGCACACGTTATGTGTTTATAAGTGGTTGATCAGCAGAAGAGTGTTAAACGGGCCATTTGTGTTTATCTCAGATCATTATATCATCATCGGGGCCCAGAGGGACTCGTGGGGCCCCGGAGCCGTAAAGTCTGGAGTGGGAACGGCCCTCCTCATGGAGCTAGCAAGAACCTTCAGCAACATGGTGGAAAACGGTAAACACATGGTACTTAGACATGAGGATGTGACTTTATAATTCATACATTAAATCAATTTTTCCTGTTTTATTTATTTGTTTATCTAGTTATTCATTTATTTCTATGCTTTTTTTATGTTTTTGGGAAGAGTTTCACTGCAAAAATGATGTTCTCCCACAGTTTTTGTCTGTCTAAACGTCATTCAATCTAGATACATTTACTGGAGAAGGACAATGACAGAAGATATGAAGTGTTGTTTTCTGAGAATTTAATAGTTACTTTTATATATATATATTATAATACACTTTTAGTTAATTTTCTGTAATTAGACTACATTGAGAGGATCAGGTGTGTTGCTAAAAAGTCTGCATGAATTAATTACCAGTGTTGCGGGAAACGCAAGTTAGGTAATCGGATTACTTTTTCAAGTAACTAATAAAGTAACACATTACTTTTTTTAATTTACAAGAAAACATCTGAGTTACTTTTTCAAATAAGTAACAGCAGTTACTTTGTTTTCCTGGTTATTGACTGACAAGTAGATTAAATGTGAACATGGATTAATCATCTCACTCACACAAAACTGATTCAGTATTCCTCAAAATGAATGAAAACAGTAAAATGCAAACTCAGAATATGACACGAACCTGCAATAATTAAATGTTAAATAACAATGTCCTTTTTGCATTTAATCCCTTTTTATTAACCGGTGTCTTTGCTGCTGACCTTTAGTGATCCAATCCTACAATAATAAAAAGCAAATGCTTTAGAAAAAAATGAACATTTGTGCTTCATTGTTTTTTTTTTTTTTTTTATTTGCTGAAGAGTGTTGAACTTTCTTCTCCTGCATTCTGCTGTACAAATGTGAATTTATTTTTCCTTCAGCCTGATGCTGATTCATTTCACTTTTGATGTGAAAGGGCTTTTATGTTTTTTCAAAATAGCATTTTTTATGCTAAAAACAAACAAGAAAGCACTGCCCAGATTTAAAAGGTAACGCAAAAGTAACGTAACGCATTACTTTCCATGAAAAGTAACTAAGTAATGTAATAAGTTATTTTTTTTTTAGGAGGTAACGCAATATTGTAACGCATTACTTTTAAAAGTAACTTTCCCCAACACTGTTAATTACATTAGACAACATTTTTAAAGGATAAGTTTTACAGATAATTTACTCGCCCTCTTGTCATCCAAGATATTCGTGTCTTTCTTCAGTCGGTAAGAAATTATGTTTCTTGAGGAAAACATTTCAGGATTTTTCTCCATATAGTGGACTTCAATGGTCCCTGTGAGTTTGAACTTCCAAAATGTTGTTTAAATGCAGCTTCAAAGGGCTCCAGCTGATGCAAAAGGGGGTTATCTAGCGAAACAATCTGTCATTTTCGAAACAAATTGACAATTTATATACTTTTTAACCTTAAACGCTCGTCTTGTCTAGCTCTGCTTTTTTTTTCTGGGTCATTATGGTCAGTACAGTTAGGGTATGTCTAAAAACTCCCGTCTGATTTTCTCCTCCAACTTCAAAATCGTCCTACATCGCTGTTTTACGTTTTTTTGCAAAGGACGTTTGATCTTCTCTGCGTGTTCACTTTGTAAACACTGGGTCGGTACTTTTTTGTTTTTTTTTTTTTAAGAAAATAACCAATTGTTTCACTAGATAAGACCTTTCTTCCTCAGCTGGGATCGTTTAGATCCCTTTGAAGCTGCATTTAAACTGCATTTTGGATGTTCAAACTCGTGGGCACCATAGAAGTCCTTTATATGGAGAAAAATCCTGAAATATTTTCCTCAAGAAACAAAATATCTTTACGACTGAAGAAAGGAAGACATGAACGTCTTGGATGACAAGGGTGCACAGATTATCTGTAAACTTCTCTTTAATAAAAAGTTAACTCAAGGTTGCCCTCAATAAACCCTAACAGATGTTCTTTGGCATTGATAGATTTAATTACATTTATCCATTTATAACATTAATACACACACATGCACACACTTACTGATTTGTCTGATGGTCTTCAGGCTTTTACCCCAGACGCAGTTTGCTTTTTGTCAGCTGGGATGGAGGAGATTTTGGGAATGTCGGTGCCACAGAGTGGCTGGAGGTCAGAACTGCACTCATACGTTCACAGCAAATACTACAGATAGATTAGACAGACAGTCATGTTGACTGTGTTGTTGATTGCTTGTGGAATCTGTATTTTCAGGGTTATTTGACCATGTTACACCTGAAAGCAGTGGCGTATTTCAGTCTGGATCAGGCCATCCTGGGTAACACACACACACACGCATATACATGCACACACACACACTCATGTTTCTACAGCAGATTAACCCAAACCCATGTGTGTAGGTGATGATATCCTCTCGGTGTACACCAGTCCTCTGCTGGCGGATCTCATCGAAGGAGCCATCAAACAAGTTTGTGTGTCTTACAGTTTATTCTTACAGTGTTCTGCAGCTGAAATTCTTGATTCTAATTCTTTCTGAACTCTTACAAACCAGACAAATGTCTTAAAGCAGCAGGATTTACCTACAGTACACTACAGTATGGTATGCAGTTATTTCCATTTCCATTGTCAGAAGTTGTGAATGGTAGCAAAATGGCAAACGTACCATACCACTTTTTTGGTACCCTTCTGTTGGGGTACCCAGCACAGCAAAAGGTACCAAAACGGTGGAGATAAACTCAGACTAGAATCGTCAGTTGTGCGTACAACAAGGGGATAAAGCATCTCCCTCACTTTTTTCATCATGCTGTTGGGCTTATTTGTGACTCTGGAGCACAAAGCCAGTGTTGAGTATCACGGGTATATTTGTAAATATAGCCAACAATTCATTGTTTGGGTCACAATTATGGATTTTCCTTTTATGCCAAAAATCATTAGGATATTAAGATCATGTTCCATAAGGATATTTTCTAAATCTCCTACCGTAAATATATCAAAATGTCATTTTTGATTAGTAATATGCATTGCTAAGAACTTCATTTGGACAACTTTAAAGGTGATTTTATCAGTATTTTGATTTTTTAACACTCTCAGATTCCAGATTTTCAAATAGTTGTATCTCAACCAAATATTGTCTTATCCTAACAAACCACACATCAATGAAAGCTTATTTATTTAGAATGTATGAATCTCAATTTCGAAAAATTGACCCTTATGACTGGTTTTGTTGTCCTGGGTCACATTTATTTCATCGTGCGCAAACACACACACACAAAATAACAGTGTATTTTATAATTTTATATTTTCACAGAGACAATGGCTGTTTCTCAGTATGCTTTCTTGTCTGTTCTTGTGGACTGGTGAAACGACATTGCCCAAAACCTGCATAGTTTTTAAAATATGCCTGTTAATGTGTCATGAAATGCACACTATCGCTCAAAAGTTTGGGATCAGTAAGACTTGTAATGTTTTTTAAAATAAGTCTCTTATGCTCATCAAGAGTATTTATTTGATCAAAAATACAGAAAAAAACAATAATATTGTAAAATGTTATTTACAATATAAATTTCGATATTATATCACAATAATGATCAAAGCTGAATATTCATCAGCTGTTACTCCAGTCTTATGTGTCACATGATCCTTCAGAAATCATTCTAATATTCTGATTTATTATTAGAATTATCAAACAGTTGTGCTGCCAAATATATATATATTTTTTTGGAAGCTGTGATTCTTTTTTCAGGATTATTTGATGAGTAACAAGTTAAAAAGAACAGCATTTATTCAAAATATAAATCTTTTTTAAACAATGTAAATCTATGCTAGCACTTTTTATTAATTTGACACATCCTTGGTGAATAAAAGTATTAATTTCTTTCAAAAAAGAAAGAATAAAAATTTACAGACCCCAAACTTTTGAACAGTACTGTATGTTGTTAGAAAAGATTTGTATTCTAAATAAATGCTGTTATTTTTAACTTTTTATTCTTCAAAGAATCCTTAAAAAAGTACCCAAAAAAAGCACTGATAATAAATCAGCATATTAGAATGATTTCTGAAGGATCATGTGACACTGAAAACACTGAGTAATGATGCTGAAAATTTTGATTTTTAATGTATATTAAAATGGAAGAACATTGTTATTGTTATTGAAATAATATTTCACAATATAACTATTTTTTCTGTATTTTTGATCAAATAAATGCAGCCTTGATGAGCATTAGAAACTTATTTAAAATATTAAAACATCTTAAAACAATACAATTCGTTTTGAGTATATCTAACAGGCAAATCTAATATTTGTTCCTGGTCAACGTTGTTTAGTAAGTTAAGTTTATTTTGAACTTTACAAGTACAGCGCTGACTTTGTAGCATACGTTTGACTGAATTGTTTGCTTTTGTTTTTATTTCCTCTTATATAAGCCTCTTATTCTTTGTACTTATACTTTTGTAATGGCTATTGTTCACTGAAACTGACATTTAACAAAAAGAGGCAGAGTTGTGCTTCATGTCATATTGAGAAACAGCTGTTGTCTCGCTTTATCATTGATCGCTACTTTACCGCATACACCACGTCTATCAAGTAAGGGTACCGTACTGTGCTGTACTGAGCCGTACCGCTTGGTGCAAATGAGCCATAAATAACAGTAAATTAGACGTGTGTCATAATGTGGTTTCAGAAGTACTGGTTTGGCTCAGTCAGTGATCTCCGATGTCTTACGGTGAGTGTGTGTTGCAGGTCGAGCATCCCAAACACACGGGTCAGTCCATCCTCTCTCTGGTGCGGCGGCAGGGCGGCTGGAGGAACATGTGAGTCTCTGATGCTTCCAGTGCTTCATTTTCATGTTTTAACCAGTCTGTTTTCCTGCTCTATTTAAAATGTTCATTTGTTTGTCTGCAGAGTGAAGCCGTTGTATCTTAACAGCGGCGCGTACAGCTTCACCGCATTCGGAGGAGTTCCTGCCATGCAGCTGCATTTCACTGAAGTAAAATGAACAAATCTAGTATCTATTTTCAATTAAATGTCTATGAAAGTCGGTCAGAATGATTATTCATCTTTACATTATCGATGAGTCACACTAACAGACCTGTTAGTTTTCTCAGCACTGTTCATGATGCATATTTTTAAAAATCTACAGATTAATGACAAATCGCGTATGTTTCTCATTGTAAGTCACTTTCAATAACAGCGTGTTACATTAATGAAAACGGAAGTAAATAAGATATTTCTGAAATTAATTTCTCTGGAAATCTCTTGATTTAAAAGGATTTAAATCATCACTTATAGTATACAAATGGCTCAGAAAAGTCAAAATGAGCCGAAATGACAACCATCTCGGATAAGATTTTTTTTTTTTTTTTTTTTTTTTTTAAATCAAGGATGCATTAAATTGATCAAAGTACTGAAAGTGACAGTAAAGACATTTATAATGTTACAAAAAAATATAAATTATAAATCCTGAAAAATAAAATGTATCACAGTTTACACACATATATTATGCAGCACAACTGTTTTCAACATCAGAAATGTTTGTTGAGCAGTAAATCAGCATATTAGAATGATTTCTGAAGGATCATGTGACACTGAAGACTGGAGTAATGATGCTGAAAATTCAGTTGCGCATCACAGGAGTAAATTACATTTTAACAGATATTCACATAGAAAACAGCTGTTTACATTCTAAAAAATATTTAACATTTTTTACTTTATGTAGATCGGAAGTTCTGAGCGCGGATCGCGAATCATTTGGTTCAGATCGGAAGTTCCAAGAATGAATTGCGAATCATTTGATTCAGGTCGGAAGTTCCGAGAGCAGATTGCGAATCATTTGATTCAGATCGGAAGTTCCGAGAGCAGATTGCGAATCATTTGATTCAGATCGGAAGTTCTGAGAGCAGATTGCAAATCATTTGATTCAGATCGGAAGTTCCGAGAGCAGATTGCGAATCATTTGATTCAGATCGGAAGTTCCGAGAGCAGATTGCGAATCATTTGATTTAGATCGGAAGTTCTGAGCATGGATCGCGAATCATTTGATTCAGATCGGAAGTTCCGAGAGCAGATTGCGAATCATTTGATTTAGATCGGAAGTTCTGAGCATGGATCGCGAATCATTTGATTCAGATCGGAAGTTCCGAGAGCAGATTGCGAATCATTTGATTTAGATCGGAAGTTCTGAGCATGGATCGCGAATCATTTGATTCAGATCGGAAGTTCCGAGAGCAGATTGCGAATCATTTGATTTAGATCGGAAGTTCTGAGCATGGATCGCGAATCATTTGATTCAGATCGGAAGTTCCGAGAGCAGATTGCGAATCATTTGATTTAGATCGGAAGTTCTGAGCGCGGATCGCGAATCATTTGATTTAGATCAGAAGATCTGAGCATGGATCGCGAATCATTTGATTCAGATCGGAAGTTCTGAGAGCAGATTGCAAATCATTTGATTTAGATCGGAAGTTCCGAGAGCAGATTGCGAATCATTTGATTCAGATCGGAAGTTCCGAGAGCAGATTGCGAATCATTTGATTTAGATCGGAAGTTCTGAGCATGGATCGCGAATCATTTGATTCAGATCGGAAGTTCCGAGAGCAGATTGCGAATCATTTGATTTAGATCGGAAGTTCTGAGCATGGATCGCGAATCATTTGATTCAGATCGGAAGTTCCGAGAGCAGATTGCGAATCATTTGATTTAGATCGGAAGTTCTGAGCATGGATCGCGAATCATTTGATTCAGATCGGAAGTTCCGAGAGCAGATTGCGAATCATTTGATTTAGATCGGAAGTTCTGAGCGCGGATCGCGAATCACGAAACCATGCCTTTTCATTAATAAATGCAGCCTTGGTGAGCAGAAGAAACTTGTTTCAGACACATTTTAAAAATGGTAGTATGTGTGATCCTGGACCACAAAACCTTATAAGGGTTCATTTTTATTTATTTATTTATTTATTTTTTTTTGTTTTGTTTTTTTTGTTCATTGAGATTTACACATGTGAATAAGCTTTATAAGCTGAATAAATAAGCTTTCCATTGATGTATTGTTTGTTATGATAGAACAATATTTGAAAATCTGGAATCTGAGGGTGCAAAAAAATCAAAATATTGAGAAAATCGCTTTTAAAGTTGTCCAAATGAAGTTCTTAGCAATGCATATTACTAATCAAAAATTAAGTTTTGATATATTTACGGTGGGAAATTTACAAACTATCTTCCAGAAACATGATCTTTACTTAATATCCTAATGATTTTTGGCATAAAGGGAAAATCGATAATTTTGACCCATACAATGTATTTTTGGTTATTGCTAAAGATGTACCTGTGCTACTTAAGACTGGTTTTGTGCTCCAGGGTCACATATGTGAATGATTAATGGTCTCTGTGTTTTCAGGACACTCGTTCGTACCCGTTCGTCAACACTCAGCTGGACAGCGTTGGGCGGCTGCAGGAGCTTCTTCAGGGTCGTCTGAGGTCGGTGGGCCGGGCTGTAGGTGAGCTGGTGGGTCTGATGGTTCTCAAACTGTCCCATGATCACATTCTGCCACTGGACGTCACCTGCTACAGCAGCACGGCACAGCAGCTCAGCTCCAAACTCAACCAGCACACCGCGCAGCTACAGGTACACACACGTGTGCATTTGGCATATGAGCACTGAAATATAAAAACTTCAATATTTGTGCTAATTTGTGCTCGTGTCTGTCTCTGTCAGTCGCGCGGTTTGTCTCCGCAGTGGGTTTTCAGCGCTCGAGGTGATTACAGCAGAGCCGCCAAAAACCTGCACGAGGCCATAAAGAACAGCGACGTTCAGGACGAGAGACTCGCCAGACTCTACAACACACGCATTATGAGGGTGAACACAAACAAACACACATTATGACCTCAGATAAAGGAATAGAAAGAAAAATGAAATAGAATGTCATTATAAACTCGGAGATGCTTTATGGGATGTCCAGAGTGCTGTTTCATGTAATGCAGTAATTCCTTAACTTGATTATGTCATCTGAACCTCTCAGATGTGAAATATTTACTGGATATTTTCAGTTAATATTTCAACACATTTGCATGGTGGTTAATGCTTACATGACATGCAGCTAAACTGATCAAATTTCTTAACATCAGGGTTCGTACAAAGTGCCTGAAGCACTTGAAATTTAGAAATTGAAGGCCTGTAAAACCCTTGGAAATAGCAATATCCCTGAAGAGGTACTTGAAAAGTGCTTGAATTATTGAAAGACAGTGTATCTAAATAAGTGTTTAATTTGGTCAATAAGCACATATCTTTTCATGCAAAAATCACACATTTCAAAAAACATCATACCCTTTTTGCTTATTTCAGTTAATGTCAGAAAACAATTGAGCTAAGCAAGTAGTTGTACTGACAGTGTCGTTTAAACATGACTGAAGGCGAAAAGTGAAACAGATGAACTGAATCAATTGAGTCATTTAAGCTGGAACCGCTCTGATTGATTCAAACTCGTGACTCGATCATTCATTTCAAGTGATTCACTAGTAAAAACCAGATCAAGTTAAAAGAGCCATTCATTTTTGAATTTCAACATCGCTTGTAAAGATTTTAAAAAGCACGTAGTGTAGGGTGACCACCTGTCCCGCTTTGCGTTGTACCGCACAGCATTTTCACCCCTAGTCCCGCAGGTCGCATATTGAGAAAATGTCCCGCATTTTCATCAGTCTGTTGGTTTTTAATGATCGTATTAAGAAAACGTCCATGCGTTCTTTTGCCCTTTTAAGAAAGTTCATCAAGTGATCTAGAGCCACCGACGGAAATGGTCGAGCGCACACGGAAAAACACGATGCTCTCCATTCAATTTAACCTAATAAAAAAAATCGATGCAGCTTTTAGGCGCGACTTTCTTCTTATTTTAATGGTTCGTTTGAGGCGGTTTTATGGCGTTAATTTAATGATAAATGTCTAGAGCACATTATTGTAATGCGAAAGCACAAATCTCTTTTCCTGCAGGTGGATTCTCTTATAAAAATGACGTGCTTTCTCTCGATTGCATGTGCGCGCTCAGAAACACAGATTAGCGCATATGATAAAGCATGTAATTGGTATTTACACAGCCTAACAGTAGAAAATGTATCTGCCTCACACGTCTCCCGCATTGTCCCGCAAAATCACATCTATGACCCGCAACAGCCCTCTTTCCAGGTGGTCACCCTAACGTAGTGATGGGTGAAACAGAGCTTATCGAAACTTCGAATCAGTTAAACCATTGCGTCGCAAAATGATTCACTGTTTTGAAGCTGTTTGTGTTTGCTGTCCTGAAGATTGTGGCTGCGGTTAAATGCACTTGCATTTTCGAATACTTTTATACGAAATTGATGTTCACACAGTCGGTTATGTTTTCAGAGCAGGTCAAAACATTTGATATATCGAAATAGATCTGTGCATTAGTGTGAATGCACTCTGTTAAAGCTGCCACTGTCAATGATCTCATCAGTGATAATCAAATGGTAATAATGCTGAGGAAAAAAGAAAAACCCATAACTTTGTGTATATATATATATATATATATATATATATAATATATATATATATAATAAAAATGAGATTCCAACTATAAACAAAAAGCATAGAAACTGCAATTTTGGTTAAAATGTATGGTTTTAAAGATGTACTTGCCCAGCAGAAAAATTAGTTGGGGAAAATATGTAGATCAAGAATCGTTTTGGAATCGGATCGGATCGTGAAGTGCCTGAAGATACCCACCCCTAAAAAACAGGTCGCAGTTACCTTTTTATTTTTTGTTTATTGCCCATTTTAAAATTTCAAGATTTTATCTGGAGTTATAAACCACAATTGTGAGTTAACATGTAATCTGGAAAAAAACAAACAAATATAAAAACGGAACTGAGGAAAAAAATTGCAATTACCTTTTTATTCCACGTCTTAACAGAATTGCAAGTTAATATCTTGCAGTTGTGAGTTATAAATACTCGCAATAACACTTTTGGTCTCAGAAGTGCAAGTTTATATCATGCAATTGCACGTCTCGTACTGTAATTATGACTTTTTTTCACAGAAGTGAGAGTAGAAAAATCTGAATTGTACATAATATCGCAATTACTAGAAAAAAAAAATCTGAATGTGAGGTTCGCAATTAACTTTTTTTCTTTTATAGCTTGATCTCAAAATTGCAAGCTTATTTTCTCAGTTATAAACTAGCAGTTTTGAGTTAAAATTCCAAAAGAAGTTTAAATTGTGAGATATAAACTCAGAATTGTCAGGAAAAAAGTTTTTTGCTTCATGCATTTTCAAAATTGCAGTTGCAAGTCAAAATTGTGAGATGACAAAATGACGTTTTATTTTTATCATCTTCTCAGAATTGCAATTTTGCAATCTTGCAATTGCCGGTAGTTGCACAATAAGACTTTTGTTCTCAAAATTGCATGTTGTTGTCTGGAGTTACAAACTTACAAAAGTGAGTTAACATCTCAGAATTGAGTATTGGGAAATTAAAAGTTATAAACAGCCTCCAATCATTTTGGACTTTTTACAAATTATCTTGTGTTCCACTGAAGAAATAAATCACAAGTTTGGATCGACATGTTTGTTGCGCGCAGGTGGAGTACTACTTCCTGTCGCAGTATGTGTCGGTGGTGGAGACGCCGTTCCGTCACGTGTTTCACGGTCGTGGCGACCACACTCTGAGCGCTCTGGCCGATCATCTGTCGCTGCTGCGCTCCGCCCCGCACCTGTTCGACGAGGCCCGATTCCGCCGCCAGCTGGCGCTCTTCACCTGGACGCTTCAGGGCGCCGCGAACGCGCTCAGCGGAGACGTCTGGAACATCGACAACCCGCTCTAGAGCTCCAAACACGTCCTTCAGCATCTATTTATCCAGCAACTCAAATCTCATTACATCGAGTGTATTTCATATCTGCTCAACACTTTTTTTTTTTTTTTCTCATCTCTTCTAGTTGTCAGTGTTGTGGCAACCGCTGAATATTATTTCCTTGTAAATTAATTGTTAATTAACAGTTATGATTGAGAAGAGATTCTTTTTTTATTGCCAAGTGATAATGAGACTCTTATGAATGTGAGCAGTAATTATCGAGAGCAGTGACTCTCATAATTATGACAGTCATACTGTCGTCCAATCAAGAAGCAGCATCTGCTATCAATCCACTCTATGACGGCAACGTCATAGAGTTGTTTTACCTGTAATATTGTAGCTCATGTGCAGCAGTCTGATGTCAAACTGTGTTGAGTAACTATCATCTGTTGTTTACTGTATTGATTAGATATTGATTAGATTCTTACCAATGTAAGCACATGCTGTGTGGTGCACTTCAATAAAAGTGTGTTTCTTTTGTCATTTGATGTCTTTTTTTAAGGCATTTAAAACATCCTCAAAGGTAGATCTATCCACCATGTTTTTACCTTGATTGTGTACGAGCTCATCCGTAATTTTATTGTGAGGAACTTTCCCAGATAGCACACGTACATCTGCAAGATGTCTGTTAAAGATCTCTTGGTCTGGAAACCATCTGCTGTGTACAGACGTCTGTAAGATGTCAGTTTTACATATATTCTAAATCATAAACATCTTAAAGACATCTAATAGAGGCCTATTTGACATCTGATAGGAATAGACTTATTGCAGATGAGCAAACTACATCTTGCAGATGTCAAATAGACCTCTCCGAGATGTATGTGTGCTATCGGGGTCTGGTCTCATCAGCTTCCAGTGATTTTTAGGCGAATCATTTAGATCGGGACTTTGGAACTGGTTTGCGAATCATTTGACTTAGATCGGAACTTTGTGTATGGCGAGTCATATGATTCACATCGGAACGGTTTCTTGAATCATTTTGCGAATTGAATGATTCAAATCAAACGATGACGGTTTTTACAGTACAAAAATAAAAATGTATTCATTTGAAAGCAAACCCCTGCGATCGCCAACGGGTCTCTGAACTTATTTGATATCAACAGAAAATGTATTTATTTGACACAAACTGCCTGCCCTTGCTGTTAAGTAGCTGAGGTTTCTGTATATGAATATAAAATGTATTTGAAAGGAAGCGCCGGTGATCGCAGACACTTATTTCAAGTTAATTTATTTGAATAGAAAATATATTTATTTGACAGAAACTGCCTGCGATTGGTGACAGGTATCTGAACTTAATGTTAGTGAATATAAAATGTGTCGGACAGAAAACCCATGCGATCTGACACCAAATCCCTGCGATCGCGGACGGGTATCTGCAGAGCCGGATTAAATAAATGGACTACACTAGGCAGGCTGCATTTTTGGGCCCCCCTCCATCGATGTTATTTATGAATTGAAATCTGAAACTTACCAAAGTTACTAATAAAAGTTAATTCACATTTTACATTTTACAAAAGTTACAAATTGGTTGTTTGTATGCCAAAATAAGTCATGTGTTGTATATTAAACAGTCTATCAGACTATTTTTTGATATTCATTATTTATACGTCATTACACGGCTCTATTAAATGCTATTAAATTATCCTCATCTTATCCATTGGGAGTGTCATTGTTAAGGCAGTAGTACCAGTAAATAACCAATAGGTGTCAGTAAACTATGTAAACAGAGCAAATACGTTTATCTTATTTGCTCTGTTTACATTTAATCAACACATTTAATTAAGATTTTCTGCAAAATTTATTTTTCCAGTCATTAAATCCAGTGACAAATTTATTGTCTCTTATACTGAACAACTTGCAGCAGTAACAGAATACAGTGCCAGTAGACGGTGAGTACACTAACCATTTTCTTGACAGGGTTTCTCCATTTAGCTTTTTTCTAAAGAAATGTTCCTTGGTTAAGCTTCGGTTAATGTCTCCATATTTCCTCTGTGATGCAGAGAAATCTCCAATATTTTGACAGGGATGGTTTAGTGCAAAGTACTCACGCATCCTGTCATCAATTTGGTCCCACTTTGCAGGATCAGATGGGTAGCTTGTTAATACCCTTTCTGGGTCTAGAGGCTCCTGCTGCAAAACGATATTGGGCTCACTTCTGGCTGGCTGCTGTTCTTCCATCAGTTTGTCCTTCTGTGACGGCGCTGATGTTGACGGCGCCACAGCGTCTTCCGCCGCATTTCCCGCCGCATCTTCCACCGCGTCTTCGGGCCGTGTCTCCGGGCCTGGCTCGGCCTCTGGCTCTGCTGACTCGAGCAGGTTCACAGCTGTCGGACGACTGCCCGACAGAAACTTCTGTAAAGCCCCCCGCTGTCTCTTCTTTTGTTCCTCTTCATTTTTTTTCTTTTTACGTTTTGCCGCACCCGAAAGCATCTTGTTAGCCTACTCAAAAAACACCTGCCTGCTAGCTTTGTTGTCCCGCTCTGACCTCTGAACGCCGCTGACGTCCCCTCGGACTTAACTGGCTGGCGCCTCTATACAGTCATGAGCTGGCGTTAATGTGACGTAATGTAACAGTCTATGGTTAAGATAAACATTGTCACTATTTTTAGTTAATTAATAAATATTGAAATAAATTGCAGATAGGACATTTATACATTTTATTTTATTTTTATTTTTCATTTTTATTTTTTTTATTTTTTTTTTATTTTTGTCCCTCTGTCTGGGCCCCATCCCGCCAATCAGGCCCTAGGCACGTGCCTAGTTTGCCTTTGGGTTAATCCGGCTCTGGGTATCTGAACTGAGTACCTGTAAGTAAGTAGCTGAGGTTTCTGTATATAAATATAAAATGTATTTGACAGGAAGCGCCTGCAATCGCTGACGCTTATTTCAAGTTAATATTTGAATATTTGAATAAAAATGTTATTTATTTGACAGAAACTGCTTGCGATTTCTGACAGGTATTTGAAGTAAATGTTTATGCATAAAAAAATTATTGTACAGGAACTGCCTGCGATTGCTGATAGGTATCTGAAATTGATGTTTAAAGTTTTGACACGAAAGCAATGTGATCGCTGACAAGTAGTTTGTCACAGTTCAAAATGATAAAATTGACATCAAACCCCGGCGATTGCCGACGGCAATTTTTATTTTATATTATTTTGACACAAACTGCCTGTTAAGTACCTAAAGATTCTTTATATGAGTATAAAATGTATTTGACAGGAAGCACCGGTGATCGCCGACACTTACTTCAAGTTAATATATTTGAATAAAAATTTTATTTATTTGACAGAAACTGCTTGCGATTGCTGACAGGTATTTGAAGTAAATGTTTATGAATAAAAAATTTATTTGACACGTAACCCATGCAATCACTGACAAGTAGTTGATGTTACAGTACAAAAATATAAAATGTATGTATTTGACACCAAATCCCTGCGATTGCCGATGGGTATCTGAACTTACTTCATATAAAATGTATTTATTTGACACAAACTGTCTGCCCTTTAAGTGTCTGATGTAATTGACACAATTTAACCCATGCGACCGCTGACAGGCAGTTACAGTACAAAAATATAAAATGTATTTATTACTGCCTGCTGTTTCTGTTAAGTACCTAAATATTCTTTATATGAATATAAAATGTATTAGACAGGAAGCGCTGGTGATCGCTGACACTTATTTCAAGTTAGTTTATTTGAATTGAAAATGTATTTATTTGACAGAAAATGCCTGCGATTGCTGTCAGGTATCTTAAGTTAATGTTTATGAATATTTGACACGATTCCCATGTGATTGCAGTATCTGAACTCACTTTATAGAAATTTTATTTATTTGACACAAACTGCCTGCTGTTTCGCGCTTATTTATTGGATGGTAAATAATTCGATTTAGATCGGAACTTCAGAGCGCAGATCGCAAATCATTTGATTTAGATCAGGACTTCGGTGCGGGTTCGCGAATCATTTGGTTCAGATCGGAACTTCGGTGTAAGTTTGCGAATCATTTGATTCAGATGGGGACTTCGGCGTGGATTTCCAAATCATTTGATTCAGATCCAGACTTCGGTGCCGGTTCTGATTTTTTTTTTACCCTTAAACAGTAGAAAACATCAGCCCAGTTAAACAAAAGAAAAAGAAAGAAATACACAAATACAAATCCCTGAGGAAAATTAACCATGGTTTTACTATCTACAGTAAAATTGTGGTATACTTTGTAATACTTTAGTAGTAATACTTTGCATGTGCTTCAGTTTATTTTTGCCTTTTTTGGTAGTATATTTTTATTTATCTATTTATCTTTTTTAGAATTGAAAAGACATTGCTTGAAAAGTGAGAAATCATTGAAAATCTAAAAACGAGTGCTTGAAAAGTCGTTAAAAGTCCTGGAATTTTATTTTACAGTATCTGTACGAACCCTGTACAAAACAGCTCTGCAAACTAGTATTTCTTTTAATATTATTTTAATGTATTGTCGCAAAAACACACTGGTAGCGCAAATTGTGTTAACGTTTACTGCATGCTATTCATCCAGTTATTTTTAACGGTTCATGAATCAGAAGTCTCTTGGATTAACTTCTGCGTTTCAAAAGTAGATCCACACACGTGTTTCACTTTGAGGATGCCTATACATGCATAGAAAGACACTATTTATTTTTATTTTTTTAAATAATTGCCATAAAGAACGTACAAAAATCAATGCCAGGATACAATTGAGAATACAATTACTAGTTACAAGATCAGGAAAATATAGAGAAAGCCACTAGATGGTGGTAATTTACAGGCTAATTCGTCAAACTTCGACTAAATACACTCATCTTATTTCAAAATGGGCGCGCCAGACGCATGCGCAAACACTTAGCAGCCGTGCACAGGAAAAGACCGGACGTTTTCTGAGGCGAGACGTTTACATCAGGACAGGTTACCTTTATTAATAATGTTTGTCAGAACAATAACATGAAAATTGAAGATTATATACAGTTATGTAACATTAAAAACAGAATCCAGCTCTGGTAATACCGGTACCTCAGATTTACATGAATTTACATAGTGATAGGCCTTTATATTGGGATTTTATAAATGTAATACTGAATTCGGATCAATGAAGTTGGAGAATGTGTTTTATACATTTAAGAAAACAACATCTGTCGTATTTAGCAGCTTTTAAAATATTACAACGACACAAAATTGAAACAGAATATACTGAAAAACCAAGCTAACATAAATAAAATAAAATTAAAATGTAACTGTTAACAATAATAAACTATAATAACCTTTTGAAATAGCATGCAACGTTTATTTACACTTGATATTTTACTTATTTCCACATTCTGTGTTTTGATCTGATTCGTGGGATTCCTTCAGATTCCTGACGGAGTATGAATTACTTCGTGAATCTTAATTTGCATGTAAGTTAAATATTAGTTTGCATTATTTTTCTTCTTTGACTCCAGGATCAGCGATCATGATCATCTTCACAGTGGCCGTGTTAATGATATGGTCCTGCGAGGGCTCCGCCCATCATGATGTCATATCCTGTGGGAGAAAGGGATTTATTTTTAAACCCGAGGTAATATTATCATATTATAGCAGTGAAGTCTCCGTTATTTTCATTTGACTGTCTGCGGAAATCAACAAAGGCCACAGGCGCTCAGATGAAAATACGGCATATAAATATTTTAGTATGATCACATGATTGACTGACGTCGGTCAGATCTGACGAACTCTTTCCCGACGGTTGTTCTTCATCTCCATTGGTCTCCTCGTTGGTCTCCTCGTTGTTCTGCTCGTCTTCACTCTCTCCATCACCTCCGTCACTTTCATCACTGTCTCCTTCCTCGCTGCCGTCTTCCTCTTCCTCATCCTCCTCATCTCCACCTTCCTTTTGTTCTCCATCCTCGCTCTCTCCATCACCCTCTTCCTCCTCATTTTCTTTCACTCCTTCCTCTTCTCCCTCTCCCTCTCCATCTCCACCTTTTTCTTCCCCTCCTTCCTCTTCTTCCTCTTCCTCGCCGTCTTCCTCGTCTCCATCCCCTCCTTCCTCTTCCTCTTCCTCCTCTCCTTTCTTCTCGTCATTGCTGTTTTTCTCGCAGTCGCTCTGAAAAGCATCAGAAACATTTGATTCTTTTGTTTCTGTTAAAGAAGCTGATAAAGTGAAACCTCACTATTTTAGTCTCTGAAAGGCAAATCATAATTTGACCAAAATCTGTTTCGTACCCCGTCGTCTTCTGAACTCTCTGATCTTGTCACTCTCCTCCGCTGCATCTGTTCATTCATGACATTCATCTTTGTTAATTTGAAGTATTTCTGATATTAGACTTTAAACTGCACTTAACTTGTCAGATTATTTTCTAGTAGAAACTCAGTTTGCCAAATACACTTACAGGCAGCGAGTGTCCGAACACCAGAAGAACCAAAACCAGCAAAGCCACCTTCATCTTTAAAGTCACTGTATAAACAATGAAAGCAATTAATGATGCATCTTCAGGGTTTTGTGGATCTTAAAAAGCTTAATTCACCCTTTCGCAAAGTAAGGCCCTAGAAAAGGTCATAAATCATATAAGGGCATGGCCATAACTTTGCATGCATTGCAAAAAATATATATGCACACTGCTGTTCAAAGGTCTGAGATCAGTAAGATTTTTAAAGGAGTCTCTTATGCTCATCAAGGCTGTGTTATTTGTTTAAAAATACAGAAAAACAGTAATATTTTGAAATATTACTGCAATTTCAAATTTTGGTTTCCTGTTTTAATATACTTTAAAATATAATTTATTTTTGTGATGCAGTGCTGAATTTCTTCTAATATGCTGATTATTATCAGTCTTGAAACTGTTGTGCTGCTTAATATTTTTTTTAAAACCTGTGGTACTTTTTCTTTTATTCTTCGACAAATAAAAAGTTAAAAAGAACAGCATTTATGCAAAATAGAAATCTTTTCTAACAATGCAAGTCTTTACTATCACTTTATATCCATTTAACAGATCCTTTTTGAATAAAAGTTTTAAAAGAAAAATAATTTACTGACCCCAAACTTTTGAATAGTAGTGTATATTATAACAAAAAATCAGCTTAGAAATCACAGAAGTAAACTTAATTTCAAAATATATTCAAATAGAAAACAGTTTTTTTAAATTGTAAAATTTTGAAATATTTTTACTGTTTTTGCTGCACTTATAAATGAATAAATGCAGACTTGAGAGAAGAGACTTTTTATAAAAAACATTAAAAACTTTTGACTGGTAGAGTATATATTCCTCAGTATTTTTGTTTTGTTTTCCAGTGCAAATATCTAAATCCTTAAGTCAAAATGCATTAACTGGAGATAAAAAATGAACACATGAAGTCTGGTTTTCGGAGAACTTGTTGTAAAATCTGCCAATAGAGAATGAAAATTCTCATAATTCAAGACTTCCTTAGTCATTTTGCATCTCCAGTAAATGTATCTTGATTTAAGAAGCTTTAGATAATTTCACTGGAAAACAAGACGTTTTTTTTTTACGGTGTGATCAAAAGGAACAGTAAAAGTCATTTCCATTTCTGTAAAATTAATTTCAAGAAGTAATTGAGATCTGATGGGATTTGTATATTTGGCTAATACCAAGTGTTGCTATTACAAGACATTTACATTTAGAGATACTGATGTGCTCAATTTATTTCTTAAATCTTCTCAACTTAAAAGTCAAAATGAGCCTGCAGAGCCACTTACCTGTGATCGACCCGAAGCGCTCAGTTAGTGAAACACAGAGAACAGCAGGAGATCATGAGCTGAAGTTGGTCTGGATCTCCTCGATCGCACCGACGGCATTTAAACGAGCGTCCCGCCATGCGGGGGCCGTCAGACAGACGCTGCGTGTTTTAATGAACATACTGGAGCCCCTATAAACATCTATTTGTGTCCGACCACAGACACACGAACCGTGGCTGAACGAGTGTTCCTATGTAAACTGAGCTCGTTGCCGGACACTGATATGAATTTGATTATACAGATGTTTAATATAGACGTTTTAATTTCCCCTGCGAGACGATCACAGCGCTTTTGTGAGCGTATTTAATTGAAAGTGAGATCTTCAGGACGTGTGGGCATCGAGTGTTCTCTAGATCACGCTCACATTTCCAGACGGCGTTCGCGCGCCTCGTTGTACCGTTGATGCTGACGTAATGCGGCGGGAAGAAAGTACCAAAACACGCCACAGGAAGCTGTAAAAATGTACTGTGACCTTGCTTTATTAGAGCGGAGCCTTCATTTGCATCTGAAATGCTGATTTGGATAATGAGTGTTTCAGATGTGCTTTTTAAGCTGGGTACATTTCGCTTAGGAAAAAAGAAAAATAGATGTTTATCTAATAAAACAGAAGTTTTATTGTTAAAATTATTAAACCTTCACTGTGAAAAAAAAAAAGATATTTATGAAAATGATCATAGTTTTCAGTGTGAAGGGCAACAAATCAGTGGTGGACGAAGTACACAAATCAAGAACTTGAGTAAAAGTACAGATACGTATAATAAAATATCACTCCAGTAAAAGTGCTCCATTTACAATTTTACTCGAGTGAAAGTACAAAAGTACAAAATTTTTTATGTACTTAAGTGAAAAAGTACTGATAGAGTTATTTTGCAATTTTATATAGGCTATTTAATTTCATTTTATATTAGAACATTTTTTTTATATAATCCTACTGCTCAAAATACCTGGGATTTTTCCAAAATAACCACTATATGGAGTAAAAATACATTTTTGTTCGTTGATATGGACTACGTTGACAAGAGTGATGTAGTAATATTCACTGTGAAGCTTACACTGCGATGTACCTGAGAGAAAACAGATTTGACCATCTAATTTTCACCAGTAAGAAACAAGTGTTTTAAAGCTTGCCGTTTTGCATAAACTCACAGTTATATATGACATGAGAATAAGGCCTCAAGTTAGCAAGAACATTTTAAGGAAAATATAATAAGCTTGTCTGTGGTGTAAAAACACCACTGGCCAAATGCCCCCAGAGGACATCACTTCCCACTTTGATAATTACTGTAGTAACCGTGTTCTGAACATCACATCCTTTCTTTTCCCCTCAGAATCTGTCTAGGTGGCTGAATAAAAATATTTGGATTTTATTTCTAAAAATGACCTCAACTTAGCACCAGCAAGCTTGTTAGCTAGACAGTTAAAATCAGCAAACAATATTTACTTATTTTCAGTATGGTTATGAATAAACATTCATATCTGACTACTCCGTTAGTTGATCCAAACAATATAAAAATGTATACTGTTGATAAACAATATAAAAACAGACGTCACGTACGGCTAAATGCGTAGCATTTTAATAAAACTGCTAAGGTTACAGCAGCGGGGAATATGAACGTTCAGGAGTTATTTTATTTAATCTGTGTTGTTTTAATTTTTCGTTTATTGACCTAAAACATAGAGACACTGATGTTGATGTGTCTGAATTCAAACATTTCAGTGGTTTTAAACAGATCACCCTTTACAGCAGATTTAATTCACAAACAATGAACAGTTTTGAGTTAAATATGATTTTCAGTTACAATAATTAATCCTAAAATTGGACATTAGTAACTTACTTTCGCAGCATCAGTCGTGAGTGAATCAGCTGAGTGGAGACTCGCTTTAAACGGATCATTTGAATCAAAGGGTTGTCGACTCGAGAACAGCTGCGATCGGATCATTCCAATTCGTGAATGAATCGTTTGGTGCGATGTGCGAATCGATTTAACAGGTTCATTGAAAATAATCAGTTTGTTCATGAATCAGACACCGCTTCTGCGTCTCGGAGCACGTGATATATTATAAGGAGTAACGATATGTTTTATGAAGTTTAGTGAAGTAAAAAGTACGATCTTACGCTTTGGAATGTAGTGAAGTAAAAGTGAAAGTTACTCAAAATAAAACTACTTCAGTAAAGTACAGATACTTCAAAAATGTACTTAAGTACAGTAACGAAACACAAATACTTCGTTACTGTCCACCACTGCAACAAATGCACTATTAAAAATATTTTTCAAAGAATGTTTTACAAGAAAATCGTTTCATTTTTCACATGTATTACTATTTCTTTGTAAATGTTTGTGAAATATATCAGCTGTTTCTGAGTAATGTTTTAAAGTAAATCCCACACCAATTATTTCTTTTAATTACCATTTATATTTACAATTTATGAATGACAATAATGAAAATTGTTTTCACAATACAATATTTTAAGAATTTAAGTAGTAAGTGTGCTTAAATGTAATGAAAATGATGCCAAAAATAAACTTAATTTCTGCACAGGGAGAATGTCAAATTTGTAATTTGATCTTGATCTTTCTCATATTTTCTCCTGAGAATCCAAAATGATGCAGAAAGTTGGGTTATAAGTAGGTTGTTGACGTGACATGGCATTTTCACTGTCCCACAAAATAAAAATGAATATAATTAATATTGTCGCTATTTAAAATGCTGTAAATCTTTGTCCTACATGGAACTGTTGTTATAAAAACTGCAGAGTTATTTGATTTTTTTTTTTTTTTTTTTTTTTTTTTTTTTATGGTTTTGAGCCAAATGTCAAAATCGTCCTATGGTATGACTGTCTCAAGCATGGTTCAATAAATTGTTTTATAAATCTTTTATGCTAATAAATACCTTTGGCGTATGCTTTGTTGTACAAGTGTCTATTTTAGTAAATGCCAATCATTTTTTTTCATCCGTATATTTCTGAAAGCATAGGAACTTGATACATTTTGTCTCTGAAAACCGTGTCCTCTGGTGTGACACCATATCCTGCTTTTAAATCACCCAATTCCAGGAAAAAAAAAACTTTAATTAGTTGAAGGACCCCATTCATTATTATGTTACTGAAGCCCCCTGTCAAGCTCCCTTTTTTGGAACCACTACAAAAGTGTTACGTTTAGTTGTCCTTTGGTGTGACACCCCTAAATTATATTTTTTAATTAAAATCTGTTTGTTAAACTACATATCATGGAAAATTATGCCAATGTGTCTCGCTAACTGCTAATGACAGGTTAGTTCAGAATAGCAAGGTCATTAATTGACACAAAAGGCTGAAACGTCCTATGGTATGACAGAAAATGTCCTCCGGTGTGACGCCTATACTGTCACACCAGAGGACAAGGTCTCTTTAAAAAGCATTTTAAATAATTAAATAAGATTTGTTTAACTCCTTTTTATCCTTTTTTGATAATTGTCAGGGTTCTGAAACGTAATAATTACATTAATTAAAGTATATAAAGTTATAAAGTGTCATGAAAATAAGTATAAAATGTGATACTTTGTTTAAATAATTGAGGGAAAGAAATTAGTGGAAGAGAGAGGATACAGAAATAGACAGAAAATGAACAGGGATCCATGGAGGGGATCCTAAGAGAACGATGCAGAAAGTAAATAGAATCAAAATGATGCCTTAAAAAGATGTGTCATATACTTTTAAAAAATGTATTCACATCTTAATGAATATAGTTTTAATCATATATCAATAATATTGAGCTGTATCATAAATATCAATCATATTTAGCTGAGAAGAGTCATATTTAGAAGAGTCTCAGTAACATACTGATTGACTATGAGACTGAATTTTGTTGATGAAAATTATTTTTTGTTTAAAAACACACTGATATTGCTTGTATCGAAATATAACTTTCTTTTTCATTTGACATGTTCAAAATTAAATAGAAATACTTCAATAACTACCATTTTTGTCCTTTAGTGTGACGTAATGTCCTATGGTGTGACACACACAAAAGAACAACAGATTCGTTTTTATCTCAAAATATCTTATAAAAAAAAAAAACAGTTGAGTATTGCAATGGGGAGATATAAATATCACTCATCTTAAAATAGTTTATTTTCAGCAATTTTGAAAAGATGATGGTAAACTTTGTCTTGAAATTGTCCAACAAGTCATGGGGAATGGGGAATTTCATATTAAATAAACAACACTATATGAAAATAAGTGTCTGACAATGAAGATAAATCTCTCTCATGCTATTTATATATTATTAAGAGGTTTTGTTTTTTCTTAATTTTTGCTACGTCACACCATAGGACAAATTTATGGCACAGTTCAGTAAAAATGTAAAAAAAAAAGAAAGAATTAATGAAGTTAGGGACCCTTTATATTTTCACAAAGATCAGACTTCACTTTACATAAATATATGCATTTCTTCTTCAAAAATGGTCTTTTACAAAAAAAAAAAAAAAAGCATTTTTTACTGCCTATTGGTCAGCTACCCAAGTATTTATAAATGTATTTATTTGTTTTGTTTATTGTATGTTTAATATGAACTTATTTATTGTAAGTAATGTAAGCATTGTTTCGATTCTTTCAGACCAGACCACATCAGACTCTCCAAAACAACACCAAGTCCAGTCTGATTTATTCATCTCTATCAGGTACATTTAATGTTAATAGATCATGACATCAGCATCAAAAGAAATTTCGTCCAAAGCTTTATTTTCTCAAAAAAAGTAATATTAATATGATATAAAATTGACAGAAATGCAGCAAAAAGGAGAATCACTGACACTCAGAAATATATTTACATACAGGCGGTTATTTGGATAATTGTATGCACAAGTCATATCATTTCAAACATGTAATTTGTAAAGTTTTTTTGAAAGCATTATATATATTTGTAGATCCTGTAATTTGCTGCAGTATTGAAGTATCAATAAGCACTATTTTAATTACATTTTAACCTTCACCTTCATCATTTAAATGCTTCTGCTGATGTTCAAATATAGTGTGGATATTTCATGTAGTCACTCAATGTATAATATCATCACATCTATCCATTTGCATTTACATCTATTCTTTGTAAATGATTTTATACAAAGGAACATCACATTCACTTTGTCATCGAGCCAGAAATATTCAGTCCACAATGCCACATTTATTTGAAAGCTTGATCAGGAAGATCCCTAAATGCAAATAGTGATGAAAAAATATGAGGTGGGAGGAAAAATTATATTTCAATGCTACTGTGTTCTTTTCCATGAATGCAGAAATGCAAAAGAATTGAAATATGATCTTGTATATAATTCCATATTAAATATTTTGCATCACAGTGTCTATTTAAGGACTTAGTATGAAACAAACAAAAGGTTGCAATACAGAACCGGTTTCATTAATTTGAATGTATTATGATTATATGTGATTATATTTGTAGTCATTTCAGATGGAGTTTACTTAACATATTGATTTAACAAAAGTAAATATAAGTGGTAAACACTAAATAACATCCACTAAACAAACAAACAAAGCAATAATAAAGTAATCTCCATTACCTCATGAGTCATGAAACTAAATCATAGAATTGACTTTAAACAAGTGAAAACATGATAGAAGTTCAAAAGATGTTAAATGGAGATCATTTGAGTCTGATAACAGAAAACTTCCTTGTTCTAATATTGAAATAGACATTTTCTGTGAAGCTGCTTTGAAACAAAATGTATCATGAAAAGCACTTTACAAATAAACTGGAAATGAATTGAATAATTGGAGTCTAAATGGCTTAATTGTGGGTAATTAATTAAACTTTTTTAGTCTGTTACAAATTACATGACGAAAATTTTCTTTAGTAACAATCTATTAGATTACACATTTTAAGTAATGTACTCTGAGTACTTTTGGATTACTTTTTGATTACATGAATAATTTACTGCCATTGTGTGAATATGTAATCCAGAAGAAAGTAACAATAATCTGTAATGTAATGTAATGTAATCACAAGTAGTGAATATTTGTAATCTGATTAGGTAATCTGGATTACATGTAATCAGTTAGTATCCAGCACTCACTTGCTGCAGATGAAGTTGTATCTGTCAGTTTCAGGGCGGCTGATCCATTGATTATCTCTGGTCCGAATGGCTCCGGATCTGACCGTCGTATCGCACTCGTCCAGATCTTTGTCGTAATCAGGAGCCCACTGATCGTAGCACACGGTCTGACCGTTGACCCAGTACCAGATTCCCAGTATGCAGGAGTGACGCAGACCCAGCCACACGTGATCAGAAACATTCGCTTTCATGATCGACATCTTCACCCGCTGCTGCATCTGCTCCGAATCCACCGACACCAGGTCCATGTCATTGTTTCTGCAGTGTCTCAGAGCTTCAGTCCACGTCTTATTCTCTCGGATCAGAACCAGTTTATCTGGAAACATGAACAGATCAATAAGAAAAACAAGATACAAAACATTTAACTTTTAAATACGAAAGCCAGTGCTATTTTAGTATAACTGAGATATATATATACAGTATGCATGTGTTTGTGTGTGTGTGTGTGTGTATGTATATATTAGTTTTTATTATATATATTACTTTGTGTGTTTTTCTAAGTTTTAGTACTTGACTGACACGGAAGAGAAGAAATTGTTGAATAAAGTTGTTATGTTTGTTTTCTTTGCACACAAAAAGTATTCTCGTAGCTTCATAACATTACGGTTGAACGACTGATGTCACATGGACTGTTTTATCGATGTCCTTACTACCTTTCTGGGCCATAAAACATTTCAATTGTGTGTCTATGCAGGGTCAGAAAGCTCTCAGATTTCATCACAAAAATCTTAATTTGTGTTCTGAAGATGAACGAACGTCTTACAGGTTTAGAACGACATGAGGGCGAGTAATTAATGACACAATTTTCATCCTTTTAAGCTATTTTGCTGTCATTTAGATAATATTGTAGTTTTTAAATAAAAATTTGAAGTTTTTAGTTTTATATGTTGTTTTCATTTTAATAAAGGTTTTAGTTCTTTTGTTGCTTTTTTGTTTTGTTTTTGTTTTTTACATCTATATAGTTTTTATTAATTTTTTACTTTATTAGTTTACTTTATTAGATTATTAAAAGAAAAAATAGTTCTTAAACTGTTCTCTGAAAATGGATCTTCTAAAGCATCACTGTGAAAACACACTATAGCAACCTTTATTTTTAATAGTGTGTGTTGATGAGAGAGTGATTTACTGTACAGATGATTGCTTTACTCACCATCATAACACACAAACAAATAGTTATTTGTACAAAAGTCGTCTATCCATTGTCCTTGATATTTTCTGATACCCATCGATGTGCACACGTCGTCTCTGTTATTGTTCTCATTGGGTTCACCAAGATACCAGTGTGTGAATGTGGAGGTGCTGCTGTCTGACCAAACCCAGAGTCTGTGCAGACCGATCCAGACTTGATTAGGTGAAGTTATGTTTTGTTTTATGATGTCCTGAATCTGATTATTCTCACTCTGGTTCCTCACACTGGCCAGATCTGTGTGATTCTGTCTGCAGTATTTCTGAGCGTCTGTCCAGTTCTTTTTCTCCTTTACAGGGACGAACCTTTTATTGCTGTCTTTAAAAGAGAAAGACATTTGTCTGATATTGATTCAGAGAGAATCATATTCATAGTGGAATTAAAACAAAAACAAGAAAATACATTTGTTCTTTTGCAGCAAATGCTCATGTATACAATATATAAACAATAGCCTGTTAGAAAATAGTATTTTTTAAGCACATTTCTGTGTGTTTGATCACTTACAGCTGAACTCACCATTATAGCAGATGAAATGCCTTGGGTCAGTGCACTTTGCATCATGCCATTGTCCTTCTGTCCATTACTAATTTCCATGTAAACACAGTCTCCATGTCCTTGTGGTTGTTTGTTTGACCAGTTCCTATACTGAGACTCATTTGCTCTGTAGAAGGCAGGGTCACTCAGAGACCATATCCATGTGTTTGTGCTCCTCAGACCAATCCAGACACGCTCAGTATTGCCATTCACTGTCTGTTTAATGTCATTCTGTTCTTGCATGTCATTGATAGTGACCAGATCTGTGTGTTTCTCTCTGCAGTATCTCTGAGCTTCAGTCCAGTTCATCTCCTGATCCACAAAGTGATACTGACGCAGAGACGAACTGACCACGGCTGAGGAGAGACACATTCACACAGATCTCAACACTCATTATATCCACACTGTATTTCAAGAGCTCAGAGTTTGTGTTTGCTAAAGTGTTCTGAATGGTGCTTTTGCATGTTCAGTGTTTCGACAGGATTTGCTGAGACTGAGGACCTCTAGTGGAAGAAACTGAGTTCATTTTAAAGTGAAATGCATGAATGTGGTGCGTTTCCAGAGCAAAATGAAGAGCTCAAACCCCTTTTCAGTGACCAAATTGAATTCTTTGCATCAACCTGAACTTGAAACTTTGAACACTTTCAGCACAGCACTAACACTAACTATGAACACTAGTACTAGTCAAGCACTAGTTTAAACACTCACTCACCTGTGAGCAGAAGAGACATCAATGTGATTCTCTCCATTTCTGAGGGAAAAACAGAAATCAGTCTCAATAACTGACGCAGATCCAGAACATCAGATCATGTCATTTCTGCTTTATCAGATTCTACATCAGTTATAAATACACACATGAAGCTCCTGAAGCTGACGTGTGTCATGATTCAGTGTTAAAATACACAGAAAATTAAAAACCCCTAAAATTTACAGTAAAAGCAGCTGTGGTTGCCAGAGCTTTTCCGTGGAAAAAAAAAGAAAAGAAAATACAGCAGTGATATTTTAGGTTTTACAGATTTAAGTTGCATTTACAGTAAAATGTGTTTCATTAATCAACATAGTGATCAACATAGTATAATGTAACATAAAACACTGTTAAATCAATCATATTATAATCAATGTGAAGTTAAAACAGCAGTAATGATATTAACTCAGAGTTTCTTACCTGTAGATGTTGTGATTCAGGTGTGTTTGTGTTTCTTCTTTTATCAGGACAGACTGATATCACAGATCATTTGTCCTCTTCTGCTCCTCCCATCTTTGGGTTTCCTGGAAAGAAAAACTCCCTTCTGTGCTTTAGTTCTGTGTTCAGGTTTGTTTCCTCTTTTCTTGCCCTAAGGCAACTGCACTGAACCAGAGAGTGTGTGTTTATATACTAGTGGAAAGAAAACATCTCAAATAAACACTTATGAATTTATGAATCTGGCTTTATCCAATGTTCAGATCTATTTTCTGGAAATGTCAACAGATTAGGTCATATTTAATTAGAAAAAGCCTTATTTTCATCTTTAAACATGATAACTTGTAATCAGTTTATGGTTGTGTATCTCCTAAACAACAGTGAGATGAAATAGTGAAAAATGAAATACTTTTACTGAGGTTTTCCTGCTCGTCAGATGTTTGTGTAAACTTTTACTGGATTGACTCGTATGTGTCTGTTTTTTTTTTTTTTCCTCCAGGAAAACATCTGAGATGAAGTCGCTTCGATGAGACGTGAAAGAGAATCTGCTGAGGTCTGAAAGAGCACAAGTATAGTTTTGATTATTGTTGGTATATTTTGTATTTGGTGATTTATTTTGAGTAATTGTTTAATGAACACTGATATTATTCCTGTACTCCTTGCCTCTGTTTATTTCCAGTATCGGTGTGACATTTGAATTATTTCCATTTTCATTTGCATGTTGTTGTTCATCTTTGTGCAGCTGATGAATGGCCCAGTGTTTGAATGCGTGCCGTTGTTCTTCAAGATGGTGATGATGGTAAAAAAAAAAAAAAAAAAAGCAGGAGCTTTTCAGGTAATATGCAAAATCATCAGACACTGTCATATTCAAATACAGTTACACGTCATCATTTATGGTCAGACAGTATTCCAGTGATTTACATCTAATATCTTTCCAAGCATTAATAAACTGTCTAAACTGATTAATAAGAGATTGGTGATTAAAATAATAGCAGATTTGTCTCATTTAAATGAATACTAAAAACTGAGAAGAAAAATTTACTTAAGCCAGAAATGTACTTTTACTATGGTAAAATAAATATTCAGCGATATCATCAAAAGGCTTTTGAATTTTTCTCTGTATAGTGTTGCTATATAAAATCTCAGAAAAAGTAGTCAGGGGTTTCATGACCTTTTAATCATCTGCTTTTTTTTTTTTTTTTTTAGCTAAATTTAGTATACGGAAATGTAAATATGCAAAAAATATGCCTTTGCCTACAAAATATTCAGTTTGAGAAATAAAAAAGCTGTAAAATGTGTAAGCATCTGTAAATATTTTATGGACTTTTAATTTATATATTTATATTTTTATTTCTTACATTTATTGGTATTGTTTTATTTTATTTTGTGAACATGGGAATCACATGCTGTTAAAAAGGCCCACTGTATATGGACTTTTATTTTGAAGTTTTCTGGCGATCAACCAGGGTTTGAATGCACGTCAATGCAGCAACGTAAAGACACTATGCTCCGCCCATTTCCAGCAGGTGGCGGTGATTAGCGTTTGGTAGAAATAGACCTGCATGGAATCTGTGAAAGAAAGGGGACTTGATGCTTGCTTCATGGTTGATGTTGTGTGCGTATAATATATGAATCAAGTAAGTTAATTTACGTATTTCAGCTTATGTTAATTGTGATCTGTCGAAACATATAATTTTCTGTTCAAAAGTATTCATTGTTTAACCCTCTGGTTGTGTTTGGATTCCTGTCACATTTGTGGTGTTCCCGGTCAAAAATGACCGGACTCCAAACAATTGCTTATAAATCTGTAAATATGCTATATTATCACCAAATATTGAACTAAATGTTTTTGTCAACTTGCTTTCTTTTATTTAGGACTAGTTTGGGGTTTCTATTTGCGTCCAATTAAGCATAGGCCTCATTTATGCGAAAGTAGGCAAAACTGCACAAAGCTACAAAATGGCTGGCCATTGAAAGTGAATGGGGAAGAATGAAAGTAAGAGAAACAACTAGTGTTCAGGAGCATTTTGTGCTTGCAAACATAAAGGCCTTGGACCTGTGCGTGTATAGATTCATGTATACTCGCGCTATCTCACACAAACTATTGTGAGTATTATACACTGCTCAAAAAAATAAAGGAAACACTTAAACAACACAATGTAACTCCAAGTCAATCACACTTCTGTGAAATCAAACTGCCCACTTAGGAAGCAACACTGATTGACAATCAATTTCACATGCTGTTGTGCAAATGGAATAGACAACAGGTGGAAATTATAGGCAATTAGCAAGAACCCCCAATAAAGGAGTGGTTCTGCAGGTGGTGACCAGTGTTGGGCATGTTACTGTAAAAGAGTAATTAGTTAGAGTTATTAGTTACTTCTCACAAATAGTAACTGAGTTTCATGATTATAAAAGTAACTAATTACTAGGGAAAGTAACTACTGTGTTACTTTTTTTTTAGAAAAATGCTCAAATATGTCAAGTAACTTGGATGTCCCCAATATTAAATATGTTAAATGAATGAAATGGACACTAAATGGAATAAATTATTATTATAAAACATTGTACACTAATCTGCTATAATGTATTTTAATGTTGACGTGAGAGACACTTATCAAATTAAAAAAAATATTGTAAATATTATCAACCTTCTATGGACACCTTGGCAATAGAATAGCCATTGGCTAGTACATTTTTTGTTGTTGTTGCTAGTTTTTTTTTTTTTTTGGTAAATATCTGAAAGTACACTTTTGCTGTCAAGCATTATAATAATTTAGCATTAAACTTTAGTAATTAGAACTACTAGAATAACCATGTATGAATGCATTTGTCATGTTGACTGATCTTAGGACTGGTGGTGGTGCTTAAGATATTGTCACTTAGTGTTTCTATAAAAAAGGGGGAAAAATAATACTGATAAGATAAAACTACTACGAATTCTAATACTAACAACAATATAAAACGCACTAAAGATTAATGATCTGCTGGGTTCATGAATATTAATCACGTTGTCTGCGTTCACTCAAACTGATTTGCTGAAATCAAAACAGGGACGATCATAGGTGAGCGCCAGCCAATGAGATTGCCGTTTGTTCCGTTTGTTGTTGATTAGTTCTGCCTACTACCGGAGAAACCGGCAGTTCTTAAAAGCTGAAGAATTCTGAAGGACCTCCGTTATTTTGACAGGAAAATACAACAAAGAATATCGTTTTCATATAGCGCGTCAGACTCTCTCTCTCTGTATCTTTCTTTCACAACAAACCATAACAAAATCCTCGTGATTCTGATTCTAAGAGAAAGCGACGGCTAGTTGTGTGCCTTCACACTAGAGTCTATGGCTCATCAAATACAGGTACGCTACGCATCCGTTCATATGAACTGAAAAATAAATAATAAGTTATAATAAATAATAGTAACGCCACATTTCATCGTCAGTAACGGTAACGGCGTTATAACGGGGGAAACAGTAATTCGTTTGATTACTCGTTACTGAACAAATAACTCTGTTTATTTCTGACGCCGTTATTCCCATCACTGGTGGTGACCATAGACCACTTCTCAGTTCCTATGCTTTCTGGCTGATGTTTTGGTCACTTTTGAATGCTGGCAGTGCTTTCCCTCTAGTGGTAGCATGAGACGGAGTCTACGACCCACACAAGTGGCTCAGGTAGTGCAGCTCATCCAGGATGACACATCAATGCGAGCTGTGGCAAGAAGGTTTGTGTAGTGTCCAGTAGTGTCCAGAGCATGGAGGCGCTACCAGGAGACAGGCCAGTACATCACGAGACGAGTAGGAGGCCAGAAACAGACTCCATGAGGGTGGTATGAGGGCCCGACGTCCACAGGTGGGGGTTGTGTTTACAGCCCAACACCGTGCAGGACGTTTGGCATTTGCCAGAGAACACCAAGATTGGCAAATTCGCCACTGGCGCCCTGTGCTCTTCACAGATGAAAGCAGGTTCACACTGAGCACATGTGACAGAGTCTGGAGACGCCGTGGAGAACGTTCTGCTGCCTGCAACATCCTCCGGCATGACCGGTTTGGCAGTGGGTCAGTAATGGTGTGGGGTGGCATTTCTTTGGAGGGCCGCACAGCCCTCCATGTGCTCGCCAGAGGTAGCCCGACTGCCGTTAGGTACCGAGATGAGATCATCAGACCCCTTGTGAGACCATATGGTGGTGCGGTTGGCCCTGGGTTCCTCCTAATGCAAGACAGTGCTAGACCTCATGTGGCTGGAGTGTGTCAGCAGTTCCTGCAAGACGAAGGCATTGATGCTATGGACCGGCCCGCCCGTTCCCCAGACCTGAATCCAATTGAGCACATCTGGGACATCATGTCTCGCTCCATCCACCAACGCCACGTTGCACCACAGACTGTCCAGGAGTTGGCGGATGCTTTAGTCCAGGTCTGGGAGGAGATCCCTCAGGAGACCATCCGCCACCTCATCAGGAGCATGCCCAGGCGTTGTAGGGAGGTCATACAGGACATACTACTGAGCCTCATTTTGACTTGTTTTAAGGACATCAAAGTTGGATCAGCCTGTAGTGTGTTTTTTCCACTTCAATTTTGAGTGTGACTTCAAATCCAGACCTCCATGGGTTAATAAATTTGATTTTCATTGATAATTTGTGTGTGATTTTGTTGTCAGCACATTCAACTATGTAAAGAACAAAGTATTTAATAAAAATATTTCATTCATTCAGATCTAGGATGTGTTATTTTAGTGTTCCCTTTATTTTTTTGTATTTTAATAACTTTATTCAATAATTCACTTCCATGTCAGTCAGCAGCATCACACACACGTTGTGTTACTCTCATGAACGTGCAATGAAGACTAACACAGAAGAAAAGAAACTGTTGAATAAAGTTATGTTTGTTTTCTTTGCACACAAAAAGTATTCTCGTAGCTTCATAACATTACGGTTGAACCACTGATGTCACATGGACTGTTTTATCGATGTCCTTACTACCTTTCTGGGCCATAAAACATTTCAATTGTGTGTCTATGCAGGGTCAGAAAGCTCTCAGATTTCATCACAAAAATCTTAATTTGTGTTCTGAAGATGAACGAACATCTTACAGGTTTAGAACGACATGAGGGTGAGTAATTAATGAGACAATTTTCATCCCTTTAAGCTATTTTGCTGTCATTTAGATAACGTTTTTTTTTTCTTTCTTTCTTTTTTTTTAAATTTTGAATAAGTTTTTACTTTTAAAAGTTTTTTCATTTTAATTAAAGTTTTAATTATGTTGTTTCTTTTCTTTTTGTTTTTTGTTTTTTTACATCTATGTCGTTTTTATTAATTTTTACTTTATTAGTTTTACTTATTTTAGTACATTAGGTTAAACTAAATGATCATGACAAATGTTGACTTGTTAGCTGAAGTAAAACAAGTTTTATTTTTATTATCATCTCAGATCATTTTAATTCATGGATAGTTCACCCAAAAGTGTAAATTTATTCCCCTCATGTTATTCCAAACCCATAAGAAATTAATTCATCTTTGGAACACAAATGAAGATAGTTTTAAGAATAGTAATCATTTAACATTCACAAAATCTTTCCATTGTGCAAAAGGTTTATTATAGTTGGAAAAAAGTTATTTGGATTATTAACATTTTCTTTACACAAAGAAAAAATAGTTCTTAAACTGTTCTCTGAAAATGGATCTTCTAAAGCATCACTGTGAAAACACACTTTAGCAACCTTTATTTTTAATAGTGTGTGTTGATGAGAGAGTGATTTACTGTACAGATGATTGCTTTACTCACCATCATAACACACAAACAAATAGATCTTTGTACAAGGGTCGTCTATCCATTGTCCTTGATACTCTCTGATACCCATCGATGTGCACACGCCGTCTCTGTTATTGTTCTCATTGGGTTCACCAAGATACCAGTGTGTGAATGTGGAGGTGCTGCTGTCTGACCAAACCCAGAGTCTGTGCAGACCGATCCAGACTTGATTAGGTGAAGTTAGTTTTTGGTTTATGATTTTCTGAATCTGATTATTCTCACTCTGGTTCCTCACACTGGCCAGATCTGTGTGTTTCTCTCTGCAGTATTTCTGAGCTTCAGTCCAGTTCTTTTTCTCCATTACAGGGACGAATCCTTTACTGCTGTCTTTAAAACAGAAAGACATTTGTCTGATATTGATTCAGAGAGAATCATATTCATAGTGGAATTAAAACAAAAACAAGAAAATATATTTGTTCTTTTTGCAAGACAAATGGCTCATGGATAAATAATAAATAAACAAACTGTTTTATCATTCCTGGTTATGAAAATAGTCAGTATTGTTTTTAGCACATTTCTGTGTCTTTGATCACTTACAGCTGAACTCACCATTATAGCAGATGAAATAATTTGAGTCAGTACACTTTGCATCATGCCATTGTCCATCATTTTTCATAAAAACACAGTCTTTATTTCCATTTGGTTGTGATTGATCCCATTTCCTATACAGTGAATCTCCTCCTCTGTAGAAGGCAGGGTCACTCAGAGACCATATCCATGTGTTTGTTCTGTTCAGCCCAATCCAGACACGCTCAACACTGCCATTCACTGTCTGTTTAATGTCATTCTGTTCTTGCATGTCATTGATAGTGACCAGATCTGTGTGTTTCTCTCTGCAGTATCTCTGAGCTTCAGTCCAGTTCATCTGCTGATTCACAAAGTGATACTGACGCAGAGACGAACTGACCACGGCTGAGGAGAGACACATTCACACAGATCTCAACACTCATTATATCCACACTGTATTTCAAGAGCTCAGAGTTTGTGTTTGCTAAAGTGTTCTGAATGGTGCTTTTGCATGTTCAGTGTTTCGACAGGATTTGCTGAGACTGAGGACCTCTAGTGGAAGAAACTGAGTTCATTTTAAAGTGAAATGCATGAATGTGGTGCGTTTCCAGAGCAAAATGAAGAGCTCAAACCCCTTTTCAGTGACCAAATTGAATTCTTTGCATCAACCTGAACTTGAAACTTTGAACACTTTCAGCACAGCACTAACACTAACTATGAACACTAGTACTAGTCAAGCACTAGTTTAAACACTCACTCACCTGTGAGCAGAAGAGACATCAATGTGATTCTCTCCATTTCTGAGGGAAAAACAGAAATCAGTCTCAATAACTGACGCAGATCCAGAACATCAGATCATGTCATTTCTGCTTTATCAGATTCTACATCAGTTATAAATACACACATGAAGCTCCTGAAGCTGACGTGTGTCATGATTCAGTGTTAAAATACACAGAAAATTAAAAACCCCTAAAATTTACAGTAAAAGCAGCTGTGGTTGCCAGAGCTTTTCCGTGGAAAAAAAAAAAAAAGAAAATACAGCAGTGATATTTTAGGTTTTACAGATTTAAGTTGCATTTACAGTAAAATGTGTTTCATTAATCAACATAGTGATCAACATAGTATAATGTAACATAAAACACTGTTAAATCAATCATATTATAATCAATGTGAAGTTAAAACAGCAGTAATGATATTAACTCAGAGTTTCTTACCTGTAGATGTTGTGATTCAGGTGTGTTTGTGTTTCTTCTTTTATCAGGACAGACTGATATCACAGATCATTTGTCCTCTTCTGCTCCTCCCATCTTTGGGTTTCCTGGAAAGAAAAACTCCCTTCTGTGTTTTAGTTCTGTGTTCAGGTTTGTTTCCTCTTTTCTTGCCCTAAGGCAAACTGCACTGAACGAGAGAGTGTGTGTTTATATACTAGTGGAAAGAAAACATCCAAAATAAACACTTATGAATTTATGAATCTGGCTTTATCCAATGTTCAGATCTATTTTCTGGAAATGTCAACAGATTAGTGCATATTTAATTAGAAAAGGCCTTATTTTCATCTTTAAACATGATAACTTGTAATCAGTTTATGGTTGTGTATCTCCTAAACAACAGTGAGATGAAATAGTGAAAAATGAAATACTTTTACTGAGGTTTTCCTGCTCGTCAGATGTTTGTGTAAACTTTTACTGGATTGACTCGTATGTGTCTTTTTTTTTTTTTCTCCAGGAAAACATCTGAGATGAAGTCGCTTCGATGAGACGTGAAAGAGAATCTGCTGAGGTCTGAAAGAGCACAAGTATAGTTTTGATTATTGTTGGTGTATTTTGTATTTGGTGATTTATTTTGAGTAAATGTTTAATGAACACTGATATTATTCCTGTACTCCTTGCCTCTGTTTATTTCCAGTATCGGTGTGACATTTGAATTATTTCCATTTTCATTTGCATGTTGTTGTTCATCTTTGTGCAGCTGATGAATGGCCCAGTGTTTGAATGTGTGCCGTTGTTCTTCAAGATGGTGATGATGGTTAAAAAAGCAGGAGCGCTTCTCAGGTAATATGCAGAATCATCAGACACTGTCATATTCAAATACAGTTACACGTCATCATTTATGGTCAGACAGTATTCCAGTGATTTACATCTAATATCTTTCCAAGCATTAATAAACTAATCTAATCTGATAAATAAGAGACTGGCGATTAAAATAATAGCAGATTTTAGCAGATAATAGCAATATCATCAAAAGGCTTTTGAATTTTGTCTTGCTTTTTTCTCTGCATAGTGTTGCTATGGCAACTAGTAAATACCATAAATTTGGTTATGCTAGCGTGTGTGGAAAAATTTAAACCATGTGTGTTACAATTAACCATGAGTTAGTTTGTGCCCCGCGCACCCCTACACAATCTCATAACCTGGGTCTGTCATAGCAAATCAACACGCGCTGTCATGAATAATTAGGCGAAGCGTCTTCTCATAGGATAAGAACACGCAGCCTCATGAATAATTATGAGACACCAACGCGTCATCACAAGCTGTGTCCCGAAGTGCGTATTTGAAGTGCGAATGCGTCACAGCGGCGCGACATAAGCTGTCCCAATTCAGGATGCACCCTCCGAAGTGCGCATTCCAAAGGCCGAATGCGTCACCGCGGTGCGATGAAGGCTGCCATAATTCGAAAGCGACTTCAAATGTGGTCTAGGTTACACAGAAAGAAGAGAAAGAAGACAGTCAGCGGGAAGTGAAAATCGACGAGAGCCACATGGTCTAGTGGTGGCGCTCGAGAGAAGCCAGCGGGGACTGTCGGTGGAAGGCGGGAAACTTCGAAATGGCGGAAGGGAGAGCGGCGTGGGGAGATACCTCAGATGGCGATAATAATCAAGATATGGAGTATTGTCAGACCGTTTGGACTGTTTTGGGTGTGTTTTCCCTGTGTTGCCCTTATTTGGTCTTCCTGTTCCGTTTCTCATTAATTACGTCACTGTTTGATTGTACCTGTCTCCCCCTGATTGGTTGTTCAGTGTATTTAAGTTTGGTTGTTTCCCATGTTAGATCGTCGGTTCTTATACGTCATATCAGTCAGTTTGTATGTTTCTCCCTCGAGTTACGTAGTGTTTGCTGGTTCCCTGCTGTTTCCTGTCCGTTCCTGTTTCCCTGTGGATTATATTATTAAAACTCTATGCATTGGACCTCCTCACTCCTCCTCGTCATTACCCGCACACAACATCGTGACAAGTATCAGGAAGTAAGATACAATAAAAGGAAGAAAAGAGCAGCTTGGGTGATGGATCTGAGTGTGAGCAAACAATCAATAAAACAAGACATATGAGAAATGAAGTTAAAGAGGTGGTTGAAAGAGAAATCTAAGTAATAATTACTTTTGCTAAGCAGTCAGAACAGTAAGTACATCCTGTTAAATTATCGAAAATGGTCGAGAAGGAGATAGGAGTAGTGAAAGCTGTATCTTGTCTGAGCAATGGAAGAATAATGATTAAATGCAAGGATCAAAAGCAGAAGGAAAAAATTATGAAAATGACAACACTAGCAGGAGTACGGATAGCATGCACAGAAATAGGCAATAAAGATGGAGGTGTTATTTCAGGAGTGCCTCTTAATGTCAGTATGGATGATATTAAAGGTAGTCTGAGTGGAGGTCCAGTCATTTCTGCTAGAAGACTACAGATGTGGAAAGACAAAAAATGTGAACGCTTGAGCGTGATGATACAGTTTGAAGGGAATAATCTGCCTGTAAGAGTGAAGCTAGGATTCGTAAGCTTCTCAGTGCGAGAGTATGTGCCTCCGCCGTTAAGATGTTTCAAATGTCAACGCATGGGTCATACTGCTACTATCTGTAAAGGGAAAATGTGTTGTGCAAAATGCGGGGAAGAGCACGAATATGGCAAGTGTGAGGAGGTTGCACAGATTAAGTGTTGTAATTGCGGGGGAGGACATAGTGCAGCATATGCGGGATGCCCGGTACAACAAGAAGCCCGTGAAGTACAGAAAATAAAAACAGTACAACATTTAACATATGCAGAAGCTACTCGGAAGGTAAAAGATACAGCTGAAACAAAGAGAACTAGTTTACAAGGAACCCGGATGGAATTCTACACTCAGAAAGAAGTAGATTCTGCAAGGAGTGAATCAGATCAACATATTGTATGAATAAAATTGATTTTGTGGCTTTTATCTGTGCGGTGGTTAATGGTACCTCGCAAGTGGAAAGGAAATCGGACAAGTTAAGGATTATTGTAGGGTGTGCTACTAAATTTCTGAAATGAACAGGAGTTACAGCAGAGGAGTTCCATGAGATTCTGAAAGCTAAGGAGGGAAATGCTGCTTTGGATATGACCCAGAGTAATAATACTTAGGCATATAATGTCTTTCTTACTACTACATTGGAATGCCAGGAGTTTAATAGCAAATGGGCAAGGTTTTAAAAAAACATATCACAGAAATGGGAAAGATGCCAGACATCATGTGTATTCAGGAGACATGGTTAAATAGCTCCTTGGATTTTAAGATCAATGGATATGTAGTAGAAAGGAAAGACAGAGAAGTTGGAAGACGTGGAGGGTGTGCAACATTTATTAAAGAGGACATAGCATATAAAAGAATAAATAGAAGTAATAATTTAGAATGTGTAAGTATAGAAATATTGGGAATACATGAAGGAATCAGAATTACAAATTTTTATAATCCATGTAAAGAAATGAGTAATACTATATTAGAAGAAGTGATGGGTAATATACAGGGCAAAACTGTTATATGTGGGGATTTTAATGCACATAATGGCCTGTGGGGTCGTAAAAATACAGATAACAATGGGATAATTATAGAAGAATTTATGCAAGAACATTCACTTGTGTGCTTGAATGATGGGAAACCAACAAGAATGGATATAGTAAAAGGTGGCATGTCATGTTTGGATCTCACAATAATATCAGCTGCTTTAGCCGGTAAGTGTCCCTGGGGGGTACTTGAAGATAATTTGGGCAGCGATCACTGGCCTGTAGTATGTGAGATTCAGAGTGCAACTCAAAAGCAAAATATTAGTCAATGTGTAAGATAGGGATTTAGGCAGGCAAAATGGGAGGAATTTTATGTGTTGTGTGAAGAAAATTTTAAAAATATTAAGCTGGATGGAAATATTGAAGAGAAATACAATAAGATAGTAGGAAGAATCATTTCTGCAGCAAACCAAACTATACCATTAATAAAAGGTAATGGAAAGAAAAAGAAAAGTGTACCATGGTGGTCTGAGGAGTGCTCAGTGGCAGTTAGAGAGAGGAATAAGGCATTCTGGAGTTTAAAGAGATTAATAACTCAAGATACCATTATAGAATATCAGAAAAAAGGGCTGCTGCAAGAAGGGTAATTAAAGATGCAAAGAGAAAGACTTGGCAGCAATTCTGTAATACAATTGGGAGACAAACTGGAATGCATGTGGTATGGAGAATGATTAGAAAAATGAATGGTATTAATAGTTATAAGCAGATTCCTGTAATTGAAGAAGAAGTTAAAGTACCCAGAACAAATAAAGAAAAGACAGAAGTCTTAGCTAAAACTTTTGCTGAAGTTCATAGTATTGAAAATTTAAATGATAAGTTCTTAAATAGAGGACAAGAATTAAGTAGAATATATGAGAATGTTCGTGTAAAGAAACAAAGAGCTGATAGTAATATGGATGAGGATTTTAATGCTTTTGAGTTAAAAATAGCTATTAACAATTCAAAGAATACAACGCCATGGAGAGACATGATTAGTTACAGGAAGTTAAAAAATTTAGCAGGGGAAGCCATTAAAGCAATATTGGATTTATATAATCATATATGGAATGAAGGCTGTTTACCCAAAAGTGCAATAGTAATACCAGTAGTGAAACCAGGTAAGGATGCAACAAAATCTAATAGCTATAGACCAATAGCTCTTACATCTACATTATGCAAGGTAATGGAGAAGATGTTAGTAAGAAGGTTGAATTATTTTTTGGAGAAGAAAGAAATATTAGCACCAGTTCAGTGTGGCTTTAGGAAGAAGAGATCAACAATGGATGCTCTTTTATTGGAAATGTCAACAGATTAATGCATATTTAATTAGAAAAGGACTTATTTTCATATTTAAACATGATAAATTGTAATCAGTTTATGGTTGTGTATCTCCTAAACAACAGTGAGATGAAATAGTGAAAAATGAAATACTTTTACTGAGGTTTTCCTGCTCGTCAGATGTTTGTGTAAACTTTTACTGGATTCACTCGTATGTGTCTGTTTTGTTTTTTTTTCTCCAGGAAAAAAAAAAGTCCAAGTCGCTTCGATGAGACGTGAAAGAGAATCTGCTGAGGTCTGAAAGAGCACAAGTATAGTTTTGATTATTGTTGGTGTATTTTGTATTTGGTGATTTATTTTGAGTAAATGTTTAATGAATACTGATATTATTCCTGTACTCCTTGCCTCTGTTTATTTCCAGTATCGGTGTGACATTTGAATTATTTCCATTTAATTTACATGTTGTTGTTCATCTTTGTGCAGCTGATGAATGGCCCAGTGTTTGAATGTGTGCCGTTGTTCTTCAAAATTCTGATGATGGTTAAAACAAAAAAATAAAAAAAAAGCAGGAGCTTTTCAGGTAATATGCAAAATCATCAGACACTGTCATATTCAAATACAGTTACACGTCATCATTTATGGTCAGACAGTATTCCAGTGATTTACATCTAATATCTTTCCAAGCATTAATAAACTTTCTGAACTGATAAATAAGAGATTGGCGATTAAAATAATAGCAGATTTGTCTCATTTTAAATTAACAATACCAGTAGTGAAACCAGGTAAGGATGGAACAAAATCTAATAGCTATAGACCAATAGCTCTTACATCTACGTAATGGAGAAGATGTTAGTAAGAAGGTTGAATTATTTTTTGGAGAAGAAAGAAATATTAGCACCAGTTCAGTGTGGCTTTAGGAAGAAGAGATCAACAATGGATGCTCTTTTATTGTTTGAAAATGAGGTTAGGAAAGCTCTAATAATGAAGGAGTCTTTTGTTGCTGTTTTCTTTGACATTGAAAAGGCATATGACACTTTATGGAGGGAAGGGCTGTTAATTAAGTTAAATAAAATTGGTGTAGGGGGGAGAATGTATAACTAGATATTAGATTTTTTTTGTTTGAGCGCACATTTCAGGTAAGAATAGATGAAGAAATGTCAGCATCATATGGTATCCTGAATGGGACCCCACAAGGAAGCGTAATCAGTCCAATTTGATTTAATTTAATGATTAATGATATATTTGGAAGAATCAGACCAAGCGTTGGGAAGGCACTGTATGTGGACGATGGTGCAGTATGGAAAAGAGGTAGGAATTTAGGAAATATAGTTAAAGGAATACAAGAAACTATAAATGAAGTTGAAAGATTTGGGGAATGAAGTTTTCAGTATCAAAGACTCAATATATGTTTTTTTCAAAAAAAAAGAAAATTGAACAGATTACATTGAAATTATATGATCGACTGTTAGAAAGAGTGACAGAGCTCAAATATCTTGGGTTAGTCTTTGATGAGAAGCTGAATTGGAAACAACATATTAAGAAAATTGAAAACAAAGGTGTAATAAACTGTATGACCTCAATAGCTAAGTATGAATGGGGAGCTAGGAAAAGTGCACATATATCAAGCCCTAATATGTTCTAGTTTAGATTATGGATGTGCAGTGTATGGTGCTGCAGCTAAATCTCACTTAAAGAAACTGGATAATATACAGTCTAGAGCACTTAGAATCTGCTGTGGAGCAATAAGGTCAACTCCTCTTGATGCTCTCAGGGTTGAAATGGGGGAGATGCCACTAGATTTGAGAAGAGAAAAGCTTGCAATGATGTATTGGGTTAACTTAAAAGGTAGTAATAAGAATCATTGTACACGTATAATACTAAATGACCGCTGGGAATATAAAAAGAATGGAGGAAATAGCTTTGGATGGAAATATGAACAGTGGGTCAAGGATTGTGGTCTAGAGGATGAAGCAATCTGTCCTAACATGCCATTAAGCGGTGTGTCAGTATGGAATATTCCTGAACCTGTTGTTGAAATGAGGTTACTGGAGGCCCGGGAAAAAGCAGAAGAATTATATAGTAATAGTTATGAAATTAATGTTTTTATGAGAGAAAATTTTTATTCCTTTGTACAGATTTATACAGACTGATCTAAGGATCCAATTGAACAAAAAGTGGGCATAGGAGTATACATTCCAAGTTTTAAGATGGAAAGAAGTCTAAGGCTAAGTAATAAACTGTCTGTGTACTCTACTGAATTACCTGCAATTATAGTAGGATTGCAATGGGTAGAACAGGTTAGGCCAAACAGGATTTTAATTTGCTCAGATTCTTCATCAGCTCTTAAAAGCATAATGTCCACAAAAAGCGACAGAGAAGATCTGCTAGAGGAGATCTATACATTATTGCACAGACTGAAAGTTGAAGGTATAACTGTATATTTCTGTTGGGTACCGGCACATATTGGGATAATAGGGAATGAAACAGCTGATAAATTAGCAAAAGAGGCGTTAAAGAAAAACATGGTGGATGTTAAGGTACCTTTGGGTAGAAGTGAGATAAAATCAGTGATTAATAGGAAATTAATAAGAATACGGCAACAAAGATGGGAAAATAGCAGCACTGGTAGGTGGTATTATAATATTGTGAAATTAGTAGGGAAGAAAGAACAGTTTTATGGAAGACACAGAAAGGAAGAAGTAATGATCTCTAGACTAAGAATGGGACATACAGGGTTAAATTCAACACTAGCATTAATGGGGAAGCATGAAAGTGGGATGTGTAATGAATGTGGTATCTATCTGAAACAGTTGAACATGTGCTTTTTAAGTGTGGTAAGTATGATGGTCAGCGTGACAGTCTTTTTAATAGTGTAAGAAATAGGCCAGTGTGTATTGTGGATCTTCTGGGGAAGGGTTTAAATGATATTCAGATATATAGGGCTGTTTTAACTTTTTTGGAGGTTACAGGACTAGGTTATAGGATATAGAATTATAGGGTCTGAGGATGAGGAGCATGGTGCCTCTGTCTGCCTTGAAGGCTGAGGAGCACAGTGTGGAAGCTGGAGGAGCTGAACACGCAGCGTCAGCTGAAGCCTGGGCTCTGATCCTTTGGGGTGGATGGGGTACTTTTTCCTCTTTTTTTTTATTAAAATAAATAAATAAAATACAGATTCATCACCCAGGTGCATAAGATATACAGTAGGCGGCGGTAATGCTCCTACGGAATGAACGGCCATTCAACAAAAGAAGAAGAAGAAGAAGAAGAAGAAGAAGAAGAAGATGTGGTCTCCGATTCCCAGGAAAATGAAGTGTACATCTGATGGACACTTCGCACCCTACCATATCCCAGAATCACTTGTGTGCAGATGAGGATGGAATTCATATTCAAAGAACATGACGGGTGAGAGTTCTGCTGGGGAATTCACATTGAAATGTAAGTATTGTGTTTTCATTTACTAAAATACCTAAAGAAAACAAGTGTTAAAACAATTTTTATTTTTTTTTTTAAACAAAGCCCACAAACAATAAGACAACACTATATAAGGCAAAAGTATTCCTCTTTGTTGTGTTTTTGTAGAGCTGTCATGAAAGGTATGTCAAATCATTTAACCAAACTTTAGCAGTTCAGTATTTTGTATGCATGTCCTGCTGTGTCATGTTTTCTAATGTTAAGATTGCAAACCTTTCTTTATATTATAAGCATAGGCGGAGTTTCACTTTTATGCGTGGGGGGGCACCCACTGGCAGACGAGCCAGCAGCATAATTTTTTTATGTATATATGTTCTATATTTCATATATTTCTGTAATATAATTTATGTAACATATTCTACATTAAAATACATTTAGAATTAACAATGACTGCTGTACAAAGAGTAAGAAAAAAAAAAATAACAACAACAAAAAAAAAAAAAATAAAAAAAAAAAATAAAAAAAAACGTGACCTAATATAGAGAATAGGCTTGCTGCCATACGCAGTGTTCTGCAACACCGGTTACGTCACTTGCCCACCGTGGCACCGGCCACCACCGTCGTTTTGATTTTTTTTTTTTTTTTTTTTTTTTATAGTAATAAAATATTATTTAGTTCAGCTGGAGAACAGACAATACAAATAAAATTGAACGCGGCTGCTCAAAGCAGAGTGCCGAACGAAGTCGCATCGCAGATCAGATTTTATTTATCAGCGAGCAGAGTGACGAGCTGACCGACAAGAAGAGTGATGTCAGGCGAGAGAGACAAGACGATGGTGGAAGTTTGGCAGTGTTTTTCGAAGTTTTTTTGAACATTCGTTTCTTATTTATTTGGTTCTGCAGTGTTTGCTGATTTTTGTTGTGTACTTTCTTTCTTATTCGTTTTGCTAAAAAACGTTATAGGTTACGTTTCTTATATTTATTTGGTTCCACAGTGTTTACCGATTTTCAGTTTTGTATACTAGGCTATTTAAAATGTATGTAGGGCCTAAGTTATTTGTTATTTTATTTTAGGCATATAGCATGGTGTAAGATATTTTATTCATTTTGTTAATAAAAGTTCCATGATTAATTTATAAGCTAAGTGAGTTTAACATTGTATTTTGTTGTTGCTTGAATGGGATTCGAGCAACTGACGCCGAATTGCCGCTAATTTAAAAGTGAAAGTAAAATGTGCACCGCGCATTTACAAGCTATTTAAAAGCGAAGGAAAGCGAGTTAAAAGAGGGAAATTGAAGATATGTGCCATTGAAGTTCGGAGCCAGTTTCCTACTTTCCTCATAACTGAGAAACTTGTTTCTGATGTAGCCAAACAGTTAACTTGCAAAAGTTATCAAGACAAGTTGAGGATATGGGGCTTAAATTGAAATTAAATGTACCCAAAACGTAGGCCTACTTATTCTACCCACTAAAATAATAAGATATTATAAATTAAAATAATAATAAAAAAAGAATTCTTTCATTTTTCATAGCTCAGACAAAATCATGATTGGTTCTCGTCCCCCAAACTCCGCCTATGATTATAAGTGTTTCCATTTTCTCTTCTTGCAGGACTTTTTTTGTTTTTTTGGAGAAAGTGAGCCTGCTGGGGAAAGACTTAAAAAAGAAATACAAAGTAAGCAAGTTAATAGACAATTTTTTTTGCTGAAATTCATTGTGCTGTTGTTGTTAACAGGCATGGTTTATTTGCTCTGATTTAGGATTGCAAGTGTCCTGGGACAGGTGAGGAAGTGAGTGGAAGCTGGTGGACATCAGACTGTAGGAGCTTAACATAGCTTAGGTTAAACATTAGAAAAACAACATCAATTTTAAGTCCAGCCCTGCCTCCATGTGTTCTGGGGTCTTTGGGGAGGTGAATCTCTTGGTGACGAATGGCCACCAACTCATCAGTGACTCGGTGGACAATGGGGTGGACAGTGGAACGAGGCATGTCAAACACTCTGCTGCCACTGAACATTGAGATGTACAATGCATCATTTGTTTTTATTTATTTACAGTTTTATTTTTATGGTTAATTAAAATCAGGGTTTCTAAATATGTTCACCATCAAGACAATAAACTATTATAAAATTGCACCTTATCAGTCAGTATTTGAACTGCTATATATATGTGTGTGCATTGTGTTGTTGTTTTTTCCATATGTATCATTACATTTTTCAAGTCGGTTCAAATGCAGTGAATGCATTTAAAATTGTAATCCGGCAAGGATGCAGAGAAACAACATAATTTACCCGGCCACGCTCTTGGCCAAGCCTGAGGTACATCCCCACCATCTCCTCCAGTAAAGCATAAAATATAAAAACAAATATGACCAATGCTGGCTACACAACCTAAACGTCTAAACCTGTCCGCATGGCAGCGCCCCTCTCGCACCGTTGCTATGCGACAGGAGCGGTAATCGTGAACACCTGGTGGCGCAATTAGGAAATCCTGCGAAGGTGGAGCGTCTCAAGCACTTCAGCGGTTCCTTCGTGCACTTCGGAGGCGTGGCCTTCGAAGTGCGTGCACTCCACTTTGGGACACAGCTCACGTGTGTTACAATTAACCCCGCCTTAGTTTGTGCCCCGCGCACCCCTACGCAATCTCATAACCTGTAGCGTCTGTCATAGCAAATCAACACGCGCTGTCTGAATAATTATGCGAAGCGTCTTTTCATAGGATAAGAACACGCAGCCTCATGAATAATTATGAGACACCAACGCGTCATCACAAGCTGTGTCCCAAAGCGGAGTGCGCGGACTCCGAAGTGCGTATTTGAAGTGCGAATGCGTCACTGCGGCGTGACGAAGGCTGCCGTAATTCGAAAGCGACTTCAAATGCGGTCTCCGATTCCCAGGAAAATGAAGTGTACATCTGATGGACACTTCGCACCCTACCATATCCCAGAATCACTTGTGTGCAGATGAGGATGGAATTTATATTCAAAGAACATGACGGGTGAGAGTTCTGCTGGGGAATTCACATTGAAATGTAAGTATTGTGTTTTCATTTACTGAAATACCTAGAGAAACAAGTGTTAAAATACAGGGTATTTTTTTTAAACAAAGCCCACGAACTATAAAACAACCACTATGTAAGTCAACAATATTTTGTTGTGTTTTTGTAGAGCTGTCATGAAAGATATGTCAAATAATTTAACCAAACTTTAGCAGTTCAGTATTTTGTATTCATGTCCTGCTGTGTCATGTTTTCTAATGTTAAGATTGCAAACCTTTCTTTGTATTATTAGTGTTTCCATTTTCTCTTGTTTTAGGACTATTTTGGAGAAAGTGAGCCTGCTGGGGAAAGACTTAAAAAATACAAAGTAAGCAGGTTAATAGACAATTTTTTGCTGAAATTCATTGTGCTGTTGTTGTTAACAGGCATGGTTTATTTGCTCTGATTTAGGATTGCAAGTGTCCTGGGACAGGTGAGGAAGTGAGTGGAAGCTGGTGGACATCAGACTGTAGGAGCTTAACATAGCTTAGGTTAAACATTAGAAAAACAACATCAATTTTAAGTCCAGCCCTGCCTCCATGTGTTCTGGGGTCTTTGGGGAGGTGAATCTCTTGGTGACGAATGGCCACCAACTCATCAGTGACTCGGTGGACAATGGGGTGGACAGTGGAACGAGGCATGTCAAACACTCTGGAGACCACTCTGTATGATGTACCACACGCCAGCCAGAAAAGAAACACCAGGGTCTCGATTGTGGCATCCCATCCGTGTAACCGTTTACTTCTCAGAAGATCCAGTAGCACCGTCAGGGCCTTCCTGCTCAGCCGAAAATCGGGCTGTGTGTCACAGTCATTAAAAAAACCTGTCCAGCAGTGGCACATTTAGGTTTATCCTGCAGTACAGGGGTCTGGTCTGATTTAGTGAAAGAAGGAAAAGGCAAATTGTTAAGAGCTATGATAAAGTAAAAGAAATATTAAGGTACTTTAGTTAACTACTTTTAGTAACTACTAATACCATGTTGGGGAAATGTACTAGTCATATTTAAAACCTTAGTTAAAGGGATAGCTCACCCAAAAAAAAAAAAAAAAACAGTCATCATTTTGCCCCCCCACTGACTACCATAGTATTTTATTTCCTAATAAAAAACTCATAGTAACCTCCTTCATTGCTTCGTTACAGTCCACCACTGGTCATTTTGAAAATAAAACTAACATTTCTTTGTCAGAAAATTAACAAAATGTTGCTAACTACAGCTGCAACCCATATCAAAGGCTGCATCTGAATGCCATACAGAGCTCTGTTCAGGTGTTACTGCTGCCGCTGAACATTGAGATGAACAATGCATAATTTGTTTTCATTTATTCACAGTTTTATTTCTGTTATTTAACTGCCTAAAATCAGGGTTGCGAACCTTACTAAATATGTTCACCATCAAGACCATAAACTATTATAAAATCGCACCTTCGTGACATATCAGTCAGCATTTGAACTGCTATATATATGTGTGTGCATGGTGTTGTATTTTTGTATGTTTTACTGAAGTGTGCGTGTATTCACACGGCTTGGAATAAAGGTGATACCTCGTAATTAATCATATAGTTATGTAAATATGACATCCTTTCATTATTCAGATGATTTCTGTCACAGCCAAGCAGCTGGTATACCCTTGACAGCCACCAGAGGGCAGTCTTCTGGACTTTTTAGAACAATCATTACCCCTTGCTGTAAGGATTGTTCCATTTCCTTCAGCTGCGTGTCGTTTACCTTTTAGCTCATCCTGATATATACCATGTGCTCTGAGTCTTTTGTTGCTGCAGTATTGTTTCTGTTCCCTGTTTTTGTGGATTACTTTGTTTTTTTCCTTTTTGCCTTTGAGTGGATTATTGTTGGACGCCTCAGTAAAACTGCAACTGGATCTTCTTCTTGTATTTCTGACAGGATCGTTCTGTGACTGATCGAAGCAGTTTTTAGGAACATCTTCATTAACACATAAGGTAAGTTTATTTTCTTCATCACTAATTAGTGTGTTAATATATATTAGGTTATGGGCGAAGTAATCTACTGTTAGTGTAATCTGTTAACAACGCACTTCATAAATCCGTCTATAATTTTATTTTGTGTTTTTTTTTTTATTTATTATTTTTTTTTTTTATACCACACAACAAAAGTAAAAGTTGTCACAAATGAGAACATACTTTGAAACCATGACAACCAAGGAAACACATGAAAACAAATTAAAATGACATGAAAACAAGAATGAAACAAAAACTGAACATGTTTATTTTTTCCCCCATCACAACATCCATTTAATAAGCAAGCAAAAGCAGAGGAAAATACATAAGTTATTTCTTTTCTTTTTTTTTTTTTTAAGTAGCATGTATTATAACATAAGATTATATATGCAGCCATTTCAAATAGAATTTGCAGAACATAACAGTTCCACAAAAGTAAATGTAAGTGGCTAAAAACTAAATAATGTGCACTAAACAAAGCAAAAAAGAAAACCCAGTAAATGTTTGTCTCCATCACCTCATGAGTCTGAAACTGAATCATAGAATTGACTTTAAACAAGTGAAAACATGATAGAAGTTCAAATAGACATGAAAAGACGTTAAATGGAGATCATTTGAGTCTGAGAACAGAAAACTTCCTGATTGTAATATTGAAAAAAACATTTTCTGTGAAGCTGCTTTGAAACAATATGTATCATGAAAAACACTTTACAAATAAACTGGAAATGAATTGAATAATTTGAATCCAAATGGTTTGATTGAATCTGTTGACTCACACACAGTGGGTAATGAATTAAACTTTTTTAGTCTGTTACAAATTACACGACGAAAACTTTATTTAGTAACAATCTATTAGATTACACATTTTAAGTAATGTACTCTGAGTACTTTTGGATTACTTTTTGATTACATGAATAATTTACTGCCATTGTGTGAATATGTAATCCAGAAGAAAGTAACAATAATCTGTAATGTAATGTAATCTAATCACAAGTAGTGAATATTTGTGATCTGATTAGGTAATCTGGATTACATGTAATCAGTTAGTATCCAGCACTCACTTGCTGCAGATGAAGTTGTATCTGTCAGTTTCAGGGCGGCTGATCCATTGATTATCTCTGGTCCGAATGGCTCCGGATCTGACCGTCGTATCGCACTCGTCCAGATCTTTGACGTAATCAGGAGCCCACTGATCGTAGCACACGGTCTGACCGTTGACCCAGAACCAGATTCCCACTGTGCAGGAGTGACGCAGACCCAGCCACACGTGATCAGAAACATTCGCTTTCATGATCGACATCTTCACCCATCGCTGCATCTGCTCCGAATCCACCGACACCAGGTCCATGTCATTGTTTCTGCAGTGTCTCAGAGCTTCAGTCCACGTCTTATTCTCTCGGATCAGAACCAGTTTATCTGGAAACATGAACAGATCAATAAGAAAAACAAGATACAAAACATTTAACTTTTAAATACAAAAGCCAGTGCTATTTTAGTATAACTGAGATAAAAAGATATTTTTTTATATATACAGTGCTGCTTGAAAGTTTGTGAACCCTTTAGAATTTTCTATATTCCTGCATAAATATGACCAAAAAGTTTATCAGATCTCACACAATTTTTGAAAATTGACAAAGAGAACCCAATTAAACAAATAAGATGAAAATGTATACTTATTTATTATGAATACGTCACTTATTTATTATGAAAAACTATCCAGCATTAAACATTTGTGAGTTGCAAAAGTATGTGAATCTCTAGGATTAGCAACTAATTTGAAGGTGAAATTCGAGTCTGTCTGTTCAGAAGTGTTTTCAGTCAATAGGATGACAATTAGGTGTCAGTTTATGCCCCTGTTTTATTTAGAGAACAGGGATCTATTAAAGTCTGATCATGTTTGTGAAAGTGAATCATGGCACAAGCAAAGGAGATCTCTGAGGACCTCATAAAAAAGAGTTGTTGTTGCTCATCAGGCTGGAAAAGGTTACAAAACCATCTCTAAAGAGTTTGGACTCCACAAATCCACAGTCAGACAGATTGTGTACAAATGGAGGAAATTCTACACCACAGTTACCCTCCCCAGAAGTAGTCGATCAACAAAGATCACTCCAAAGCAAGATGTATAATAGTTTCTGAGGTTGCAAAGAACCCCAGGATAACTTCTGAGCAACTAAAGGCCTTTCTCACATTGGTTAATGTTGAAGTTCATGAGTCCATCATCAGGAGAACAATGAACAACCATGGTGTGCATGGCAGGGGTGCAAGGAGAAAGCCACAACTCTCCAAAAAACACTGCTGCCTGTCTGCAGTTTGATAAAGATCATGTGGAAGTCAGAAGGCCATTGGAGAAATGTTTTGTGGATGGATGAGACCAAAATACAACTTGTGGTTTAAATAAAAGTGTTATGTTTGGAGAAAGAAAAACACTGCATTCCAGCATAAGAAGAACCTTCTCCCATCTGTGAAACATGGTGGTGGTAGTATCATGGTTTGGGCCTGTTTTGCTGCATCTGGGCCATCATTGATGGAACAATAAATTCTGAATTACACCAGCAAATTCTAAAGGAAAATGTCAGGACATCTGTCCATGAACTAAAATCTAAAGAGAAAGTGGGTCATGCAGCAAGACAACGACCCCAAGCGCACAAGTCATTCTACCAAAAAACGGTTAAATAAGAACAAAAGTAATGTTTTGGAACGACTGAGTCAAAGTCTGGACCTTAATCCAATTAAAATGTTGTGGAGGAAACCTACCAACATCACAGGGTTCAAGTGTTTCTGTACTAAAGAATGGGCTAAAATTCCCACAAGTCATTGTGCAGGACTGATCAGCAGTTACAAAAAACGTTACCTGCAGTTATTGTTTTAAAAAGGGTCACAACAGATACTGAAAGCAAAGATTCACATACTTTTGCACCTCGCAAATATTTAACACTGGATTGTTTTTATATAATATATATAAATTAATTACTTTGTGTTTTTGTCATTTATATTAGTTTTGTGTGTGTGTGTTTTCTAGTTTTTATTCATTTTAAATTCCGTTTTAGAAGGGGTAGTTCATCCAAAAATTTAAATTCTGTCATCAATTATTCATCCTCATGTCATTCCAAACCTGTAAGACATTCATTCATCTTTGGAACAATTACAATATATATTTTTTAATAACTTTATTCAACAATTCACTTCCGTGTCAGTCAGCAGCATCACACACATGTTGTGTTACTCTCATGAACGCACAACAAAGACTGACACGGAAGAAAAGAAACTGTTGTTATGTTTGTTTTCTTTGCACACAAAAAGTATTCTCGTAGCTTCATAACATTACGGTTGAACCACTGATGTCACATGGACTGTTTTATCGATGTCCTTACTACCTTTCTGGGCCATAAAACATTTCAATTGTGTGTCTATGCAGGGTCAGAAAGCTCTCGGATTTCATCACAAAAATCTTAATTTGTGTTCTGAAGATGAACGAACGTCTTACAGGTTTAGAACGACATGAGGGCGAGTAATTAATGACACAATTTTCATCCCTTTTTTAAATTAAATTTTCAGTAAGTTTTTAGTTGTATATGTTTTCATTTTAAAGTTTTAGTTCTTTGTTGTTGTTGTTGTTGTTGTTGTTGTTGTGTTTGGTTTTGTTTTGTTTTTGTTTGTTTTTACATCTATATAGTTTTTATTAATATTTACATTATTAGTTTTACTTATTTTAGTACATTAGGTTAAACTAAATGATTATGACAAATGTTGACTTGTTAGCTGAAGTAAAATACGTTTTATTATTATTATCATCTCAGATAATTTTAATTCATGGATAGTTCACCCAAAAGTGTAAATTTATTCCCCTCATGTTATTCCAAACCCGTAAGAAATTCATTCATCTTTGGAACACAAATGAAGATAGTTTTAAGAATAGTAATCATTTAACATTCACAAAATCTTTCCATTGTGCAAAAGGTTTATTATAGTTGGAAAAAAGTTATTTGGATTATTAACATTTTCTTTACACAAAGAAAAAATAGTTCTTAAACTGTTCTCTGAAAATGGATCTTCTAAAGCATCACTGTGAAAACACACTTTAGCAACCTTTATTTTTAATAGTGTGTGTTGATGAGAGAGTGATTTACTGTACAGATGATTGCTTTACTCACCATCATAACACACAAACAAATAGATCTTTGTACAAGGGTCGTCTACCCATTGTCCTTGGAACTCTCTGATACCCATCGATGTGCACACGTCGTCTCTGTTATTGTTCTCATTGGGTTCACCAGGATACCAGTGTGTGAATGTGGAGGTGCTGCTGTCTGACCAAACCCAGAGTCTGTGCAGACCGATCCAGACTTGATTAGGTGAAGTTATGTTTTGGTTTATGATGTCCTGAATCTGATTATTCTCACTCTGGTTCCTCACACTGGCCAGATCTGTGTGATTCTGTCTGCAGTATTTCTGAGCGTCTGTCCAGTTCTTTTGGTCCATTACAGGGACGAATCCTTTACTGCTGTCTTTAAAAGAGAAAGACATTTGTCTGATATTGATTCAGAGAGAATCATATTCGTAGTGGAATTAAAACAAAAACAAGAAAATACATTTGTTCTTTCTGCTCTCATTTACAATTTACAATAGCTGTTGTTTTTTAAGCATATTTCTTTATGTTGTGATCATTTACAGCTGAACTCACCATTATAGCAGATGAAATGCCTTGGGTCAGTGCACTTTGCATCATGCCATTGTCCTTTCTGTCCATTACTAATTTCCATGTAAACACAGTCTCCATGTCCTTGTGGTTGATTGTTTGACCAGTTCCTATACTGAGACTCATTTGCTCTGTAGAAGGCAGGGTCACTCAGAGACCATATCCATGTGTTTGTGCTCCTCAGCCCAATCCAGACACGCTCAACACTGCCATTCACTGTCTGTTTAATGTCATTCTGTTCTTGCATGTCATTGATAGTGACCAGATCTGTGTGTTTCTCTCTGCAGTATCTCTGAGCTTCAGTCCAGTTCATCTGCTGATTCACAAAGTGATACTGACGCAGAGACGAACTGACCACGGCTGAGGAGAGACACATTCACACAGATCTCAACACTCATTATATCCACACTGTATTTCAAGAGCTCAGAGTTTGTGTTTGCTAAAGTGTTCTGAATGGTGCTTTTGCATGTTCAGTGTTTCGACAGGATTTGCTGAGACTGAGGACCTCTAGTGGAAGAAACTGAGTTCATTTTAAAGTGAAATGCATGAATGTGGTGCGTTTCCAGAGCAAAATGAAGAGCTCAAACCCCTTTTCAGTGACCAAATTGAATTCTTTGCATCAACCTGAACTTGAAACTTTGAACACTTTCAGCACAGCACTAACACTAACTATGAACACTAGTACTAGTCAAGCACTAGTTTAAACACTCACTCACCTGTGAGCAGAAGAGACATCAATGTGATTCTCTCCATTTCTGAGGGAAAAACAGAAATCAGTCTCAATAAATGACGCAGATCCAGAACATCAGATCATGTCATTTCTGCTTTATCAGATTCTACATCAGTTATAAATACACACATGAAACTCCTGAAGCTGACGTGTGTCATGATTCAGTGTTAAAATACACAGAAAATTAAAAAAAAAAACTAAAATTTACAGTAAAAGCAGCTGTGGTTGCCAGAGCTTTTCCGTGAAAAAAATACAGCAGTGATATTTTAGGTTTTACAGATTTAAGTTGCATTTACAGTAAAACATGTATTTCTTTAATTGATATAATGTAAATATACCAACCTACTGAAATACTAAAATCAGTTTTTATCTTTCTAATACACTGACAACCACCTTAAACACAGATAAAGTAACAAAAGTATCGTGAAGTTACGTGAAAAGAATTTTTACTGTATAGTAAGAGATGTTACTGTTAACCGGTTTAACAGGTTTTCACCGTAAGATATTTAGTCTTTTATTATTAAAATGACATTTTGACATGAATTTTTCTACTATTTTACTAAATTTTACTTTCATTGATAGCATCAGGCAAAATGTACAAAATGCACACAAACATTCACCAGTTAAACATGTTTTACTCTGGTATAATGTTATATAAGCATCACTGCTATTGACATCTTAACAGAGAGTGTCTTACCTGTAGATGTTGTGGTTCAGGTGTGTTTGTGTGTTTGTGTGTTTGTGTGACAGACTGATATCAGCGATCGTCTCTCTTTCTGCTCCTCCCATCTTTGCTTTTCCTGGATGGAAAAATCCCTTGTTTTTTTTTTTTTAGTTCAGGTTTATTTCCTCCTTTCTTACCAAAATGTCTAAAATAGATTAATTAAATATTATAATATTTGTCAAAATGCAGAAAGTTGTCTGTTAGGGTTAATGTGTAGGTTAGGTTATAGTAATTATAACTACTCTATATAAAAACAATAGATGTCTATGCAGTGTTTGTTTTTATTTCTCCAGAGAAACATCTTTGAGATTTCAGTGAGACGTGAAGGAGAATCTGATGAGGTCTGAAAGTATAGTTTTGGGTATTTTTTGAGTAATTGTTTAATGAATACTGATATTATTCTCATATTTCTTGTCTGTTTGTCTCCAGCGTCTCATGTCTCAGTGTGACATTGAAATTATTTCCCTGTTAATTTACATATTGTTCTTCATTTTTGTGCAGCTGATAGTCATGAATGTCCCATTGTCCCTCAGGGACGAATAATCAGATACGGGACAGATTGAATCTTCAGACAGAATTTGAATGTGTGCTGATCTTCCTCAAGATGGTGATGATGGCGAAACACGATAAAACCAGGAAACCAGGAGTGCTTTTCAGGTAAATATGTGCAAAATCACCTCTTGTTGGAAACAATATAAAATAAAATATTAACTAGAATCAAATTAAACTTATTTTAGCTAGTTGCCATAGCAGTGTTTCTCTTTTCTCTTTAATCTATCTTGTGCTAAAATAACTAAAACTAAAATAAATTTCAAACAACAAACAATTTCAAACAGTTTCAAACAAACGTCATATTTGGAGTGTTTCTGCTGTATTTCTTTAAAATAAATGCCACTTGTTTTATATTTTTATATGTAATTCAAAAACATGTCATTTTTAATTGTTTCATAAGTGTTTCTCCGTTTTTTTTTTTTTTTTTTTTTGGCAGTATTGTATCTATTTGAAGATCCTGTAATTTGTAAAGTATCAGTAAACACTATTTTAATTACATTTTAACCTTCACACATTTAAATGCTTTTGCTGATGTTTAAATGTAGTGTGAATATTTCATGAAGTCACTCAATGAATATTTATTGTCATTATATAAAATCATCACATTTATCCATTTGTGTTTACATGTATTTATTGTAGACGCTTTTATACAAAGGAACATCACACTCACTTTATCATTGAGCCAAAAATATTCACAGTCCACAATGAGTGAGACGATTATAAATACACAGTAATGAAGGAAATTAACGAGACACAGGTGAACAATGTAATAATTAGTAACTACGGTAACAAATAAGAACATGCTTAGAAACCATGACAACCAAGGAAACTGAAAGCAAACAAAGGAAACAATGAGATACAAATTAAAAGTACATGAAAACAAAACTGAAACCCAAACTGAACATGATACATATTTATCTAAATTATTTTCCATCACAGCATCCATTTAAGAAACAAGCAAAAGCAGATTTTAAAATACAGAACTTCCACACATCAGTTCCACAAAAGTAAATGTAAGTGGCTAAAAACTAAATAATGTGCACTAAACAAAGCAAAAAAGAAAACCCAGTAAATGTTTGTCTCCATCACCTCATGAGTCTGAAACTGAATCATAGAATTGACTTTAAACAAGTGAAAACATGATAGTGTCACAAGCGCGGTCTCTGTGGCTCCCTCTGACCGCCGCCAACGGGAACCCTCCCCGGAGTATTAGCACTCCATTTCCCATCTACCCCGTACCTGGGCCGCCGCTTCCGGTTCCGGGTTTCCCCGGTTCACTTCCGCCAGTCGGCCATTTTAGACGCGCCGGTTCGGCGCGTTCTTCGCGAAGTTTCGTCTAGTCATGTTAGCGATCCTGAGCGTTTTTTCGGACTGTCTTTTCGTTGCCAACCGGACTGTTAAACGTGTGAGTGAACCTTTGCTGCCTGCCCTTTTTCGACCCACGCTATTGTCTCGGATTATCCCCTTTGATCGCCGCCGGCCCCGACCCGTTGCATGGACTATCGTTTACCCCATTGGATTACCTTCACCACACCTGTCCGCCGTTGCTGAACCTTGCCTGTTGACTCAGTCTGTTAAAATAAAGCTGTTGCACATGGATCCCTCGTCTCCGGATCAGTCATTGACTCGCTTACAGATAGAAGTTCAAATAGACATGAAAAGACGTTAAATGGAGATCATTTGAGTCTGAGAACAGAAAACTTCCTGATTGTAATATTGAAAAAAACATTTTCTGTGAAGCTGCTTTGAAACAATATGTATCATGAAAAACACTTTACAAATAAACTGGAAATGAATTGAATAATTTGAATCCAAATGGTTTGATTGAATCTGTTGACTCACACACAGTGGGTAATGAATTAAACTTTTTTAGTCTGTTACAAATTACACGACGAAAACTTTATTTAGTAACAATCTATTAGATTACACATTTTAAGTAATGTACTCTGAGTACTTTTGGATTACTTTTTGATTACATGAATAATTTACTGCCATTGTGTGAATATGTAATCCAGAAGAAAGTAACAATAATCTGTAATGTAATGTAATGTAATCACAAGTAGTGAATATTTGTAATCTGATTAGGTAATCTGGATTACATGTAATCAGTTAGTATCCAGCACTCACTTGCTGCAGATGAAGTTGTATCTGTCAGTTTCAGGGCGGCTGATCCATTGATTATCTCTGGTCCGAATGGCTCCGGATCTGACCGTCGTATCGCACTCGTCCAGATCTTTGTCGTAATCAGGAGCCCACTGATCGTAGCACACGGTCTGACCGTTGACCCAGAACCAGATTCCCAGTATGCAGGAGTGACGCAGACCCAGCCACACGTGATCAGAAACATTCGCTTTCATGATCGACATCTTCACCCATCGCTGCATCTGCTCCGAATCCACCGACACCAGGTCCATGTCATTGTTTCTGCAGTGTCTCAGAGCTTCAGTCCACGTCTTATTCTCTCGGATCAGAACCAGTTTATCTGGGAACATGAACAGATCAATAAGAAAAACAAGATACAAAACATTTAACTTTTAAATACTAAAGCCAGTGCTATTTTAGTATAACTGAGATAAAAAAATGTTTTTTTTATATATACAGTGCTGCTTGAAAGTTTGTGAACCCTTTAAAATTTCCGATATTTCTGCATAAATATGACCAAAAAGTTGAAAGAAAATTGACAAAGAGAACCCAATTAAACAAATAAGATGAAAATATATACTTTGTCACTTATTTATTATGAAAAACTATCCAGCATTAAATATTTGTGAGTTGCAAAAGTATGTGAATCTCTAGGATTAGCAACTAATTTGAAGGTGAAATTCGAGTCTGTCTGTTCAGAAGTGTTTTCAGTCAATAGGATGACAATTAGGTGTCAGTTTATGCCCCTGTTTTATTTAGAGAACAGGGATCTATTAAAGTCTGATCATGTTTGTGAAAGTGAATCATGGCACAAAGAAAGGAGATCTCTGAGGATCTCAGAAAAAAGAGTTGTTGTTGCTCATCAGGCTGGAAAAGGTTACAAAACCATCTCTAAAGAGTTTGGACTCCACAAATCCACAGTCAGACAGATTGTGTACAAATGGAGGAAATTCTAGACCACAGTTACCCTCCCCAGAAGTAGTCGATCAACAAAGATCACTCCAAAGCAAGATGTATAATAGTTTCCGAGGTCGCCCAGAACTTCTGAGCAACTAAAGGCCTTTCTCACATTGGTTAATGTTGAAGTTCATGAGTCCATCATCAGGAGAACAATGAACAACCATGGTGTGTGTAACCCTTGACACTTTTTACATGTTTTAAGATAGCACTGCTTTAATTCAGTATTTCCCCTTTAAGAGGGTGGGGTAGCGAGTGCACGGCAGTAGCAGATTAAGTGACAGTGATGAGAGACTAAACACCGCATGTGAGAGTCTTATTTCCTCTGTTAAAGATTTGTATTTCTGTCTTGAAGAATTTCCCTTGAATATATGCTTCACTGTTACATGCAGTATCCAAGCGAGAGTTGCCGAAGTTGAAGCAAATACTTTACTCATTCTTTCTGTGGTTCTTTGTTTTCCACAACATTCTGGTGAGTCAATTCTGTATATATATATATATATATCTAGTTTGTTATCATTATAGTATTATCTGAAAAAAATACCAGTCAGAATGTGATCGTATTGAAGGAAATACAGTTAAATGGGTGTGCAACCGATGTAAAGTTGAAAAGAGAGCGGCTATGCACAGCTCTGCTAGCTTTGCTAATCATGGTGAGCACACGTTGTCCGATGCCTCATATGAGTCCTATTTTTTTTTCCACATGTTGATGGAACTGTTAACGATGTAATATGCAACTAATTTTGTTTATTTGATTTATGTATTTTAATTTAAGTGTTTTGTCACAATGTGTGAAGAAAAAAAGGAGTTTAAAGCAGATTTATTTTCCCAAACTATATTTTGTATTTTAGAAAGGGATAAAACATGGATACAAATGTACAAAATGCATGATTTCTCTCATTAGGAATGGTTTAAATGTTCTGATGTTGTTGATGTTATTAATTTGAGATGTACAATTGTTGCAGACTGGTTTCTTTCCTTGGCTTATTCATTGGATAATGCAAATGGAACTTGAGTTCTTCCAATGGTTTCTCCAGGAGTGAGTTCTTCACGGCAGACATCCTACTAGCTGCATCAACTCTTCAGTTATCCACCTCATCTTCGTTTTTCAATTCTTCAGTTTTTCACTCATCCATCTTTGTTTAACTGAATGCCATTCCTAAGGGAGCGGTAGGACTGAGACATTGCTTTTACACCTAACACACGGAACTGAACTTACTTTTTTTTTTCCCAAGGAACTTTGAATTCAATTGAATTTTTGAACTTTCCATTCCCATTTCCATTTCAATTTTTCCAAGTGAAATTGTTGTTGTTGTTGTCTATTGTATACTGTTGTCTACTCACTCTGTTTTTTTTTTTTTTTTCAAATTTCCAGGAAACAAAAGCACTTCAACTAGTTGCTTAAAATACATTTTCCTGGTTAGCAAGACATTTTTGTGTGTGGTGTTACATTTTTTTATTCCCCCCCCAGAATTCTGATATTCAAAACCTTTTATTTAATAGTATCGATCTTGGAAGTAAAATAGTTCATTAAGTCATTACTGCTATGCTGAGGGGCAAAGTCAACGCCTGTTGGTTCTTTATTTTTCGTTAACTTAACCACTCTATTGAATAAATACCTAGGGTTGTCTTTGTTTTCTTCTAAAAGAGTCGAAAAGTAATCAGATCTTGCAGTTTTTAACGCTTTTCTATAGGATAGGGTACATTCACGCCAGGCGGTACGAAAAACCTCTAGTTTTCTTTTCCTCCAGCTGCGCTCCATTTTCCGGGGTGCTCTCTTTAGGGCGCGAGTGTGCTCGTTATACCACGGGTCCTTAATATTTCTCAGGCGCAGAGGAGCGACCGTATCTAGAGTCCTAGAAAAAAGAGAGTCAATAGTTTCTGTTACATCATCAAGTTTTTTTGAGCTATTGGACATGCTGAGGAATTCAGATAAGTCAGAAAGATTACTTAGAAAGCAGTCTTTTGTAGTAGAAGTGATGGTTCTACCATACTTGTAATAAGGAATTGAATTGACAGTTTTCGTTATTTGGAGTATACACGAGACTAGATAATGATCAGAGATATCATCAGTTTGCTGCAGAATTTCAACAACATTAACATCAATTCCATGTGACGGTATTAAGTCTAGAGTATGATTTCGACAATGAGTGGTACCTAAAACGTGTTGTCTAACTCCAATAGAGTTCAGAATGTCTATAATTGCTGCTCCCAGTGCATTCGTTTTCATTATCAACATGGATGTTAAAGTCACCCACTATTAAGACCTTATCTGTAGCCAATACTAACTCAGATAGAAAATCAGCAAATTCTTTAAGAAAATCTGTATGGTGCCCTGGTGGTCTGTAAACAGTAGCAAGTACAAACATTGCAGGGGATTTATCATTAACACTTGTTTCTCTGGACAATGTTACAAGAAGCACCATTACTTTAAACGAGTTATACTTAAAGCCCGCTCTCTGAGAAACACTAAAAATATTGCTATAAATTGTAGAAACACCTCCGCCTTTACCTTTTAGACGTGGCTCTTGTTTATAACAGTAATCATGAGGGGTAGACTCGTTTAAGATAATGTAATCATCTGGTTTTAGCCAGGCTTCTGTCAAACAGGGCACATCTAGGTTATGATCAATGATCATATCATTTACAAAAAGCGCTTTTGTAGAAAGGAACCTGCTATTCAATATGCCAAGTTTTATAATTTGTTTCTCTGTGTTATATACATTTTTTTATTTGTAGAACGTCGATTAGATTGTTACTCTTAAATTGGTTTGGACGTCTTTTGTATTTTCTAGCTCGGGGAACAGACACAGTCTCTATAGCATGATATCTAGGTGAAAGGGTCTCCATGTGCTGAGAAATAACTGATTTTGGTGACGTGAGGCAGCTACCAGACGGTTGGATTAGCCAGTCTGTCTGCTTCCTGACCTGGGCCCCAGTTAGTCAAGTGCAAACTCTAAAACTATATGCCATATTACTAGAGAGAAGAGCGGCACCACCCCTGGAGGGATGAAGACCATCTCTTTTCAACAAGTCAGGTCTGCCCCAAAGCCTTGTCTAGTTGTCTATGAAACCTATGTTATTCTGCGGGCACCACTCAGGCACCCCGCCATTAAGTGACGACAGTCTGCTATGTATCTCGTCACCACGATACGCAGGGAGGGGGCCAGAGCAAATTACAGTGTCTGACATTGTACTTGAAAGTTCACACACCTCTTTAACATATTTTTAGTGATCTCCGACTGGCGAAGTCGAACATCATTAGTGCCGACATGAATAACAATCTTACTGAATTTATGTTTAGCATTAGCCAGCACTTTTAAATTTGCCAAGATGTCAGTCGCTCTGACTCCCGGTAAGCATTGGACTATGGTGGCTGGTGTCTCTATTTTCACGTTCTGTACAATAGAATCACCAATAACTAGAGCACTTTTATCAGGTTTCTCAGTGGGGGCGTCACTGAGTGGGGAGAACCTGTTTGATGTTCTGATCAGAACGGAAAAGCAGTCTTTTGACCCGTGTCTATGCCGTCTCACAGTCACCCAGTTGCCCTGCTGCAAAGGCGAAGTTACCGGAACCGAACAATGTACGGGACTTCCTGAGCTAGTCGCATCCAAAACCGTATCTAAGGCCCTCACATTCTTACTATCATCAGTTAAAGTTTGGATGCGTGTCTCTAGTTCTAAAATCTTCTCTGTCAGCCTAACTATTTCCCTGCATTTATCACATGTGAATCCCTCACTGCCGACAGACATTGATAAGCTAAACATATGGCAGTCAGTGCAAACTACCAGAATAGGAGAAGCCATTACTCACTCTGGTCATAAAACGATTTCAACTCACCACTGTTGTTTGAACTCGTGAAGAGAAAGGCAGGGGGAGAAAACAACAACGGTTGTAGACGCGGATAGAAATGCGAAAAATAAAAGTGAATGGTAAGCTAACCAGCTAACGTGCTGCAGGCATGCTGCACTCGCAGTTGTAGAATAAAAACAAGTGATCAACGAGAGTGAGGGGAAAAAGGAAAGCTGTAGTAGACGTTAATAGAGACGTGAGTGGGAACGCCCCACGTGAAGAAGCAATGTTTTGCCTTTAGACGCCGTTCCATCTGGATGTTTTGTTGTGCTTGAACAGTCTGTTTTGTTTTCTGAGGTTTCAACAAATCCAGACGTGTGCGGAGCTGTCTTTTGAGTATTGCGGTGGCAGGAGACACTTTGATGGTGGCATGAGGGGTGTTTCTAGTAGAAAAGTGTTGAGACGTTGATTGAGTGATCCTGAGTCAACTTAAGAGCTTGCTTCATTGTTTGGACAAACTGTTCAGCAAGGCCATTAGTAGACAGGTGATATGGTGCTGAACGAATGTGATGAATCCCGTTGGCCTTCATGAAAGACTCAAACTCCTCTGAGACCAGTTGAGGCCCATTGTCACTGACAAGTTGCTGTGGGAGGACAAAACAACCAAAAATTTAACAAGGGGCTTCCACAGTTTTCACAGATGATGTGCTTTTCATTACCTGAACTTCTGGCCATTTACTTTGGGCATCAAGAAAAACTAAAAACATATGGTCTTCCAATGGCCCTGCAAAGTCAACCCACAGCTCCTAAGGCCATAGCCGGGGGTGTAATTTGGGCATAGTTGCATTCTGCCTTGCTCAAAATTCATGACGCGAAAGCGATGAGTTTTTCCTCACCCGCTACTGCTCTGGGGTCAGAACCAGATTTACGGTCACCTTAAAATCTCCACACAACCGAAGGGGCCCATTCTTCTTCATGACTTGCACAATTGGTGTAGCCCAGTCGCTCATGTGTACTGGTCGCAGAACTCCAGCCTTAACCAGTCTCTCCAGTTCAGCTTCAACCTTGGGTTTAAGTGCCTATGCTACAGGTCTGGATTTCAAACACTTTGGTTGACTTCCTGGCTTTACTGTCAATTTCACTACAATGTCCTTCATTCTTCCAAGTCCATCACTGAACACATCCGGGTACTTGTTTAGAATCCCTTGGAGTTTTGCGTTTTTGCTGACAAGATGGACCTCTTGCCAATTCAACTTAATCTTTTCCAGCCAAGTCCTTCCTAACAAGGCTGGATGATAACATACAGTGGTAGTTTCCTTTTTTGCATATTGAGTTCAACTGTCACCTCGATTACCCCTTTAACAGGAACTATTTCACCCGTGTAGGTCTTCAGTGTGACATTGGATGGCTGAGGGGTGCGATGTGGCAGCATTTCTTGAAATGTCATCTCAGACACCAATGAAACCGCAGCTCCTGTGTCCACCTGCATGCGTACTGGTTTTCCATCTAGAAGAGGAGTCACCCAGTAACCTCGCTCATCTCCCGAAACAGATAAGACACATAAAGCATCCTCCCCCTCTGTTTCTGAATCACTCTGTTTGCTGGGTGTTTTCCATTTGATTCACATGCTTTTGTTTGAATTTCTGATTATGTTTCTTTTTAGGTTCAGTGTTTTTATTTGGTTGTGTCTTTTTGTTTTTGCAGGCACGCTCAATGTGACCTGTCTTGCCACAATTTTTACAGTTCATGTCCTTGCAATCTCCAGGCTGATGCCCCACTTTCCCGCATGGATAACATGCCTTTTCTGATTTTGACTTGTTCCTTGTGTCTGAATAAATCTTGTGCACTTGTGCTCTTTTGCGGCCATTTCCATAGATGTGCTGATCTGTATGGCCTTCTGTAATGCTAAGTTACTTTCAGTTAGTAGTCGTTTTTGTATAGCCTCACTTCGAAGACCACAGACAAGCCTGTCACGTATAGTGTCACTCAGTGACTGACCAAACTTCAGATAACCGTTTCAACACCGCCACAAATTGAGAGATAGATTTGCCATCTTGCTGATTTCTTTTGTGGAATCGAAATCTCTCAGCGATAATCAGTGGTTTAGGCGAATAGTGCTCTTTGAATAACCTCACTATTTCCTGATAGGATTTGTCCCCTGGTTTGTCTGGCTGTGTCAAGCACCTAAGCAGATTAAACATTTTCACACCCATGACATTAGGAAGGTCGGCACTATAGCTCTTTCTTTGATTTCGTTTGCCAGCACAAAGTAGTCAAAACATTCAGGATAGGCACTCCACTGTTCTATTGATTCATCAAATGATCCAATACTACCGATTAATCCAGCCATTTTGTTTTACTCACTCCTCCCTTTATGTTTCTCTGTTCGTCAGCTCTTGCGATTCCTCTCCCCTTCTTAATCCATGTTCTGTCGTCTGCTACTTTTCCGTCTTTCACGCTATTTCCTTACAGTGAAGACAACTCGTTCTGCTCCGACCATCGCGGCTCTCTACGGGGTCACTGTGCATTCACTCTGCTTCTCTCTCTTGGAGGACAGCGTGGTCGATAGGAGGAATTTGCGCCACGAACAGCAGTAACTTGAAACACTATCTCTACGAAAACAACAACTTTGAGTGGTACGAAACGTCCTCGTCGCCAGTTATGTTATATATTACTTGTTTTTCTAAGAAATACACGCAATACAGGAGTGAGCGTTCAACTAGTGCTTGCAGTTTATTTTTCTCTTAAAGGCACTACTCCAACACTTACGTCGTTTGCATACTCATCACGTAACATAGGAGGGTATAGAAACACAGAAGGGGCCATTTGCATTTCGTAAATACACAACAGTGTGGATATTTCATGTAGTCACTCAATGTATAATATCATCACATCTATCCATTTGCATTTACATCTATTCTTTGTAAATGATTTTATACAAAGGAACATCACATTCACTTTGTCATCGAGCCAAAAATATTCACAGTCCACAATGCCAAATTTATTTGAAAGCTAGATAAGGAAAGTCCCTGAATGCAAATAGTGATGGAAAAATATGGGGTGAGAGGAGAATATTATTTCAGTGCTACTGTGTTCTTTTCCAGTGAATGCAGAAATGCAAAAGCATTGTAATATGATCTCATATGTAATTCCATCTTAAATATTTTGCATCACAGTGTCTATTTAGGGACTTCGTATGAAACAAACAAAAGCAGTGGTTGAAATACAAAACTGGTTTCATTAAGTTCCACGTATTATGATTGTATGTGATTATATTTGTAGTCATTTCAGATGGAGTTTGCTTAACATATTGATTCAACAAAAGTAAATATAAGTGGTAAACACTAAATTACATCCACTAAACAAACAAACAAAGCAATAATAAAGTAATCTCCATTACCTCATGAGTCATGAAACTGAATCATAGAATTGACTTTAAACAAGTGAAAACATGATAGAAGTTCAAAAGATGTTAAATGGAGATCATTTGAGTCTGATAACAGAAAACTTCCTTGTTCTAATATTGAAATAGACATTTTCTGTGAAGCTGCTTTGAAACAAAATGTATCATGAAAAGCACTTTACAAATAAGCTGGAAATGAATTGAATGAGTCCAAACAGCTTCATTGTGGGTAATGAATTAAACTTTTTTAGTCTGTTACAAATTTCATGACAGACATTTTATTTAGCAATAATCTATTAGATTACACATTTTAAGTAATGTACTCTGAGTACTTTTGGATTACTTTTTGATTACATTAATAATTTACTGCCATTGTGTGAATATGTAATCCAGAAGAAAGTAACAATAATCTGTAATGTAATGTAATGTAATCACAAGTAGTGAATATTTGTAATCTGATTAGGTAATCTGGATTACATGTAATCAGTTAGTATCCAGCACTCACTTGCTGCAGATGAAGTTGTATCTGTCAGTTTCAGGGCGGCTGATCCATTGATTATCTCTGGTCCGAATGGCTCCGGATCTGACCGTCGTATCGCACTCGTCCAGACCTTTGTCGTAATCAGGAGCCCACTGATCGTAGCACACGGTCTGACCGTTGACCCAGTACCAGATTCCCAGTATGCAGGAGTGACGCAGACCCAGCCACACGTGATCAGAAACATTCGCTTTCATGATCGACATCTTCACCCATCGCTGCATCTGCTCCGAATCCACCGACACCAGGTCCATGTCATTGTTTCTGCAGTGTCTCAGAGCTTCAGTCCACGTCTTATTCTCTCGGATCAGAACCAGTTTATCTGGGAACATGAACAGATCAATAAGAAAAATAAGATGCAAAACATTTAACTTTTAAATACAAAAGCCAGTGCTATTTTAGTATAATTGAGGAAAAAGTTATTTGGATTATTAACATTTTCTTCACACAAAGAAAAAATAGTTCTTAAACTGTTCTCTGAAAATGGATCTTCTAAAGCATCACTGTGAAAACACACTTTAGCAACCTTTATTTTTAATAGTGTGTGTTGATGAGAGAGTGATTTACTGTACAGATGATTGCTTTACTCACCATCATAACACACAAACAAATACTTATTTGTACAAGGGTCGTCTATCCATTGTCCTTGATATTTTCTAATACCCATCGATGTGCACACGCCGTCTCTGTTTTTGTCTGCATTGGGTTCACCAGGATACCAGTGTGTGAATGTAAGGCCACTGCACTGAACCAGAGAGTGTTTATATACTAGTGGAAAGAAAACATCCCAAATAAACACTTTTGAATTTATGAATCTGGCTTTATCCAATGTTCAGATCTATTTTCTGGAAATGTCAACAGATTAGTGTATATTTAATTAGAAAAGGCCTTATTTTCATATTTAAACATGATAACTTGTAATCAGTTTATGGTTGTGTATCTCCTAAACAACAGTGAGATGAAATAGTGAAAAATGAAATACTTTTACTGAGGTTTTCCTGCTCGTCAGATGTTTGTGTAAACTTTTACTGGATTCACTCGTATGTGTCTGTTTTTTTTTTTTTTTCTCCAGGAAAACATCTGAGATGAAGTCGCTTCGATGAGACGTGAAAGAGAATCTGCTGAGGTCTGAAAGAGCACAAGTATAGTTTTGATTATTGTTGGTATATTTTGTATTTGGTGATTTATTTTGAGTAATTGTTTAATGAATACTGATATTGTTCCTGTACTCCTTGCCTCTGTTTATTTCCAGTATCGGTGTGACATTTGAATTATTTCCATTTTCATTTGCATGTTGTTGTTCATCTTTGTGCAGCTGATGAATGGCCCAGTGTTTGAATGTGTGCCGTTGTTCTTCAAGATGGTGATGATGGTTAAAAAAGCAGGAGCGCTTCTCAGGTAATATGCAGAATCATCAGACACTGTCATATTCAAATACAGTTACACGTCATCATTTATGGTCAGACAGTATTCCAGTGATTTACATCTAATATCTTTCCAAGCATTAATAAACTATCTAAACTGATTAATAAGAGATTGGCAATTAAAATAATAGCAGATTTGTCTCATTTTAAATGAATACTAAAAACTGAGAAGAAAAATTTACTTAAGCCAGAAATGTACTCTCACTATGGTGAAATAAATATTCAGCGATATCATCAAAAGGCTTTTGAATTTTGTTACACTTTTTTCTCTGTATAGTGTTGCTATGGCAACTAGTAAATACCATAAATTTGGTTATGCTAGCGTGTGTGGAAAAATTTAATCCACATGTGTTAAAAATGAACCCCGAGTTAGTTTGTGCCCCGCGCACCCCTACACAATCTCATAACCTGGAGCGTCTGTCATAGCAAATCAACACGCGCTGTCTGAATAATTATGCGAAGCGTCTTCTCATAGGATAAGAACACGCAGCCTCATGAATAATTATGACACCAACGCATCATCACAAGCTGTAGCTGCATTCACGCCATCTCGTAATGCCGAGATGAAAACACGTGACATTTTACTCTGAATTATGTGTTTCTGTAGCAACACTATCAACGCCAAAGCCTTCACGTGCTCCTGAACTCGTAATTACAACTTGTAAACTCGGAATGTTCTGAGAGTTATGACTTGGACCAGTGACAGATGTACCACGTGACCACAGGCTCATTTTGGCGCTACTTCGGCGCTACCTCTGAGTCCGGCAACATGGAAAGCTATGAGTAAAATGTCACGTGTTGTCATCTCAAAATTACAGTAATTACGATGTGGCGTGAACGCAGCATGTGTCCCAAAGTGGAGTGCGCGGACTCCGAAGTGTGTATTTGAAGTGCGAATGTGTCACAGTGGCGCGACGGAGGGTGCATCCTAAATTGGGACAGCCTTCGAAGTGCGCATTCCAAGGCCGAATGCGTCACTGCGGTGCGACGAAGGCTGCCGTAATTCGAAAGCGACTTCAAATGACCGCAGTAAAGATAGTTTGCGGTTTGATATTCGGATTTTTTTTGGCTATAAATGCACAACGCGCTGTCATAAACATGCAAATAATCCCGAATGTAGTTCTCCATGATTTGTGAATTCTGGTGATGATGTGCCTTTTGGCCGAAATTTTATTTTATTTTTTCGACTCTTAATTTTATAATGCTTATAGCTCCGAAAGTTGGAAACTTAGCAGACTGAAACCAGTGTCATGTGAACCAGCTTGATCTGTGAATTTTTTCACAGCAAAGCTCTTGTCTGTAACCCCCTTGGTAAGTCCGCTATAGTAAGGAATGTGAAAAATATGCGCTCTTCATGTTTAACGTATTTTGCCATTAAACACGCAGACTGCTCGAATACAAAAACATTGTTTTTAAGTCAAACTCGATTTGTGAAAACTTTCACAATCGCTATTTATTGCGTAACAGTGTTCCTAATGCTCTGCTCTCTTTTTCTTCTATCAGTACTGGTCAGCTGACCCTTCCCTGAGTCATATTATTCACTATTCTGATCTGTGAAAACTTTTACAGTTCAGTACTGGTCAGCTGACCCTTCCCTGAGTCACTAACATCACTATTTTGATGTGTGAAAACTTTCACAGTTCAGTACTGGTCAGCTGACCCTTTCCTGAGTCATATTAATCACTATTCTGATCTGTGAAACCTTTCACAGTTCAGTATTGGTCAGCTGACCCTTCCCTGGGTCACTAACATCACTATTCTGATCTGTGAAAACTTTCACAGTTCAGTATTGGTCAGCTGACCCTTTCCTGGGTCACTAACATCACTATTCTGATCTGTGAAACCTTTCACAGTCCAGTACTGGTCAGCTGACCATTCCCTGAGTCAGTAACATCACTATTTTAATCTGTGAAAAAATTCACAGTTCAATTTGGGTCAGAATAGTGATGTACATGAATCAGGAAATGGTCAGCTGACCAGTACTGACCTGTGAACATTTTCACAGATCAGAATAGTGATGTTAGTGACTCAGGGAAGGGTCAGCTGACCAGTACTGAACTGTAAAAGTTTTCACAGATCAGAATAGTGAATAATATGACTCAGGGAAGGGTCAGCTGACCAGTACTGATAGAAGAAAAAGAGAGCAGAGCATTAGGAACACTGTTACGCAATAAATAGCGATTGTGAAAGTTTTCACAAATCGAGTTTGACTTAAAAACAATGTTTTTGTATTTGAGCAGTCTGCGTGTTTAATGGCAAAATACGTTAAACATGAAGAGCGCATATTTTTCACATTCCTTACTATAGCGGACTTACCAAGGGGGTTACGGACAAGAGCTTTACTGTGAAAAAATTCACAGATCAAGCTGGTTCACATGACACTGGTTTCAGTCTGCTAAGTTTCCAACTTTCGGAGCTATAAGCATTATAAAATTAAGAGTCGAAAAAATAAAATAAAATTTCGGCCAAAAGGCACATCATCACCAGAATTCACAAATCATGGAGAACCACATTCGGGATTATTTGCATGTTTGTGACAGCGCATTGTGTATTTATAGCCAAAAGAAAAAACAAATATCAAACCGCAAACTATCTTTACTGCGGTCTTCAAATGTGGTCTCAGATTCCCAGGAAAATGAAAGTGTACATCTGATGGACACTTCGCACCCTACCATATCCCAGAATCACTTGCGTGCTGCTGACGATGGAATTTATATTCAAAGAACATGACGGGTGAGAGTTCTGCTGGGGAATTCACATTGAAATGTAAGTATTGCATTTTCATTTATTGAAATACCTGGCGAAACAAGTGTTAAAAGACAGGGGTTTTTTTTAAACAAAGCCCACAAACTATAAGACAACCACTATGTAAGTCAACAATATTTTGTTGTGTTTTTGTAGAGCTGTCATGAAAGATATGTCAAATAATTTAACCAAACTTTAACAGTTCAGTATTTTGTATGCATGTCCTGCTGTGTCATGTTTTCTAATGTTAAGATTGCAAACCTTTCTTTATATTATTAGTGTTTCCATTTTCTCTTGTTTTAGGACTATTTTGGAGAAAGTGAGCCTGCTGGGGAAAGACTTAAAAAAAATACAAAGTAAGCAAGTTTCTTTTTTTTTGCTGAAATTCATTGTGCTGTTGTTGTTAACAGGCATGGTTTATTTGCTCTGATTTAGGATTGAAAGTGTCCCGGGACAGGTGAGGGAGTGAGTGGAAGCTGGTGGACATCAGACTGTAGGAGCTTAACATAGCTTAGGTTAAACATTAGAAAAACAACATCAATTTTAAGTCCAGCCCTGCCTCCATGTGTTCTGGGGTCTTTGGGGAGGTGAATCTCTTGGTGACGAATGGCCACCAACTCATCAGTGACTCAGTGGACAATGGGGTGGACAGTGGAACGAGACATGTCAAACACTCTGGAGACCACTCTGTATGATGTACCACACGCCAGCCAGAAAAGAAACACCAGGGTCTCGATTGTGGCATCCCATCCGTGTAACCGTTCACTTCTCAGAAGATCCAGTAGCACTGTCAGGGCCTTCCTGCTCAGCCGAAAATCAGGCTGTGTGTCACAGTCATTAAAAAAACCTGTCCAGCAGTGACACATTTAGGTTTATCCTGCAGTACAGGGGTCTGGTCTGATTTAGTGAAAGAAGGAAAAGGCAAATTGTTAAGAGCTATGATAAAGTAAAAGAAATATTAAGGTACTTTAGTTAACTACTTTTAGTAACTACTAATCAGAGTATGTGAGCGGAGTGGAGCGACAACAATTTTCCTCCAGCGCTCCGAGTAGAGGTCTTCACGGGTCCAAAAATTCGTACCTGAACCCGAAGAGACCCGTAAATTTGTTGCACGGAACCGACCCAGACCCGTATTTAATTTGAAAGTGGGACCCGAACCCGTGCAAACCCGAGAAATGCCACGGAACCGACGCGGACCCGACCGTTATTCGTAAATTGGACCCGAACCCGGCTGGGAAGACACAGACCCGACTGCACCCGGTCGGCACATATTACACAGCAAACTGCTAACAAGTCAATAAACAAGTTGCGAAAAAACTTTTTAACTTACCTACTGTGAGTAGCCCAGACTGTGATCAATCCTCCTTGACACTAATATTTTCGTCCATGTTAGGGTGTTCCTCTCTCTTGCTGAGTGAAAGAACCTTCTTAATTTATTTATTATTCCAGTTTTGAGCAGTTTTTATTTATTTATTATTATTATTATTATTATTTTTATTTTTGGTGTAGTGGTGTATGGAGAAGTATACGCTTAATTTATTTAAGGTATTGTTTTTGTTATAATGTACTGATTCAAATTAGTAATCAACAATTAATTATCATGTTACCACTCTGAGTTACATGCTCTCGCGCATGCAGGCGGCATTTCTGTCACGAAGCGGGCGCGGGCGCAATCATATTTCAAAGGAAGCTGGCGCCACGGTCTTTCTTTTATTTAGTATTTGCATTTATTCACGTGCAATTGGATAAGATATTATTTGGTCGACTGTCATGATTTTGGCTAATGCAAGACACTACTGAATGATGCGCATCAGCGTGGATTTAGAAGTGGGTATACACAAAGCCGACTGCACTGCACCATCGTGCGTGTTCAATAGGTGCGTCTCTTCTTCAGTAAAAAAAAAATGCTTAAAACTCCACCTAGTTAATCTTATGAAGCTTAAAAGAGGAATTCCCATGAGACAGCTTGGTACCGTCCGCTTGCAGTACTAGCGTTAACTTCGCGTCACGCATGTTTTTTTTTCCCCACCTTATTTCCCGCTCACACTTTTCTCATCCTAATTTTACAAGTTGCAAGTCACAAAACTCACGCAAAGCGTGACCGACACTGATCACTGGCGGGTGCAGTGTTCGATTCGGGTATTACACACAAATGTTAAACAGACCAGGGACCCGAGGTAATAGATTGGGACCCGACCCGGACCCGGCTGACCATTTAAAAGATAGACCCGAACCTGTACGGGTCTCGGGTCCTCGGGTCCTCCGTGAAGACCTCTAGCTCCGAGCATTTAATAACCGCTCCGCTCCAGCTCAGCTCCGGGTTTCACTGTTTTCCGCTCCCGCTCCACTCCTCATCAGAAACACCGCTCCGCGTCTAAACTACTTCAGTATGTTTGAAATACCACAGTTCTGTTCATAACCTATATTTAAAGAAGAAAATAACAGAAATAAAACAACAGGATAGTTTTAAAGTGGCTTATTGGAACACTAGTGTGCAAACTTTTTTTCCTCATGCCAAGCTAACATGGTTGTCAGCATTAAAAGGTATAATTGCTGCTTTTTGCAGTGCAAATGTTTGTGATGAAAATAACAGTGCGTTTCTTCAGTTATTTTACCTACAGATCGCTGCATTTCTTACAGATTTCTTCTCATTCGAAATCGGATACAGATGAAGTACAGCAAGTTTACATTTGTTTGAATGCATTATTGAGAGAGCGACTGCGCGTGAATGAGTGTTGTTTAAATCACGCTCTCACCTGAAAATATTCAGTATCTTAAAGGAAGAAACTAATTCATTGAAAACTATAACTTTCTGCTCATGTCCATTGCCGTCATCCTAGTCTTCACTGAAGTGAGACTGAAGTGAGTGATCCATCTTTATCAAGCTAGCTAAATAAGCTATGTTTAACACGTCAGGGGCGTAGATTTAGGGTGGACGGAGGGGATGTGTCCCCACCAATATCCTCCGACCATTGAAATGTCCCCACCAATCCACTTAAAAAAAAAATAAAAATAAAAAATAAATAAATCGTGCTGTCAACATTAACCTAGACACGCAGAAAGGGATAAATCACGTTCTCTCCTTGATATTCTCCTCCCGCCCCCAAAACACATATGAACATTTTGATTGGCTGTGCCTTTCCCAGCTATCATGTGAGAGGCTATGGCTGCGTTCAGATACAAGCAGCGCCAAATGCAGTGGATTTTTTTTTCCCGTGCAAGAAGGTGTGTTGTGTGACATACATGTGAGGATGGCGGCAGCAAAAAAAAAAGAAGCTGGACATAAGGAGCTTTTTTTCAAAGAAAAGTGTAAGTCACTTCAAGTTCGCTAGGGAATCCAGCAAAGTCCATCAAAGTAACGACAACAGTTAACGTTAATGCTAGTGTTTTTATTTTTTTTTTTTTTTTACCGCTTTGACGCACATTCATTATAGCAGGGTCCCCACCAATGTCCAGAGCAAATCTACGCCCTTGTAGCACGTGAATTCTTGCTAAATATGCAGTTATATTATGGGTCGTTGTCATGAATTGTACACGTGATGGAGCGATGCTGGAGCGCTCTTGGAGCGAGTGAAAACCACGACGCTCCGACTTTTAAAATATTCGCTCCTCACTCCATTCAAAATCGCTCACATACTCTGCAACTAATACCATGTCGGGGAAATGTACTAGTCATATTTAAAACCTTGGTTAAAGGGATAGTTCACCCAAAAAAAAAAAAAAAAAACTCAGTCATCATTTTGCCCCCCACTGACTACCATAGTATTTTTTTCCCTAATAAAAAAAAACTCATAGTAACCTACTTCATTGCTTCGTTACAGTCCACCACTGGTCATTTTGAAAATAAAACTAACATTTCTTTGTCAGAAAATTAACAAAATGTTGCTAACTACAGCTGCAACCCATATCAAAGGCTGCATCTGAATGCCATACAGAGCTCTGTTCAGGTGTTACTGCTGCCGCTGAACATTGAGATGAGCAATGCATAATTTGTTTTCATTTATTCACAGTTTTATTTCTGTTATTTAACTGCCTAAAATCAGGGTTGCGAACCTTACTAAATATGTTCACCATCAAGACCATAAACTATTATAAAATCGCACCTTCGTGACATATCAGTCAGCATTTGAACTGCTATATATATATATATATATGTGTGTGTGTGTGTGTGTGTGCATGGTGTTGTATTTTTTCCATTATTTAAGTCGGTTCAAACGCAGTGAATGCATTTAAAATTGTAATCCGACAAGGATGCAGAGAAACAATATAATTTACCCGGCCACGCTCTTGGCCAAGCCTGAGGTACATCCCCACTATCTGTTCCAATAAAACATAAAATATAAAAAAATAAATATGACCAATGCTGGCTCCATAACCTAAACGTCTAAACCTGTCCGCATGGCAGCGCTCGTCTCGCACCGTTGCTATGCGACAGGAGCGGTAATCGTGAACACCTGGTGGCGCAATTAGGAAATCCTGTGAAGGCGGAGCGTCTCAAGCACTTCGGAGGCAGTTTTTCTCAAGATGACTCAGAGAACATGGTATATATCAGGATGAGCTAAAAGGTAAACGACACACAGCTGAAGGAAATGGAACAATCCTTACAGCAAGGGGGAAGATGTTGTTAGATGTCTAGAATTCTACAGTAGATGATTATTAATTTTAAATATAAGAGTGTTTTACTGAAGTGTGCGTGTATTCACACGTCTTGGAATAAAGGTGATACCTCGTAATTAATCATATGTAAATATGACATCCTTTCATTATTCAGATGATTTCTGTCACAGCCAAGCAGCTGGTATACCCTTGACAGCCACCAGAGGGCAGTCTTCTGGACTTTTTAGAACAATCATTACCCCTTGCTGTATGGATTGTTCCATTTCCTTCAGCTGTGTGTCGTTTACCTTTTAGCTCATCCTGATATATACCATGTGCTCTGAGTCTTTTGTTGCTGCAGTATTGTTTCTGTTCCCTGTTTTTGTGGATTACTTTGTTTTTTTCCTTTTTGCCTTTGAGTGGATTATTGTTGGACGCCTCAGTAAAACTGCAACTGGATCTTCTTCTTGTATTTCTGACAGGATCGTTCTGTGACTGATCGAAGCAGTTTTTAGGAACATCTTCATTAACACATAAGGTAAGTTTATTTTCTTCATCACTAATTAGTGTGTTAATATATATTAGGTTATGGCCGAAGTAATCTACTGTTAGTGTAATCTGTTAGCAACACACTTCATAAAATCCGTCTATAATTTTTTGTGTTTTTTTGTGTTTTTTTTTTATACCACACAACAAAAGTAAAAGTTGTCACAAATGAGAACATACTTAGAAACCATGTCAACCAAGGAAACTGAAAGGAAACACAGGTAACAAATTAAAAGTACACAAAAACAAAACTGAACATATGTTTTTTTTCCCCCCATCACAACATCAATTTAATAAACAAGCAAAAGCAGAGGAAAAATACAGAAATTATTGTTATTTTTATTTTTTTTATTAAAGTAGCATGTATTATAACATGATTATATTTGCGTCCATTTCAGATGGAATTTGCAGAACACATCAGTTCCACAAAAGTAAATGTACAGTAAGTGGCTAAATAATGTGCACTAAACAAAGCAAAGAAACAAAACCCAGTAAATGTTTGTCTCCATCACCTCATGAGTCTGAAACTGAATCATAGAATTGACTTTAAACAAGCAAAAACATGATAGAAGTTCAAATTGACATGAAAAGACGTTAAATGGAGATCATTTGAGTCTGATAACAGAAAACTTCCTGATTGTAATATTGAAATAGACATTTTCTGTGAAGCTGCTTTGAAACAATACGTATCATGAAAAACACTTTACAAATAAACTGGAAATGAATTGAATAATTTGAGTCCGAATGGTTTGATTGAATCTGTTGACTCACACACAGTGGGTAATGAATTAAACATTTTTAGTCTGTTACAAATTACATGACGAAAACTTTATACAATCTATTAGATTACACATTTTAAGTAATGTACTCTGAGTACTTTTGGATTACTTTTTGATTACATGAATAATTTACTGCTATTGTGTGAATATGTAATCCAGAAGAAAGTAACAATAATCTGTAATGTAATGTAATCACAAGTAGTGAATATTTGTAATCTGATTAGGTAATCTGGATTACATGTAATCAGTTAGTATCCAGCACTCACTTGCTGCAGATGAAGTTGTATCTGTCAGTTTCAGGGCGGCTGATCCATTGATTATCTCTGGTCCGAATGGCTCCGGATCTGACCGTCGTATTGCGTTTGTCCAGATCATTGTCGTAATCAGGAGCCCACTGATCGTAGCACACGGTCTGACCGTTGACCCAGAACCAGATTCCCAGTATGCAGGAGTGACGCAGACCCAGCCACACGTGATCAGAAACGTTCGCTTTCATGATCGACATCTTCACCCGCTGCTGCATCTGCTCCGAATCCACCGACACCAGGTCCATGTCATTGTTTCTGCAGTGTCTCAGAGCTTCAGTCCACGTCTTATTCTCTCGGATCAGAACCAGTTTATCTGGAAACATGAACAGATCAATAAGAAAAACAAGATACAAAACATTTAACTTTTACATACAAAAGCCAGTGCTATTTTAGTATAACTGAGATAAAAAAAATGTTTTTATATATATATATATATATACAGTGCTGCTTGAACGTTTGTGAACCCTTTAGAATTTTCTCTATTTCTGCATGAATATGACCAAAACGTTTATCAGATTTTCACACAATTTTTGAAAACTGACAAAGAGAACCCAATCAAACAAATAAGATGAAAATGTATACTTATTTATTATGAGTATGTCACTTATTTGTTATGAAAAACTATCCAGCATTAAACATTTGTGAGTTGCAAAAGTATGTGAATCTCTAGGATTAGCAACTAATTTGGTGAAATTCGAGTCTGTCTGTTCAGAAGTGTTTTCAGTCAATAGGATGACAATTAGGTGTCAGTTTATGCCCCTGTTTTATTTAGAGAACAGGGATCTATTAAAGTCTGATCATGTTTGTGAAAGTGAATCATGGCACAAACAAAGGAGATCTCTGAGGACCTCAGAAAAAGAGTTGTTGTTGCTCATCAGGCTGGAAAAGGTTACAAAACCATCTCTAAAGAGTTTGGACTCCACAAATCCACAGTCAGACAGATTGTGTACAAATGGAGGAAATTCTACACCACAGTTACCCTCCCCAGAAGTAGTCGATCAACAAAGATCACTCCAAAGCAAGATGTCTAATAGTTTCTGAGGTTGCAAAGAACCCCAGGATAACTTCTGAGCAACTAAAGGCCTTTCTCACATTGGTTAATGTTGAAGTTCATGAGTCCATCATCAGGAGAACAATGAACAACCATGGTGTGCATGGCAGGGGTGCAAGGAGAAAGCCACAACTCTCCAAAAAACACTGCTGCCTGTCTGCAGTTTGATAAAGATCATGTGGAAGTCAGAAGGCCATTGGAGAAATGTTTTGTGTGATGAGACCAAAATATAACTTTTGGTTTAAATAAGTGTTATGTTTGGAGAAAGAAAAACACTGCATTCCAGCATAAGAAGAACCTTCTCCCATCTGTGAAACATGGTGGTGGTAGTATCATGGTTTGGGCCTGTTTTGCTGCATCTGGGCCATCATTGATGGAACAATAAATTCTGAATTACACCAGCAAATTCTAAAGGAAAATGTCAGGACATCTGTCCATGAACTAAAATCTAAAGAGAAAGTGGGTCATGCAGCAAGACAACGACCCCAAGCGCACAAGTCATTCTACCAAAAAATGGTTAAATAAGAACAAAAGTGATGTTTTGGAACGACTGAGTCAAAGTCTGGACCTTAATCCAATTAAAATGTTGTGGAAGGACTTGAAGAAAGCAGTTCTTTGGAGGAAACCCAGGGTTCATCACAGGGTTCAAGTGTTTCTGTACTAAAGAATGGGCTAAAATTCCCACAAGTCATTGTGCAGGACTGATCAGCAGTTACAAAAAACGTTACCTGCAGTTATTGCTTCAAAAAGGGGTCACAACAGATACTGAAAGCAAAGATTCACATACTTTTGCACCTCGCAAATATTTAAGACTGGATCGTTTTTATATAATATATATATTAATTACTTTGTGTTTTTGTCATTTATATTAGTTTTGTGTGTGTGTGTTTCCTAGTTTTTATTCATTTTAAATTCCGTTTTAGAAGGGATAGTTCATCCAAAAATTTAAATTCTGTCATCAATTACTCATCCTCATGTCATTCCAAACCTGTAAGACATTCATTCATCTTTGGAACAATTACAATATATATCTTTTTTTAATAACTTTATTCAACAATTCACTTCCGTGTCAGTCAGCAGCATCACACACATGTTGTGTTACTCTCATGAACGCACAATGAAGACACGGAAGAAAAGACATTTTTGAATAAAGTTGTTATGTTTGTTTTCTTTGCACACAAAAAGTATTCTCGTAGCTTCATAACATTACGGTTGAACCACTGATGTCACATGGACTGTTTTATCGATGTCCTTACTACCTTTCTGGGCTATAAAACATTTCAATTGTGTGTCTATGCAGGGTCAGAAAGCTCTCGGATTTCATCACAAAAATCTTAATTTGTGTTCTGAAGATGAACGAACGTCTTACAGGTTTAGAACGACATGAGGGTGAGTAATTAATGACACAGTTTTCATGCCTTTTTTAAATGAAATTTTGAATAAGTTTTTAGTTGTATATGTTTTCATTTTAAAGTTTTAGTTCTTTTGTTGTGGTTGTGTTTGTTTTTTTGTTTGTTTTTTACATCTATATAGTTTTTATTAATATTTACATTATTAGTTTTACTTATTTTAGTACATTAGGTTAAACTAAATGATCATGACAAATGTTGACTTGCTAGCTGAAGAAAAAATATGTTTTATTATTATTATTATCTCAGATAATTTTAATTCATGGATAGTTCACCCAAAAATGTAAGTTTATTCCCCTCATGTTATTCCAAACCCATAAGAAATTCATTCATCTTTGGAACACAAATGAAGATGGTTTTAAGAATAGTAATCATTTAACATTCACAAAATCTTTCCATTGTGCAAAAGGTTTATTATAGTTGTAAAAAAAGTTATTTGGATTATTAACATTTTCTTTACACAAAGAAAAAATAGTTCTTAAACTGTTCTCTGAAAATGGATCTTCTAAAGCATCACTGTGAAAACACACTTTAGCAACCTTTATTTTTAATAGTGTGTGTTGATGAGAGAGTGATTTACTGTACAGATGATTGCTTTACTCACCATCATAACACACAAACAAATAGTTATTTGTACAAGGGTCGTCTATCCATTGTCCTTGATATTTTCTGATACCCATCGATGTGCACACGCCGTCTCTGTTATTGTTCTCATTGGGTTCACCAGGATACCAGTGTGTGAATGTGGAGGTGCTGCTGTCTGACCAAACCCAGAGTCTGTGCAGACCGATCCAGACTTGATTAGGTGAAGTTATGTTTTGGTTTATGATGTTCTGAATCTGATTATTCTCACTCTGGTTCCTCACACTGGCCAGATCTGTGTGATTCTGTCTGCAGTATCTCTGAGCGTCTGTCCAGTTCTTTTGGTCCATTACAGGGACGAATCCTTTACTGCTGTCTTTAAAAGAGAAAGACATTTGTCTGATATTGATTCAGAGAGAATCATATTCATAGTGGAATTAAAACAAAAACAAGAAAATACATTTGTTGTTTTTGCAAGACAAATGGCTCATGGATAAATAATAAATAAACAAAATGTTTTATCATTACTGGTTCTGAAAATAGTCAGTATTGTTTTTAGCACATTTCTGTGTGTTTGATCACTTACAGCTGAACTCACCATTATAGCAGATGAAATAATTTGCATTGCTACAGTTTTCATCATGCCATCGTCCATCATTTGTCATAAAAACACAGTCTTTATTTCCATTTGGTTGTGATTGATCCCATTTCCTATACAGTGAATCTCCTCCTCTGTAGAAGGCAGGGTCACTCAGAGACCATATCCATGTGTTTGTTCTGTTCAGCCCAATCCAGACACGCTCAACACTGCCATTCACTGTCTGTTTAATGTCATTCTGTTCTTGCATGTCATTGATAGTGACCAGATCTGTGTGTTTCTCTCTGCAGTATCTCTGAGCTTCAGTCCAGTTCATCTGCTGATTCACAAAGTGATACTGACGCAGAGACGAACTGACCACGGCTGAGGAGAGACACATTCACACAGATCTCAACACTCATTATATCCACACTGTATTTCAAGAGCTCAGAGTTTGTGTTTGCTAAAGTGTTCTGAATGGTGCTTTTGCATGTTCAGTGTTTCGACAGGATTTGCTGAGACTGAGGACCTCTAGTGGAAGAAACTGAGTTCATTTTAAAGTGAAATGCATGAATGTGGTGCGTTTCCAGAGCAAAATGAAGAGCTCAAACCCCTTTTCAGTGACCAAATTGAATTCTTTGCATCAACCTGAACTTGAAACTTTGAACACTTTCAGCACAGCACTAACACTAACTATGAACACTAGTACTAGTCAAGCACTAGTTTAAACACTCACTCACCTGTGAGCAGAAGAGACATCAATGTGATTCTCTCCATTTCTGAGGGAAAAAACAGAAATCAGTCTCAATAAATGACGCAGATCCAGAACATCAGATCATGTCATTTCTGCTTTATCAGATTCTACATCAGTTATAAATACACACATGAAACTCCTGAAGCTGACGTGTGTCATGATTCAGTGTTAAAATACACAGAAAATTAAAAAAAAAACCTAAAATCTACAGTAAAAGCAGCTGTGGTTGCCAGTGGAAATAAAATAAAATAAAATAAAAATACAGCAGTGATATTTTAGGTTTTACAGATTTAAGTTGCATTTACAGTAAAACATGTATTTCATTAACTGACATAATGTTAATACACCAACCTACTGAAATACTAGAATCTGTGTTTACCCTTATAATATGCTGACAACCATCTTAAACACAGATAAAGTGATGCAGATAAAAAGAAAAACTAGATAAAAATAGTGTACAATTACATTAATTATCCTGTTAAATTTATAAGAGTTACAACAGTAAGGGAACTTACAGACAATGAGATGTGGTATTACAGTGCTGTTATAAGTGCATTACTGTAAATGTTTTTTTCTTTCTTTCTTTCTTTCTTTTTTTTTTTTAACTAAATTTTACTTTTATTTTCTTGTTTTTCTCACATAATAACTAAAATTCAGGACACACTTGTTTTATTGGAAAATTAGGCATGAAGAAAAATTAATGAAGTTTATTCTTTTAGTTTATTTATTTTTCTTTATTTTCTCTATAATGTTTTAAAGAAGCCATACTTAAACTGAAAAGCTCAGATCACAACAGATAAAATGTGCAAAATCCACACTAGTTAAACAGTGATCAACATAGTATAATGTAACATAAAACACTGTTAAATCAATCATATTATAATCAATGTGAAGTTAAAACAGCAGTAATGATATTAACTCAGAGTTTCTTACCTGTAGATGTTGTGATTCAGGTGTGTTTGTGTTTCTTCTTTTATCAGGACAGACTGATATCACAGATCATTTGTCCTCTTCTGCTCCTCCCATCTTTGGGTTTCCTGGAAAGAAAAACTCCCTTCTGTGCTTTAGTTCTGTGTTCAGGTTTGTTTCCTCTTTTCTTGCCCTAAGGAAACTGCACTGAACGAGAGAGTGTGTGTTTATATACTAGTGGAAAGAAAACATCCAAAATAAACACTTATGAATTTATGAATCTGGCTTTATCCAATGTTCAGATCTATTTTCTGGAAATGTCAACAGATTAGTGCATATTTAATTAGAAAAGGCCTTATTTTCATATTTAAACATGATAACTTGTAATCAGTTTATGGTTGTGTATCTCCTAAACAGCAGTGAGATGAAATAGTGAAAAATGAAATACTTTTACTGAGGTTTTCCTGCTCGTCAGATGTTTGTGTGTTGACTCGTATGTGTCTGTTTTTTTTTTTTTTTTTTTTTCTCCAGGAAAACATCTGAGATGAAGTCGCTTCGATGAGACGTGAAAGAGAATCTGCTGAGGTCTGAAAGAGCACAAGTGTAGTTTTGATTATTGTTGGTATATTTTGTATTTGGTGATTTATTTTGAGTAATTGTTTAATGAATACTGATATTGTTCCTGTACTCCTTGCCTCTGTTTATTTCCAGTATCGGTGTGACATTTGAATTATTTCCATTTTCATTTACATGTTGTTGTTTATCTTTGTGCAGCTGATGAATGGCCCAGTGTTTGAATGCGTGCCGTTGTTCTTCAAGATGGTAAAAAAAAAAAAAGCAGGAGCTTTTCAGGTAATATGCAAAATCATCCAAATGTTTGTCTCTTGTTTTTGTCTTTTTATTATTGTTGATTGTTTCTGGTTAAAAATCTTGTTGAAAACAGGCCTGTTAAAACTAAAACTATAAAACTGGTGTACAACGGATATGTTTGCTCTGTTATCATGGTAATATTCTGATTCAGTTGCAGTGTGTTAAATATGCAAATATGAGACAACACACACACTGTCACATTCAAATACAGTTACACGTCATCATTTATGGTCAGACAGTATTTCAATGATTTACATCTAATATCTTTCCAGTAACAAGGCGTTCCTCATCTGTATTTGGTTTTGTTTTCCTGTAAAAATGTCTAAACATTCTTAACTCAAGATACATTTACTGGAGATGCAAATTATGTAAGAAATTACAACATTTTTTTAGTCATGTTTTCTGAGAAATTGAACAAAATGGTTTGAGTTTATGATTATAACAAGAACAACAATTAAATTATTCTCTTGTTTGTTCTTGAATAATTCACCCAGAAATTAAAATGCAGAAAATGTCATTCTCTGTTTGAGAATAAAAATAATTAGTCAACAATGTTTTTTTTTTTCTTTTAACTTGGAATATTATTTAATCATCAGCTACTTCTTTTGGCTAAATTTAGTATACATTAATTTTAGTTTTATATGCAGAAGTGCCTAGATAACACCTAAATACAATACCTACAAAATATTCAGTTTGAAAAATAAGAAAGCTGTAAAATGTGTCTGGATCTGTAAATATTTTATAGACTTTTAATTTATATATTTATATCTTTTTATTTTTATTTCTTACATTTATTGGTATTGTTTTATTTTATTTTGTGTTATTTTATTTTGTCCTAAAAATCATTTTTGTTATTTTATGCACATGCCAGTTTGTCAACACATTTAACTGTGTAGTGGGAATCACATGCATTAGTGTTTGCAAATCATTTATCTGAAATACAGAACAGGTTTGTGTCCAAATATCAGAAAGAATCTATCATCTTGAGAAAAACTGGTTAGACGGATGTCTCAAGCTGTTGTGTGTAATCTGTGTTGGTTAATATTACCTTACTTTTTGTCTCCTTCTTTGTTTGTTTATGATTCTGGGCAATTATGTGTGTTAAAATCATGCAAATAATAAAATTCACTAAAAATGACGGGACTGACAGTTTGTGACGGCAAAGCTTTAAAATTATAACATTTGGAGTTCACATTATTTTTATGCTCTAATTGTTGTAGATGTCTAGAATTCTATAGTAGATGATTATTAATTTTAAATATAAGAGTGTTTTACTGAAGTGTGCGTGTATTCACACGGCGTGGAATAAAGGTGATACCTCGTATCTCATGGAGAGAGAGAGCGCAGTCCAGACATTTATGAATGGCGGGTTTTGCCGTTTGGAATGACGTGCAGCCTGTGCTGCGCGGTTTACGCTCTCCAACGGTACGTCAGAGACCATGTAGCCGGCAACGAAGATGTGATGGATTCTGTACTGCATGCTTTCTATGTGGACAATTGTCTCCAATCCTTCTATACTGCAAAACAGGCCAAAGAATTTGTTGACAAACTTCCTGCTTTTCTTGCTGCTGGGGGTTTTGAAATACGACAATGGGCAAGTTACATCCCAGATGTTATAGCTCACTTTCCAACTGAAGCAAGATCCTAGGATTGTGAACTTTGGCTGACTGAAGACAAAGGTGATCCTCAAGAATCTACTCTTCGGCTAAAGTGGCACTGTGTCTCTGATACCATCGGGTATAAGCACCGAGCCACGTCTGACAAAGCACCCACCATGAGAAATGTGTATAGGACACTTGCTAGCCAATATGACCCTCTAGGATTTATTATCCCATATACCACCCGGGCCAAAGTCCTCATTCAAGTGCTCTGGAAGAAGGATAGAGGATGGGATACTCCTATTGAAGGCAAGCTTCTCTCTGTGGCAAACTTGGGAAGATGAACTGCCCAATCTACAGGAAATATCTCTCCCAAGATGCTACTTTCCCATATGTGCCAACTCCCTCTCGGCAACTGTTGATCTTTACATATTTTGTGATGCATCAGAGGAAGCCTATGGGTCTGTGGCCTACCTCCGAGTGGAGGATGAGCAGGACCACATCCACATGTATTTTGTCATGGGCAGGTCCCGGGTTGCACCAAAGAAGCAGGTCTCGATGCCTCGCTTAAAACTTTGTGCAGCATTGACTGGAGCCCAACTAGCTTGGGTACTACAGACGGAACTCAGCCTCAATCTCAGACAAACGACATTGTTGTCAGACTCTACAATAGTACTGAGTTGGATAAAATCAGAGTCCTGCCAGAATAAAGTGTTTGTGGGATATTGTAGGAGCAGACAACTGGAGGCATGTTGATTCTAGCAACAACCCTGCAGATGACATAACAAGGGGAAGAAAGCTATTAGAATTCTCTGGTCGATGCAGATGGAGAGATGGCCCCTCTTTCTTGCTTCAAACTCCAAATCAGTGGCCTGCATGTCCACCACTAAACTTTGTAGAACAGGCGGAATTGCGCAAAACTACCTTCTGTGGCACCATCTCAGTCATTGTCATAATCCAGTGCTCAATCTAGCATATCATGTGTCTTGGGAAAAGCTAGTAGATGTTGCATATAAAACCACTTATGGGGCGGCTGCACCATCTATGTCTGCCGAAGCACGCATTCAGACTGGGATTGCACTTCTACGTAGGGCACAAACAGACAGCTTTCCTCAGGAACTCAAAGCCTTACAACAGCAGAAACCAGTGCCAACCAGTAGTCGATTAAGAACTCTCTCTCCAGTTTACGACCAGTCTCTGGGAGTGATTCGTGTTGGCGGTTGACTCCGCAAAGCAGAAGTACTAGAGATGGATGAAATCCACCCAATAGTGCTTGATCATCCAGTGACAAAGTTACTAATCAAAGACTTTGACCATCGGCTTCTTCATGCTGGACCTGATAGAGTTTTCTCTGAACTGAGGAGAACCTACTGGATCCTAAGGGGTACACAAAGCAGTCAAGAAACATCAGCGGAAATGTACAGAGTGTGTCAAATGGCGAGTGGCGTCAGAAGCCTACCGTGCCTAGAATGGCTGATCTGCCCTCTGCACGCTTCCGTCTGTTTAAACCTCCATTCTGGTCTACAGGAGTTGACTGTTTTGGTCCTTACCACATTCAAATTGGAAGACGACACGAGAAACGGTGGGGCATTGTGTTCAAATGCCTAACGACAAGGTGCGTTCATTTAGACCTCCTCTATAATATGGACACAGATTCCTTTTTGTTGGCACTCAGAAGATTTGTAGCAAGACGAGGCAAGCCTTATAAACTCCTCTGTGATCAAGGCACAAACTTCCGTGGAGGAGAAAGGGAATTACAGGGAGCCTTTGCTTCTCTCAAGCCTGAGGTACAGGAACAGCTAGCCAAGCAGAATATTGAATTCAAATTTAACCCACCGCATGCTCCCCACTTCGGAGGAGCATGGGAGAGAGAAATCAAATCTATCAAGTCCTCCTTACAAGTACTCCTTACTCCTAAAGGACCTGACCCTTCCTGAAGAGGTACTGCGGACTGTATTGATTGAAGTTGAGGGCATTGTGAACTCGAAACCTCTAGGATATGTGCCGTCTGACATCTCAGATCCTGATCCAATCACACCCAACTTGCTGCTCATGGGGCGGCGGGATGCCTCCCTTCCACAACCCGTGTATGGACCAAGTGATCTATTGGGATGCAAGCGCTTCCAACACAGCCAGGTGATAGCGGATCACTTCTGGAGTCAGTTTATTCGAAAGTATTTGCCCAGTCTGCAACTTCGTCATGAATGGCAGAACTCTTCTCCAAATCTCGCAACAGGACAAGTGGTTATGGTGGTTGACCCTCAACTACCCAGAGCCTTATAGCCAGTTGGCCGTGCTACGAGAATCATTACAAGTGATGATGGTAATGTACGCACAGCAGAGGTGAACATCAAAGACCGCACATATACTTGCCCTGTAGCCAAACTGTTTGTGCTGCCCGAACTGACTGATGATGATGACAGTTCTGAAAGACTAAGTAGAGTACTTTGCTTAATTACAAATATAACAAGTATATTTGTAGGGCAGCTGTACAAAGTTCTCCAAGTTACACAGATGTGCCAACAGATGGCGGTATGGAACTGCCATTAACCGATCGGGTGTGGTCTATAGCCACCTTATTTTGGTAGCGTCATACTGGCTCAGATTGTGTGTTTGAGACAGAGTGAAGATTGTTCCTAGTAATCATTATAATTTGTGCCTATTGTGTGCATTATTGACAAGTAAGTAATCTGTAAGTGTTAATGCTTGAATCATTATGATTTTTTAGCTTCAAAGTGTTATCGTTACACTCCTGATACTATGTAAATGACTCAGTAGCTTCTCTGCCGTAATAGCGTTCATTGCGACATCATTTAAGCTTATCGAAACTAATGTTGAAGTCATTTCTAGTTGTTGTTTGCATCTACTTTATTTCTGCAACTTTATATCACTTGATTTGTGAGTTAGTAAGTGAGGATTGTGGTGTTTATGACACACATTAATGCCGCCATTTTGTACAGTGCAGTTTTATTATAACTGCGTCATCATTCCCCCTGCTGTGTTATGCGATGTATATTGATTAGAAATGCCGCTTGTATGTGTAAAGATGTATAGAGTTTAATTCAGTCATGTTAAATGGTGTTGTAACTTTGTAATTTCTACATTTATTTATAGGAAACCACACAAACGCATAAATCCCTGTAAGATTTGTACTTCCATCAACCGGATTAAAGTTTGTTTCTCAGAAATCTGGACTGTTGCACCTCTTTTTAACGGAAGAGCATGGCTAGAAGGTGGAAGCCAGTGTAACGCATGCAGTATCGGTCACAGTTTATTATAGTTGTAAAACAGTTATTTGGATTATTAACATTTTCTTCACACAAAGACAAAATATTTCTTAAACTGTTCTCTGAAAATGGATCTTCTAAAGCATTACTGTGAAAACACACTTTAGCAACCTTTATTTTTAATAGTGTGTGTTGATGAGAGAGTGATTTACTGTACAGATGATTGCTTTACTCACCATCATAACACACAAACAAATAGTTATTTGTACAAAAGTCGTCTATCCATTGTCCTTGATACTCTCTGATACCCATCGATGTGCACACGTCGTCTCTGTTATTGTTCTCATTGGGTTCACCAAGATACCAGTGTGTGAATGTGGAGGTGCTGCTGTCTGACCAAACCCAGAGTCTGTGCAGACCGATCCAGACTTGATTAGGTGAAGTTATGTTTTGGTTTATGATGTCCTGAATCTGATTATTCTCACTCTGGTTCCTCACACTGGCCAGATCTGTGTGTTTCTCTCTGCAGTATCTCTGAGCTTCAGTCCAGGTCTTCTTCTGATTCACAAAGTGATACTGACGCAGAGACGAACTGACCACGGCTGAGGAGAGACACATTCACACAGATCTCAACACTCATTATATCCACACTGTATTTCAAGAGCTCAGAGTTTGTGTTTGCTAAAGTGTTCTGAATGGTGCTTTTGCATGTTCAGTGTTTCGACAGGATTTGCTGAGACTGAGGACCTCTAGTGGAAGAAACTGAGTTCATTTTAAAGTGAAATGCATGAATGTGGTGCGTTTCCAGAGCAAAATGAAGAGCTCAAACCCCATTTCAGTGACCAAATTGAATTCTTTGCATCAACCTGAACTTGAAACTTTGAACACTTTCAGCACAGCACTAACACTAACTATGAACACTAGTACTAGTCAAGCACTAGTTTAAACACTCACTCACCTGTGAGCAGAAGAGACATCAATGTGATTCTCTCCATTTCTGAGGGAAAAACAGAAATCAGTCTCAATAAATGACGCAGATCCAGAACATCAGATCATGTCATTTCTGCTTGATCAGATTCTACATCAGTTATAAATACACACATGAAGCTCCTGAAGCTGACGTGTGTCATGATTCAGTGTTAAAATACACAGAAAATTAAAAACCCCTAAAATTTACAGTAAAAGCAGCTGTAGTTGCCAGAGCTTTTCTGTGAAGAAAAAAAAATTCAGCAGTGATATTTTAGGTTTTACAGATTTAAGTTGCATTTACAGTAAAACATGTATTTCTTTAATTGATATTGTAACAGAAGGGCGGGAGACAAGCGGATCCATGTGCAAACTTTTATTATATGGACGAGACATAGACATGGTCAAAGGCAGGCAGGGTCGAACAACAGCAGACGGGTACATAGACAGCAAGACGAAGAGTAATCCTTAAACGAGCGAGGGTCAATCCAGCGGCAAACGTTATCCGTACGAGGGCTAGGCAGGAGAATGGTCAGACAGGCGATAGATCCGATAGGCAGGCAACTAGACAGACTAAACGAAACAACAAGGCAAAACAAGAAAAACTAGACACAGGGAAACTTGGAGAAACGCTTTGTATGACAGTAGATACTAATCAATACTCGGCGGTGAGTGACTGGAAGACCGGGGCTTTTATACAGTCTGTGATTGGACGGGGGTGAAGTGCAATGGCTGATGGGGAGTGGAGTCTGGGGTGTTGTGCAACAGTCAATGTGTGTAAGGAAGGTGAGAGTGACATCTGGTGGTGAGCGGTCCGCAGCTCACCGACCAGATCCGTAACATAGCCCCCCCCCAAAGAGCGGCTTCCAGACGCTACAAACGAACCACAGTCCAGGGGAGCGGTGGGGCGGGGGCGAGACAGGGCAAGGGCTGGAGGGCCAGGTCCGTGCGGAGGACCAGGTGACTGAGGCAGGACCGGCAGAGCAGGGGCCCACCAGGGTGGAGCTGGAGGCGGAGCAGGAGGCACAGGAGCCCTCCAGGGCGGTGCCGGAGGAGGAGGTGCAGGAGCCCTCCAGGGCGGAGCCGGAGGCGGAGCAGGAGCCCTCCAGGGCGGAGCTGGAGGCAGAGCGGGAGACCCAGGAGCCCTCCAGGGCGGAGCTGGAGGCAGAGCGGGAGACCCAGGAGCCCTCCAGGGCGGAGCCAGAGGCAGAGTAGGTGACGCTAGAGCCCTCCAGGGCGGAGCCGGAGGCGGAGCAGGCGACGCTAGAGCCTTCCAAGGCGGAGCCGGAGGCTGAGCAGGCGACGCTAGAGCCCTCCAGGGCGGAGCAGGAGGCGCCGCAGTAGGCGGAGCGGCCCTCCGGGGCGGAGCAGAAGGCGGAGCAGGAATCCGCGTCACGGTCTGGGACCTTGGGAGAGCAGGGACAGAGGAGGCAGACAGAATGAGAGGAGAAGCAGAGAGTTTGAGGCAGAACGCCGCCTCCCTAGGAGGATCTACAGCCGAAGCTGACACCTCAGGGGGCATTGGCGCGGCTTCTCCGACTGGTAAGGCCTCTGGAGCAGACTTGAGACCAGACGGGACCTCTGCAGCAGGCTTGTGATCAGAGGGGAGCTCTGGAGCAGGCTGGAGACCAGACGAGAGCTCTGCAGCAGGCTTGAGATCAGAGAGGGACGCTGGAGCAGGTTTGAGATCAGACGGGAGCTCTGGAGCAGACTGGTGAACAGGCGTAGCCTCAGGGGTTGATTTGTGAACAGACGTGACCTCAGGGGCACAGTGTGTAGCCCACATACTGAGGATGGTGATTGCCATCACACTGGCAGACATGACGTGACAAGGCTCCGGGACTTCAGACGAGACATGACGTTGCTCAGGACGGACCAACGAGACGTGACTAGGCTCTGAACGGACAGACGAGACGTGACTTGGTTTGTGAAGTCCAGTAGTGAGTTGACTTGATTTGTGGTGACCAGTAGTAACATGACTTGACTCTGGAACAACAGCGGTAACGTGACTTGACTCGTGAGGAACAGTTGTGACTTGGCTTGACTCGCGGGGCACAGCTGTGGTTTGGCTTGACTCGTGGAGAACAACAGCTGTGTCTCGGCTTGACTCATGGAGAACAACAGCTGTATCTTGGCTTGACTCATGAAGAACAACAGCTGTGTCTTGGCTTGACTCATGGAGAACAACAGCTGTGTCTTGGCCTGACTCATGAAGAGCAACAGCTGTATCTTGGCTTGACTCATGAAGAACAGCAGCTTTGGTTTGACTTGACTCAGGGACCACGACTGTAACTTTGCTTGACTCAAGAACCACGGCCTTGACGTGACTGGACTTGGAAGCTTGACCGGACTTGGAAGCTACAGCTGTAGCCTGACTTGACTCTGGAGCAGCGGCTGAAGCTTGACTTGGCTCTGGAATAACAGCAGCAGCTTGACTTGGCTTATGAGAAACTGCTATAACCTGGCTTGGCTCATGGAGATCCGCTGTACCAGGACTTGACTCATGAACAACATGGTTTGGCTCAGGAACAACAGCTGTAGCGTGACCTGACTCGTGGGGAACAACTGTGACTTGGCTTGACTCTGCATCTTGACTTGACTCAGGGATAGCCGCCGCGACATGGAGCGCCACTTTAGCTGCCCATACGGTCGTTAGGGGTGTGTCCAGCACATGGACCATCATAACCACAGGTGGCGTCCGGATACTGACCACAGGTTCTGGACTGGCAGCCCTATTGTGGAGTGGCTTGGAGATGGTGGCCATCTTGTGGAGTGGCTCTGGCGTGGCAGCCATCTTGTGCAGTGGCTCTGGCGTGGCGGCAGCCATCTTGCGTGAAGACTCGGGCGTGGCGGCAGCCATCTTGCGTGCAGACTCGGGCGTGGCGGCAGCCATCTTGCGTGAAGACTCGGGCTCAGGAATGATGGCTGTAGCTTGACTTGAAATAGAAGCGACCGCTGTAATTTGACTCGACACAGGAACCACAGTAATAGCATGACTTGACACTGGAAACACAGCTTTAACTTGACTTGCCATCGGAACAGTAGCTGAAATCTTGCTTGACTCAGAAACTTGACTTGACTCAGGAAACACAGCTGTAACTTGACTTGACTCAGGAAACACCGCCTCAACTTGACTGAACTCAGGGAACACAGCTGCAGCATGACTCGGCTCTGATATGGCAGCTGTGACGTGATGGAGTCCTGTCATCGCCGCCATCTTGTGAACGGGCTCCTCCGTCGCCGCCATTTTGTGCACGCGCTCCGACGCGGCTGCCATAGTTTGAGCACGCTCCAGCGTGGCCGCCATTTCACGAACGAGCCAGGCGGCAAACGTGTCCGTAGCATCGCGCTCCGGCGCGGCCGCCATTTTGTGAGTGGGGTGCGCGGCCGCCATTACCGCGCTGTCGCGTTCCTCCTCCGCGACCCCCACAGTGAACGACGAGCCCACACACGTTAAAGCAAAATCCATAAACAGAGCAAGTGAAGAGCGCGGACCCTCGCGTCTGAGTTTAGTTTGTAGCGGCTGATTGACTCCCTCAACGAAAAGGTCAATCAGCACGCAGTCCGGGAGGTTCGAATAGGGGGCAATGTCCAGAAATTCTTGGATGTAGCCCTCGAGCGTTCGTGTGCCCTGCTCGAGGGCTAACAACAGTTTTGTGGTGTCCATACCTGCGTAATGTCCGGTTGAGAAGTTGCTGGATCCTGGTGCGGCCGAGTATTCTGTAACAGAAGGGCGGGAGACAAGCGGATCCATGTGCAAACTTTTATTATATGGACGAGACATAGACATGGTCAAAGGCAGGCAGGGTCGAACAACAGCAGACGGGTACATAGACAGCAAGACGAAGAGTAATCCTTAAACGAGCGAGGGTCAATCCAGCGGCAAACGTTATCCGTACGAGGGCTAGGCAGGAGAATGGTCAGACAGGCGATAGATCCGATAGGCAGGCAACTAGACAGACTAAACGAAACAACAAGGCAAAACAAGAAAAACTAGACACAGGGAAACTTGGAGAAACGCTTTGTATGACAGTAGATACTAATCAATACTCGGCGGTGAGTGACTGGAAGACCGGGGCTTTTATACAGTCTGTGATTGGACGGGGGTGAAGTGCAATGGCTGATGGGGAGTGGAGTCTGGGGTGTTGTGCAACAGTCAATGTGTGTAAGGAAGGTGAGAGTGACATCTGGTGGTGAGCGGTCCGCAGCTCACCGACCAGATCCGTAACAGATATAATGTAAATATACCAACCTACTGAAATACTAAAATCTGTTTTTATCTTTCTAATACACTGACAACCACCTTAAACACAGATAAAGGGACAAAAGTACTGTAAAGTTACATGAAAATTCTTTTTACCGTATAGTAAGAGATGTTACTGTTAACCGGTTTAACAGGTTTTCACCGTAAGATATTTAGTCTTTTATTATTGAAATAATAACATTTTTCTACTATTTTACTAAATTTTATTTTTATTGATAGCATCAGGCAAAAATGCACACAAACATTCACCAGTTAAACATGTTTTACTCTGGTATAATGTTATATAAGCATCACTGCTATTGACATCTTAACACAGAGTGTCTTACCTGTAGATGTTGTGGTTCAGGTGTGTTTGTGTGTTTCTGTGACAGACTGATATCAGCGATCGTCTCTCTTTCTGCTCCTCCCATCTTTGCTTTTCCTGGATGGAAAAATCCCCTTTTTTTTTTATTTATTTATTTTTTTTTTGTTCAGGTTTATTTCCTCCTTTCTTACCAAAATGTCTAAAATACACTTTTAAGTTTATTTTATTACACTTTGTCTGTTTGTGTCTCTAGATTTGAGTTTTTTTCTCAAAAGTTTAATCAACTGGGGAGATATGGTTATGTCTGTTAGTTAATATTTAACCTTATTCACTAGTACTATCATAAGTGAGTTAAACCTGTTATTAAATATAAATTAAATATTATAATATTTGTAAAATGCAGAAAGTTGTCTGTTAGGGTTAATGTGTAGGTTAGGTTATAGTAATTATAACTAGCTCTATATAAAAACAATAGATGTCTATGTAGTGTCTGTTTTTATTTCTCCAGAGAAACATCTTTGAGACTTCGATGATACGTGAAGGAGAATCTGATGAGGTCTGAAAGTATAGTTTTGGGTATTTTTTGAGTAATTGTTTAATGAATACTGATATTATTCTCATATTTCTTGTCTGTTTGTCTCCAGCGTCTCATGTCTCAGTGTGACATTGAAATTATTTCCCTGTTAATTTACATATTGTTCTTCATTTTTGTGCAGCTGATAGTCATGAATGTCCCATTGTCCCTCAGGGACGAATAATCAGATACGGGACAGATTGAATCTTCAGACAGAATTTGAATGTGTGCTGATCTTCCTCAAGATGGTGATGATGGCGAAACACGATTGAACCAGGAAACCAGGAGTGCTTTTCAGGTAAAAATATGCAAAATCATCAGAATCTGAGTGTTCTGTCCGGAAAAAAAGACTCTTGTTTTTTTTTAGCGCTAATAAAATATGTTAACTAAGATAAAATCAAACTTATTTTAGCTAGTTGCCAAGGCGGTGTTTCTCTCTTTTTCTTTCATTTAACTTGTCCTAAAATAACTAAAACTAAATTTATTGTAGTAGAAATATTTCAGTTTCAAACAAACGTCATGTCTGGAGTGTTTCTGCTGTATTTCTTTAAAATAAATGCCACTTGTTTTATATTTTTATAATGTAATTCAAAAACATATAGTTTTTAATTGTTTCATAAGTGTTTCTACTTTTTTTTTTTTTTTCTTTTTTTTTTGGCAGTATTGTATATATTTGAAGATCCTGTAATTTGTAAAGTATTAGTAAACAATAAATACACAGTAATGAAGGAAATTAACGAGACACAGGTGAACAATGTAATAATTAGTAACTATGGCGACAAATGAGAACATACTTAGAAACCATGACAACCAAGGAAACTGAAAGCAAACACAGGAAACAATGAGATACAAATTAAAAGTACATGAAAACAAAACTGAAACCCAAACTGAACATGATACATATTTATCTAAATTATTTTCCATCACAGCGTCCATTTAAGAAACAAGCAAAAGCAGAGGTTAAAATACAGAAGTTATTTCATTTTTTTTTTTCAAGTAGCATGTGTTATATTTACATATGATTATATTTGCATCCATTTCAGATGAAATTTGTAGAACACATCAGATCCACAAATGTAAATGTACAGTAAGTGGCTAAATAATGTGCACTAAACAAAGCAAAAAAGAAAACCCAGTAAATGTTTGTCTCCATCACCTCATGAGTCTGAAACTGAATCATAGAATTGACTTTAAACAAGTGAAAACATGATAGAAGTTCAAATAGACATGAAAAGACGTTAAATGGAGATCATTTGAGTCTGATAACAGAAAACTTCCTGATTGTAATATTGAAAAAAACATTTTCTGTGAAGCTGCTTTGAAACAATATGTATCATGAAAAACACTTTACAAATAAACTGGAAATGAATTGAATAATTTGAGTCCAAACGGTTTGATTGAATCTGTTGACTCACACACAGTGGGTAATGAATTAAACATTTTTAGTCTGTTACAAATTACACGACGAAAACTTTATTTAGTAACAATCTATTAGATTACACATTTTAAGTAATGTAATCTGAGTACTTTTGGATTACTTTTTGATTACATGAATAATTTACTGCCATTGTGTGAATATGTAATCCAGAAGAAAGTAACAATAATCTGTAATGTAATGTAATCTAATCACAAGTAGTGAATATTTGTAATCTGATTAGGTAATCTGGATTACATGTAATCAGTTAGTATCCAGCACTCACTTGCTGCAGATGAAGTTGTATCTGTCAGTTTCAGGGCGGCTGATCCATTGATTATCTCTGGTCCGAATGGCTCCGGATCTGACCGTCGTATCGCACTCGTCCAGATCTTTGTCGTAATCAGGAGCCCACTGATCGTAGCACACGGTCTGACCGTTGACCCAGTACCAGATTCCCAGTATGCAGGAGTGACGCAGACCCAGCCACACGTGATCAGAAACATTCGCTTTCATGATCGACATCTTCACCCATCGCTGCATCTGCTCCGAATCCACCGACACCAGGTCCATGTTCATGTTTCTGCAGTGTCTCAGAGCTTCAGTCCACGTCTTATTCTCTCGGATCAGAACCAGTTTATCTGGAAACATGAACAGATCAATAAGAAAAACAAGATACAAAACATTTGAAAACATTACACTGAGGGTGATCAATTGTAAAATTGTAGCTGTAATTTCCACTCCTGTCCAGTTGGTGGCGAGTGCGCTCCAATGTAGCAGCAGAGCGCAGGATCCAGGACAAAAACGGAACTGTCACGAATGTTTTTTTATGGGTGTGATTAGCACAGACAAGCACACAGAAGCTACAACTATCCATCACACCACATTAAAGATCGCCAAAACTGTATTTATTGCTTGAATTTCATAATGAAATGAACAGAATTTGAAATCTGAGACTTTGTTTTATATCAAACGTAACACAAATCCTAGCCTATTGTTATTTTTTTGGAAGGAAGATGCACTATGTACTGTTTATTCATCAACTGAAAACAGCATAGACATATTTTTTTACTCAGCCCTGGCATATTTTGTTTTTAAACACAGCGCTGTCGTCCTGTAGGTTCGTGATTAAAAATGAAAATGTGAACAAAAATAAAAGCAATTAAATGTTTTATTCTAATTAAAATATGAAAATTATAATGAGGGTAATAATAGATTATGACGTAATTTTTACGACCCTGGCCGTCAAAATGATGGTCAATGTTAAAGTCTAGCGCAACCTCTTACATATATTGAATTAGTATTTATTTGTATATTTTCTGTTTTAATTCAAGTTTTAGTTACTTTGTGTGTTTTTCTAAGTTTTAGTACTTGACTGACACGGAAGAGAAGAAATTGTTGAATAAAGTTGTTATGTTTGTTTTCTTTGCACACAAAAAGTATTCTCGTAGCTTCATAACATTACGGTTGAACCACTGATGTCACATGGACTGTTTTATCGATGTCCTTACTACCTTTCTGGGCCATAAAACATTTCAATTGTGTGTCTATGCAGGGTCAGAAAGCTCTCAGATTTCATCACAAAAATCTTAATTTGTGTTCTGAAGATGAACGAACGTCTTACAGGTTTAGAACGACATGAGGGCGAGTAATTAATGACACAATTTTCATCCATTTAAGCTATTTTGATGTTATTTAGATAATATTGTAGTTTTTTTAATCAAATTTTGAATACATTTTTATTTTTATATGTTGTTTTCATCTTAATTAAACTTTTAGTTCTTTTGTTGTTGTTGTTATTAATTTTTACTTTATTAGTTTTACTTCTTTTAGTACATTAGGTTAAACTAAATGATCATGACAAATGTTGACTTGCTAGCTGAAGTAAAATACGTTTTATTATTGTTATTATCTCAGATCATTTTAATTCATGGATAGTTCACCCAAAAGTGTAAATTTATTCCCCTCATGTTATTCCAAACCCATAAGAAATTCATTCATCTTTGGAACACAAATGAAGATAGTTTTAAGAATAGTAATCATTTAACATTCACAAAATCTTTCCATTGTGCAAAAGGTTCATTATTGTTGGGGTGGAAAACTTCTTTGGATTATTAAAATGTTCTTCACACAAAGAAAAAATAGTTCTTAAACTGTTCTCTGAAAATGGATCTTCTAAAGCATCACTGTGAAAACACACTTTAGCAACCTTTATTTTTAATAGTGTGTGTTGATGAGAGAGTGATTTACTGTACAGATGATTGCTTTACTCACCATCATAACACACAAACAAATAGTTATTTGTACAAGGGTCGTCTATCCATTGTCCTTTGTAATCTCTGATACCCATCGATGTGCACACGCCGTCTCTGTTTTTGTCTGCATTGGGTTCACCAGGATACCAGTGTGTGAATGTGGAGGTGCTGCTGTCTGACCAAACCCAGAGTCTGTGCAGACCGATCCAGACTTGATTAGGTGAAGTTATGTTTTGGTTTATGATGTTCTGAATCTGATTATTCTCACTCTGGTTCCTCACACTGGCCAGATCTGTGTGTTTCTCTCTGCAGTATTTCTGAGCGTCTGTCCAGTTCTTTTGGTCCATTACAGGGACGAATCCTTTACTGCTGTCTTTAAAAGAGAAAGACATTTGTCTGATATTGATTCAGAGAGAATCATATTCATAGTGGAATTAAAACAAAAACAAGAAAATACATTTGTTCTTTCTGCTCTCATTTTCTAAGAACAAACAATTATGTCTCATTTATTGCTCATGGGAATTTTTTATTTTATTACTGGTCATAAAAATACTTTTTTTTTTTTTAGCACATTTCTGTGTTTAATCACTTACAGCTGAACTCACCATTATAGCAGATGAAATAATTTGCATTGCTACAGTTTTCATCATGCCATTGTCCATTTTTCATAAAAACACAGTCTTCATTTCCATTTGGTTGTGATTGATCCCATTTCCTATACAGTAAATCTCCTCCTCTGTAGAAGGCAGGGTCACTCAGAGACCATATCCATGTTCTCCTCAGCCCAATCCAGACACGCTCAACACTGCCATCTACTGTCTGTATGGCCTGTTTAATGTCATTCTGTTCTTGCATGTCATTGATAGTGACCAGATCTGTGTGTTTCTCTCTGCAGTATCTCTGAGCTTCAGTCCAGTTCATCTCCTGATCCACAAAGTGATACTGACGCAGAGACGAACTGACCACGGCTGAGGAGAGACACATTCACACAGATCTCAACACTCATTATATCCACACTGTATTTCAAGAGCTCAGAGTTTGTGTTTGCTAAAGTGTTCTGAATGGTGCTTTTGCATGTTCAGTGTTTCGACAGGATTTGCTGAGACTGAGGACCTCTAGTGGAAGAAACTGAGTTCATTTTAAAGTGAAATGCATGAATGTGGTGCGTTTCCAGAGCAAAATGAAGAGCTCAAACCCCTTTTCAGTGACCAAATTGAATTCTTTGCATCAACCTGAACTTGAAACTTTGAACACTTTCAGCACAGCACTAACACTAACTATGAACACTAGTACTAGTCAAGCACTAGTTTAAACACTCACTCACCTGTGAGCAGAAGAGACATCAATGTGATTCTCTCCATTTCTGAGGGAAAAACAGAAATCAGTCTCAATAAATGACGCAGATCCAGAACATCAGATCATGTCATTTCTGCTTTATCAGATTCTATATCAGTTATAAATACACACATGAAGCTCCTGAAGCTGACGTGTGTCATGGTTCAGTGTTAAAATACAGAAAATGGAAAAAAAAAAAAAAAAAAAAAAAAAAAAAAACTAAAATCTACAGTAAAAGCAGCTGTGGTTGCCAGAGCTTTTTCCTGAAAAAAAAAAAAAAAAAATACAGCAGTGATATTTTAGGTTTCACAGATTTAAGTTGCATTTACATTAAAACGTGTTTCATTAATCTGTTTTTACCTTTATAATATGCTGACAACCACCTTGAACACAGATAAACTGATGCAGATACGAAGAAAAAATATTGTACAATTCAATGAAATGTCCTGTTAAGTTTATAACAGTAGGGGAACTTACTCTTAACCAGTTAAACAGGCTTTTACCATAGGATTTTTAGTCTTCTACCGTTGACATCTGGTATTACAGTGCTGTTGTAAGTGCATTACTGTAAATGCTGTAAACGCTTTTTTTTTTTAATCTAAATTTTACTTTTATTTTCTTTAAAATGTATTTATTTTTGTTTGTTTTTCCCTCTATAATGTTTTAAAGAAGCCATATATAATTAAACTGAAAAGCTCAGATAACAACAGACAAAATGTGCACAATTTCTCTAGTTAAACAGTGATCAACATAGTATAATGTAACATAAAACACTGTTAAATCAATCATATTATAATCAATGTGAAGTTAAAACAGCAGTAATGATATTAACTCAGAGTTTCTTACCTGTAGATGTTGTGATTCAGGTGTGTTTGTGTTTCTTCTTTTATCAGGACAGACTGATATCACAGATCATTTGTCCTCTTCTGCTCCTCCCATCTTTGGATTTACTGGAAAGAAGAACTCCCTTCTGTGTTTTAGTTCTGTGTTCAGGTTTGTTTCCTCTTTTCTTGCCCTAAGTCAACTGCACTGAACGAGAGAGTGTTTATATACTAGTGGAAACACCCAAAATAAACACTTTATATTATTAGGGGCCAAGCACTGCGATGGCACCTATTGTATCCGTTGGTGTTCTTCTTCTTCTTCTTCTTCTTCTTCTTCTTCTTCTTCCGCTCTTAAGTCTATGGCAGCCTATAGAACCATTTGCGGGAAAGTTGTAAAATTTGGCACACTCATAGAGGATAGTCTCATCATTAACCATACCAAATTTGGAGTCTCTAACTCAAACTCTCTAACATCACCACTCATCCAAAGTTTCAGTCTTTTAATACTAATAACTTCTGAACCGTAAGTCGTTTTGTCTGATTTTCACCAAAATTGGCTCAGATCATCTTTAGACCATGCTGGCAAAAGTTATGGAATTCAAGTTGATTAATCAAACCGTTCTTGAATAACGCACAAACGATTTCTGCGACAAGCATGCAAAAAAGGATGTGAGGCTATATCTCCTCAACGATTTGGTGTATTGAGACCAAACTTGGTGTGTGATATAACCATATAACCATGACTTGAGGCTACCTGCAGTGTTTCGGCACAGTGCAACCTAGTGGTCAGGAGATATGTAAAATGGCTATTTTTCCTTATAACTTCTGAATGGTTCGGCCAAAAATCACAAAACTGGTCTCTTTAGATTCGGTGCATCATGCTGAGTCCAATTTCCCCATGTCAGACATTTTGGGTGTCGGCCATATTTAATTTTGTCCAAAAATGCTATATTTTATGACCACATTAACGTATCATTACGAAACTCTGTATGTGTCTTCGGCACCATGCCCTGACTGTACTCAGAAAGTTTGGGGGCAGCGCAAAAATGCTAATAACTCCTGCTTACATTGGCCTATTATAATGAAAGTGATCTCAATAGATTCCTTGGGCCATGCCGAGAACATTGATACCCATTATGCCAAAATTGGCCAAACATCCTGTCCACCATTTTTATTAATGTTTAAAACCTACTTTGTCGAACTCTAGACGGTTAGTCCGATTTTCACCAAATTTGACTCAGATCATCTTCAGACCATGCTGGCAAAAAGTTATGGATTTCGTGTCGATATACAAAACGGTTTTTGCTTCAACGGATTTGCTGGAAAGATGCCAAACTACATCTGAGGCTGTATCTCTGCAAAGCTTTGACATATTGACACCAAATTTAATGTGTGTCATTGTCACCTCACACTGACCACGCCACATCAGTTTGGTAATGGTGCCACCTATTGGTCAGAAGTAATACACCATTAATTAAACATTAATAAAGACATTTCCAAAAATGCTTATAACTTCTGATTGCATTAGCCTATTGTAATAAAACTCAATATATTCCCAAAATATTCCTTGGGTCATGCCGACAACATACATACCAATTATACCACAGCTGGCCAAACTTCCTTTCCGCCATTTTGATTCATGTACAAAACCTACTTGTTCGAACTCCTCCTAGACCGTTGGTCAGTGTTTCACCAAATTTGCCTCAAATCATCTTCATACTATGCTGACACAAAGTTGTGGATTTCGTGTCGATAGACAAAACCGTTTTCGTACAGCGCCCCTACACATTCGAGGCGTGATGCCAAAATGATTCTGAGGCTGTATCTCTGTAAAGCTTTGACATAATGACACCAAACTTTGTGTGTGTCATTGTCACCTCACACAGATCACATCGCATCAATTTGAAAACAGCGCCACCTATTGGTCAACAGTGATGAGCCATTAAATTATATGATTAGTTGTTGTATTTATGATTTTTCAGACATTTCAACTGATATCATCCTAAAATGTCTTTAATTACTCGTTGTAGTCAGTCTGTTGCTCCTTACTGTGCTTAGCTCCTCATTCTGCCTCTTTTGTGCCTCGCCCCGCAATTGCTTTTTTTTTATTTTATATAAGAATTATGAATCTGGCTTTATCCAATGTTCAGCTCTATTTTCTGGAAATGTCAACAGATTAATGCATATTTAATTAGAAAAGGCCTTATTTTCATATTTAAACATGATAACTTGAAAAATGAAATACTTTTACTGAGGTTTTCCTGCTCGTCAGATGTTTGTGTAAATTTTTACTGGATTCACTCGTATGTGTCTGTTTTTTTTTTTTTTTTCTCCAGGAAAACATCTGAGATGAAGTCGCTTCGATGAGACGTGAAAGAGAATCTGCTGAGGTCTGAAAGAGCACAAGTATAGTTTTGATTATTGTTGGTATATTTTGTATTTGGTGATTTATTTTGAGTAATTGTTTAATGAATACTGATATTATTCCTGTACTCCTTGCCTCTGTTTATTTCCAGTATCGGTGTGACATTTGAATTAATTCCATTTTCATTTACATGTTGTTGTTCATTCTTTGTGCAGCTGATGAATGGCCCAGTGTTTGAATGTGTGCCATTACTATGGTAAAATAAATATTCAGCGATATTGAATTTTGGCACACTTTTTTTTTCTTCTGTATAGTGTTGCTATGGCAACTAGTAAATACCGTAAATTTGGTTATGCTAGTGTGTGTGGAAAAATTTAAACCACATGTGTTACAATAAACCCTGAGTTAGTTTGTGCCCCGCGCACCCCTACACAATCTCATAACCTGAAGCGTCTGTCATAGCAAATCAACACACGCTGTCGTGAATAATTAGGCAAAGCGTCTTGAATAATAATCTTGAGAAAAACTGGCTAGGTGAATGTCTCAAGCTGGTGTGTGTAATCTGTGTTGGTTAATATTACCTTACTTTTTTGTTTCCTTCTTTGTTTGTTTGTTTATGATTCTGGGCAATTATGTGTGTAAAAATCATGCAAATAATAGAATCCACTGGAAATGAGGGGACTGAAGTTTATGTTAAAATTATAACATTTGGAGTTTGCGTTATTTTTATGCTCTAATTGTTGTAGATGTGTAGAATTCCACAGTAGATGATTATTAATTTTAAATATAAGAGTGTTTTACTGAAGTGTGCGTGTATTCACACGTCTTGGAATAAAGGTGATACCTCGTAATTAATCATATAGTTATGTAAATATGACATCCTTCCATTATTCAGATGCGGCCCTAGGCAAGATAAAAAAAAATGGGCCCCACTAGTGTAAAAAACTGTCATAGAAATTTGACGAGTGAAGAATAAGCACATAACATGACTAATCTTAATATTTAAGTGTGAATGTGTATCAGTTGTAACACATTCAACAAACGTGTAAAAATATTTATACAAAAAAAAATAAAAAATAGGAGTGCAAGTGAGTTTGAGTAAACAGATACACATGTATCACAAATAAATAAATTATATAAGAAAGTATACACAAAAACTAAATAAAATAGAGCATAAACAAAATAAACATAGGCCTACTGATATTCATAAATGACAAGAAACTCAGGCTATTTTGATTGTTTTGTTTTGTTTTGTTTTGATTGGTGAAAAAAAACTTTATTGCGTTAGACACTGAATCCGGGTCTGATCATGGGGATCATTGCACTTATAAAACAAGTACTACAGCAATAAATATTATGTATATAGCAGTCAAAACATCTTTTTTTCCAAGTCCGGAAAGAAATCGTTTAGATTCCATTTCTACCACAACTTCACTTTAATCTCGCTATCATACTTTCATTTTAAATAATTTAAAAATAGCATTAATGTGTAACAAGACTTGATTTGGAGAGACTATTCTGAGAGGCAATATTAAGAGAATTCAAAAATCTGAACCGTAACAACAAAATCTGAACAAAAATGACCAAAAATGATAGAGAACACCGAGTTTGTTGTGCCTGATGGTAGGGCTGCACAATTAGGCCAAAATGTTGTTTTTATTAATATGACTAATTCTGATTATTGTTATTACTCAATAAAAACATTAAACAAAACAATAATTATTGCTAATGATTATCAATATATTTTGCAACTGCAGCATGACCTGTTAGCATGCAGGAGGACTAACTATAAATGTTTAGAAAGGTGTAAGGATGTAGTATAATATTATGATTAAAAATCTTTGACAAAAAAAGAAAGAAATGGTCAGAAAATCTCATGCATTCACTGAGAGAGAGGGAGAAAAACTCCTCTACACTGGAGGGGGAAAAAAAGTATTATCATTATTTTTACCCCAAATTAGGTGTTGTGAGCATTAGTGATTGCACACATGTGATATAATATTCCATTCCACTTCTTCTTTTAGTTTTATGGCTGATTTTATGTGCATACCGCTATAATATTTCTTTCATGTAGGGAATTCCTAATACGGACAAAGCAATACACTTTGGCGTAGCTGAATAAAACACAGACGTTCTAACTGATAAAACATAGAGACGTATATGTAAGATTGTGACTAAATGCTTTCTCTCTGTTTTTCCAGCCACATCGAGTATTTTTATATGAATAAACTATAGATGCAATGCAATGCTAATCAACAGCCTTTATCACTATATAAAATAATGATTTTGTCTCATTCTGGGATGTGAAACCACGTCAGATCACAAAAGGAAGTCATTTCAAACACTCGACTGATGTTATTAAATGAATTTGGAGCTATAAAAAAATAAATAAATAAATAAAATAAAAATAAATAAAATGTTCTCAATACACAACAGGTTTGTAAACAGACTCAAACACATGTAAAATCAGTGCACGCGTTCTACTGAGGTAAATTTGAACGCACAGACTGATTTTTTTTTCATACGTTCGACACATTTGCCGCACTATACAGCCCTGGTTCATCACCCTAGTTATGTAATCAGAAGGTGCGAGCGGCTTGACCGGTGTATGACATTAAAGTACCGCAAGAGCGATTTGAAAGCATGCAGAGCTGTGCTCCATAGCTCTTGCGATACTTTGATTTTAAACACGGATCTTTCTGCGCAGCGTCGCTTCAAGTCGAACGCACCTAAAAATCCAGTTGACAACCTTAGGCCGCGGGGCCCTAGACGACCGCCTGCATCGCCTGTTGGACGGGCCAGCACTGTTCAGATGATTTCTGTCACAGGACGGATCTGTCACAGCCAAGCAGCTGGTATACCCTTGACAGCCACCAGAGGGCAGTCTTCTGGACTTTTTGGAACAATTATTACCCCTTGCTGTAAGGATTGTTCCATTTCCTTCAGCTGCGTGTCGTTTACCTTTTAGCTCATCCTGATATATACCATGTTCTCTGAGTCTTTTGTTGCTGCTGTATTGTTTCTGTTCCCTGTTTTTGGGGTTCTGTTTTTGTGGATTACTTTATGGTTTTTTCCTTTTTGCCTTTGTGTGGATTATTGTTGGACGCCTCAGTAAAACTGCAACTGGATCTTCTTCTTGTATTTCTGACAGGATCGTTCTGTGACTGATCGAAGCAGTTTTTAGGAACATCTTCATTAACACATAAGGTAAGTTTATTTTCTTCATCACTAATTAGTGTGTTAATATATATTAGGTTATGGGCGAAGTAATCTACTGTTAGTGTAATCTGTTAACAACGCACTCATAAATCCATCTATAATTTTATTTTGTGTTTTTTTTTTTTATACCACACAACAAAAGTTGTGACAAATCAGAACATACTTAGAAACCATGTCAACCAAGGAAACTGAAAGGAAACACAGGAAACAAATTAAAATGACATGAAAACAAAACTTAACATAATATGTTTATTTTTTCCCCATCACAACATCAATTTAATAAACAAGCAAAAGCAGAGGAAAAATACAGAAATTATTACTTTTTTTTGTATTATAACAAGATTATATATGCAGCAATTTCAGATGGAATTTGCAGAACACATCAGTTCCACAAAAGTAAATGTAAGTGGCTAAAAACTAAATAATGTGCACTAAACAAAGCAAAAAAGAAACCGCAGTAAATGTTTGTCTCCATCACCTCATGAGTCTGAAACTGAATCATAGAATTGACTTTAAACAAGTGAAAACATGATAGAAGTTCAAATAGACATGAAAAGACGTTAAATGGAGATCATTTGAGTCTGATAACAGAAAACTTCCTGATTCTAATCTTGAAATAGACATTTTCTGTGAAGCTGCTTTGAAACAATATGTATCATGAAAAACACTTTACAAATAAACTGGAAATGAATTGAATAATTTGAATCCAAATGGTTTGATTGAATCTGTTGACTCACACACAGTGGGTAATGAATTAAACAGTTTTAGTCTGTTACAAATTACATGACGAAAACTTTATTTAGTGACAATCTATTAGATTACACATTTTAAGTAATGTACTCTGATTACTTTTGGATTACTTTTTGATTACATGAATAATTTACTGCCATTGTGTGAATATGTAATCCAGAAGAAAGTAACAATAATCTGTAATGTAATGTAATGTAATCACAAGTAGTGAATATTTGTAATCTGATTAGGTAATCTGGATTACATGTAATCAGTTAGTATCCAGCACTCACTTGCTGCAGATGAAGTTGTATCTGTCAGTTTCAGGGCGGCTGATCCATTGATTATCTCTGGTCCGAATGGCTCCGGATCTGACCGTCGTATCGCACTCGTCCAGATCTTTGTCGTAATCAGGAGCCCACTGATCGTAGCACACGGTCTGACCGTTGACCCAGAACCAGATTCCCACTGTGCAGGAGTGACGCAGACCCAGCCACACGTGATCAGAAACATTCGCTTTCATGATCGACATCTTCACCCATCGCTGCATCTGCTCCGAATCCACCGACACCAGGTCCATGTCATTGTTTCTGCAGTGTCTCAGAGCTTCAGTCCACGTCTTATTCTCTCGGATCAGAACCAGTTTATCTGGAAACATGAACAGATCAATAAGAAAAACAAGATACAAAACATTTAACTTTTAAATACAAAAGCCAGTGCTATTTTAGTATAACTGAGATAAAAATATATTTTTTTATATATACAGTGCTGCTTGAAAGTTTGTGAACCCTTTAGAATTTTCTATATTCCTGCATAAATATGACCAAAACGTTTATCAGATCTCACACAATTTTTGAAAATTGACAAAGAGAACCCAATTAAACAAATAAGATGAAAATGTATACTTATTTATTATGAATACGTCACTTATTTATTATGAAAAACTATCCAGCATTAAACATTTGTGAGTTGCAAAAGTATGTGAATCTCTAGGATTAGCAACTAATTTGAAGGTGAAATTCGAGTCTGTCTGTTCAGAAGTGTTTTCAGTCAATAGGATGACAATTAGGTGTCAGTTTATGCCCCTGTTTTATTTAGAGAACAGGGATCTATTAAAGTCTGATCATGTTTGTGAAAGTGAATCATGGCACAAACAAAGGAGATCTCTGAGGACCTCAGAAAAAGAGTTGTTGTTGCTCATCAGGCTGGAAAAGGTTACAAAACCATCTCTAAAGAGTTTGGACTCCACAAATCCACAGTCAGACAGATTGTGTACAAATGGAGGAAATTCTAGACCACAGTTACCCTCCCCAGAAGTGGTCGACCAACAAAGATCACTCCAAAGCAAGATGTCTAATAGCTTCCAAGGTTGCAAAGAACCCCAGGATAACTTCTGAGCAACTAAAGGCCTTTCTCACATTGGTTAATGTTGAAGTTCATGAGTCCATCATCAGGAGAACAATGGACAACCATGGTGTGCATGGCAGGGTTGCAAGGAGAAAGCCACAACTCTCCAAAAAACACTGCTGCCTGTCTGCAGTTTGATAAAGATCATGTGGAAGTCAGAAGGCCATTGGAGAAATGTTTTGTGTGATGAGACCAAAATATAATTTTTTGGTTTAAATAAAAAGTGTTATGTTTGGAGAAAGAAAAACACTGCATTCCAGCATAAGAAGAACCTTCTCCCATCTGTGAAACATGGTGGTGGTAGTATCATGGTTTGGGCCTGTTTTGCTGCATCTGGGCCATCATTGATGGAACAATAAATTCTGAATTACACCAGCAAATTCTAAAGGAAAATGTCAGGACATCTGTCCATGAACTAAAATCTAAAGAGAAAGTGGGTCATGCAGCAAGACAACGACCCCAAGCGCACAAGTCATTCTACCAAAAAAACGGTTAAATAAGAACAAAAGTAATGTTTTGGAACGACTGAGTCAAAGTCTGGACCTTAATCCAATTAAAATGTTGTGGAGGAAACCTACCAACATCACAGGGTTCAAGTGTTTCTGTACTAAAGAATGGGCTAAAATTCCCACAAGTCATTGTGCAGGACTGATGTTTTTGTTGTTTTTTTCTCATTTATATTAGTTGTGTGTGTGTTTGTCTAGTGTTTATTCATTTTAAATTCAGTTTTAGAAGGGATAGTTCATCCAAAAATTAATTACTCATCCTCATGTCATTCCAAACCTGTAAGACATTCATTCATGTTTTTTAATAACTTTATTCAACAATTCTCTTCTGTGTCAGTCAGCAGCATCACACACACGTTGTGTTACTCTCATGAACGCACAACAAAGACTGACACGGAAGAAAAGAAATTGTTGAATAAAGTTGTTATGTTTGTTTTCTTTGCACACAAAAAGTATTCTCGTAGCTTCATAACATTACGGTTGAACCACTGATGTCACATGGACTGTTTTATCGATGTCCTTACTACCTTTCTGGGCCATAAAACATTTCAATTGTGTGTCTATGCAGGGTCAGAAAGCTCTCAGATTTCATCACAAAAATCTTAATTTGTGTTCTGAAGATGAACGAAGGTCTTACAGGTTTAGAACGACATGAGGGCGAGTAATTAATGACACAATTTTCATCCCTTTTTTAAATGAAATTTTGAATATATTTTTTTAATTAAATTTTAATTGTATATGTTGTTTTCATTTTAATTAAAGTTTTAGCTCTTTTGTTGTTGTTGTGTTTGTTTGTTTGTTTTTTTTTTTGTTTGTTTCTTTCGTTTTTTTTTTTTTTGTTTTTTTTTTTTTACATCTATATAGTTTTTATTAATTTCTACTTGATTAGTTTTACTTATTTTAGTACATTAGGTTAAACTAAATGATCATGACAAATGTTGACTTGCTAGCTGAAGTAAAATAAGTTTTATCATTATTATGATCTCAGATCATTTTAATTAATATTTGGAACACAAATGAAGATAGTTTTAAGAATAGTAATCATTTAACATTCACAAAATCTTTCCATTGTGCAAAAGGTTTATTATAGTTGTAAAAAAAAAAGTTATTTGGATTATTAACATTTTCTTCACACAAAGAAAAAATAGTTCTTAAACTGTTCTCTGAAAATGGATCTTCTAAAGCATCACTGTGAAAACACACTTTAGCAACCTTTATTTTTAATAGTGTGTGTTGATGAGAGAGTGATTTACTGTACAGATGATTGCTTTACTCACCATCATAACACACAAACAAATAGTTATTTGTACAAAAGTCGTCTATCCATTGTCCTTGATACTCTCTGATACCCATCGATGTGCACACGCCGTCTCTGTTATTGTCTGCATTGGGTTCACCAGGATACCAGTGTGTGAATGTGGAGGTGCTGCTGTCTGACCAAACCCAGAGTCTGTGCAGACCGATCCAGACTTGATTAGGTGAAGTTATGTTTTGGTTTATGATGTCCTGAATCTGATTATTCTCACTCTGGTTCCTCACACTGGCCAGATCTGTGTGATTCTGTCTGCAGTATTTCTGAGCGTCTGTCCAGTTCTTTTTCTCCATTACAGGGACGAATCCTTTACTGCTGTCTTTAAAAAAGAAAGACATTTGTCTGATATCGATTCAGAGAGAATCATATTCATAGTGGAATTAAAACAAAAACAAGAAAATATATTTGTTCTTTTTGCAAGACAAATGGCTCATGGATAAATAATGAAAAAACAAACTGTTTTATCATTCCTGGTTATGAAAATAGTCAGTATTGTTTTTAGCACATTTCTGTGTGTTTGATCACTTACAGCTGAACTCACCATTATAGCAGATGAAATGGTTTGCATTGCTACAGTTTTCATCATGCCATTGTCCATCTTTTTCATAAAAACACAGTCTTCATTTCCATTTGGTTGTGATTGATCCCATTTCCTATACAGTGAATCTCCTCCTCTGTAGAAGGCAGGGTCACTCAGAGACCATATCCATGTGTTTGTTCTGTTCAGCCCAATCCAGACACGCTCAACACTGCCATTCACTGTCTGTTTAATGTCATTCTGTTCTTGCATGTCATTGATAGTGACCAGATCTGTGTGTTTCTCTCTGCAGTATCTCTGAGCTTCAGTCCAGTTCATCTGCTGATTCACAAAGTGATACTGACGCAGAGACGAACTGACCACGGCTGAGGAGAGACACATTCACACAGATCTCAACACTCATTATATCCACACTGTATTTCAAGAGCTCAGAGTTTGTGTTTGCTAAAGTGTTCTGAATGGTGCTTTTGCATGTTCAGTGTTTCGACAGGATTTGCTGAGACTGAGGACCTCTAGTGGAAGAAACTGAGTTCATTTTAAAGTGAAATGCATGAATGTGGTGCGTTTCCAGAGCAAAATGAAGAGCTCAAAGCCCTTTTCAGTGACCAAATTGAATTCTTTGCATCAACCTGAACTTGAAACTTTGAACACTTTCAGCACAGCACTAACACTAACTATGAACACTAGTACTAGTCAAGCACTAGTTTAAACACTCACTCACCTGTGAGCAGAAGAGACATCAATGTGATTCTCTCCATTTCTGAGGGAAAAACAGAAATCAGTCTCAATAAATGACGCAGATCCAGAACATCAGATCATGTCATTTCTGCTTGATCAGATTCTACATCAGTTATAAATACACACATGAAGCTCCTGAAGCTGACGTGTGTCATGATTCAGTGTTAAAATACACAGAAAATTAAAAACCCCTGAAATTTACAGTAAAAGCAGTTGTGGTTGCCAGAGCTTTTCTGTGAAAAACAATACAGCAGTGATATTTTAGGTTTTACAGATTTAAGTTGCATTTACAGTAAAACATGTATTTTATTAACTGACATAATGTTAATATACCAACCTACTGAAATACTAAAATCTGTGTTTACCCTTATAATATGCTGACAACCATCTTAAACACAGATAAAGTGATGCAGATAAAAAGAAAAACTAGATAAAAATAGTGTACAATTATATTAAATATCCTGTTAAATTTATAACAGTTACAACAGTAAGGGAACTTACAGTTAACCAGTTAAACAGCTTTTTACCATAGGATTTTAGCATTTTACCATTAAGAACTATGATCTTTTTATTATTTTTATTTATTTATTTATTTATTTATTTTACAGTATACTCTTTTATTTCCACTATTTCCAAACTCAAACTCACAAACACAGACATTGAGATCCAATATTATAATGCTGTTATAAGTGCATTACTGTAAATGTTTTTAACTAAACTAAATTTTACTTTATTTTCTTTGTTTTTCTCACATAACGCAAATTCAGGACAGTTTATTCTTTTAGTTTATTTATTTTCCTTTATTTTCTCTATAATGTTTTAAAGAAGCCATACTTAAACTGAAAAGCTCAGATCACAACAGATAAAATGTGCAAAATCCACACTAGTTAAACAGTGATCAACATAGTATAATGTAACATAAAACACTGTTAAATCAATCATATTATAATCAATGTGAAGTTAAAACAGCAGTAATGATATTAACTCAGAGTTTCTTACCTGTAGATGTTGTGATTCAGGTGTGTTTGTGTTTCTTCTTTTATCAGGACAGACTGATATCACAGATCATTTGTCCTCTTCTGCTCCTCCCATCTTTGGGTTTCCTGGAAAGAAAAACTCCCTTCTGTGCTTTAGTTCTGTGTTCAGGTTTGTTTCCTCTTTTCTTGCCCTAAGGCAACTGCACTGAACGAGAGAGTGTGTGTTTATATACTAGTGGAAAGAAAACATCCAAAATAAACACTTATGAATTTATGAATGTTCAGATCTATTTTCTGGAAATGTCAACAGATTAGGTCATATTTAATTAGAAAAGGCCTTATTTTCATCTTTAAACATGATAACTTGTAATCAGTTTATGGTTGTGTATCTCCTAAACAACAGTGAGATGAAATAGTGAAAAATGAAATACTTTTACTGAGGTTTTCCTGCTCGTCAGATGTTTGTGTAAACTTTTACTGGATTGACTCGTATGTGTCTGTTTTCTTTTTTTTTTTTTTTTTTTTGCTCCAGGAAAACATCTGAGATGAAGTCGCTTCGATGAGACGTGAAAGAGAATCTGCTGAGGTCTGAAAGAGCACAAGTATAGTTTTGATTATTGTTGGTATATTTTGTATTTGGTGATTTATTTTGAGTAATTGTTTAATGAATACTGATATTGTTCCTGTACTCCTTGCCTCTGTTTATTTCCAGTATCGGTGTGACATTTGAATTATTTCCATTTTCATTTACATGTTGTTGTTCATCTTTGTGCAGCTGATAAATGGCCCAGTTCAGATTTTAACTGAAAGGATTATTGCCGCTTTCCTTACCCACCAGTGCATTTAACAGAGCTCACTTTTCCATGAATTAAGGCCTTGAAAAGGTCTTTAATCAGAGCAGAAAGTCTTAAATTTATATGGTCATGGCATTAATTTTTGTGAGGGATTGTTTCGTCATGCGTTTCATTTCAAAGTGAAGCGAAAGCGTAATTTCAGTGCTACATGGCTTAGGTCACTCAATATTCATTAAACAATATTTTGTTACTTTCTCCGCTTCAGTGCTTCTCGGCGGCAGCGTAACAGCTTGTCAATTCATGTTCGTGCAAAAGATGAGGGACAAAGTTGCTGATGCATGCTGTTTTTACTCTTTCTCATGTTGTCAGATTCACAGTGCAAAACAGCTCCCGGGTGGACCGACTTGAGTGAACATAAAGCAAAGCAGAATACAAACTTTTTTTCCTGTTTTCACCTGCACAGCACACAGTGAGTCACTGGACTACATTACACACAATGCATCTCGCTCTGGACTACAACTCCCGTAAATAGCCATCTTAAAGCGGCAACTCTTATTTCCTCTCTCCTGCAACACTACCCCCACTCTGGATGGTGATTAACTTAACACCACTCCAGCACCATAACACGACTGATACAAAATATATCACACACATTAACAAGGATATTACCATAGATTCACAGTGTTAATAGAAGGCAGAAATACATTCAACACAATGTCTACCCATATTTTCTTTTTTTTTCATTTCTCTCTTCTGTTAATCAACAGTCCATAGGCAGCTCCATTGTCAAAGCATACAGTCTATTCAAGCAACTCGGTTCAGTGGAGGCATTGGCCAACATGTTCCAACCCCACGTGACGGGGTAAACAGTCCATAAGGTGGAAGGATAGCACGGTGCTGGGAGGGGTTAAAGAGTAGCTTTGTAAAGGGGTCCTTCATTGAAGCAATAGTAATTCAGTCCCAACTTGACTAGTGAGGTAGTTAGTTAAGTCCAGCGAAGTGACCGACTGGCTTCTCCACTACTGGCCTGCATAAGGGAATGAGGTTAATAACAGCCACTGCATACAAACGAAACAAGCAGACATAATTAAGCATACACTTGGCTTGTTTTCTTAACAACAAAATGGTAAACAACAAAATTGTCAACAAAGCGTTCTTTCTTGTTTTTATTTTACGTCCTTTATAGTCAATTAGTCCAGTCTCCAAACCTCCTCTGAGGTCTCCTGGCTCGTTGCGGCCTACCCCTCATTTGGCCGTTAACAGTCCCTGTTAAATCCTGTTGCACCGTGCTACCTTCTCTCCACTGAACATTCTCTGTTTCCTGCTCTGTCATTGGCACACTGGTTTCATTCATAAGAGGCATGCTGTCTGGCCCACCGGAATTTCCAGTTTCCTCCGTGAAGAGACAAGACAGATCCGAGTCAAGTTTAGCTCCATCGGCTTTGTAAGGTCCACGCAATTGGCCCAAGGAAGGTATCCAATGGTGGCCGAAGGTTTTCTTGCATGTTGGGTCTTTCCAGTGTGCAAAGTTATTTAATTGAAGTTAAATTCAATCTGACTCCATTTTATTATGACCTCAAATTTAGGTTGTCATACGAATTGGTTGTTTCTCCATTTGTAATTGTTATTATTCTAACATTTGCTTATTCTGTTTAACTCTTTACTTTATATTTACTCTTTCATTAGGAATCTATGTTGCTCAGGGTACCTCATGTCGGCCGATTTACATGGGCCCCACGATCACAAACCCTCCAGTCTGATCATTAGTCAGAGGTTATGGCTAACTATTTAATAGACCGCCTCATGCTTGTCATGTTTTAAATAGTTGTTCTGTTTAGCCCCCTACAGTCACCTATGTAACAACTTAGTTAAAGCTCAAACTAAATCAGAGGTTATGGCTAGCACTACGAAGTATGCTAATACTTCAGTCGTGTTTGATCTAGCCCCCTATAGTTAGTCTAACTATATAACAACTTGAATAAAGCTGAGACAATAACCAGAGGTTATGGCTAGTACTATGATATATGCCCGAACCATGTTAGTACTCCAATAGTATTTTGTCTAGCCCCCCATAGTTAATGCAACTGCATAACAACTTAACTAAGGCCAAGCAGTTAGTCAGAAATCTAGAATCTCACCTGATGTGCCCCATGCTCCATCTAACCTGAGATCTAGAGACTTAACCCTGGACACGTATTTGCGGTAACATATGCCTTCACTTAATCTACTTGAGAAAATAATTTCAGAGTAAGTCAGAATAAAATCAAATGTAACAATTTATTAGAAGTCAGGTAAATATGTATTATGCCAATTATACAGCCAATTCAAAGATATCAGATCAATACAAGAAATCTCCAAGATGAATCTAGGAGTAAGATGCATACCTGACTTGAGAAAAATACATAGTACGAAGTGTGTCAACACACTTCGTACTATGGGCTCATTCTGGTCACAGAAAAACGCCCTGATCTTCTTGCTACACTTCTTTAAGTACTTCAGACTCAGACCGACATCCCCCGAAATGGAGACAGGAACTAACAATTTGAATTTGCATTGATCAAGTCCTAGACGTGGTCGTTTGCACCTTTTGGGACAGATGGTAATTTGCATGAAAGACACTGGGAAATAGTATGCCCTCAACAGTGAGCAAAATATCTCAGAACTCTAAGGATCTGTTCACCTTTCAGTTTACTTCTTTTGAGAATGAGACCATTGTACCAGACACACAGTGACAGTTTAAATGATACCAAACATGACTATGGATATCACTTATATTCATGTAGAATATATTATTATGCTATTGACCATTCTAAGTGAGCTGAGTGAGAGGAGATGGGTGAGGGGAAGTGGATGGAAGGAATAGGTGAAAAGGGACTTTTCTCACATCTTCTCTCAGTGAGATGTGGAAACAAATGTCTGTATCTTAATACACCGTGTGTGTATTGTCCGTGTCAGAAGATCCAAGTGTCTGAGGTTCTGTAAACCTTACAGCTTCCAGGTTCGGGGCAGGAACTTCCTGAGGTTGCCAAACTTCTGAGTCTTTAAACACCCAGCTGTTCTCCAGGGGTTGCCGAGAATGGTAAGGTTTGAGTTTGTCATGGTGAACGACTTTTACTTTGGTCCTCGGGTTTCTCTGGATCCGGTACACTAAATCATCTAGATGTCCCAGGATAAAGTAAGGACCATCGTAGTTGGGGAGAAACTTCCTGATTTTGTTTTTCACTCGCTTCGATCCCTTGACAAGGTACCACATCGCATCACCGACCTTGTAGCGTGTCCTGGCTGCTCTCTTGTCGTACTGCTTTGTAGCACGCTCCACTGATTGGCCTAGCGCGTCCCTTGCAACCTGATGTGCCAACTCCAGCCTTTCTCTCATCTAAACCACATATTGTGGGATTGATTGAGTCAGTGTGTCGTTGGGGGGCTTTCCTGTGACCAGTTCAGTAGGCTCTGTTATCTCTCGCCCAAAGAGCATCATGATTAGGGTAAATCCAGTCGAACTGTGCTTGGTCGCTCGGTAAGCCATCACAGCGTAGGGACCCATAAGGTCGCATTCCCAATGACATCGCTCAGAGGTCTCTCGACCTGGCCATCTGACTGAGGCCAGAAAGGTGTTGTACAGGTCTTATCAATGTCAAGCAGCTCACACATTGTTTGGAAGACCTCCGATTCGAAATTAGTGCCCTGGTCACTATGGAGGGTAAGTAGTGCCCCACAACGGCAGACCCATTCAGAGACTATAATCTCTGCCACAGTAACAGCCTGGTCGTTGGGCAGGGGGTACGTTTCCACCCATTTGGTGAAATAATCTTGTACCATGAGAATGTAACGATTGAAGCGTTCTGTTTCATTCATGGGGCCCATCAGATCAACAGCAATCCTCTCCATGGGTGCACCAACTCGCACGGTACCCATGGGTGCTTGAGGCCTCTTTAATGGTCGAGCCTTTGCAGCACAGCTGGTGCATGTGCGACACCAAAGTGAAACATCTTCTCGCATTTTGTACCAATAATACCTGGTCTGCAGCCGGGACAGCGTTCACTCCACCCCGAAATGTCCACCCACTGGCCCCTCGTGCATCTGGTGCATGACACTTTTCCGGAAAACTTGCGGCAGGATAATCTGGGGGTAAAACTCAGGGCCCTCATTCAGGTAGTAACGTCGTACTAGAATGTCATCCTTTTGGTAAAGTCTTTGCCACTGACTCCAGTAAGCTTTCGTTGCCGGGCCGCAGGGTGACACATCTTCCCAGGAGAGTCGTTCCTTGCTTTCCTTCATCCACCTCTTGATGGGAGCAATATCAGGATCAGCTGCTTGGGCAGCACGCAGTTCTTCAGTAGTCCACCCAGAGAATGAAGAAGTACTGGCGGTGATGGCAGGTTGTACTACCCCCACTTGACAAGACTCCAGGGAAACGGCTGCAGGTACGTAATTTACAAGTTTGTCGTCGAAGTCGCACTGGACTGCTTGGTGACAGAGCTGAGGGCTACTCAAGATGGGTTTCTTAAGGTTGCAGGGGCAAGTTGAATGGCATGGGCTCTGAGAAGGCACATCAGCATTTTCATGACAGCACCCAGGGCGATGAACAACTTTGAAGTCATACTCCTCAAGCTTCTCGAGCCACCTGGCCAACTGTCCCTCTGGTTCTCTCATCCTTATTAGCCACTGCAGGCTACTATGGTCTGTGCATACGGTGAAGGATCTGCCCAGCAGGTACTGACGGAAATGTGTTGTGAACTCCACTACCGCTAAAAGTTCTCTCCATGTGGTGCAGTAATTCTGTTCAGTTGGTGTCAGACTTCTACTTCCATATGCTAGTACACGTTCCTCTCCTTGCTGCAGTTGAGACAACACAGCCCCGATTCCAAAGTTGCTGGCGTCTGTGTCCAGAATAAGATCACCACTGTCCATAGGGTAGCCAAGGATGGGGGCAGTAGTGAGCAACTCCTTTAACTTATCAAAGGCCTGTTGGCTCTCAGGGGTCCAGTGAAATCGGCATGTTTTCTTAATAGGTTGTGGAGGGGCTTTGCAACTGTGGCGAAGTCTTTGACAAATCGTCTGTAGTAGAATGCGAGACCCACAAACTGCCGGACTTCGTTAACGCTCATGGGCTCTGGTCACTCTCGAATCTTCTGCACTTTCTCTGGGTCAGTAGCTATACCATGCTCTGAGACGATGTGGCCCAAATAGACCACCTGGCGGTGGAAGAGACAACACTTGGCGGGTTTCAACTTCAGGTTGGCCTGGCGCAGCCTTTCAAACACCTGTGCCAGGCGCTGGAGCATTTCCTTTACATCCTTGCCCAGCACAATGATGCCGTCTAGATATACTAGGCAGATCTCCCACTGCATTCCAGCCAAGACACGGTCCATTAAGCGTTGGAACGTCGCCGGGGCATTGCAAAGGCCAAACGGCATGACGTTCCATGCAAAGAGCCCCTTCCTGCTACCCCGCTTGCGGGGTCAACTCCACTTGCCAGTAGCCGGAGGCAAGGTCCAATGTGCTAAACCACTTTGCTGTGGACAGAGTGTCTAGTGTGTCTTGTATTCTTGGGAGTGGGTAGGCGTCTTTTATGGTGCGCTCGTTTAGTGCCCGGTAGTCTACACAGAGTCGGTACGTTTGGTCTTTCTTTCGCACCATTACAATGGGTGAAGCCCAGCAGCTATTACTTGGGGAGGCTAGGCCAGCATCGAGATTCTGCTGGATCTGTTCATCGGCACTTTGCTGTTTCTCAAACGTCATTCTACGGGGTTGTTGTTTCACAGGTGGGCCAGGCCAGGTTTGAACGGCACGTTGGACAAGGTTTGTGCGCGAGGTCTGTTGGTCCAGTGGAGAAAACATCACCGTAAGCACAAAGCAGCTCCGCAAGCTCACGCTGTTCTGCCTCGCTCAGATCCCTTGTACTCTCTGCATACAGCGGCTGTAAGTGACTTGGGACAACTGTGGGACATGAATCTGCTGCTCCTCACCTTCACAGCAACAGTACCCGGGTTATACAGTCTAACAGATGCCTTGGCAGTTGTGACAGACAATCTCTTCCCAACTGACTTTATTCCTCTTGTTGAATTTTTGTAGGCGATGTTTGAATACTGCTTTTGAGTTTTTCTGTCTCCACTCATGGTTTGACGGCACTGAACTTTCCTCATCACTCCCACTCTGGTCTGGACATTCACGTACTGCTGCTGCTCTAGTCTTTCGTTCCATCGGTCTTACGGTCTTACTTAGATTGCATGAGTTGTGTTACACTAGTGGCTGTTCGATGTGTGGTTTCATACCTGTGTGCAATCTCATAGGCGCAGGCCAGGGTACGTGGTCGCTCTTCCAGCAGTCTTTGCACGATGTCCGCATCTCCTATGGCATTAGTGAACACTAATAGAGTCTTGTTCCTTCTCAGAGCGATCTGCATAAGCAATGGAGACTTTTTCGTAATTGTCGTCCCTTAGCACATGGAGTGGCTCACCTGCCCTGCGGACCCTCTGACAACATCTGGTTCGGTTTAAACTGTCTAAAAAGTCCGTATGACTCACCACCTGCGATGAATGAATCCCGGACGCGAGCCCCCAGTGTTACTTTCTCCGCTTTGGTGATTCTCGGCGGCAGTGTAACAGCTCGTCAATTCATGTTCGTGCAAAAGATGAGACGGACAAAGTTGCCGATGCATGCTGTTTTTACTCTTTCTCGTGTTGTCAGATTTATAGTGCAAAACAGCTCCGGGGTGGACTGACTTGAGTGAACATAAAGCAAAAATAGCCGTCTTAAAGCAGCAACTCTTTTGAAAATCCTGTTGACTTCTGCTATATATCTAATCTACAACTGTAATTTATAAATAATACAATTTAATTCATTTACTTCTATATGTTATTAAAGTTCTATTTTGACCCTGTACAATAAGTGTTTTGTTTGTTTTTTTACTACCATAATGAGGGAGGGAGCACAACAATACAATTCTGCTTAGAGCACCCATTTGGCCAGCAGCGGCCCTGTTTGCAAGCTTCTTAAAACTGAAGGAAAGAGGTAAAACTCAAACGAACTAATAACAAAAAATTGCTGGACGCTGATAGCTGCTAATTTGAAAGTGAAAGTAAAACTCGAACTATACTTAGGGACCATATTGCCATATTGTTTTCTCTTCAATTTTTTATTTTTTTTTTCTTTAAATTTTCTTTAGGTCTTCTTAAAAAGGTCTTTAAAAAGTCATAAAATCTGCAGAAACCCTGTAATAAACTATCTAAACTGATAAATAACAGATTGGAGATTTAAATAATAGCAGATTTGTCTCATTTTAAATGAATACTAAAAACAGAGAAGAAAAATTTACTTAAGCCAGAAATTTACTTTTACTATGGTAAAATAAATGTATTTAGCGATATCATCAAAAGGCTTTTGAATTTTGGTGCACTTTTTTTCTCTCTATAGTGTTGCTATGTAAAATCTCAGAAAAAGTAGTCAGGGGTTTTATGACCCTTTAATCATCTGCCTTTTTTTTTTTTTTTTTAGCTAAATTTAGTATAGGTAAATGTAAATATGCAGGAAATATGCCTTTGTTTTTGGTTTTATAGGCAGAAGTGCCTAAACAATGCCTAAATACAATACCTACAAAATATTCAGTTTGAAAAATAAGAAAGCTGTAAAATGTGTCTGGATCTGTAAACATTTTATGGACTTTTAATTTATATATTTGTATTTTTATTTCTTACATTTATTGGTATTGTTTTATTTTATTTTGTGTTATTTTATTTTGTCCTAAAAATCCTTTTTGTTATTTCATGCACATGCCAGTTTGTCAACACATTTAACTGTGTGCTGGGAATCACATGCATTAGTGTTTGCAAATCATTTATCTGAAATACAGAACAGGTTTGTGTCCAAATATCAGAAAGAATCGATCATCTTGAGAAAAACTGGCTAGACGGATGTCTCAAGCTGGTGTGTGTAATCTGTGTTGGTTAATATTACCTTACTTTTTTGTTTCCTTCTTTGTTTGTTTATGATTCTGGGCAATTATGTGTGTGAAAGTCATTACTTGCATTACTAGCATTACTTTTATGCTCCAATTGTTGTAGATGTCAAGAATTCTACAGTAGATGATTATTAATTTTAAATATAAGAGTGTTTTACTGAAGTGTGCGTGTATTCACACGGCTTGGAATAAAGGTGATACCCTGTAATTAATCATATAGTTCTGTAAATATGACATCCTTCCATTATTCAGATGATTTCTGTCACAGCCAAGCAGCTAGTATACCCTTGACAGCCACCAGAGGGCAGTCTTCTGGACTTTTTGGAACAATCATTACCCCTTGCTGTAAGGATTGTTCCATTTCCTTCAGCTGTGTGTCGTTTACCTTTTAGCTCATCCTGATATATACCATGTGCTCTGAGTCTTTTGTTGCTGCAGTATTGTTTCTGTTCCCTGTTTTTGGGGTTCTGTTTTTGTGGATTACCTTATGGTTTTTTTCCTTTTTGCCTGTGAGCGGATTATTGTTGGACGCCTCAGTAAAACTGCAACTGGATCTTCTTCTTGTAACAGAGTATTTCTGACAGGATCGTTCTGTGACTGATCGAAGCAGTTTTTAGGAACATCTTCATTAACACATAAGGTAAGTTTATTTTCTTTATCATTAATTAGTGTCTTAATATATATTAGGTTATGGCCGAAGTAATCTACTGTTAGTGTAATATGTTAACAACGCACTCATAAATCCGTCTATAATTTTATTTTGTGTTTTTTATATGTATATATATATAGGAGAACATACTTAGAAACCATGACAACCAAGGAAACTGAAAGGAAACACAGGTAACAAATTAAAAGTACATGAAAACAAAACTGAACATGATATGTTTATTTTTTTCCCCCATCACAACATCAATTTAATAAACAAGAAAAAGCAGAGGAAAAATACAGAAATTATTTCATTTCATTCTTTTTTTTATTAAAGTAGCATGTATTATAACATAAAATTATATATGCAGCCATTTCAAATGGAATTTGCAGAACACATCAGTTCCACTAAAGTAAATGTAAGTGGCTAAAAACTAAATAATGTGCATGAAACAAAGCAAAAAAGAAAACCCAGTAAATGTTGGTCTTCATTACCTCATGAGTCTGAAACTGAATCATAGAATTGACTTTAAACAAGTGAAAACATGATAGAAGTTCAAGTAGACATGAAAAGACGTTAAATGGAGATCATTTGAGTCTGAGAACAGAAAACTTCCTGATTGTTGAAATAGACATTTTCTGTGAAGCTGCTTTGAAACAATATGTATCATGAAAAACACTTTACAAATAAACTGGAAATGAATTGAATAATTTGAGTCCAAATGGTTTGATTGAATCTGTTGACTCACACACAGTGGGTAATGAATTAAACATTTTTAGTCTGTTACAAATTACATGACGAAAACTTTATTTAGTAACAATCTATTAGATTACACATTTTAAGTAATGTACTCTGAGTACTTTTGGATTACTTTTTGATTACATGAATAATTTACTGCCATTGTGTGAATATGTAATCCAGAAGAAAGTAACAATAATCTGTAATGTAATGTAATCTAATCACAAGTAGTGAATATTTGTAATCTGATTAGGTAATCTGGATTACATGTAATCAGTTAGTATCCAGCACTCACTTGCTGCAGATGAAGTTGTATCTGTCAGTTTCAGGGCGGCTGATCCATTGATTATCTCTGGTCCGAATGGCTCCGGATCTGACCGTCGTATCGCACTCGTCCAGATCTTTGACGTAATCAGGAGCCCACTGATCGTAGCACACGGTCTGACCGTTGACCCAGAACCAGATTCCCACTGTGCAGGAGTGACGCAGACCCAGCCACACGTGATCAGAAACATTCGCTTTCATGATCGACATCTTCACCCATCGCTGCATCTGCTCCGAATCCACCGACACCAGGTCCATGTCATTGTTTCTGCAGTGTCTCAGAGCTTCAGTCCACGTCTTATTCTCTCGGATCAGAACCAGTTTATCTGGAAACATGAACAGATCAATAAGAAAAACAAGATACAAAACATTTAACTTTTACATACAAAAGCCAGTGCTATTTTAGTATAACTGAGATTAAAAAAAACAAAACATTTTTTATATATACAGTGCTGCTTGAAAGTTTGTGAACCCTTTAGAATTTTCTATATTTCTGCATAAATATGACCAAAAAGTTTATCAGATTTTCACACAATTTTTGAAAATTGACAAAGAGAACCCAATTAAACCAATAAGATGAAAATGTATACTTATTTATTATGAATACGTCACTTATTTATTATGAAAAACTATCCAGCATTAAACATTTGTGAGTTGCAAAAGTATGTGAATCTCTAGGATTAGCAACTAATTTGAAGGTGAAATTCGAGTCTGTCTGTTCAGAAGTGTTTTCAGTCAATAGGATGACAATTAGGTGTCAGTTTTTGCCCCTGTTTTATTTAGAGAACAGGGATCTATTAAAGTCTGATCATGTTTGTGAAAGTGAATCATGGCACAAGCAAAGGAGATCTCTGAGGATCTCAGAAAAAAAGAGTTGTTGTTGCTCATCAGGCTGGAAAAGGTTACAAAACCATCTCTAAAGAGTTTGGACTCCACAAATCCACAGTCAGACAGATTGTGTACAAATGGAGGAAATTCTAGACCACAGTTACCCTCCCCAGAAGTGGTCGACCAACAACGATCACTCCAAAGCAAGATGTATAATAGTTTCCAAGGTTGCAAAGAACCCCAGGATAACTTCTGAGCAACTAAAGGCCTTTCTCACATTGGTTAATGTTGAAGTTCATGAGTCCATCATCAGGAGAACAACGAACAACCATGGTGTGCATGGCAGGGGTGCGAGGGGAAAGCCAAAAAAATTTAAATTTTGTCATCAATTATTCATCCTCATGTCATTCCAAACCTGTAAGACATTCATTCATCTTTTTTAATAACTTTATTCAACAATTCACTTCCATGTCAGTCAGCAGCATCACACACACGTTGTGTTACTCTCATGAACGCACAACAAAGACTGACACGGAAGAAAAGAAATTGTTGAATAAAGTTGTTATGTTTGTTTTCTTTGCACACAAAAAGTATTCTCGTAGCTTCATAACATTACGGTTGAACCACTGATGTCACATGGACTGTTTTATCGATGTCCTTACTACCTTTCTGGGCCATAAAACATTTCAATTGTGTGTCTATGCAGGGTCAGAAAGCTCTCAGATTTCATCACAAAAATCTTAATTTGTGTTCTGAAGATGAACGAACGTCTTACAGGTTTAGAACGACATGAGGGCGAGTAATTAATGACACAATTTTCATCCCTTTTTTAAATGAAATTTTGAATAAGTTTTTAGTTGTATATGTTTTCATTTTAAAGTTTTAGTTCTTTGTTGTTGTTGTTGTTGTTGTTGTTTTGTTTGTTTGTTTGTTTTTACATCTATATAGTTTTTATTAATATTTACATTATTAGTTTTACTTATTTTAGTACATTAGGTTAAACTAAATGATCATGACAAATGTTGACTTGCTAGCTGAAGAAAAAATATGTTTTATCATTATTATGATCTCAGATCATTTTAATTAATATTTGGAACACAAATGAAGTTTTAAGAATAGTAATCATTTAACATTCACAAAATCTTTCCATTGTGCAAAAGGTTTATTATAGTTGGAAAAAAGTTATTTGGATTATTAACATTTTCTTCACACAAAGAAAAAATAGTTCTTAAACTGTTCTCTGAAAATGGATCTTCTAAAGCATCACTGTGAAAACACACTTTAGCAACCTTTATTTTTAATAGTGTGTGTTGATGAGAGAGTGATTTACTGTACAGATGATTGCTTTACTCACCATCATAACACACAAACAAATAGTTATTTGTACAAGGGTCGTCTATCCATTGTCCTTGATATTCTTCTGATACCCATCGATGTGCACACGCCGTCTCTGTTATTGTCTGCATTGGGTTCACCAGGATACCAGTGTGTGAATGTGGAGGTGCTGCTGTCTGACCAAACCCAGAGTCTGTGCAGACCGATCCAGACTTGATTAGGTGAAGTTATGTTTTGGTTTATGATGTTCTGAATCTGATTATTCTCACTCTGGTTCCTCACACTGGCCAGATCTGTGTGATTCTGTCTGCAGTATTTCTGAGCGTCTGTCCAGTTCTTTTTCTCCATTACAGGGACGAATCCTTTACTGCTGTCTTTAAAAAAGAAAGACATTTGTCTGATATCGATTCAGAGAGAATCATATTCATAGTGGAATTAAAACAAAAACAAGAAAATATATTTGTTCTTTTTGCAAGACAAATGGCTCATGGATAAATAATGAAATAAACAAACTGTTTTATCATTCCTGGTTATGAAAATAGTCAGTATTGTTTTTAGCACATTTCTGTGTGTTTGATCACTTACAGCTGAACTCACCATTATAGCAGATGAAATGGTTTGCATTGCTACAGTTTTCATCATGCCATTGTCCATCATTTGTCATAAAAACACAGTCTTTATTTCCATTTGGTTGTGATTGATCCCATTTCCTATACAGTGAATCTCCTCCTCTGTAGAAGGCAGGGTCACTCAGAGACCATATCCATGTGTTTGTTCTGTTCAGCCCAATCCAGACACGCTCAACACTGCCATTCACTGTCTGTTTAATGTCATTCTGTTCTTGCATGTCATTGATAGTGACCAGATCTGTGTGTTTCTCTCTGCAGTATCTCTGAGCTTCAGTCCAGTTCATCTGCTGATTCACAAAGTGATACTGACGCAGAGACGAACTGACCACGGCTGAGGAGAGACACATTCACACAGATCTCAACACTCATTATATCCACACTGTATTTCAAGAGCTCAGAGTTTGTGTTTGCTAAAGTGTTCTGAATGGTGCTTTTGCATGTTCAGTGTTTCGACAGGATTTGCTGAGACTGAGGACCTCTAGTGGAAGAAACTGAGTTCATTTTAAAGTGAAATGCATGAATGTGGTGCGTTTCCAGAGCAAAATGAAGAGCTCAAACCCCTTTTCAGTGACCAAATTGAATTCTTTGCATCAACCTGAACTTGAAACTTTGAACACTTTCAGCACAGCACTAACACTAACTATGAACACTAGTACTAGTCAAGCACTAGTTTAAACACTCACTCACCTGTGAGCAGAAGAGACATCAATGTGATTCTCTCCATTTCTGAGGGAAAAACAGAAATCAGTCTCAATAAATGACGCAGATCCAGAACATCAGATCATGTCATTTCTGCTTTATCAGATTCTACATCAGTTATAAATACACACATGAAGCTCCTGAAGCTGACGTGTGTCATGATTCAGTGTTAAAATACACAGAAAATTAAAAACCCCTAAAATTTACAGTAAAAGCAGCTGTGGTTGCCAGAGCTTTTCTGTGAAAAACAATAAAAAAAATACAGCAGTGATATTTTAGGTTTTACAGATTTAAGTTGCATTTACAGTAAAACATGTATTTTATTAACTGACATAATGTTAATATACCAACCTACTGAAATACTAAAATCTGTGTTTACCCTTATAATATGCTGACAACCATCTTAAACACAGATAAAGTGATGCAGATAAAAAGAAAAACTAGATAAAAATAGTGTACAGTTATATTAAATATCCTGTTAAATTTATAACAGTTACAACAGTAAGGGAACTTACAGTTAACCAGTTAAACAGCTTTTTACCATAGGATTTTAGCATTTTACCATTAAGAACTGTGATCTTTTTTTTTCTTTTTTTTTTTTTTTTACTATATCCAAACTCAGACTCACAAACACAGACATTGAGATCTGATATTACAGTGCTGTTATAAGTGCATTACTGTAAATGTTTTTTTCTTTCTTTCTTTTTTTTTTTTTTTCTAATTTTTACTTTTATTTTCTCGTTTTTCTCACATAACTCAAATTCAGGACACACTTGTTTTATTGGAAAATTAGGCATGAAGAAACGTTCATGAAGTTATCGCTGGATATTAAGTTTATTCTTTTAGTTTATTTATTTTTCTTTATTTTCTCTATAATGTTTTAAAGAAGCCATACTTAAACTGAAAAGCTCAGATCACAACAGATAAAATGTGCAAAATCCACACTAGTTAAACAGTGATCAACATAGTATAATGTAACATAAAACACTGTTAAATCAATCATATTATAATCAATGTGAAGTTAAAACAGCAGTAATGATATTAACTCAGAGTTTCTTACCTGTAGATGTTGTGATTCAGGTGTGTTTGTGTTTCTTCTTTTATCAGGACAGACTGATATCACAGATCATTTGTCCTCTTCTGCTCCTCCCATCTTTGGGTTTCCTGGAAAGAAAAACTCCCTTCTGTGCTTTAGTTCTGTGTTCAGGTTTGTTTCCTCTTTTCTTGCCCTAAGGCAACTGCACTGAACGAGAGAGTGTGTGTTTATATACTAGTGGAAAGAAAACATCCAAAATAAACACTTATGAATTTATGAATCTGGCTTTATCCAATGTTCAGATCTATTTTCTGGAAATGTCAACAGATTAGGTCATATTTAATTAGAAAAGGCCTTATTTTCATCTTTAAACATGATAACTTGTAATCAGTTTATGGTTGTGTATCTCCTAAACAACAGTGAGATGAAATAGTGAAAAATGAAATACTTTTACTGAGGTTTTCCTGCTCGTCAGATGTTTGTGTAAACTTTTACTGGATTGACTTGAATGTGTCTTTTTTTTCTCCAGGAAAACATCTGAGATGAAGTCGCTTCGATGAGACGTGAAAGAGAATCTGCTGAGGTCTGAAAGAGCACAAGTATAGTTTTGATTATTGTTGGTATATTTTGTATTTGGTGATTTATTTTGAGTAATTGTTTAATGAATACTGATATTATTCCTGTACTCCTTGCCTCTGTTTATTTCCAGTATCGGTGTGACATTTGAATTATTTCCATTTTCATTTACATGTTGTTGTTCATCTTTGTGCAGCTGATGAATGGCCCAGTGTTTGAATGTGTGCCGTTGTTCTTCAAGATGGTGATGATGGTAAAAAAAAAAAAAAAAGCAGGAGCTTTTCAGGTAATATGCAAAATCATCCGAATGTTTGTCTCTTGTTTTTGTCTTTTTATATGTATTGTTTGGAAAAATCTTGCTGAAAACAGGCCTGTTAAAACTAAAACTATAAAACTGGTGTACAACGGATATGTTTGCTCTGTTATCATGGTAATATTCTGATTCAGTTGCAGTGTGTTAAATATGCAGATATGAGACAACACACACACTGTCACATTCAAATACAGTTACACGTCATCATTTACGGTCAGACAGTATTCCAATGATTTACATCTAATATTTTTCCAGTAAAAAGGCGTTCATCATCTGCATTTGGTTTTGTTTTCCTGTAAAAATGTCTAAACATTCTTAACTCAAGATACATTTACTGGAGATACAAATTATGTAGGAAATAATGTTTCTGAGAAATGGAACAAAATGGCTTGAGTTTATGATTATAACAAGAACAACAACTAAATTATTCTCTTGTTTGTTCTTGAATAATTCACCCAGAAATTAAAATGCAGAAAATTTCATTCTCTGTTTGAGAATAAAAATAATCTGTAACAGAAAATAATTAGTCAACAATGTTTTTTTTTGTTTGTTTTGTTTTTTTCTTTTAACTTGGAATATTATTTAATCATCAGCTACTTCTCTTAGCTAACTTTAGTATACATTAATGTTAGTTTTATATGCAGAAGTGCCTAGATAACACCTAAATACAATACCTACAAAATATTCAGTTTGAAAAATAAGAAAGCTGTAAAATGTGTTTGGATCTGTAAACATTTTATAGACTTTTAATTTATATATTTATATCTTTTTATTCTTATTTCTTACATTTATTGGTATTGTTTTATTTTGTGTTATTTTATTTTATCCTAAAAATCCTTTTTGTTATTTTATGCACATGCCAGTTTGTCAACACATTTAACTGTGTGCTGGGAATCACATGCATTAGTGTTTGCAAATCATTTATCTGAAATACAGAACAGGTTTGTGTCCAAATATCAGAAAGAATCCATCATCTTGAGAAAAACTGGCTAGACGGATGTCTCAAGCTCTTGTGTGTAATCTGTGTTGGTTAATATTACCTTACTTTTTTGTTTCCTTCTTTGTTTGTTTATGATTCTGGGCAATTATGTGTGTAAAAGTCATGCGAATAATAGAATCCACTGGAAATGGCGAGACTGACAGTTTATGTTGGGTGTGACGGGCGGAGCTCTTATCAGTCTCACACACACACATACACACACACATCTGCTTTAACATTGAAAACATTTGAAGTTCGCATTATTTTTATGCCATGACTGTTAAAGATGTCGACAACTCTGCAATAGATGACTGTTATTTTTAAACATAAGAGTGTTTTACTGAAGCGTGCGTGTTCGTGTGGTTTGCGCATGCGCGCGCTCCTGTCAGACTCACCCGACTCTTCACATGCCTCCGTTATTGATGGAATAAAGGTAATGTCATATAATTAATCGTATTCCTATGAAAATAAGTTATCCTTTCATTATTCAGATGATCAACACTGATTAGTGTGTAAATATATTACACTACTGTCGGTTATGTATTATAATATTCACGAGGAACTGATAGATTATTTATAATATTTGTGTTTAACAGAAGCGAATACTGCGTTATCTTCATGATTCAGCTGCTCAGACGAGCCTGTTTGTTGATTTGTATTCACTTGTCTACTTGTTTATTCATGCTGAGGTGATTATTTGTGTTGATTAGCCTAATTAAATCAAGACACTACAGATGAATATGGTATTTGGGGAAAAAAGTATAGGCTAACATACTTCACAAAGATATCACCATACTTTACCCAACTTTGACTTCAATGGTATGAGATGACTGGATGCTTTCAACTGATTTCCTACTGAACTGTCACCAACTGAACTGCAGCTCAAACTAAAATTTCAAATATAGTGAATTAAGCTACATACTCCATATTAATGCACAATGTTTCCATCTAACATGTATTTTGAACAGTATCTCATCATATTAATGGAGTGTTTCACCAGTTAGAAGTAAACCGGTTACCTCACCTCAGTATGTTCGTAGATTTGTATGTTGTATGTTATCTTCGGAGTGGAAATATGGATATTTTATTTGTAAACACCATACTTTCTTCGCTTATTTCAGTTAATGTCATAAAGCTAGCGAGCTAAGCCAGTAGTAGTACTGACAGTGTCGTGTAAACATGGCTAAAGACGCGAAAACAGACAAACCGAATCAATTGGGTCATTTACGCTGGAACCGCTCCGATTGATTCAAACTCGTGACTTCGATCATTCAGTTCAAGCGATTCAGTAGCGGGAAAGAAACGATCGAATTTCCATTCTTTTTTGAATTTCAACATCGCTTGTAATGATTTTAAAAAGTGTTTGGTGAAACGGAGCTTTTTGAAAATCCGAATCAGTTAAACCACTGCATCGCAAAACGACAGTTTCAAAGTGCTTCAATCGAATCGCGTTTCGCGAATAATTTGATTCAGATCGGAATTTCTGAGAGGGTTCGCAAATAGTTCGGAACTTTGCGTATCGCGAATCATTTGATCCAGATCAGCCCTGTCCCAATGTGCATACTATCCAGGCCCGGCTCCAGAAATGAGATGAAGGGTGGGCCAAGTAATATTCGAGGTGGGCCTGGGGGAGTTGTAGTGGTAACTAGATTCATTATTTTAATATAGAGATTGTGTGTTAAAAGCACACTTTAGTTTATAAGGCCTATTCATAGTGTCTCAAAACATGCACAGCTGAGTACACTATGTTCTTAAGACTATCTTACTTAAGAATAATTTGTATATTAAGTACAAAATTAGTGTGTGAAAATACAGCACTTTACATAATGGAACTGCACATTTTTTTCACCTGGTGTTACACGGTGTATGATCATACACTGATTACATTACTTGACCACCGCTGCACCGCCTTCACTGACGTTTAGCATTTTTATAGAAATAAAAATCATTAGTTCAGTTGGAAAATATACGCTACAATTCTAAACTGAGAGCATCTGCTGTACCAACGTGATCTCGTGATAATTCGTATGTATTTTATGTAAAAAAGTGGTTCTATAAAACGTAAAACGTACATTTTTCAGACACTAAAACTTGCAATGTTGACGTATTGATAGCGTGAAAAATATATACAATATTAAAATGTTTCGGGGTGCAAGCAGTAAGAAAAAAAAGGAAAAATTAAAATCTAGCTCAACTGAATATCGCTCCAATTTTCGTGATTGGCTATTAGGCTATGTAGTGTGGGGCCAGGGTGGGCCAAGCTTTTGATTGAGTTTTGTTTAGGATTAACAGATAGTTTCCATGTGCTGGTCTAGGTCAACTTTGAATAAAAAAAAGAGAGGTTTAGAGCCAGATTTTTATTTATGTATGTGAAATTTAATTGAAACTTGCCAATCATTCTAACAACATGCTAGTAACATGTTAATCATGCTAATATGCTAACATGCTAATAACTTGCTAATTATGATAGAAACATGCTAGCAACGTGCTAGTTACATGCTAATCATGCTAACAGCATGCTAATCATGTTAGAAACATGCTAACAAAATGCTAGTAACATGCTAATCATGTTATAAAACATGCTAATAACATGCTAATCATGCTAGCAACATGCTAGTAACTTGCTTATCATGCTAGCAACATTTTAGTAACATGCTAATCATGCTAGCAATATGCTAGTAACATTGTAACCATGATAGAAAAATGCTAGCAACGTGCTAACAACATGCTAATCATGCTAACAACATGTTAGAAACTTGGTAATCATGCTAGCAAAATGCTAGTTACATGCTAATCATACTAGAAACATGCTAGTAACGTGTTAATCATGCTAGCAACATGCTAGTAACGTGCTAATCATGCTAACAGCATGCTAATCATGTTAGAAACATCTTAACAAAATGCTAGTAACATGCTAATCATGTTAGAAAACATGCTAACAACATGTTAATCATGCTAGCAACATGCTAGTAACATTGTAACCATGATAGAAAAATGCTAGCAACGTGCTAACAACATGTTAGTAACTTGGTAATCATGCTAGCAACATGCTAGTTACATGCTAATCATACTAGAAACATGCTAACAACATGCTAGTAACATGCTAATCATGCTAGCAACATGCTAGGAACTTGCTAATCATGCTAGCAACATGCTAGGAACTTGCTAATCATGTTAGAAACATGTTAACAACATGCTAGTAACATGTTAATCATGTTAGAAGCATGCTAGCAACATGCTAATCATGCTAGCAACATGCCAATCATGTTAACAACATGCTAGCAATATGCTAATCATGCTAGAAACATGGTAACAACAAGCTAGTAACATGTTAGCCATGTTAGAAACATGCTAGTAACATGTTAATTATGCGCAAAACATGTTGTCAACATGTTAAATCATGTAAGCAATATGTTAAATCATACTAGCTGCTTTCATACTTTTACAACTGCTTCAAACTTTCAGGCTAGGCTTTCTCAAGCCAACTTAAAGTTTGTTCTCAAACTTTACTCATCTAGTTTATCTATTTATCTTTTTTAGAATTTGAAAAACATTGTTTGATAAGTGAGATCTCAGTTTAAAATCTTTGAAATCGAACCCTGTTCAGTAGATGCATGTATGCATTTTATTAATTTAGAGGATGGTTTTATTTACAGTTTGAGTTGCGTGTTTTGTGTTTTTCTTGTATTACAGAAGACTGTTTGTTGTTTGAACTCATTGGATCTTTGGCGTTCAGGCGTCTCTTTGTAGAAGCCGTGGTTTAAGAAACTCTCTGATGATGTCATGCGGTCAACTCGTGCTGCTGTCAATCATCTTCTGACCCCACCCACATCCCCTTCTACTATGAGCAGCGTCTCTTTGACCCGTGAGAGGCAGAGTTTTGAGAAAGAGGGCGGGGCAGTTGCTTCCCTTCCCTCATTACGTGGCCACACCCCCCAAAACAACCCGCCTAGAGCTCCTCCCCTTCCTCCGCTCCTGCCTTTGGGAAACCCAGCAGAGAGGAAGAGGAGGGTGAGGAGTTTCTACTGGAAACCGATTCCTGAAGATCGCGTGAAGCAGCAGGACGGGCCAAACCTGTGGAGCCTCGGCGGGAGCAGCAGGGGTCTGCTCCACATCGACATCAGAGCCATAGAGGAGCTGTTTGGACAAGAGGACACGCCGTCATCCGCTGCAACCAGCGGCACGATCGGACGAAGACGCACTTCTGTGAAAGACTTCAGACCGCAGGTGAGACACACATGAGATCTGCTGAGATCAGGCACACACAAAAAAAAGAGTACTCCTGTGGGTTTGATGCAGGGTGAACTAGAACTATTTTTTTAAACTGAAGTACTAAAATAACTAAAAATACGTAGGCGTGTTAAAAAAAAAAAAAAAAAAGACAACACAACAAAATTATTCATACTTTAAAGTGAAAACAGAACATATAAAATAAAAACTACAAACAAAATGTTTAATATTAAAATATTTAAAAACATTAAAACCTATACAGACGAAAAACGACCAAAGCACACAACAAATTGCTAAAATCTTAAGTAAAATTAAAAAATGAACTCCAAAAATATAAGAACTATTTCAAAATATTAATAAAAAAACATTAAAAAAAAAATTACTAAAACCTTTAAAAAATAAAAATAAAATCGAATTCAATACATTAATACAACCGCATGGACATTTAAAACTATGCCATTTAACATTTTACAAAAAACAGTAACAAAAAGAAAACAAAATTCAAACTAATAATTAATTAATAATAATTGAGTAATAATTAATTAATTAAATAAAAAACTATATAGTAAAACTGTCAAACGATTAATCGCATACAAAATAACATTTTGTGTTTGCCTAATATATATGTGTGTAATTATTATGTATATATAAATGCACACAAATTAATGTATGTATTTTAGAGAATTATGTTATTTATATACAAAATATTTTTTATTTATATATCATATAAATTCTATAAAAATTATAATAAATACATATACTTGTAAATATTTATTGAATATATACATGATAAGTTACATAGTAATTACACCGTACACACACATATTAAGCAAACTCAAACTTTTATTTTGTATGCGATTAATCACGATTAATCTTCTGACAGTCCTACTATATAGACATTAAGAAAAAAAATAATAATACAAATTATAAAAAAAAATAAAACCTGACAATTAGAATGTAAAATATAAAAATAAAACAAATTCAAAATATTAAAAAAAAAAAAAAATGGTATAGGCATATTTAAAATAAATAAATAAATAAATAAATACATAAATAAATAAAATCTAAACAACAAAACTGCTAAAAATGTAAATGAAAGAAGAAAAAAAAGAAAGAAAAAGATTAACAAAAAACTAATAGTATATTAATGCTGGTAAAATAATACTGGTTTTATGATAAGATTACTACAGACATTTATAAGTGTGTTTCTCTTTAGATCACCATTCATGACTCCAAAAGAACTGTTATTTTGTAGGCAATTAATCGTGATTAATCAATTGACAGCCCTATGACATCAAGGAAAAATAATACTAATACAAATGATAAAAACACAACAAAACTGCTAATACCTGAAAATTAGAATGGGAAACATAAAAATAAAACAAATCCAAAATATTAATAAAAACTGTATAGACATATTAAAAAAAAAAAAAAAAAAAAAAAACAATGTAAATAAAAAACAATGAAAAAAAAAATCAAAATGTTAACAAAAAACTTACTAAAGTGTTACTAAAATAACACTGGTTTTATGATGTTACTGATACGGTTACTACAGACATTTATAAGTGTGTGTTTCTCTTTAGATCACCATCCTGGACTCCAAGAGAAGCTTGCATGTCTCCATTTTTCTGAAACACTTCAAAAAGTAAGACTGGATCTTGTGTGTGTGTCTGTTTGGTTTGTTTGCTCTCATTGATTCTGTATGTCCCGTAGGTCCAGTGAGAGTCTTTTGGAGGATATTCTTCGTGGAAACACGGGCGTCTTCAGTGCGGAGTCTCTCAGAGAGCTGCTGAAGCTCCTGCCGGAGGAGGACGAGGTGAAGATTCGACCGATTAACCGTTGAGCAGATGATTGATTGATGATTGATTATTTGATTGATTGATTGATTGACAGGTGAAGAATCTTCAGATGTTCAATGGAAACCCTAAAGACTTGGCTCCGCCTGATGCTTTTATACACAAACTCATCCATTTACCCAGGTACACGCTGGTGAAAACGGTTTCTGGCAGTCATCTGGTCTAGTAGGGATCTAATTTGAGCTGGTTCTTCTGCGTTTCTGCAGGTACGAGATCCGCCTCGAGGCTTTGCTGTTAAAGGAAGAGTTTTTCCCTTCATATACCGTCATGAAACACGACGCGGACGTCATCCTGAGCGCCATTCAAGGTGATCAACGTCTGCTCACGTGATTCCACCGGTCCAAAATACATCATTGCTTACAGATTTAAGATTTGCTGACCTTCAGCGTCACATTCATCTGCTGATGATCTTCTGTTTATAGAGCTGTTGAGTTGTGAGGAGCTTCACAATGTCCTTCATTTAGTGCTGCAGGCTGGAAACATCATGAATGCTGTAAGTCTGGTACTTATACATTTACAACCATATATATATATATATATATATAGTATAGTATAGTATAGTATTAAGCTAATCAAAATTCAAGCCAGTAAATAATGAACCAAATTACAAGTAAGTAATAAAGACCACATCAAAGTACACTTAGTAAATGTACAAAGTACACAGTAAATTATCCAAAATGATTTGCATTTAAGATCAGTTCATCCATTCTCTGGGAATCTAACCCATGGCCTTGGTGTTGCGAGTGAAATGATTTACTGTTCAGACTACAGAAATGCTCCAAGTATAAATACATAAAGGATATTTTTTTGGTATTGTTTGAAAATCTAGAGGCGTTCAGTTATTTTTACACCCTTAAAAGATATGATTTTTAAAACTGTAAAGTATTTTATAAAACGTTTTTTTACAAAATGTAAATGTACTATAAACATTTTAAACCTAACCCTTAATTTAAAATGCAGATTTATTTATTTATTTATTTATTCATTCATTTTTCCATGATTTTCTCAAGATCATACCGTAATGTATGGCACAAGCAACAGCGAAATCATGGGTTTAAAATTCAAAATTCACTAGCATGCTAAACATTTCTGGCAGAAAAACAGTGAGGATCTCACTGATGGTGACAGTATTAAACTCAACCATATCATGTTTGTCTGTCTGTTGTTCTGTCTGTGTCTCAGGGTGGATCTGCAGGAAATGCTGTGGGCTTCAGACTCTCCTCCCTGCTGTCATTGGCTGATACTAAAGCCAACAAACCTGGAATCAACCTGCTGCACTTTGTCGCTCTGGTAAGTGTGGCAGTCTGTGCTGGTCTCTGCTGGTTTCTTTCAGTCTGTGCTGGTCTCTGCTGGTTTCTTTCAGTCTGTGCTGGTCTCCGCTGGTCTCTATCAGTCTGAGTTGGTCTCTGAGTCTGAACCAGTCTCTGTCAGTCTGAGCTGGTCTCTTTCAGCTTAAGCTGGTCTTTGTTAGTCTGAGCTGGTCTCTGTCAGTCTGAGCTGGTCTCTATCAGTCTGTGCTGGTCTCTGAGTCTGTGCTGGATTCTATCAGTCTCAATTGGTTTCTGTCAGTTTGAGCTGGTCTTTGTCAGTCTCCACCAGTTTAAGCTGGTCTTTATCAGTCTGAGTTGGTCTCTTTCAGTCTGAGCTGGTCTCTGAGTCTGAGCTAGTCTCTATCAGTCTCTGCTGGTCTCTGCTGGTTTCTGTCAGTCTGAGCTGGTCTTTATCAGTCTGAGCTGGTCTCTGAGTCTGTGCTGGATTCCATCAGTCTCAATTGGTTTCTGTCAGTTTGAGCTGGCCTTTGTCAGTCTCCACCAGTTTAAGCTGGTCTTTATCAGTCTGAGTTGGTCTCTTTCAGTCTGAGCTGGTCTCTGAGTCTGTGCTGATCTCTATCAGTCTGAGCTGGTCTCTGCTGGTTTCTGTCAGTCTGAGCTGGTCTTTATCAGTCTAAGCTGGTCTCTGAGTCTGTGCTGGTTTCTATCAGTCTCAATTGGTCTCTGTCAGTTTGAGCTGGTCTTTGTCAGTCTGACTTAGTCTCCATCAGTTTAAGCTGGTCTCTGAGTCTGAGCTGGTCTGTGCTGGTCTCTTTCAGTCTGAGCTAGTCTTAATCAGTCTGAGCTAGTGTTGCACAATATACCGGTACTTAAAAAGTATTGTGATACCCTGCTTTTAAAACCGTACGACTCCATGTTTTACTAGCACTGGTTCTTTAAGAACGCATTTTAATAAGAGCCGTGTTTTCTGAGTAAAACACTGGGATGAATAGATTAAAAGTAGCCACTTTTAGTGAATGGCGCAGATGCGCAGTTTCGTTTACTACACACATACTGAAACGCGCGTGATGCTTGCGCCGTTTTCAGCCTCTGCTGCCTCAATATATGAGTACATGATGGAAAGTAATAGAAAACACAGATTCACAAAAACAAAATTGAATTTGAGAAAAATAATAAAACGTATTTCATAGGGCCTTAAAAACATGCAGTTTTTTTTTCCATGGCGCCGATAGCCTTGTGGGCAGCGCGCTGACATATGACACAATTGCGCTTCAGGCGTCCCGAGAACGACCTTCGTGGACCTTCGTGGACCTTTCCTGATCCCGCCCCCTTTCTCTCCTCCACTCACTTCCTGTCTAAGCTCTACTGTCCTATCAAAGAAAAACCGCCAAATGCCAAAGAAAAAAAAAAAAAGAACATGTAATTTTGGTGAAACTTTTAATAAATTGCTGTTAAATTGTGCAAGTTTTATGATTTTGATTAATTAGACATGCTTTTTGATTAATATTTTTTAATGTAACCATTAAAATAGAGTCTAGAAAAATTAAAATGAAATTTAGGAAAACATAAAACAGATTTCATAGGGCCCTCTTTATTTCATTTGTGTCTTTGTTTTTTTGTGTAGTTTCCCTTTAGTTTGTTACTTGCATCTAGGTTCTTATTATTAATAACAGATAAAATAACAAAAAATCTCTACATACCTGTACACTGTAAAAAAAAAAAAAAAAAAAAACACAATTTGTTGAGTCAACTTAAAATAATTTGTTACCCTGCTGCCTTAAAATTTTAAGTTCAGTCAACTCAAATAAGTTTAGTCAACTTGAAATGTTAAGTTGTACTAAGTAAAAACTTATCTGTGTTCTTGAAGCCATCTCGTGTATTTTCATAAACCAATGCTAATTGACATACATAGAATATGAGTATAGAATTTATTGTCTGCCTCATTCTGTGATGAAAATCCACATCAGATCACATAAGGAAGTTATTTCAAACACTCAACAGATGTTGTGAATTAAAAACAAGTTATAATGTTTTTTATAACTTTTGTTTTTATAACTCTTTTGTTGGACAACAGGTTTAGAAAGGCTTATCAATGCATGCCATTAGAATATAAGCGTTTTCTCATCTCAGCACATGAAATCGCGGGCACACATATCCGAGAGAAATAAAACAAGCAACTTATTTAAATGCAAAACCGGAAAACCGCAATTCACAAGCGCGTATTGAACCGTGGATGCCGTACCGAACGGTTCAATATAATATTGAGTATTGTGACATTCCTACCAGCTACCTTAAAATTTTAAGTTGAAACAACTCAAATATCTAAGTTGTATAATTTAACATTTCAAGTTGAATAATCTTTATTTGAGTTGACTGAACCTAATATTTTAAGGCAGCCAGGTAACAAAGTATTCTAAGTTTACACAACAAATTGTTTTTTACAGTGTAGGCTCGGTAGTTGTTCACCATTTTTTTGTTGTAGTATCAGTTCAGCAGTAGTATCGGGATATTTTAGTCAGGTATCGTATTAAAGTCAAAATTTTGGTATCGTGACAACACTAGTCTCAGGTGCTCTGACAGCAGAAGGTCTTGGAACCTTGGCCGCTGTGAATGGCTGACAGGTAAAGCAAGCAATCACGTTTCGTTTTGTGCTGCATCATGTTTAGGGGCGTGGAAATGCTGCACAATAACAGACCGTTGTGTGTAAAACTCTCTGACATATTTTAAAGATTATATGTGGCGAACTTTACATTTTTCACATACTTTTGAAAATCCAGTGTCCAGTTGATCCTGATAAGCATGGTTGTAAACATGACAGCTTTCTTCTTTCGCGAGGGGGTTTGGCACCACAGCATTTTTGTTTTCGGGCAGAACGTTAAAGAACGCAACACACACGTCTTCCGGAAATCCTGTATAGCGCAACCAATACGATGACGTCTTCGAAACTCCTGAAGTGTTTCCAGCTAAGTGTGCCTTATGCATCAGACGTTTACCAACGTTCTGGGCACGTGACGTCTGAGGCTGAGACTAGTCTCTATCAGTCTGAGTTGGTGTCTATCTGTCTGGGCTGGTCTCAGCTGGTCTCTGTTGGTCTGTACTGGTCTATAATGTGATAAACAAACCACACTTGTTCTTTTCTGTAATACAAAGGTCAGAAAGCATCTGAATGCAGTAAAACGTGTGTCTATCTGGTTATAGGAAGCTCAGAAGAAAGATCTGCTCACGTTTCCAGAAAAACTTCAGCATGTTCAGCAAGCAGCACGGTGAGAACGACAATCATTCACTGATAAAACGCTGACGTAGCAATCATACTAAAATACAGCTGCGTGCCAATCAGTGTTACTGTATAAATGTTTCTTTGCAAAGGTTTTCTGTGAAAGTTGTTTAGGATAAAATAATGGACGTCTACTGTACAAACCAATGTGTGTGTGTGTGTGTGTGTGTGTGTGTGTGTAGAGTGTGTGTTGACAGCATCCATGTAGAATTTGACGCTCTCACCAGAAGAGTTCATCAGTTACAGCTGAACATCCAAACAGATGATGAGCTCCTGACACAGCTGCAGACCTTCTTACAGGTGACCTCTGACCTCTGACCCTTCACCTGTCTGATTTTAAATGTAACATTTCATGTTTGTTCTCATGTCACAGTCACATGTGATCATGTGTCGTGTGTTTCAGAGTGCCACTGAAGCTCTGGAGGACTTGAGGATCAGTACTGAGGAGGTTCAGAGGGAAGGAGACGCTCTGATCAATTTCTTCTGTGAGGACAGAGACGTCTTCAAACTGGACGAGTGCTTCCAAATTTTCCAGAATTTCTGCTACAAATTTAAAAAAGCTGTTCAGGTAAAACAAATCTTACAAAACTTACATTTCTTTTTTTCTTGCCATGCATGGCAGCTATATATTTTCAAGTTTAACCACTTAGTAATATTTAGAGTAACAGTTTAATTTACTAATCTACACTGTACTACTATACAGATTTTACATTTTAAAATATTGGGTAAATAATCATAATTAATTAACTTTTTCCTACTCATATATATTCTCATTTTCTATTCATATATTATTTATTTCATCAAATTTTTATTTTTACTTAATTATAATTTTCATGTTTAACGACCCAGTTTAATTTAAAATATCGTTAGGGAATTGTAATTATACAATTAATATAATATATATAATATAATATAATTATATGAACTTTTTCTACTAATACAATAAATATATTATTTTTTAATTAAAATTTTATTTTTTACTTATTTATATTTTGATGTTCAAAGCCTGTTTAGGGTCATTTAAATAGGTAAACTGTATACTATGCCAACTGAAAATATCAAAATATTGGACAAACTTTTTTCTTCTCACCGTAGTGCTGTACTGTTAAATGTATTAATTAATTCACTCATTTCATATAATTGATATTGTTTACTTATTATTATTTTATTGTTTAAAGACCCAGTTAGTATATTAAAACTTATTTCTACTCATTATATTACTGTACTGTATTATTTCTTTTAATAAACTGTATTTTTTTATTTTAATATAATTTTATTTCTTTATTTATGCAAATTTTATTGGTCACTTATTTATATCTAATTTTAATCTAATTTTATTTTTTTATTTATTGTATTAAATAAATTTATTTATTCTATTATGCATTTATTTATTTAAATCTTTATTATTACGTATTTATTTTGACCTTTTCTAGCAGTCCATTGTGGTTTCCTGGTCTTTTAGATTTTATATGTTCTTTCTCGGTAGGAGAATGTGGAGCGAGGAATGTGGGAAGAATCTCGGCGCAAGCGTCTGAAGGAGTCGGAGGACAAGCGGCACTCGTGGGCGGGGCATGAGAGTGTGGGCGGAGTCTCTGGCTTACGGTCCAATAGCGAAGCAGATGTGGCAGAGCCGTTAAAGAGGGAGGGGCTTGTGGAGCTGCTCGAGACGAGCCCTCACAGTCCACAACACTCACCACAACAGAAGAGCGTGACCTTTGACCCCTGTGGAGCAGATACACTCGTACTTCCTTCAATACACTCACTCTCCATCACGGACACGACAGAGCAGCCGGAGATCCAAAATAAGACTCTTTCCATACAGGAACCGCAGAGCAACGACCGCCAAACGCAAAGTCAGGAAACATCGGGAAATGAAGAAGTGACTCCAGATGTGACCTTTGAGCCTTCACAAATCAGTTTAGTAGTAGAATCCGAGGTTATTAAGGACGAAACACAGAGCAAAACTAAAGATAATGTCCAACCTATGAAAGAGTCGCCCAAAACCAGCACTGGAGCAAAACGAACCTTCAGCTCTAAAAACAGAACATCTATTACTGCAAAATCGGCTTCATCTTCTATTAAACCATCATCATCATCTCCTAAATGCGTGAGCTCCTCTGAAACCTCGAGTTTGAGGAAGCTTGTTCCTCTCCGGCAGCCCAGTAGTTCTGCTGCGCCGATTCAGGTGCGACACGGACGAAACGTTCTCAACATCCCCAACGTCCCAAAGAAGACACAAGCAGTTCGACCGGAGGAGAAGATGTGTCGCGCTACACTTCACGCCGCCGACCGCCCCAGTTCGACAATCAAACCGCCCAGCTTCATTCGCAACACCGTGGCGTCAACAACGCGCCAAGCCACCGCTCCTGGAAACCAGCCTAAACCGGCTCCGCTGACCCGCGCGGCGTCGCTCAGGCTCTCTCAGGTCCATAAGCTGCAGCAGACGCCTACAGGAAGTGCTCGCCCGACGCCCCCTGCTGGACGACAGAGGAAGAGCAGCAGCGCCACCTCTGAAAACTCAGCGCTTACTCGCGGCTCACGTGATAAAAATGTCAAAGCCACCTGGAAGTAGAGATATAGAAGTCTCGTTCAAAAGTTTGGGGTTTTTAAATGTTTTTAAAAGTCTCTTCTGCTCACCAAGGCTGCATTTATTTGATCAAAAATACAGTAAAATTGTGAAACATTATTAGAATTTAAAACAGCTGTTTTCTATGTGAATATCTGTTAAACTGTAATTTATTTCTGTGATCAAAGCTGAATTTTCAGCATCATTCAGTGTCACATGATCCTTCAGAAATCCTTCTAATATGCTGATTTGCTGCTCAAGAAACATTTCTGATCATTATCAATGTTGCGCTGCACAATATTTTTGAGGAAACCGTCATACGTTTTATTTTTCAGGATTCACAGATGAATAAAAAGTTCAAAAGAACAGCATTTATTTGAAATAGAATTCTACTGTAACATTATGAACATCTTAACAGTCACTTTTGATCAAATGAATGCAGCCTTAATAAATAAAAGTATTAATTACTTTCAAAAAATGTAAATAAAATCTTACTGACCCCAAACTTCTGAATAGTAGCGTAATTAGGAATCATACTTTGTGTTTGTTTTAAATATTGTGTAATTTAAAAAATTGTTTTTTTTTTCTTCTTTATATATCATTTTGCTTTTAATTGATTACTGATTGAGACTGAAATTGCATTAAAAATTGTACATTGGATTTTTTTTTATTAAGTTGAACAAACTTGTGAACAAATGGGACAATAGAGTTGATGTATATAGATGACTGGACATCTATTAGCAATTTTTTTAGATTCTCAGTAATCTGTGAAACATTTTGATGCATCATGTTTATATTCGCTTTGCATTCACAATTGCAACAGTTCTAGATTATCACAGCATTCCTAGAAATGATCTAAACATAGAACAGTATTACTAGTACATTGGTATGCAGTAACATTATTGTAACAATGTTACTGTAACAACACATGAATGAACATTAACTGAAAATGTGCCGTGCCACCCAAGATTAGGATGAGTTTGTTTCTTGATTAGATTTGTCATTCCATCACTGTCTTACCAATGGATGTGAATGGGTGCCATCAGAATGAGAGTACAAACAGCAGATAAAAACATTACAGTAATTCACACCACTCCAGACAAATATGAATCCATAATCCATACAGGTTATTGTGATGTTTTTATCAGCTGTTTGGACTCTCATTCTGAGGGCACCCATTCACATCCATTGGTTAGACAGTGGAATGACACATTTCTCCGAACCTAATGAAGAAACAAACTCATCTGTATGAGTTTGAATGAACTGAGGATGAGCACATTTTCTGCTAATGTTCATTTTTAGGTAAGCTATTCCTTTAAGCGTGTCAGTAGCATTAAAAATACAATGTTACATTCATTCATTTAGCAGGTGCTTTTATCCAGAGCAGCATTTTTTGTAGCACAGTAACATGAGAAACTAAACTAAAATTCATTATGCCTCCAAAATCAATACAAAATAAAAATAAATGAATCATTTTTGTTGTTTATATACAGTAAATAAAAGAATCTGAAACCATTTCTATCATGAAATGTTACACATTATTAGTCTGTTCACACTGATGTTTGATGGTTTGATGTGGTGTTGTTGTGAAGTGTTGTTGCTGTTGGTGTCTCAGATGGAGGACGAGTGAGCTTTGCAGACGTAGCGGTAGCGGCGAGAGCAGTGATCGTCGTTATAGCGTCCGTCGTAATGAAAGTGAGCGCAGTCTTCGCCGCCTCCCAAACCGTGAGCCTTCCAGTCATCCGGCTGACCGGGCATCCAATCACTGCACACACACACACACACACACACACACACACGTGACGAACAGTACAGTGTGACTGAAGCTCCTGCCGGCGAACACACACTCACCTCCTGATGATGGTGTACGGCGTCCCGTCCAGCCATTCCCACTCGCCAGTGCGGCCGTCAGTCAAACCCAACCAGTAGTACAGAGGCCTGGTCTTACTGACCACGAAACTCTGAACACACACATACATGATTACTAAAACACTTATTCATTTTTAATAAACATGCTGCTTTAGCGGTGTGTTTGGTGGTTATGGGTTAGTTTTAATGGTTTAGTTGTTTAGATTTAGTCATGTTGGTTTAGTTGCATTTGTTTAATTGTTTTGGTTCAGTTGTGTTGGTTTAGATGTTTTGGTCATTCTAGTTCATTTGTGTTGGTTTAGTCATTTAGGTTTATGTTTAGTTGTGTTGGTTTAGTCGTTTTGGTTTATTTGTGTTGGTTTAGTAGTTTTGGTTTATTTGTGTTGGTTTAGTTGTTTTGGTTTAGTCATTTTAGTTAATTTGTGTTGGTTTAGTCATTTTGGTTTATTTTTGTTTAGTTGTGTTGGTTTAGTCGTTTTGGTTTATCTGTGTTGGTTTAGTCGTTTTGGTTTATTTGTGTTGGTTTAGTCATTTTGGTTTAGTCATTTTAGTTAATTTGTGTTGGTTTAGTCATTTTGGTTTATTTATGTTTAGTTGTGTTGGTTTAGTCGTTTTGGTTTATCTGTGTTGGTTTAGTCGTTTTGGTTTATTTGTGTAGGTTTAGTTGTTTTGGTTTAGTCATTTTAGTTCATTTGTGTTGGTTTAATCTTTTTGGTTTATTTATGTTGGTTTAGTTGTTTTTCTCGGTTCAGTTGTGTTGGTGTAGATGTTTTGGTTTAGTCATTTTAGTACATTTGTGTTGATTTAGTCATTTTGGTTTATATATGCTGGTTTAGTTGTTTTGCTTTAGTTGTGTTGGCTAAGTTGTTTTGGTTTATTTGTGTTGGTTTAGTTGTTTTGGTCATTCAAGTTCATTTGTGTTGGTTTAGTCATTTTGGTTTATGTTTAGTTGTGTTGGTTTAGTCGTTTTGGTTTATTTGGGTTGGTTTAGTTGTTTTGGTTTATTTGCATTGGTTTAGTTGTTTTGGTTTGGTCATTTTGGTTCATTTGTGTTGGTTTAATCTTCTTGGTTTATTTATGTTGGTTTAGTTGTTTTGGTTTAGTCATTTTAGTTCATTTGTGTTGTTTTAGTTTAGCTGGTTTGGTTGTTTTGGTTCATTTATGTTGGTTTATTAGTTTTAATTTATTTGTGTTGGTTTAGTTGTGTTTTTGGTGCTGTCGGTTTACTTGTGCTGTTTTGTTTGTTTTGGTTCATTAGTTGTTACTTTATTTTTGGTTTAGTTCCACTGGTTTAGTTGTGTTAACTAGCTGTTTTGGGTTAGTTGTGTTGTTAGTTTGGTTGTGCATTAGATGCTGTTACTTAAGTTCTGCTGGTTTAGTTGTGTTGGTTTAGTTGTGTTAATTAGCTGTTTTGGGTTAGTTGTGTTGTTCATTTGGTTGTGCATCAGGTGCTGTTGCTTAAGTTCTGCTGGTTTAGTTGTTTTGGTTCATTTGTGTTGCTAGTTTAGTTGTGTTGATGTAGTTGTGTGTCTGGTGCTGTTTGTTACATTGTGCTGGTTTAGTTCTGTTGGTTTAGTTGTGTGTCCAGTTCTTTTGGTTAAGTGGCGCTGGTTTACTTGTGTTGTTTTAGTGGTGTTGATTAGTTGTGTCGGATTAGTTGTGCGTCTGGTGCTGCTGGTTACGTTCTGTCAGTTTAGTTGTTCTGGTTTATCAGTGTTGGTTTAGTTGTACAGTACAGATCAGCTCTGACCTTCTCCTCTTTGCTTTTCAAGACGAGTAACTCTGATCTCTTCTTCTTACACTCGTTTTTGGCCGCTTCCCACGGCATCCCGTCATTAGAGAAGAAATAACAGTGTGTGGAGAAGAGCAGCCACCCGTCAGGACAGCACAGCTCCTGCGTGTCTGAACACACACGCGTGTCACGATCAGCGCATCAGAGATAAACACCAGCACAAACTTCTACAGCATCGCTTACTGTTGTTCCTCATCTTGTTAATCTGGCATTTCAGATCTGAAACTCTGTCATGGACCGCCTGCGCTGACTCCGACACTAAACACACACGTATGAACATATTTACATTGGTTTGTCTGGTTTGCTTTGTCTGCATGTGTATTTGTGTGCTACTTACTATCAGTAATCATGCTTTGCATTTTCTCTTGGTCAAGCTCCAGATTGCTGATCTCCAAAAGCAGTTTACGTCCTGAACCCACACACAGACCATTTTAAAACACATTTTACTTCTATGCTGTCACATAGTTAACAAAAAAAATCAGTGGAAAAAAATAATGTAGGCGGGACTTTTCATTTCCTAGCTAATTTACTAGGGAAGTGCGACTGATGACGTCAGATGAGAAAGTCCTTTCATATGGATGAAAGATGATGAAGGCTACATTACCATATTCCTCTAGGTCACGTGTTTTGGTTATGACGCTCACGAGCGTTTGCGTCAGATTCTGTATGTTCGTCTCTGTAGTTGAGAACTTCCTGTCAAACTTCACATCTAACAAAACAGATACACTTATGAACATTAAACGTCATCATTTTTTTTTTTTTTTGTTATTAATAGCTCTACTTTGAACATTTGTAAAATACTGTCTAGAAAATATGCACTTATTTGTGTTCGTAAGTTCCACGTTTGTTTAGGTTTTGGCTTTATTATAGATATGCGTTCAAGTCAAGTTCGTATTTACGAGTTGGAAAGTAATTACGACATCAGGTGCGTTTTTTAAGCAATTTTAAAAAGCAATTTTAACACTTGCTCGTCAGAAACAAATATGTGTTAGAAACAAATACGTAAGGTATAAATTCAAAAGGATCTGATTAAAATCCAAATGTGCATGGAATGCATTATGAGGGATAATGAACGTTTCGAGTTCCACACTCGTAATTACGATCATATATGCATTAAGCTCGTATAAATACGATCTTTTCGACATGAACCATTAGTCCAGTCAACGTATCAAAGAAAAGATCGTATTTCAATTTCTAAATAACTGTCTAAAAGACAGTTATTTAGAAATGAATAAAGACAAATGTGAAGTACCATACTCTCAGATGTTTTTCAGTTTGTTATACTTACGGCTCACAGACACAGTGATGATGAGCACCAGCAGAATCAGAGCCGTTCCACCGATCACGGCACACACGTGCCACCGCCAGCGACCGACAGAGGGCGCCGGTACGATCCTGCGCACAGACGAATCTTGACACACACAATCACATTAATGAGCTTTCCCATACGGCAAATAAATATATAAATGAACAAACTTGTATATGTTTATATATTATATTATTTTTCCACATATATTTTAAATATTTAAAAAAAAAATGCTAAAATAGTTTGCAAAACATATTTTTAATATAATTTTAAAGCATTTTTTAAAATATACTTTAAAAATATAAATATATTTTAATAAATATATACTGCAAGACTGATTTTTTTTTTCTTGCCCCTAAAATACATTTTGAAATATATTTTGGTACAGTATATGAAAGTTAAAACTAAATATATTTTCAATTATTTAATTATTTTCATATATTTTCTATATATTTAAAATATATTTTGGCCAGATTGTTTTTTATTTATTATTATTATTATTATTATTGATTTTTTTTTGTTTGTTTTTTTTAATGAGAACACATTATTTCTCTTTACCACTATAGACATTTATGGAAAACAAAAAGAAAAAAAAAAAGGTTTTTGCAGAGACATTCAACATGTTTTCAATAAAGAATGTCTGACGCGTTTACGTTTTATGTGGCAAAAAAAGCTATGCAAAATCCGATCATTGTGGTTGGACTGAAAAGGATTTCTAGAAATGTGATTTGAGACCCTGGACCACAAAACCAGTCATAAGATTTAATTTATTTTATTATTATTATTATTATTATTATTATTATTTTATTTGAGATGTATACATAATTTGAAAGCTAAATAAATAAGCTTTCCATTGATGTATGGTTAGGACAGGACAATATTCGGTTGCGATACACCTATTTGAAAATCTGGAATCTGAGGGTGCAAAAAAAAAAAAAAAAGTTGTCCAAATGAAGTTCTTAGCAATGCATATTACAAATCAAAAATTAAATTTTGATATTTACAGTAGGAAATTTACAAAATATCTTCATGGAACACGATCTTTACTTAATATCCTAATGATTTTTGGCATAAAAGAAAAATGTATCATTTTGACCCATACAATGTATTTTTGCCTATTGCTACAAATAAACCCGTGATACTTAAGACTGGTTTTGTAATCCAGGGTCGGATTTGAATAGGATTTTGAATCTCATATGAATGTAGCTTGAAATGAATTTGTAAAATAATGATCAATATGATAAACATGATCAAATTGCAATCAGATATGCACAAAAATTGGATTCAGTCTGAGAGGCTGAGCAAAGCTTTAGGTGGATCTGAGTGGTTGCTAGGGTGTTGCTAGGGGGACAGCAGAGGTAGATAACTGTGTTAAACGCTGAGGTTAAAGGTCAGAGGAGGTTGAGCAGCTGAATAAACTACAGTCAGTCAACGAGCAGAGGAATGTTGGAGAAAGAACACACGCACGTTTGTGTTTGTCTCTCTGTAGGATCTTTCCTTTGACTTCCATTGTTTTTCTATTGAGCTAATGATGTTTTCTATCCCCAAGCTCTCACACAAACCTTTTTACACGTGAATTATCACATCGTTTATCATGTGTGTTCTTTGGCTTTCAGGTTTATATTCTCTCACACACCTTTCCTCCAGAACTCGGTGTCGTCACTGGACTCTGGATTCTCAAGCTCATCTGTATATTCGTTTCCCACAGAGACGGAGCCGCTGTCGGACGTGACGGCCCTCATGATGACCTGCAAACACACACATGATCATGTATGTACAAGCACGTTCACACACTCACTCACTTATTCTTCGACAGGAAATAACAGTGTCCACATATTGAGTTGACGGTTTGAAAGTGGCTTCAGTCTGGTTTCCAGACCAATGAAACACGGATACATCACGGGATAACAGGGCCGATGTTCCTCCAGCCAATCAGATGATCCAGAGGTCAGTCTGAGCTGTTCAGACCTTCTATTGGTCAAATGTTTTGCATGAGCAAACCTGAACTTTGATTCACATCAGAAACGTCTTCACATAAGCGTGTGATCGCTATAGGCAGTTTATTTTCACCAGATTCAGCTTTATCTGCTTTAATGATGACATAAATTGAAACTACAGGTTTTGAAACACACATAAGTGCTGATTTACTAATCAATAAATTCCAGAAAAGAAAATACAGAGAAAAGAAATAAAACATGATTTGGACATGTAGCTCTATCACTTGATGACTGCTTTACGTATTAAAAATATTTAGTTTTTCAGAGAAACTGACAAAATAAAAATCCCAGGTACTTTTTACAGTTTAAAATACAAAAGAACATTTGTGAATTTGATGCGCTAGTTCCGTTCATATATTTCTACCCAGAAACCAAAACACTGATCTGATCCGAAATGTCTGAAATTAACTGCCAGAAATAATATAAGAAGAAGATCCTGAAATACTGTAACAAATCAGTGTTTCTCGCTTGAGGTTAGTATGGTTTGTTAATCAGATGCATCGCTGATATAAAACTAAACTAATCTGAACAGATCAGACCATCAGTCTCCATCTGTCCACTGATTCAGATTATTGCAACATTTTTAATAACTCACAAGATTCTTATAGAGTTCACTTGAAAATACATATTCATTTTTCACTTACCTCCTGTGTGAGAAATGAGGTCCTGCTGTGTGTGTGTGCGAATGTGAATCTGTACTTTGAGCTTGTGTTCAAATTGAAGAATGTTTACTTTGTGTGCAGTAAACATGAGCTGCGAACACAGTACAGATGTGTGTGTGTGTGTGTGTAAGAGAGAGAGTGTTTTCAGCATTAAACTCATGATTCCAACTGTTTTTATGGTTCTCTTCATTGCATTAGAACATGATAATGAAATACAGTCACTTGCTCAGCAATGGATCCTCCATTGCAGTGAATGGGTGCCGTCAGAATGAGAGTCCAAACAGCTGATAAAAATATCACAATAATACACAAGTAATCCACACCAGTCCATCAGTAAACATTCTAAGAAGACAAAGGCTGAAACAAATCCATCATTAAGATGTTTTTAACGAAAATACATTGAGTCCATAATCCATAATAACGCATCCTCCAGTGAAAAAGGCAATCTCCTGTTGTCTCTCACATCAAAATCCAGCCACATATTTGTTTAGAGCTGTTTTGGCTTGCAAACGGTGCTTGATCTGTGCAGATTTCTCTCCTGATTCAGACCAGAGCACTTTTTCACTGGAGGAAGCGATTATGGACTCAATGTATTTTAGTTAAAAATGTCTAAATGATGGGTTTATTTCATATTTTTGTCTTCTCCAGATGTTAACTGATGGACTGGAGTGGTGTGGATTACTTGTGTATTATTGTGATGTTTTTATCAGCTGTTTGGACTCTCATTCTGACGGCACCCATTCACTACAGAGGATCCATTGGTGAGACAGTGATGGAATGACACATTTCTACAAATCTGATGAACAAACAAACTCCTAATCTTGGATTTTAAATTTTAAAACAGAATATTAAAAATAAAAACATTAGAGGAACGCATATAAACATAGCCTAAAAGGAAGGTTGGTTGTAAAAGGTTTCACAGTGTCTGTTCTGTTTGTCATCACCAGCATGTATTTATGTCATTGCCACCAGTGCTCAGTGGCTATTAGTTACAACAGATGTCCGGTTAAACTAACCCAGCTGCTCGGGTTACTTACTAAATCATTACTATACATCGATTTAAAACATTTAAGTTTTCATTAATTTGCTTTCTTTAAAACTATTATTAAAATTTTTTTTTCTGTTTCAAATCAAATGTATGTATATATTTTTATTTTTAAAACGCATAATTAATTAGGAAAATATAATAACAACTCATACAGAAAGACGTTGTATTTCTTAATGTTTTGTCAATGTAAAAACTATATATTGGTGTGTAGTATTTACATATATATTTTTAGAAACGTTATATACACACACCAGTCAAGTTATTCCTAAAACGTGGCACTCCTCCCTCAATCACTCTTTCTGTAGCCCAAAGGGTTGATTTTTAGAGGAATTTCGTTCCATTTGTCTGACTCTGATTGGTCGAACGCCGTCGCGTTCGCTCTTCCTATTGGTCGCTTCCCTGTCCGTCATCTCATGCTCCGCGGTCACTGGCTGTCCGAGCGGAAGCGAGGCGGTTTCTTCAAGTTGACGGGAAAAAAATCCTTCCCTACGTCCGCGAACTTCGGGAGAGTTCTGCGCTGGAGCGAGGGGAAAACAGAACCGGACCCGAGCGAGACACGTGCGGAAACCCACGAGCGCGATGACTGCGGTTCGCGTGATTCTGGTCGTGATTCTGGGCGCCGTTCAGCTCTGCCGAACCGAACCGCGGCCTGGGAAACCCAGTAAGAACCGTTAAATCATTTTTTGTCACTTAACGTTATCGCATTTAAATATCCGGTCAGATTTGAATCTGAGTGTAACTGCGCTTGCGGTGATCCGAATCACAATGTCAACGTAAACAAAACAAAACCCGACCTGAACCTAACAAAAGGTCACCATGGTCGCTATTGTTTTGGTCAAAATAACGTAACGTTAATCCTGTTGTAAAATTGCGGTGAATCGATATTAGCTCCTCCGTCATCAAAGAAATCAATCAAAAATGACAAGAAGGTTCTGATACTGTTTGTATAAGTCCTCATATTCATATTTAACTAAAGTGATTCAGTAAGACGTACTGTAGTAACGTTATTTGCGATGTTTGACCCAGAAACTGTGTTTACCATGGTAAATCTGTAAAGAGCAACTCAAAACATTTGAAAAACCACAGTAAATCTGTTTAACTGTGTTGAAAGTACTGAATTTAAAAAATGAGGAAAGTACTTCCGTTGTTTCTGGATCTCCTGAATGTGCGAGAAGATCTGCAGAATCACAAGAGATCCAGAAGCTTCTACGGAAAAACCTAGGTTTGGGTTTCTGATGGTTTCTAATGGTTTCTCATGGACTTAGCATTTTTATCTACCATTAACATACTACAGTTTCACCGGTGAACTATATCCTGCAGATTTTTATTATTATTATTATTATTTTTTTATGTTTTAGTTTGTTTTTTTTTTTTGTTTTTTTTTTTTAAGTTGGTTATCTTTGTCTGACTCACTGAGGCTTTAAGGAATTAAACACTATCTTCTGTTGGATCGCAATTGATCTGTGAAAATTTCTATACAAATAAGGGTCCCTCTACAGAAATGTCCACTTTTGGTATGGCAAGATCGATGTCTTAAAATTCATTTCTTTTTCTAACATTTAAACTGAGACCACATTACTAGATTACCTTTTTGACTGTATGAATACATATAAATGACAGCTTAATGATTTATTTAATGTGTTTTTTTTTTTTGGTGCAATTATTTAAAGACCACATGTACCCTTTTTTTTTTTTGTCACTGGTGTTATCTTCTTTGGCAATATTAAAGGTTTTTATGAAATATTATTTCTCAATATTTTATTTTTTTCAGCACATGTCGTCAGAGTTACAGAAAAATAATGAAAAAGCAAGAAATATGTAGATTGTTTTATTTATTTAATTAAAAAAAAAAAAAAAACACAGTAACACCAGTGATGCAATGAATCACCAGTGACATACATAAGACCTCATATACTGATTTTACTGTTGTTACCAATAAGGAAGGAAACACCAGTGTCAGTTTTCATGAAAAATGTATTTTACAAAATAGCTGCTGCAAGGTATCAAACCACATTTTGTCAGTCATGGTATACTCACTAAATTAAGTAGTTTAATCCATTTGTATTCTAGTTTTTTACAGTTCCCTAACAATAAAGTAGGTCACACCAGTGACTTCAACTTAAAGCTTCAAATGAAATCATGAGATAAAACAGAGAGTTTCTGAGAACTGAAAAGAGACAGTGGACTAATAATGGGCCTTTTTTCATAGATCTTTAGGAAATAGGAAGAAGGAAGTCAAGTGATGTCGTCAGTGTTAATTTTTTATTTTTTTTTCCCCTCAAAATAGGCGTTAAATGGTACCACCAGTGACACAACTCCAGGGGACCACTACGTTTATTATATATTTTATAATATTTATTCAGCATTTAGTTTTCTATTCCACTTACATTATATATTTGATAGTTATGAATACATTATTGTATTTTAAATGGTAGGAAAAACCTGTTTTTGACCTCAAAATAATGCACTTTCCCTCTGTACATGGCTGTGGGGACAAGCGGTTTTGTGGTGCTTGGAATTCTGTATAATTAATTTAAAAACAAATATTGCCACATTAATGGCTCAAGAAAGTGTAATTGTTCAAATAACATATTGCTAGGCTAGGGACAGAAAAATGGACATTTCCCATGAATGATTTTACTAGATTTCTTCAATAAACAAAGTAATTATTCAACATTGGTGTCTTTTATCAGATATCTACCAGTATTTGGTCATTTTGAGATGCTTAGCATTGACTGTGAATCCTGTCCGGTTTGACTGAATAACTCTTGTGTTCCAAAATCAAACAATCATTTCAACATCATAAATACATTTATTTTCAGGTATTCTTTAGGCTATTGTGAACACAAGTAAAGTAGTATTTCACAGTATTTGAAGTTAGTGTAAGTAGTATTCATTGCTATTTGTCCCTTTTTATTTTTTTGTTTGTTTGTTTTCTTCTCTCAAACCATTTTGAGGGCAAAAAGTGTTTCTCACATTTCTTTTCAGTGCTGCAACAGGCTAGTTACTAAGATGATTAAAAAAAAAAAAACTAGCATCCAAAAAAAATCTTTGACAGATATTTTGACTCTGAAACTCAATTAGATGAAGAAGCAGATCATTTTTAGTGGAAGATTCGGAAGACAAGTCTCATTTTTTAGTAAACTTTGAATTTCTTTGAATTGAATTTTTAGTAAACTTTTGAAACTTTAATTTCTCATGTAATTAATATTTTAGTCTTTGACAAGCTACAATAAAGATTTTCTATTTTTTTTATTTGACTCTTTATATGTTTTTCAAACGGTTGAGTTTTGACAAACTACATGGAAACTAACGGGCATCAGTTTTTGACCCCAATAGAAAAAGTCTTACCAATTTTTGCGCAGTCTTTACAAAACACATCCATGTGTCGTAACTTTGCATGCACATCATGATGCTAAATGAAAAATATCCACCAAATTTCAAAAAGTAACTATTAGTTTAACCAGTATTTTGAGCAGTTTAAAATATATGTGTGGGTCAGATTTGTCCCAACACAAAAGTTGTAACAATTTTTGTACAGCGTTTCCAAAGCACATCTTTGTATTAACTTTACATCTGTGTTTTGAAATTTTCAATGCACATTTGTAACCCTAAATAAAAAATATTCACCAAATTTCAAGTAGAAATAAATAATTTAACCAGTATTTCAAGTGTGGCTTAAACTGACCCAAAAGTTGTAACAAATTGTACAGCATTTTCAAAACACATCTGTGTGTCAAAACTTTGCATGGACATTCATGAGCCTAAATGAAAAAAATTCACCAAATTTGAGAAAGAAAGAAATAGTTTAAGCAGTATTTCAAACTGTTTGCAAATTGAGTGTGGCTCAAATTGACCCTAACATGAAAGTTGTAACAAAATGTGTACAGCTTTTTCAAAACACATTGATATCTTGAAACTTTGCATGTACAATTATGAGCCTAAATTAAAAACATTCACCAAATTTTCAGTAGAAATAAATAATTTAGCTAGTATTTCAAGTAGTTTGAAATCAAATGTGAGCCAAGACCCCAACACAACAGAAGGGCTAAAATATATTGGTCATACTTCACTGTGGACATCGAGCTGTTATAAATCCAGTGCTCAGAATTACTCTGAGTGAGTGACTGTGATGTCAGTGATGTTTTCTAATGCAATCTGTGTGTGTGTGTGTGTGTGTGTGTTTGTGTGTTCAGGTGAGCTGTTGGTGATCACCGCCGCTACAGAAGTGACTGATGGCTACCTGAGGTTCATGCGCACCATCCGACAGTTCAACTACACCGTTCAGGTGTCACATCTGCTGTTTGCCATCAAACCTTATGTTTCTGTAGTTAATGTAACATCCATTTTATAAAGTACACATTCATATTTGTGTTGTGTAGGTTCTGGGTCTGGGTGAGGAGTGGAAGGGTGGTGACGTGGCCCGGACCGTCGGTGGAGGTCAGAAGGTTCGATGGCTGAAAAAAGAACTAGAGAAACACAAAGACAAACAAAACACTGTCATCATGTTTGTTGACAGGTGAGAACACAATGTCATGACCTGATTTCTCTTTTCTCTCTTTTTTGCTCTTTAATAATAGATTCTTTATTAATATGTTACATGATTTCTAAACCCTAGTGAGTATGAGGTTTCAGCTGTGCTAAAAACAGTCGACTGCTTTTGCCAACAGTCGTTGTGTAACAGTTAAGAAAAATTTGTATATTTAAAATAGTATGTTCTTTATGTCATCTTGTTCTGTTGTTTATGAAAGACAACAAAAGGTGTGTTGTACAGGTTATGTTACTAAACAGTAAACATGTACATTTGCACAGCAACAACTTCACATCGTGTGAGTATCCAACTAGGGTTAATAATTGAAACTAAGATCATAAAAACATTTTTTCCTTCATTACTTGAATTAAAATATACTTTAACAAAAAATAGAAAGAATTTAAGCTGAAACACTAAAATTATTAACTGAAACTACATAAAACTTAAAACTAAGCTAAAATGGAAATAATAAAGCACAGAATGACTTAAAATAAAATTTTAAAATCAAAACTAAAAAATATAAAAATGAAAGTTAATTAAAAAGATACTTATTTGAAATCAATTGTTTAATTTCCAAGGAAATATTTATTATTGCCGAATAGTTTAAGTTGAAGTATTAAATAACTGAAACTAAATAAGATAATAAACTATAAACCAAAATAAACTATACAAAAATGATGCCATTCATTTTCTATAATCAGCTAAATTACAAAAAAAACTTTGAAAGTAAATAGTATCGGAGAACAAAGCAGCGTCTTTTGAAATTTTGAAATCATGATTTAAAATAATGAAGTTTTTCTAAATTCAGTAAAAGAAGATGCTGTTCCTGTAAAATTAATGCATTAATAATGTTTTTTGTTGAAGAGAAACGTCATTATTTTGTTTATTCTAAACTCAAGGTTGGTAAATGAACTGAACATTAATGAAGAACATCAAAATGTATTAATTTATCTTAATAAATACACAGTGATTGTAGACTAATGTTTAGTACAAAGTGTTCGAATGTGTTTTAGCACGAATTGAACTTTGTACGTGAACTGTAAATAGTGTCTCTGTGATCTTGACATGAATGTTTTGTGTGTTTGTGTAGTTATGATGTGATTTTAGCCAGCGGTCCTGAGGAGCTGCTCAGGAAGTTCTCTCGTTTCTCTCATCGCGTGATTTTCTCTGCCGAGGGCTTCTGCTGGCCGGACCAGAGACTAGCGTCCAAATACCCAGTAGTGCATCATGGCAAACGCTACCTCAACTCTGGAGGTGTGTGTGTGTGTGTGTGTGTGTGTGTGTGTGTGTGTTAGTGCAGTGAAACCCACAGCCATGACAGCTGACGCCCATGTCATTGTTTGTGTGTGTGTAGGTTTCATTGGCTACGCTCCGGACATTCATGCCATAGTGCAGCAGTGGAAATACAAAGACGATGATGACGACCAGCTGTTCTACACACGCATCTACCTGGATAAAGAGCAGAGGGTGTGTGTTTGTGTGTGTGTGTGTTGTTCAGTTATTAACACACAATGAAGGGATCAGATCATCTGTGCTGTAACTTTATGCAGCAACAAGCAGGGTTATTATCATTAACTTACACCTAAGAAAGATGAAATGTATATAAAAATTAGGTGCCTTGGCAGCTAACTCAAAGTTTAAGTTGAAGCACTAAAATTACTAACTGGGAATGAATAAAACTAAAAGGTAAATAAAGACAGATGAGTTAAACTTATACAGTTATGTATGTGTGTATATATATATATAAAACCTATTATAAAACACAAAATTATTAAAAATGTAACCAAAATTATAATAAAACTGAAAACTTAAAAATTAAATCTGAGAAAATCAAATAAACAAATAACCCTAAATGGTAATATCAAAAAAGCCCAAAAACTAAAGCAGTTGACAAGAGCATAAAAAATGACTAAAAATTAAAATAAAATTGTATTTTTACTAAAAATTAAAATAAAAACTAACAAACTGTTAAATGTCCATTTGTATATAAACCAATTAACATTTCATTAATTATTACAGTCCGTGTCATTAATTAATTAACAAATATTTAATTAAATGGATGTTATTTAAAATCATCATAAAACACTTCTCAAAGTTATGCTTGTGACAAACTTTGTACAGCATTTTCAAAATGCACCTGTGTTTTGAAATTTTGTAAACATTTGTAAAAAAAAAAAAAAAAAATTTTTTGAAGAAATAAATAGTTTAGCCTGTATTTCAAGTAGTTTGCAAATCGAATGTGGCTCAAGTTGATCCCAATATGAAAGTTATAACAAAATTTGTACAGCTTTTTCAAAACACATCTATGTGTTGAAACTTTGCATGCACATTCATGAGCCTAAATGAAAAAATATTCACCAAATTTCAGGTGGAAAGAAATAATTTAGAATTAGAATAGCCTGTCATCTTAATATCTTAAAAGATATTGAACAAAGTATTTCAAAACTTTAAACTGTAGTTTATGAACATCTAAGAATTCTTTAAAAGAACTTTTTTAACAATTAAGAGAATTTTTCTTAAGATTTTCATGAAACCGGCTGGTATTATGGTGTCAATTCAGCAGTTCTGTCTTGCTGTTCATGCTAAATAGAGTTTCTCTTTTTCAGAGGAAGTTCAACATCACACTGGACCACAAATCCCACATTTTTCAGAATCTCAATGGAGCCATAGGTACACACACACACACACACACACACACACACACACTGTCATTTGCTGTAGTCCTGCTGTAATTATGCTCACGTTCTTGTGATTTTGTCTGATGCATGTGTGTTTTTCCAGAGGAAGTGGTCCTGAAGTTTGAGAAATCCAGAGTCAGAGCTCGGAACGTGGCGTATGACACACTTCCTGTCGTTATCCATGGCAATGGACCGACTAAGGTAAACGCAAACATTCTGCACAGTAATCGCTCTGATACCGCTGCGCCTTCATTTAATGTACAAACGTTCACATCAGACGTTTGCTTCACTGCTGTTTACACTGTGACATACACCTACACCAATGAAAAAGTTTTTTTTTTAAAAAATGAAAAGAAATTAGTACATTTATTTAGCAGTGATGCGTTAAATTGATGAAAAGTTACAGCAAAGACATTTGTAATGTCTCTGAAGATTTCTGTTTCGACAAATGCTGCTGTTCTGAACTTTCTATTCAAAGAATCCTGAAAAATAAATTGTCACAGTTTCCACAAAAATATTGTGCAGCACAACTGTTTTCAACATTAATGATAATCAGAAATGTTTCTTGAGCAGCAAATCAGCATAATGCTATATTTAAATAATATTCATAAAAATTACACGGAGAGGAATAACATTGAGTTCCAGAATCTGTGGTTTTTAATCTACATGATCTTTTATTTCTTTAATGTGTTTGCATTTAAATTTTAATATTAATAATAAGTAAAATATTTTTTTTAGTTAAATATATATATTGAAAAATAAATAAATAAATAGTAAAAAATATTAGTGTTTTATAGCACTTTTCATTTGTCAAACAATTTAATTGTCCAAACATTGTTTTTAACATGATTATTTAATTTTTGGATGTGAAAATATTTTTAATTATATAAAATATTATGAGTAAGTCAACTTTTAACTGGAGTGTTTGGGCGGGACTAACTGTTTATCTGACCAATGTAAAGAGACATTATTTGTGTGATTTGCTCTGGATCACCAGTAACATACTAACCATTTCTTGTTGTGTGTGTGTGTGTGTGTAGCTCCAGCTGAATTATCTGGGTAACTACGTGCCGACGGCGTGGACGTACGAACACGGATGTGGAATCTGTGACGATGATTTGCTGGATCTGAGTGATCTATCCGTGAGTGTCTGACACAAACACAATCACAACATCGTCAACATGAGTCTGTCAAATCTGTGTTGTGTGCTTTAGGAGGATTTGATTGTAATTTGTATTGTTTGTGTGCAACTGTATGTATTTGTGTAGGAGGAGGAGATGCCGCTGGTGCACGTCGCTGTGTTTATTGAGCAGCCGACGCCGTTTCTGGAAGAATTTCTGGAGAGACTCGCAACTTTGAACTACCCGCACACACGCATACGACTCTTCATACACAACAACGTAAGTATACAACGACAACATCGTATATTTTGAGCTGTTAAAATATTATATTATTGTTTTTAGACATAAGAACGTAAGTACACACTGGTGATTGACCAGTATTGATTTTTTTCAATAACAATATTGATACATTTACATTTAGACATTTAGCAGACGCTTTTATTCAAAGCGACTTACAAAAAAGGACAATGGAAGCAGTCCAAATCAACAAAAGAACATGCAAGTGCTATTACAAGTCTCAGTTGGCCTAACGCAGTACACGTAGCAATTTTTATAATTATATAAATAAAAAGAAAACGGATAGAAAAAAAAGGCTAGTGTTAGAGGCCTTCTATTTTTGCCTTTTGTTAATTCTATAATTAACAAAGAGGAAAAATAGAATATAAAAAGAACAGAGAAGCTAGTGTTTTGTTTTTTTTTTTTTTTTTAAGAAAACAAGTAGTAAGTAAATGAGTGTAAGTCTAAAAGGGCAAGTTTTTTTTTTTTTTTTTTTTTTTTTAATACAGAACAGAATTAGAATAGAGAGTGTTAGAGTTAGAGGGTCAAATTAAGATGGAAGAGATGTGTTTTTAGCCGATTTTTGAAGTTGTTTGGATTGAGGAAGGATATTTGTAGGAATAGCCAACAATACATTATATGGGTAAAATGATTGATTTTTTTTTTTTTCTTTTATGCCAAAAATCATTAGCATAAAAAGTAAAGATCATTTTCCACGAGAATATTTTGTACATTTCCTACTGTAAATATATCAAAACTTAATTTTTGATTAGTAATATGCATTGCCAAGAACTTCATTTGGACAACTTTAAAGGCAATTTCTCAATATTTATTGTTACATTTTAATTCATTGTTACATTGTAAAGAATTTGTAAAGTTAAAATAGATTATATTTGGTGGTTACAAATTGTATGAACCTTTAAAAACAGAAACAAAAACTCAAATGGAAAACAGAATTTAGGAAAAAGTAAAATAAAATTAGAGGTGGAAAAACAGATCCAGATGCTACATTTTAATTAATTACATTGTAAACGGTTGTATAAACTCAGTTGATGGTTAAAAAGCAATAAACCTTTAAAACCAGAAATTTTTAATTTTTTTTTTTTTTTTTAAATTTTTTTTTAAATTTAAATTGAAAACACAGAAATTGGAATTTAGGGCAAAAACAGATTTCGTAGGGCCTTATTATTGTTACATTTCAATAACTTATTTATAGTTAAAATTAGGGCTGTCAGTCAATTAAAATTTTTAATGTTCCACAAAGATATTTTGTACATTTCCTACCGTAAATGTATCCAAACTTAATTTTTGATGAGTGATATGCATTGCTAAGAACTTCATTTGTACAACTTTGAAGGCAGTTTTCTCAATATTTTGATTTGTTTGCACCCTCAGATTCCGGATTTTCAAATAGTTGTATCTCCGCCAAATATTGTCCTAACAAACCATACATCAATGGAAAGCTTATTTATTCAGCTTTCAGTGGGAAAAAAATGGCCCTTCTGACTGATTTTGTGGTCGAGGGTCACATTTGTTTATTTTCGGGTTTTGCTTCTGTTTTTGACACAGTTATAACAACATCACTGAACTGAACGAACTGTTTTATTTATAACTTTTGTCAATAATTTCTCTTTCATCTACAATTTAGTCATTTTATAAAACAACAAAGTTAAAAAGTTTTTAAAGCTAGAAAGTTAGTATTCTTTCATGTAAAAATATTAGAATACTACATATTACAACAGTGATAACATTGCATCTTTGAATATAATTTATCTCTGGACCCAATATTACTAAACTGATATCTAGTTATTGAAAAATGCTGAAATCGATCGATCACTATCGCACACCCTCTCATTTGGCCCTTCATATGTGACGTGTGTAAGGTTCATGCTATCTGAGGTACATGTCCACACATGTGCTGGTGAAACACACGATTCACATGTTCGGACGCGCACTAACCGTGTGTTTGTGTGCAGGTTGTGTATCACGAGCAGCACGTGGAGCGCTTCTGGACGCGTCATCGCTCGCTCTTCCCTGGGGCGAGAATTATCGGACCTGAGGAGAACCTCAAACAAGACCAGGCCAGAAACATGGCAGTGTAAGAACACACACCCATGTGTTTCAGATGAAAATTCCTGATAATTCAGTGTATTGAGTAAGCAGATCTTTCCCATGATTCATTTGACTGTGTGTTTGTGTTTCAGGGAGGCGTGTAAGAAGGATGTCTCCTGCGACTATTTCTTCAGCATCGACTCTGATGTTGCTCTGACCAATCCAGATGTTTTGCGGATCCTTATCGAGGAGAACAAGTGAGTGAACGTGAGCAGACGTGCCGCTCTGAGTCATGTAATTCGACAGAATCATTCAGAGTGCTATGGTTTCTCAATGATGACTTGGTTAAAAACTATCATCAAATACAAAACACCAAAAAAAGTTAAAAGGTTTTACTACAAACTGCTGAAAAAAGATGAAAAAATTTGTGACACAAATATATTATGTTTCACTAAATAAAATATAATACAGTTAATTTAGAAATTAAGAAGTTAATTTATAAAAACATTGACAAGAACACTTTATTTGACTTTAAGTTCAGTTATTTGTTGTAAAGGAATTTTTAAATTTCTGTATATGATTACATTTAAAAAAAAAAAAAAAAAAAAAAGCCATTAAATTAAGGTTTTATGAATTAATTTGATTTACCACAGTTTTTGTATGATGTATTAGATCATAAAGCATAATCCGGAAATTTCAAACAGACAACACACAATCCTTTTTTCCTTTTTATAGGGCCCTTTTAATGTTACATTTGAATTAATTGTTACATTGTCAAGAATTTTTAAAGTTAAAATAGATTATATTTGGCGGTTACAAATTGTGTGAACCTTTAAAAACAAAAACTCAAATGTAGAAAACAGAATTTAGGAAAAAGTAAAATAAAATTTGAGGTGGAAAAACAGGTCGTAGAGCCTTATTATTCCTACATTTTAATTACATTGTAAGTATTTTATAAACTCAGTTGTTGATTAAAATGTAATGAACCTTTAAAACTTTTTTTTTTTTTCTTTAAATTTAAATTAAATTAAAACAGAATTTAAAAAAAAAGGGAATTGAGAGGGAAACAGATTTTGTAGGGCCTTATTATTCTTACATTTCAAGAAATTTATAGTTAAAATTAGGACTGTCAGTATATATATATATTTTTTTAATCTAATTACATGATGATTAATCTAATTAATCACAAAATAAATTTGACTGAATACTCAAAACATTTGAACATTAAAACATTTGTTTTAAATGAAAAAGTATCAAGTAGACATTAGAAATTGTAGCTTTAGAAAGAAATTTTATTTGATTCAACATAAAATTTATTACACACAAACATTCAGGCTGCAACGACCTAACGTAAACTATAGAACATAAAAGAACATAATTTGAGAAACATCTCAGTATTTTTTTGTTCATATAATCAAAGTCATGGTAACCAAAACAGCTTTCTTACCAACAGTCTTCAAAATACCTTCTTTTATGTTCCACAAAAGAAAGGTTTGAAATGACATGAGGGTGAGTAAATGATGACAGAATTTAAATGTTTTTGGGTGAACTATCATTTTAATGTTTTTATTATTATTATTTATTTTTTAATGAAATGATACTCTAAACGGGAAACTAAATCTGCCAGCTGGTGATGGTAAATGTCTTTGAGTCATTCATTCATTTGATTCGTTCAAATGGCTGATTCATTCAGGAATGAAGTAAACGGCTCTCTTTACAAATGGGCCTTTGACTCACTGATTCACACGATTCGTTCAAAACATGGATTCATTCAAAAACTAAACACCGCTGTTTTGCTCTGAGACACGCAATAATTCTGCTAAAGCTTCAAATGTAATATGTTCTCTGCAAAATTGAGCAAAAACACACAATATTGTGTTTAAAATAACACAGTATCAACTTGTCTTAACTGTTGTGTAAAACCACATTTAAGCTTTAAGTGATAGATCAGGACAAAATCAGCATCAATATTGCTTTTGCTGCCCGTGTTATATTCATATTTATAACACATACAGGGACTTTTATTTTTGCACCAGTATCTTGAATTTTATGAGATTGTTTTAATGTGATTGATAATTTATGTGATTGATAATTTTATGAAATGTGCATCATATTTGTCAACAGTTAACTGTATGAAATATAAGATGATGTACAGGTGTGGGGTAGGGGTGTGAACCTACACTGGTCTCACGGTTCGGTTCGATTACGATTACAGTGTTTCCCATTCATTATCCAGAGTGTGGCGGCCCGCCACAGTCTCATCTGTCCCGCCACAGTTTCATAATAAACCGAAAACGTCTTTAACGTTGTGTTTCGTGCCATCGCTTTGGAAAAGTGTCAGTCAAACGAACCAAGCGTTATCTGGTTTTATCCGTTCATCAAGTCTGTTTCGCTGCTTGTTTGTGAAGCACGCACTTCATTCAGAGTCAGACGATCAGTTCGTGATTTGATGTTTGCCGCGTCAGAGTCAGAGCGACTCTTTGATTGACAGTCAATGCGGTGAACATTGTTTTTGCCGTGAGTTTAGCGCGCGTTTGAGAATGCAACGGCACCCGGTTACGCATTGTCACATTAGCATCATTTCCAACATTTTAATGGGCAGATGTTTACAATATTTCACTAGATTTGTAATGAGACGCGTTTGTAAACCTGTTTGCACTGAAGCTGGAGTTTTCCGCCAAAATAAAAGCTCTACTGCAGTTTCCGTCAAAATAAAAGCTCATAGGTTTATTTCTTGGAAGCAAGGACTAAATACTGTGCAAGCAGAGCAAGCGCGTTGTTTCGATGGCATTTTCCCCTCTGTTTCACAAGCGCCACCTGCTGTCAGAGAGTGAAATTCAGTCTGTTGTTTTTGTTTTATGCAGGTTTTAGCATAGTTTCACAAAGCTTTAAAGTCAGACCATTCTGTTTTTGATTCAAATGTTGAAATGATACAGACAAATTTAAATTAAAAAATGCTCATGCTACATGTGTTTCATCTTTGTTTGTATTGTGATTAAAATTCAGTGGTTGGTTCTTTGGTTCATTATTAAATATGTTTAGTTTTTGTAGTAGTACAACTGCAAAAACAGATTAATGGCCAGGAAAAAAAAAATTTAGGGCCGATAAATTTTCTCAAATCACCAGCCATTGGCAGATTGGCAGTGGCAAAACTAGTTTTAGGTCCTGCTTGCAAGTGTAGAAATTAGGACAAAAGTATTGTAATTTTCCTACAGAAGAATAAGGTAAAATAATATACCTGAAAAACACAGATTTTATTTCATTTATTTTACTTACTAATTACTGATAAGTATTTATTTACTAATTTATTTTACAGTGCAATTATTTTACAATATATGGCTATTCCTGTCATAGGAATAATAATATAAAATTATTATTATAATATACTAATTTGTTTGGCTTCCAAATTGACCAGCGTGAGTGTACTTTAGACTGAGACACTATATCACAACTGACTGAGTTCCCTGTAAACTTTAAGAACAAGTCAATTCACCAGATTTCTTTCTTTGTTTAGTTTGTACACTGACCTGTTTTGGAGCTCTTAATTTTTAACTCTCAGAGTGCACCAGAGAGATGAATTCAACTTTAAAATGTACAAAATTTTCTCCTGGGGGGGGCATGCCCCCCCACACCCCCCTAGTGGGACCGAGGTCCACCACCACATTCTCACAAAATTCTGTGGGAAACACTGGATTATCATGTCATTGATTCGGTTCAGTTCAATATCACAATGCATTGACGATGCACTGCATACTCAATTTTCAGTTTTACTTCACATGTATACAATTTTGTCAATAAATACAAACAGTCAGATATATGAACTGAAACTTTAATTTTACCTTCTCTAAGAAAACACACTTCTTGAACAAATGTATAAACATGAAATTAAATTATAAACCAAGCACTACATCTTTATCTGATAGCTGCCATTCCTTGATGACCTGAGACAGTAGCTCTGCCAGATGAACGTCCGTGTGAGACTCATAAACGGCTCTTGTTTGCATCAGATTGTGATAAAATCTTTCAGTCCTTGCTAATGTAATGTGCTGTTATTGTCACATACGACTCTGTCGCGACCAAAGTCCAGGAATCACATGTTATTGCAACTCGATGAGCTTGGCTTATATCACGTCTCCAGTGTGTTTAACAGGTGGCGAAAACCCGGGGTTTTCCACCACAGAAATGGGCCGTATATCTTTTGCTATAAAAGCTGCCACTGCTCTGGTAATTCTTTGCCCTCTCCTATCATTTGATCTATTTTTGGCTGAGCTGGGTCCACCTTGGCGTTAACAGCTCAGGGTGAAAACGGCTGACATGGTTTGTCAAGTTAGTGGTATTACCTCCTGCATATTTTATTTGTGTGTGGCATGATTTACACACAGCGTGTGTCTTCTCCAGGTCGTGCTTACCAGGTTGTTCATAAAAGCCGAAATGTGCCCAGATGTCGGCTTTTAAAGTAGTTGGAGCATTTTTAATTACTCGCACTCGAGTCTCACCTCCCTCAGCCATTGTATTCTACTGCGACAAAGAACGTATGTGGCAAATGACGTCAGAAAAGCATCAGTACGTTATAATCGGTTATGGTCTATTACTGAATCGATACCGAATCGTCCTCGTCTGCATTGCGATGCATCGTAGAAACGATTCATTTCGACACCCCTATTGCGTTATTTTTCATAACTAATTAATGTTAACATATTAAACTGACAGCTCTACTTAAAATGTAATTTGCATATTAAAACAGAATCTAGAAAAATTCAAAGACAACAGATTTTAGAAAAAATAAAACTAAATGTAAGGGGAAAATGGTTTTCAAGGCTCCAGTTTTGATTTCAGAAGTCAAACTGGATTCAATCAGGACTATGTTGTTTTTTTATGTCTTTGATGTTATTTTATCATAAACATGGCTGTGAAACTAGAAAAACATTATTCTTCACCGCTGCCGTTGACAGGGCTGTGATCGCGCCAATGCTGTCTCGACACGGGAAGCTCTGGTCGAACTTCTGGGGCGCTTTGAGTCCGGAGGGCTTTTATTCTCGCTCGGAGGACTACATCGACATCGTCCAGAGCAAGAGAGTGTGAGTCTCTTTCGCTGTGTATGTGTGTTTCCAGTGCGTTGTTCTGCGTCCTGACGTCTTCTCCTGTCTTCCAGCGGCTTGTGGAACGTTCCCTACATCACTCAGGTCTACCTGATCCGCGGAGAAACTCTGCGGACGCGTCTGGCCGCTGTTTCGCTCTACCAGCAGGAGGGCTTGGATGCGGACATGAGCTTCTGCAAGAGCGTCCGTGAGCAGGTGAGAGAGCGTGAGAAATCACTTCTGTTTCTACATTGGACTCTATGATTTATGCAGTGTGGAAAACAGGGGTGGAATTTTTGTGTTTCGTCCTGCAGGGCATCTTCATGTTCGTGTCCAACAGGGATGAGTTCGGCCGTCTGGTCTCCTCCACGAATTACAACATCAGTCGTCTTTATCCGGACATGTGGCAGATATTCGACAACCCAATAGTAAGAGATTCACGTATGAGAAATGCGTATGCAGAGACACGCACGTGAGCACAGTCTAACCCTGCGTTTGTGTGTTTTAGGACTGGAAAGAGAAATACGTCCATGAGAATTATTCCAAGATTTTTGATGACGATGAGAACGTCGTTGAGCAGGTGAGATTAAACCTCTGATGTGACGCTTTGTGCTCTTTTAACCCTATAAAGCTGCTGTATCATATTTGATTCATGAATTTCTAAGGCTCTAAATTATCAAAACTTGGCTGTTAAACTTGTTTCACACTCGATCTGCTCTGTTTTCTGTCGTCTGGTTGATAGTTTAGACTTCTTATCAAGTCAAAGCTCTTTTAGTGTAATTGTACAAACCTTCAGCTGGTGCTTCATGTGTCTCTTTCCTGTCATATTTTAATTCTTATCAAGCGAACGTCAGAATAACTGTCGTCATATTTCCAGTTGAATACTCAATGGGCTCAGGCAGCTTAGCTTTACTTGATTCTCCATGAATCATTTTGTAGAAAAATTAGTGAGGCTTAAATCTGATCATCAGGATCTTTTGAGGAATGTTTGTTTCCAAAAACTTTACTTTCACTGTTCCTCAGTGGAGGAATGATCTTCACACGCCGTTGGGAAGATCAAATAAACTGTTGGGGAAATATATTCGCTCATCTCTCAATCATCATTGGATTGCATTGCATTATATGTTTGGGTCATTTCAATCTCATCTTACTAAGACATATTATTGGAGATAAAGAGTGAACACTGATATTTGTGACCCTGGACCCTGGCATATTTGTACCAATAGTTAAAAACACATTGTTTTGGTCAAACTTATCAATTTTTCTTTTATGCCAAAAATCATTAGGATATTAAGTAAAGATCATGTTCCATGAAGATATTTTGTAAATTTTCTACTGTAAATATATCAAAACTTTGTTTTTAATTAGTAATGTGCATTGCTAAGAACTTCATTTGGACAACTTTAAAATAGACGTCCACTTGTAGAACAAAAATTGACAGATAATGTACTCACCCTCTTGTCATCCAAGATGTTCATGTCTTTTTCTTCAGTCGTGAAGAAATTATGTTTTTTGAGGAAAAACATTTCAGGATTTTTCTCCATATAATGGACTGATATGGTGCCCCGAGTTTGAACTTCCAAAATGCAGTTTAAATGCGGCTTCAAACGATCCCAAATGTGGTTGTAAACGATCCCAGCCGAGAAAGAAGGGTCTTATCTAGTGAGACGATTGGTTATTTTCATAAAAATAATAAAATTTATATACTTTTTAATGTCAAAGCTTTCGTCTTGTCTTTCTTTTCCTGAACTGTTTTTGCTCCGGTTCATGACAGTTAGGGTATGTAGAAAACGGATGATTTTGAAATGATTTTTGAAGTTGAGGGAGAAAATACGATTGTTTTCGACATACCCTAACTGTCTTGAACCAGAATACACAGAGTTCAGGGAGAGAAAGACAAGATGAGCATTTGAGATTATATATATTGAGATGTATATAAATTGTATTATTTTTTTTTAATGAAAATAACTGATCGTTTTGCTAGATAAGACCCTTCTTTCTCAACTGGGATCGTTTGAGGCCGCATTTAAACTGCATTTTGGAAGTTCAAAATCGAGGCACCATATCAGTCCATTATATGGAGAAAAATGCTGAAATGTTTAACTCAAAAAACACAATTTCTTTACAGCTGAAGATGAAAAAGACATGAACATCTTGGATGACAAGGGGGTGACATGATCTGTAAATTTTTGTTCTGGAAGTGGACTTCTCCTTTAAAGGCAATTTTTCTCAGCATTTTTATTTCTTTATTTATTTATTTATTTTCTTTATTTTCTTTATTTTTTTTTGATGATGATGATTTTCAAACATTTTCCAAATATTGTCTATCATAACAAAGCTTATTTGTTTAGCTTTCGGATAGATGTAGATCTCAATTTCAGAAAATTGACCCTTATGACTGGTTTCGTTTTCCAGGGTCACATGTAGATCTTTTTACGTCAATATCTGCTGTACTATTATAAAGATCGCATTGATTTACATTATAGATCAGAATTTCTTCACTTTTTGTCCATAGAAATATCAGCATCTGCACCAAATTGCATATTTTTGAGTCTCAGAGTAAAATGTATCTCTTTTACTCCATATTCTCATTGTATCAGACTATATGAGCTATAATGCTTAATTTTCTTAATTTTTATAACACTTAATTTTCAGCGATTATCGTCGACTTGATTGCACAGATGCTATTTGAACTGAACTGATCTGGATGATGACATCACTGAATCAATGATGAACCGCCTTTAACTGAAAATTGAGTGTTTACTGTTGTCCTTTTGCATTATTGACGCTCTATTTTCTATTTTATACTGTAAAGCTGCTTTGACATAATCTGTATTGTTAAAAGCGCTGTATAAATAAAGGTGACTGGACTATAAAAAGCCTGATGATCAAATATGATACAAACATAAAACACAAGCTAACTTTGCTTTAGATTGTCTTTTATTTTTTTGAAGGTTTAATGAATTGTTGTATTTGAAAATATTAGTTTTTTTATTAGACTATTTCATATACTTTCAAAAACTGTAATTTTGTGTGTGTTTCAGCCCTGTCCAGACGTCTACTGGTTCCCAGCGTTCTCTGACAGAATGTGTGATGAGCTTGTTGAGACCATGGAGGATTTCGGCGAATGGTCTGGAGGAAGACACAAGGTCAGTGTGTGCATTTGTGTGTGTGTGTGTGTGTGTGAGTGAAGCAGCAGCTCATGTGTGTGTGTTTCTCTCTCAGGATGAACGGTTAGCTGGAGGTTATGAGAACGTTCCGACAGTCGATATTCACATGAATCAGATCCAGTATGAGAAAGAGTGGCTGAAGTTCCTCAAAGACTACATCGTTCCTGTGACAGAGAAACTCTACCCAGGATATTATCCGAAGGTGAGACGCGCACAGACACATCCCAGTCCATTAACACTCGGCTATACGACATTTTAGTGTTAATTTACACCACCGTTTAACACTTTGGAATAGTTATGATTTTTTTGTGACTTTCTGAAAGAAGTCTCTTCTGCTCATCAAGACTGCAGTTATTTAATCAAAATAAAGTAAAAATTGTGAAATAATATTATCAGTTTAAAACAGCTGTTTTCTATGTGAATATCTGTTACAGTGTAATTTATTTCTGTGATCAAAGCTGAATTTTCAGCATCATTACTCCAGTCTTCAGTCGAAACCATCATAAACTATCATTCAAAGTATGTATTCTACAGAATTGGTCTAAAGTCAGTTGGTCAGTGTTTTTAGACTACCGTTTTTAATACAAGTAGGCTACCTATAAAACCATGTAGTTATATTTTTACCATGGTATTGAGGTACCATTATGTGTGTTTAAACTGTGTTTATCATGATTTAAAATGTATGCTTGCTACTATGGGAGACCAATGCTTAAAAAAAAAAAAACTGGGTCAGAATAAATTAAACCATATAAAACTGAGGTTGCTAAACTTTTTACAGATGGTACTGATTGATAATGAACAAAAATTTACCTCTGCATCCTCAAGCTACTATCAAATGTTTATTATTATTCTCATCATTGTCATTGTCATTATCATTATCAGACAACCCAAACCTGTTTCTTGATTTGAAACAATATAACAGAACATGCAGAAATGAATTTTTCTATTTAGATATTTATTTTGTTAAGGAAAATGAATGGTCTGGTTTCTACAACTTTCACTTTGGAGCAAAAATCTGACTTTAAACTGGAAAGAAATAAAGATTTGACAATTATCGTAATAATTGATAATGGTAATGATGTTCCTTAAAGTTACGCACAGACTTTAGAACGCATTCACCTCAAAATGATGAGACCTGTTCACTCACACACTGTAGCTATGAGAGAGAGGGACACGGGAATATTTCCTGATCATAAATTTATGTTTTCAGGTAAAATCTAGACTAAAACATACACTGTTTCAGCAGTGACATGAAAAATGTGGGACACTTTTTTTTTTTTTTTGTTTTGTTTTTTTTGTTTACGTAAAGTTTCATAATTTACAAAGAAAATATAAAAGAAATATTTTTTGAACTTCGCTTTTTAAAAGAATCAAAAACAATGAAAAAAAAAAAAATACAAAAATTATTTTAGTATCATTTTTCTAAGCCACCTCCCAATTGAAAGTACCCACTAAATGATTTTTATATATATTAAGTTTATTAATATTTTAAATATTATTGTGAGTTTCAATAGATTATAGAAGGATCTTAACAAACATCTAAGATTTGAATACTTAAATGCTTTTTAAATGTGTTTTTTCGGTTGTGGGACAGCAGTTTGCACCAATTCTGTAAAATGGCCCATATATGTTTCTGAAAAGATTAAATTGAAAAGTGACAGTAAAGACATTTTAGAATGTTGCAAAATATTTCAATTTTAAATAAATGCTGTTCTTTTGAACTTCCTAGTCAGAATCCCACACCAAAATATTGTGCAGCGCAACTGTTTTCGACATTGATAATAATCCGAAAATGTTTGTTGTGCAGCAAATCAGTATATTAGAATGATTTCTGAAGGATCATGTGACACTGGAGTAATGATGCTGAAAATTCTGCTTTTATCACAGAAATAAATTACATTTTAACAGATATTCACTAGAAAAAAACAGCTATTTTACATTCTAATAATATTTCACAGTTTTTACTGTATTTTAAATCAAATAAATGCAGTCTTGGTGAGTAGAAGATACTTTTTTTCACTAACATGAAATCCTATTAATCTCAACATTTTGAAAACTAGTCTAAATGAAAATATATGAGCAGCACAAATGTGTGTGTGTGTGTGTGTGTGTGTGTGTGTGTGTGTGTGTGTGTGTGTGTGTGTGTGTGTTACAGGCTCAGGCTGTGATGAATTTTGTGGTTCGTTATCGTCCTGATGAGCAACCGTCACTCCGTCCACATCACGATTCCTCCACGTTCACCATCAACATCGCGCTCAACAGAAAAAACATTGATTATGAGGTGAATAGAATTTTCATTGTCTTTGTGTTTTTTTTTTTTGGTTTGTTTTTTAATAGTGTTTCTATCCGTAAACACATAATACACTTGTGTGTGTGTGTGTGTGTGTGTGTATCAGGGTGGAGGCTGCCGGTTTCTGCGTTACGACTGTAAGGTCGAGTCTCCCAGGAAGGGCTGGTCGTTCATGCATCCGGGCCGTTTGACGCACTATCACGAGGGGCTTCCCGTCACGCAAGGAACACGATACATCATGGTGTCTTTTGTTGACCCTTGAACTCTGTCTCTGTCTGTGTGTGTGTTTGTGTGTGTGTGTATTTGTTTGTTTGTTTCTCTGTAAATTAACAAATGAGATGTTACATATGAACGTCACAGACGTCCTGAGGTCAGACATTCACTCCTTCAACACAAATCAATTTTAAAGCTTGATGAAAAGAGTATTTTTACCTGATTTTATAGAATAATCTAATCAGAGATGTTTTTTTTAAAGAGCATTAGTCCTGAATTAGCTTTTGTACTCAAGCTTTGTACAAACCGCTTTAAATTATTTGTTGCCTTTTGACAATAAATCTTGTAAACAAAAGCTCTTATTCTATCTCTCATCTTATTATAAAATGTTAACTTTTCCCTCTGACATAGGTAAACAGTGCAGCTGTTCCAAGGTAAGAAAATTCACCCAGAAATCCTCATGAAACGAATGATTGCATATTAACTTTCACCTGAGATTTGGAGGCAAATTACGGGAGGATGACAGCATCATTGTTATTTTTAGCTCTATTAGTAAAATCTGTTGACTTGAAAAGTGCTTGAATTATTAAAAGACAATGTTTCTATGAAATAACTGTTTAATTTTGTCAATAAGCACATATCTTTTAAAGCTAAATTAACGCTGCTTATGTAGCCCCAGCCTTTTTAGTGCTGGTTTAATAATTACAATGATCATGGTCACTTTCAAATATTTATTACAATATATACTGATAAATGTAAGTTTGACTTCAGTGGTATGAGATGACTGGATGATTTCCTATTGAACAGTGCTCAAACTATTTGAATTAAGCTACAAACTCCATCTTAATGCACAATGTTTCCATTTAACATGTATTTTGAGCTGCAGCTCGTCATATTAATGCAGTGTTTCACTAGTTAGCAGTAAACCGGTTACCTCACCTCAATATGGAGTACATTTGTGTTGGATGTTATATTTGGAAAGGAAATAGTATTATGTTTACAAATAAAATATTAACGTTTTCGCATGTTGTGGTTAAAGTCATAAAACTAGCGAGCTTAGCCAGTAGTAGTACTGACAATGTCGTGTAAACGTGACTGAAGACGCAGAAAGCAGAGGAACAGACGAACCGAATTAACTGAGTGAATCATTTACGATGGAACCGCTCCGATTGATTCAAACTCGTGACATACTAGCAGAAGCGATTCACTAGCAAAAACCAGATCAAATTAAAAGAGCCATTCATTTTCGAGTTTTGGCATTGCTGGTAATTATTAACAAAAAAAAAAAAAAAAAAAAAAGCATGTATAGTGGTGGGTGAAACGGAGCTTTTCGAAACTCCGAATCAGGTAAATTCGTCGCTAAATGATTCAGTGTTTCGAAGCGCTCCGATCAGATCGCGTGTCGCGAATCATTTGAATCAGATAAAATGAACAAGGACTTCAGTTCAAATCGCGCATCATACTTCGGAGCCGGTTGGTAAATCATTAAGAACTGATGATAAATGATTCACGATCCACTCTCCGAGTTCTGATCTGAAATGATAGTTCGCGAATCATTGTTCAGATCGGGACTTAGGAGTGCGGATCGTGAATCATTTGACTTCAGAGCGGGTTTGAGAATCATTTCGCGAATTAAATGTTTCACGATTTATAATTTTGAGTCCTTATCTAAAATGATGGCTTGCGAATCATTATTCAGATCAGGACTTCGGAGCGGAAATTTCGAATCATTTGATTTAGATCGGAACTTCGGGTCGGGTTTGCGAATCCTTTCTCAAATTAAATGATCCGCGATCCGAGTACTGATCTGAAATGATGGTTCGCGTATCATTATTCAGATCGGGACTTTGGACCTGGGATCACGAATCATTTTATTTAGATCGGAACTTCGGATCGGGTTTGCGAATCATTTCGCGAATTAAATGTTTCACCATTCGCGATCCGAGTCCTGATCTAAAGTGATGGTTTGCGAATCATTATTCAGATCGGGACTTTGGAGTGCCGATTGTGAATCATTTGATTTGGATCGGAACTTCAGGTCCGGTTTGCGAATCATTTCTCAAATTAAATGATCCGCGATCCGAGTACTGATCTGAAATGGTTCGCAAATCATTATTCAGATCGGGACTTTGGAGCGCGGATCACGAATCATTTGATTCAGACCGGTATTTCGGTGCGGATTCGAATCATTTGATTTGGGACTTCGGAGTGGGCTGCTTTTTTCTGATTTTGCTGTTGTAAAATGGTGGTTTTACTATAATAAAAGTGTGGGGTTTTTTTTTTTGGGTTTTTTTTGTTTGTTTGTTTTTGGTATAGCCACAATTTTGCTACAAATATGGCTAAACTATGGTTAGTGTAGCAAGAGAGATGTGTTGCCAGGTTAACAACAAAAAAAAGTAATAAATGTGGGACAGTCTAAAATGTTTAATGTGGCTTAATGCATTAAAAGCATTTTAGAATGTCCCATAAATGTTCACCTTAGAGGACACGTATAGGATGAATATAGAGTTTGTTGTTTTTTTTTTTGTTTGTTTGTTTTTTTTTTTTTTAGGATGAACAGAGCTTTAGATAGTTTCCATGTGTCAAAATAAAGAAAAGAGACAGATTTTTAAGTTATATTTTTCTATATTCTCTTTCAAGCAGTAAAACAATCCAAAGAAAACATCTTTAAAATAGAAAGAAAAAAGTCACTTACAAAATGTGATTTTACTAAATTGTCCGTAAAAATATATATATTCTTTTGGCCTTGCTAACAGCTCGCATTCTTGCTGCCATTGTTTTTATGTACTTTTATAACTACTGTTGTTACTACTGTGACTTGCTATTGATTAAACTTTTGTGCGATCTATCTTTGACTCCCATTAAATCCCAACACTAATTATATTTTAGCTTTAGAAACAATACTGTGACTAAAGAGCTTCTACATACTGGTGTGGTGGATTAACCATTACAGAAACATCAAAAATGATTTTGGTAATCATCAATAATACTTTTACTTCAGGGCAGCTATGGCACAAACCTTACATTGGGTGCAGGTCTAATAAATTTGTTAACCACTGTATATATATATAGATGTTGTTGTGTCTGTAATAAGATCGATCACAAATATGATCCCTGCACGATCTAATCCAGTGTTTTATATATATATTTTTAGTCGAGCGCTATTATGATGACCGTACTAACTAGTAATGGAGTAATGTAAAAAGGACGCAGGTTAGTAGGATTACTGACTGTATTAGCAAACAAACAAATAACTGTTTTAAAAAAAAAAAACAGTCTGTTAACAAATGTTGCTCAATTGCTGAGTAATATTCAGTGTAGAATTTCCAAATAATATGAAAATAACTGATGAGAAATAAAACGAAAGTCATAAACGTGCAAATAACCATTTTTATATGTAAATTCACATTATTATTATAAATAAAACTCCTTGTTTCCATAAAATGTTTCACTTTAAATTAACAGTACACCACTCCAGAATGTCTTTCTCCCGATATCAGGACTGTCTGATGTCCCATTACAAAATAAAAGTCCAGTTTTGTAACCAGTTTTGTCTTTGAATTTGGATAGCCCTAAAAAGGAAACTTCCTGTTTGCACAGAACAGTTTCAATTCAGATTAACAGTCCGCCACCCCAGTGTGTCCCTCAGCCAGTTTTAGGACTATCTGATGTAGCATTACATAATAAAAGCCATCCAAAAACTCAGAAAAAACAAGTCGTGTCTTTGAATTTGGAGAGCTCTAAAAAACAAACTCCGTGATTGCACAGACCAGTTTCAATTCAGATTGACAGTCCACCACTCCAGTGTCACTTAGTCAGTTCCAGGACTACCTGATGTAAAATTGCATAATAAAAGCCCTCTAAAAACTCATATAAACTAGTTTTGTCTTTGATTTTAGAGAGCTCTTAAAAAAAAGAAAATCCCTCTTTGCACAGACCACTTTCAACTCAGATTGACAGAACACCACCCCAAGGTGTCATTCAGCCAGTTTCAGGATTATCTGTTGTAGAACTGCATAATAAAAGCCCTCTAAAACTCATATTCTGCCTGTTCTGCCTGTGATATTTGAATAGCTCTAAATAAAGAAACTCCACAGACCAGTTTCAATTCAGACTGACAATCCACTACCCTAGGGTGTCACTGACAGTCCTGTAATTTGGAATATCTCTAAATAAGGAAACTGTCAATCTGAATTGAAATTGTTCTGTGGAAATATGGAGCTTTCCAAAATCAAAGGCAAAACTGGTTATATATTAGTTTTTGAAGGGCTTTTATTATGTAATCCTACATCAGATCAAACATTTTGTGGAAACAAGGAGTTTTATTTATTATAATAATAATAATAATGTAAATTTACATATAAAAATGGTTATTTGCACGTTTATGAAAGGCTTTTATTTTGTGATTTCTCATCACTTTATTTTCATATTATTTGGAAATTCTACATTGAATATTCCTCAACATTTGTCATCAAACTGTTTTTGAAACATTTGTTTGTTTGATTTGTTTGTTTTAATTTATTCATTCGTTCATTCAATATTGACAGAGTAACTGGCTCAATAAATGAAAGCCAAAGATCGCTTTTCTACTGATCTAGGTTTTTGCACACTATTACCGTAACCGTACCATATATGCACGCACTACAAAATAAAGTGGCAGCTAAAATGAACGTGTTTTTCTAAGTGGAGGCTGGCCTGACCGCAGTTCACAACCGGACTAGCAAACGAAAACAATCCAACTCGATCCAAATCGCCTGACTAATTCAAAACGGTAATGAGAGTAAAAATGAATCATGATTTGTTCACGAATCATCGCATTCAAACTGCAAAACTGCGGTGCATCTCAAGAGACAGATGTGCAGCTTTAGGTCGTAACGGACCATCACGTCTCAGTCAGTTACTGCAGTCCAGAAGAGATGAAGGTGCAGCTGGAGGTTGACAACGAGAATGATGACATCTCAGTCTGCAAAGTGAAAGATTTGCAGCTGAACAACAACATCTCAGAGCTGAAGAGTCTTACGCTGGTGTCTGAAGATCTGAGCGACCCGGAAGGACCTTCAGCGGAAGCAGCAAATGATCAGGCTGAGAACAACAACAGCCCAACAGGTGAAGACATGCATCTGTGGTATTCATATTTATTGGTGTGGTTAGAGGTGTTTGTAAAGTGGTCATCGGATGCTAAGTTCACTTTTACATGTTGTTTGAACATTAATGTGTGTTGGCAGTGTATCCACAAATCTACCCTATAATGATAAAAATCCACGCAGCGGTTTTTAATTAATCTGTAAAAATAATATCCCCTTTTTCAAATCGAGTCGTTCTCAGATGCCTGTCGGTGTGGCGTCACACCAGCAGAGGCCACTCCCACCGTAGTTGATTGACATGAGCTCTTACCTCAGACCAGCTGTCACAGTCCGACCTCTTCGTTTCGATGCCGGAGCAGGGATGTAAGTTAGACAAGAATATCTCAGATTGAGGTGTTGTGTTGCTGGATGTAATAATGAACATAGTGGTCGTCCTTTACTCCTGACATCTGAGCCGCTGAAGATGCAGTAGGTTGCATTACGTTTGTTTGTGAAGGGAATGCGCCTCCCGACCATATATCTGTCTATTTTCGTGTGATTCATTTGTGATCCAGCTTCACTTACAGCAGAAGTGAGTATATTTATAAGTATATATATATATATATATATATATATATATATATATATATATATATATATATATATATATATATATATATATATATTTATGAATCTTTGCGATCGCCTTACCTAATAATGTGCTAGTTAGCAAGTTTACCGGCTAAACTTGCTAAAACAGAAAGGAGAGAGGGGCGGGGCGAGCAGAGCTCATTTGCATTTAAAGCAGCCTTGACTAGAATAAGATGATTTTTGCAGAGCTGATTTTGGCAAGGTAAAAAGAGTGTTGTTTTACACAACCATTGAAAATGTTTAACCAAAGTATATTATAGACTTTTCATTAAGACCCTAAAGAATCATATCAACTTTTGGAAAATGGGCATCCGATGACCCCTTTAACAGCGTATTGTTATGGTGGCTTGATACTGTTTTCCTATTAAATACATAATTCTTCCGCAAACTTTGACACCCTAGTTTTCCAAGTGCAAAACCTCCTTAAGCTTTCAAGCTACAACCACCAAATTTGGCACTGACCTTCAGGCCGATCTGAATTTTGTTGCTTTGTTTTCTTACTGATTCAACTTAAGCTATTCCTGTAGCTGACTTCTAAACAAGTGCAAACTCTGTTGGAGTTCCATTTAGGGGGTGAAACCTTTTGTCCATAATGACTCCTTTAGAGTTTAGCTTCTGTCTGACTATTAAAAATGGCTAAATTCATGCTAGCAACATCTGGCAGTGGACTCATAGTTGTTCGTAAAGGTCTAGGTGTTTATTGATTGATTTCTTAGCGGTCAGATAAGGTTTAATAGGGTTTAGAGTATCTTTCTGATTTTCACTGAATTCTCTGAGTAAAACCATAAAACTTATAATAATAATAATAATAATAATAATAATAACTTTATTTTTATATAGTGCCTTTAAAGCAGTTTCTCAAGTTTCTCACACATAATAACCAATTAAAATCAAATTAAGATATAAAAATCTGAACAGTTAAGATAAAGCTAACCTAAAAAAAAAAAAATGAGTTTTTAAGTAAGTTTTAAAGATACTCAAATTCTGTGCATCTCTAATTTGTGGAGGGAGTGCGTACCAGAGCCTAGGAGCATAGGATGAGAAAGCCCTGACAGAGCGCAACCATGTCTGTGGAACTACCAATAAACCAGCTTGTGATGTTCATAAGTGACGCTTGGGTAAACATGAGATTAAAAGTGCAGACAGATATTGAGGGGCCAGACCATGTAGTGCCTTATATGTAAGCATAAGGATTTTAAAATCTACTCGGAACCTGACTGGAAGCCAGTGCAAGTCTTTAGAATTGGTGTAATGTGCTCATTTTTCTTGGCACTAGTCAGGATCCTAACAGCTGAGTTCTGCACGTACTGCAACTCAGTGGTTTTAGGAACCCCAACAAGAAGTGCATTGCAATAATCGATGCAAGAAAAAACAAAGGTATTAATAAACCTTTCAGTCACAGAGAAGGACAGCATAGAACGATGTCTAGTGAAATTTCTGATATGATAAAAGGAGGTCTTAACAATGTGCTGCACATGATAGTCAAAAGACAAACTGAAATCAAATATAACTCCTAAATTTTTTTTATTTAGTTTGTGACTCCAGAATGGAGCTATCAATGTTTAAAATTAGTGAGCCAGCTTTACGAAGCTGATGGGAGGAGCCAATGAGCAAGACCTCAGTCTTATCATTATTAAGAAATTTTCGGACAGCCATGTTTTTATCTCAGAAATACAATGCGTTATAAAAGGAACATCCAAATTTTGACCAGGCCTAGAATGAATATAAATCTAAGTGTCATCTGCATAGAAATGGTAATTAAGCCCAAGTGGAAATATGTAAATACTAAAAAGTAAAGGGCCTAATATTGAACCTTGAGGAACACATGTACTGACAGAACCCATCTCAGACCGTGAACCACTCATACAAATAAACTGTTGACAATCAGTGAGGTAAGATCTAAACCAGGTTAAAACAGTGTCAGAAACACCAAAGATAGTTTCCAGACGATTGAGTAAAAGGTTGTGATTAACAGTGTCAAAAGCGACACTGAGATCAAGAAGAATAAGAACAGAGAGAGAACCAGAGTCTGAAGCTATTAGCAGATCATTTGTGACCTTGACCAGAACTGTCTCAGTACTGTGAAATTTTCGAAAGCCAGACTGAAGGTGTTCAAAAAGATTATTTACTATGAGATGACATTTTTTGCAAAAAATGGAAGGTTTGATATAGGACGATAATTAAGTTATCTAAATCAGCATTATGCTTCTTTGGAACAGGTGTTACAGCAGCAGTTTTCAATGCTGCTGGTACAACACCAGTACGTAAAGAATCATTAACAATGCTGAGAACAGCTGGGCACAAGGAGTCATAATAAGCTTGTATGGAGGGGATCAAGTGTGCAAGTGGTAGCTTTCATACGTGTTAGCTCCCTAGTAAGCAGCTCAGAGTCAATTTGAGAAAAAGTTGTAAACAATGTGCCATGAAGACTAGACAGGCAAACTGTTGAAGATGAAACAGGTGCAGCTTGAATATGTTTGTAAACATTGTCAATTTTAGAACTGAAGAAATGAAGAAAGTCATTACACAACTTATTTGAAATGGGTAGCGAAGTTCAATTCAAATTAAATTCAAATTTATTTGTATAGCGCTTTTCACGATACATATCGTTGCAAAGCAATTAATGAAGTATGATCATTAACTTTGAGAAGTCGATTAATAGTATTAAAGAGATGCCTGGGATTACTTTGATTGTCTATAATCTGAGAAAAGTAAACAGATCTGGTAGACTTAGTTTCAGCTCTATATTCTCCCAAGTGGTCTTTCCAAGCTTGATAGAACACATTCATCCCTGAGTCACGCCATTTGCGCTCCAATTTACAGCAAGCTGCTTTCTTAGAACGCAAGTCATCAGTATACCAAGGGGCAGAACGAGCAAAAGAAACACAGCGAGACTTCAATGGAGCAAAAGAATCCAAATTAGAGGCAAGAATGGTATTCAACCACAGGATCTTATCTTCAAGAGAAGCTTACTAAAGACCACTAAAAGAGGAAACAACAGAGTCAGCAAAATCTGAAAAATTAATTGATTTTCATTTACGGAAATTAACAGTATGTGAAGGTGAAGTACAAGAGAGAGACATATCCAAATTAAAGAAAATTGCCAAGGGATCTGAGAGACCAATGTCAACAGAAGACAGCTGTAAAACAATCGCATTATTTGCAATCACAAAGTCTAATGTGTGACCTTTATGTGTCGGTCCACTAATAAACTGTTTGAGATTAAAACAGTCCAACAAAAATAGAAAGTCCTTTGTCAACATACAGTCATTTTGATCAATGTGCATGTTAAAGTTCCCCAAGATAAGGATGTTCTTGAATTTAAAACGCAACATGGACAACAAATCAGCAAACTCAGTCATAAAAGCTTCATTTGCCTTTGGTGGACGATAGACAGTAGCGATGGTAATTGCTTTGGGTGCAGAGATGTTCAAAACAAGGCATGATGAAAACTGTGGTACACACACAGCACTGATGTTAAATTGCAGATTGTAAACTACAATAATTCCCCCACCTCTATCAGTAAGGCACGGGAGCTCAAACAGTCCATACCCCTCAGGAGTGATCTGGTCAAAGAGGAGACCATCATTTTGTTTATGCCATGTTTCGGTTATAAACAGTAAGTCCAGTTTTCGATCTGTAATAATGTCAGACAGTAGCAGAGCTTTATTGTTTACTGAGCGTGCACTGAACAACGCAGCATTTACAGGGTTCTGACACACTACAGAAGGCAACTCCGATCGAACAAGCGACCAGCAGACAAGCGTTGTGACAGAGTTCATATGCGTCTTTTTGTAGACGGTAGTTATGTTTTAGGTTGAGCAACTGTTGTGCAGTGTACCTTAAAACCATGCTCCGTGAATCCAGGTCCACAACAGTCCCACAGCGGCAAATGTTCACAGTAAGGCCACAGAGTAAACTCCTCAGATTAGGCTCCAAAATCATCCAGAGGACGCAGGCAGATAAAAGCAATAATCCAGTGAATATGGAATGGTACCGCAACATTGCCAAACAGCAGATTCAAAAAACGCATTAACGTAAAAACACAAAACAAACAAACGTGAGAGGAGCAGCAGCCAAAACGCACCAGTGTTCCCAATCAAACTGAAAACACAAAATGCTTTTATAATTCACTTTAAACTTTCAGACAAGGTTTTGGTCAAGTTAGACAGTAGACTTTACTTATTTAGTTTGGTTTCTGATGTTTTCAGAATGCACCACTGCTTGGAAGACCAAGAAAATTAGGACAATCTTCCAGGAAATTGGTGCAGTTTTCCAGAGGAAAATGCCAAAGCCTGTAGGGCAACCTGAAGTGGATCTGCTTGATCCAGAGGAATCGTGTGTCCCAGGTCCAATTGCTCCCGAGCCAGAACCTGAAGTGGATCTGGTCGATACCGAGCAATTGTGTGTCCACGATTCCAGCGTTCCTGAGCCAGAACCAGCAGGACCTTCAGTGGAAGTGGCCAATGATCAGGGTGACCTGAATGCTGCAAAGAACAACAGCCCAACAGGTGAAGACATGCAGATTGTGTGGTTAAAGATGATTCTAATAGTGTAATATTATGTTGGCTTCAGACAAAGACGTAATACTGTTTTCCTATTAAATTTTTTATTCTTCCACATCCTCTGACACCCTCGTTTTCCAAGAGTAACACCATCTTAAGCTTTCAGAATCAGAATCAGAATTAGCTTTATTCACCAAGTGTGCGCAAACACACAAGGAATTTGTTGTGGTTTTTTAAGGTGCTCCTGGTACATACATACATACATATAAATAAAAAACTTAAAAAATAAATAATAAATAATAATGTATGAATCTGGAACAGATGATTTATGTACTGATTTGTGCATTATATTCTCTATATACAGCTATATAAATAAGAGATGTGCATGTGTATTTACATAATAATACTACCGAAAGAGACAATAATTAGAAATGGAGAAAGAAATACAGAAGTGAATTGTAGAACCCAGGTAATGATTCATGTTTATCTGTTTAAGGTGGAGATGGCATTTGGGAAAAAGCTGTTTTTTATGTCTAGATGTTTTAGTGCTCAGGGATCTGTAGCGTCTGCCTGAGGAGAGAAGTGCAGACAGGTTGTGTCCGGGGTGAGAAGGGTCTTGGATGGTGTTTCCTGCCCGTTTCTTCACTCTGGAGATGTATAAGTCCTGAAGGTTGGGCAGGTGCACACCACTGATTCTTTCTGCTGTCCTAACAGTCCGTTGCAGTCTTCTTATATCTGATTTACTGGCTGCCCCAAACCAGACAGTTACAGAAGGGCACAGAACTGACTCAATGACAGCGGAGTAAAACTGTGTCATCAGTGCCTGTGGTAGATTGAACTTTTTCAGTTGATGGAGAAAGTACAACCTCTGCTGGGCTTTTTTCACAATTGAGTCAATGTGAATGTCCCACTTCAGGTCCTGGGAGATGTTAGTTCCTAGGAACTTGAATGAATCCACTACAGCCACAGTGCTGTTCATGATGGTGAGAGGGGTGAGTGCAGGGGGCTTTCTCCGGAAGTGCACTGTCATCTCTACAGTTTTGAGCGTGTTGAGCTCCAGGTTGTTGTGACTGCACCAGAGAGACAGCTCACTAGCTGCTGCCTATCTGTCAGGAAGCTGGTGATCCACTGACAGATGGAGGTGGGTACAGAGAGCTGTGACAATCTGAAGGATATCTGGAATGATGGTGTTGAAAGCAGAGCTGAAGTCCACAAACAAGATCCTTGCATAGGTCCCTGGTCTGTCCAGATGTTGAAGGATGTAGTGCAATCCCATATTGACTGCATCATCCACAGACCTGTTTGCTCGGTAAGCAAACTGCAGGGGGTCCAGCAAGGGTCCAGTAATGTCCTTCAAGTAGGCCAACACCAGTCTCTCGAATGACTTCATGACCACAGATGTTAAAGCAACAGGTCTGTAGTCATTAAGTCCTGTGGTTTTTGGTTTCTTGGGTACAGGGATGATGGTGGAACATTTGAAGCAGGATGGGACTATACACAGCTCCAGAGATCTGTTGAAGATCAATGTGAAGATAGATGATAGCTGGACAGCACAGGCTTTAAGGCAGGCTGGAGAGACACCGTCTGGGCCTTTGGCTTTCCTTATCTTCTGCTTCCTGAAGACTTTGCAAACATCATCTTCACAGATCTTAAGGGCAAGTTGAGAAACAGTAGGGGGGATGGAGGGGCAGGGTGTTGATGGCTGTGTTATGGGACAGTCGGGGTGGGTGTAGGGTGTCAGACCAGTCTTTTGTTTTTCAAACCTGCAGTAAAACTCATTCAGGTCATCAGCCAGTTGTTGATTGGCCTCAGTGCTGGGGAATGGGCTCTTGTAGCTGGTGATGGCTTTCAGGCCGTTCCACACTGATTTGGAGTCATTTTCTTGAAAACTGTTTTTTAGGCTTTCCCAAGTAGTTTAACTTTGCCACTCTTATCTCCCTATTCAGTGTGTATTTGGCCTGTTTGTACAAGGCTTTGTCCCCACTCCTGTAGGCGTCCTCTTTGGCCTGGCGAAGCTGTTTGAGTTTTGCACTGAACCAAGGTTTGTCGTTGTTAAATGTTAAATAAGTCCTGGTGGGTACACACATGTCCTCACAGAAACTGATGTAGGATGTCACAGTGTCAGTGAGCTCATCCAGATCAGTAGCTGCAGCCTCAAAAACACTCCAATCAGTAAGTTCGAAGCAGGCTTGTAAATCCCGCTCTGCTTCAACAGTCCATCTCTTTATAGTTCTTACTACAGGCTTAGCAGATTTAAGTTTCTGCCTGTAGGCTGGTAGAAGATGAACTAAACAGTGATCAGAGAGTCCCAGCGCTGCACAGGGGACAGAGTGATATGCATCCTTTAAAACAGTGGAGCAATGGTCCAGTATGTTGCTGTCTCTGGTGGGGCATGTGATGTGCTGTCTATATTTAGGCAGTTCGCGGGTGAGATGAGCTTTATTGAAATCACCAAGCACGATAATGAAAGAGTCCGGGTAACTCTGGTGCTCTGTGTGTGTGATCTGATCGGCCAACAGTTTTAGCGCCGCGCTTGCACGCGCATCAGGAGGAATGTACACACCAGAATAAACGAGGAAAACTCCCGCGGCGAATAAAAAGGCTTACAGTTAATAAAGATAGCTTCCAAGTTTGGGCAGCACATCTTATTTAAAACCGTCACGTCTGTACACCAGCCTTCATTGATATAAAAACATAATCCACCGCCTCTTGTTTTCCCCGACGACTCGGTGAAGTGGTCCGCTCTGATCAGCTGGAAGCCCGTTAGATTAAGCGTGCTGTCCGGAATGGTTCCGTTTAGCCAGGTTTCCGTGAAGCAAAGCGCAGCAGAGTTTAAAAAGTCCTTGTTTGTGCGGGTGAGGAGTTGTAGTTCGTCTGATTTATTTGCAAGGGAGTGGAGATTCGCCAGATGAATACTCGGCAACGGAGTCCTAAAACCGCGCTGTCGGAATTTCACGAGCGCGCCGGTGCGTTTTCCTCGCTTGCGTCGCTTGGAGCGCTTGTATAGGAACGCAGCCCCTCCGACTAAAATGTCCAGTAAGACGTCTGAATGTTCAAATGTTGGCAAAAAGTTATCTGGTGTGTTATTTCTTATGTCCAAGAGCTTGTTTCTTAAGAAGCTGATCGGAAAAACGTTGCTTAAGACAGGACAAACAAACAAAAACAGAAAAAGTACGAAGGAGCCACAAACTGAGGCAGCCATCCACAGCGCCATCTTGATCTTACAGAAAATCAGGAACACGCTCAATTTTGACCTTATTGTACTATCTCAGATCTTACCTTTAAATTCTTTTATTGCAGTTTACAAGAGAGGCGCAAACTTGAGTAGCAGCCTTCTCTGCATTCATTCATTCAAGGGTTCAGTCATTCAAGTGGCCGCGCACTGCTTACGCATCCACGCGTCCACGTGTCAGGCACACACACACGTATCCGCAGCAATAGAAAAGATGAAATGACTTGGTTTATGGCTAAAAATTTGATTAAACTGCCCACATTCTCCACCAATAATACTGTAAGGGATACATGTCAATTTAGCTCATAGGGAATTATTTAAGATTTAATAGGGAATTTGAAGAAGAATCTCGGCCAGTGATTCATTGAGCGAGCCGTATAACATTAACTCTGCAACTTCTATTTTCAATATGAATAAGAATTTATTGGATAAACCTAAGACATATAAACTAATCTAACACATAGACACGCATTGACACATTCATACACGTTGCAGAAAGAGAGAAAATGAGGAAAGAATGAGTTTAGAAGAGTGAAAATATGAAATCTCAAGTTTATAGCATACATATATGCAATTGCGTATACCTGAACAACCATCAATCACTGAATTAACCCTCGCGTTAAATTTCTCAATGAGGTTATTAAACTTTATATCAAATGCACTAGTTCAGCTAGAATCTGGAGGTTGTACTTGCCTTGCCTTGTGTTAAGGGATTCCCTTGAATGAGGTTGTTGCAGAAAGGGGGTTTCCCAAGGTTTTTGATTGGCTAGAAGTTTGTTGTCATTTGAAGTGATGTTTTGGGCGTTGGCTGGAGGATGGAGTTGTGTAGGCTGGTTGAAGTTTTGAGGCGGGAACGAAGTCTGAGACACACGGCTTAGCGGCAAAACTTAACTTAGAACTCAAAACTCTCAACGGAAATAAAAAGATTAAGGTAAAAGAAAGAAATGTGATGATCTCCTCATGTTTTCGTTTTAGAGTAGGCATGCAAGCCAGGAAGCATTCAAAGAACGCAAAAAACAGCAGCAAAAATGATGGCTAAGAGCATGGCTAAAAACCCTTACTAAAAGCAAAATTTTATGGTGTCCTTTGGTTTTAAACTCAGCTTTGGACACATGCCAAAATGGTGTCTTGACCAATTAGATGTTGTCTTAACTTGGGATATTGCTATGTTTCTCCTCCCAAAACATAAATCACGTTATCTTATCAGTCACATGGTCAGAATTTTCCCGCTCTTGCAGAGTATAATTTGGCCATGATTTCTATAACATGAATATAATACATTTTACAAAAGATTGATCTGTAGAAACGTTCAAAGCATGAAGTTTCAAACTCATACATACCAAACACAAATATAAACCCTTCAGCTATTCAATAGTTATTAAAAGAACATACTGACTAGAACATAATAGACAAATGTGTGGGTAACATACATGGTAGGGAGTTCTTTGGTGGTTGCTGTTGCACAGACATGAATGTGGTTCTTGAGTTCATTTAGCAGTTTCTTAGTGAGCGATGGGTGACTTGTTGTTTGGAACCTCAGAGTTCTCAACAACGGTTGGCTGTGAGAGACTTGCTCATTCTGGGTAGTTTTTGAACAGGTGCTTGTCATCTCTGATATGGTGGTGTACCAGGGGATCACCAGCTTCCGTTCTGTCACTGGTCACAGCGAGCATAACTCATTGTTTCAGGGCATTTGTGTTTAGCTGGTTTTCAAGGAACTCTTTTAGTTCTTTCATGAGTTGTTCCATGCCTTCTGATGGTGAGCTCCATTGTTGTTGTGGATACTTAGCACTGTGGATGTCTGAGTGGTGCTGATGTGGGTTTTGTCGTCGCTTACCCACACAAGTTGTTCTTGGATGAGTCGGACGATTGCCTCTGGATGTTAAGTTACATTTCCAGTTGTTCTGATCTCTTGTGTTCCATAAGGAACGTGGCTTGTTCCATAGCTTTTTGCAGCAGCTGGGCTGATAGTTGTCGTGGACATGGGGGTCACATTCTCTGTGCTCTTGCTGGAGGACTCTGGTGTCGTGATACCACTGGGTGTCCTCCAGTGCAAGGCTTAAATCTTTGGTGAGAGAGTTCAAGAGTGTGGATGTTTTGTTACCTTTCCTTGAGGCCATCTTCTGCTTGTTGTAGGCCTCCTGTGTTAGGTCACGCAATTGTTGGATAGTCATGGAGCGAGGATAGGTCAGGACGCCTAGATGACGACTAACTCCTGGGGCAGATTTCTTTTGAAGTTCCCGTCCTTGTCGGGCTTGTCTGAACCCCGAATGTTATCAGGAAGGCTGTTCCAGAGTTTGGGTGCCAAATGTGAAAAAGCTCTACCTCCTTTAGTGGAGTTTGCTATCCTAGGAACTACCAACAGTCCAGAGTTTTGTGACCTTAGGGAGCGTGATGGATTGTAGCGTGGTAGAAGACTAATTAGGTATGCAGGAGCTAAACCGTTAAGTGCCTTATAGGTTAGAAGTACTATTTTATAGCTGATGCGGAACCTAATAGGTAGCCAGTGCAGAGACTTTAAAATTGGGGTAATATGATCATATTTTCTTGACCTGGTAAGGACTCTAGCAGCTGCATTTTGGACTATCTGTAGCTTGTTTATTGCAGATGCAGGACAACCACCTAGTAGTGCATTACAATAGTCCAGTCTAGAGGTCATGAATGCGTGAACTAGCTTTTCTGCATCAGAAACAGGTAACATGTTTCGCAGCTTGGCAGTGTTTCTAAGATGGAAGAATGCTGTTTTTGTAACATGAGAAATATGATTTTCAAAAGACAAGTTGCTGTCTAACACCCAGGCTTTTGACTGTGGTGGAAGGAACAGTACATCCCTCTAGTTGTAAATTGTAAGTCAAAAGATTCTGTGTATTGTTTTTTTGGTCCAATAAGTAATATCTCTGTTTTACCTGAATTTAATAATAGAAAATTATTGGTCATCCAATCTTTTACATTTTTAACACACTCTGTTAACTTCGATAATTCAGAAGTTTCATCTGGTCTTGTTGAGATATATAGTTGATTATCATCAGCATAACAATGGAAACTAATCCTGTGTTTTCTAATAATATTACCAAGGGGCAGCATGTATATTAAAAATAGTAGAGGACCTAGAACAGATCTTTGTGGCACTCCATACTTTACTGGTGATAACTGAGATGACTCCCCATTTAAATAAACAAAGTGGTAGCGATCAGACAGGTAGGATCTAAACCATCTTAAAGCCTGTCCCTGGATACCTGCATAATTTTGTAGTCAATCTATTAGTATGTCATGATCTATAGTGTCGAACGCAGCACTAAGATGAAGTAAAACTAGCAATGAGATGCAGCCTTGGTCTGATGTAAGAAGCAAGTCATTAGTGATTTTAACAAGTGCAGTTTCTGTGCTGTGATGGGGCCTGAAACCTGACTGAAATTCTTCATAGATATAATTTTTTTTTGCAAGAATGAGCACAGTTGAGCAGATACAACTTTCTCTAAAATTTTAGACATAAATGGAAGATTAGAAATGGGTCTGTAATTTGCCAGTTCACTAGGATCTGGTTGTGGTTTCTTAATAAGAGGCTTAATAACCGCCAGCTTGAATGGTTTTGGGACGTGACCTAAAGATAACGATGAGTTGATAATATTGAGAAGCGGTTCTTCTGCCACAGGTAACAATTCTTTTAGCAATTTAGTGGGTACAGGATCTAACAGGCATGTTGTTGGTTTAGACACAGTGATGAGTTTAACTCTTTTTGTCCTATAGCGGTAAAGTACTGCAGTTTTTCTTTGGGTATGACGAAAGAAGTTGACATATTAGACACAGTATAATCTACATTGGTTATTGTATTTCTGATGTTATCTATTTTATCAGTGAAGAAATTCATAAAGTCATTACTATAAAACTGTAAAAGAATATTTAGATCGGGTGGTGTCTGGTTATTTGTTAATCTAGCCACTGTGCTAAATAAAAACCTCGGATTGTTCTGGTTATTTTCTATGAGTTTGCGGATATGCTCGGCCCTGGCAGCTTTTAAAGCCTGTCTATATCTGGACATACCGTTTTTCCATGCAATTCTAAATACTTCCAAGTTAGTTTTTCTCCATTGCGCTCAAGATTTTTGATTTTTTTCTGTTTGTTTGTTTTTGCTTTGTTTTTCCTTTCGGCGCGGGACGTGGTTTGAAGTCAGCGTGGATCCCTCTTTTGCATCGTGGTGTCGGGCAGCGCACTGTGAAAAGAGTTGTAGTGCCACAAGTCTACACGTCAGCAAAGAAACCTTGTTTTATTTTTTGGTTGTCGGCTCAGTTTGGATTTTGAAAGGACAATGCGGTACGTTTCTTCTAATTGCGCGGCTTTGGTGGCAGTTCTTGTTGTGATACTCTACCAGGGAAACATCGGCTACAGGTATGACTCAGACTTTTCTTTCCATCACGATACTTTTTTAACTTCAAAATGGACAAATTGGACGGGGGTTGGTATATATACAAACTTTAACGTTCTCTCGGACTGCCGTTTGAAGTTATTGCTTTCAAATTTTGTGGATGAGGACTCTATAGTTTCTGTTCAAACAAACAAGGAAACTAGCGTCTTCAACTATTCCATCTGTTTGAATTTATCTGTTGGAAATGTAAGTGAAACAGTAAGGCGTCGGAGTTTTATAGTTCTTATGTTATTGATATCAGGAAATGTCTTACCAAATCCTGGTCCTTTTAATGACACTTCTTTAACGTTTAAAGTTCCTGCTGATTTTAAATCCAGATCAGGACTAGGTTTTATTCATATGAATGTGAGAAGCCTGCTTCCTAAGTTGGACTTGGTGAGAATTTGGGCAAAAAATACCAATGCGGATGTTATAGTAATCTCTGAAACATGGCTTAAAAAAAACAGTTTCAGATAATGCCATAGATATTGATGGTTATTCTGTTTATAGGACTGATAGACTAAAAAGGGGAGGGGGGGTAGCAATTTATGTCAAGAACAGTTTTGAAGTTACTGTGTTGCTCTCTGAGTCAGTAGTTAAAAAGTATGAATTATTAGCTTTAAACCTCATCGTTTCTAAGACTTTACATCTTACTGTGGTTGGTTGCTATAGACCTCCATCAGCTAGTTCTGATGCCATTTCCTCTCTGATGCAATCGGTGACTTCTTTGAAATATAAGGAGCTTGTTCTTCTCGGTGATTTTAATGTGAACTGGCTAAAGTCAGTATCTGATGGTTTTAAAGCAATTTGTGACTCTCTAAATCTCTTTCAGCTAGTTGAGACACCTACTAGACCTAACTTGAAGGATTACAAAAAGTCCACTTTAATTGATCTTATTTTTAGCAATTTGCCTCATAAGTACTCTTTGGCCTCTGTATATGCCAATGATGTTAGTGATCACTGCGTCGTTGCTATAGTTAGAGATACCAAATTGCCTAAGTATAAACCACGTATTATCACTAGACGATGTATGCGACACTTTAATGAACAAGCCTTTCTTTTTGATGTAGCACGTTATGATTGGGACAGGATCTTTCTTATTCCTGATGTTGAGTCTGCCTGGAAATACTTTTATGATGGCTTTTTATCGATCGTCAACAGACATGCACCTTTTAAAAAATTCCGTGTTAAAGGTAGGGACAATCCTTGGTTTTCTGAAGCCCTATCTGCTCTAATTCGTGAGCGGGATGCTGCTTGGGCAAAAGCTAGACAATCTGACATTAACTCTGATTGGATCCGTTTTAGGCAGCTTCGGAATAAATGCACTGTTGCTATTAGAAAAGCAAAGGCTGATTATTTTATTGAAAATACTACTATTAATTCAAATAATCCTAAGAAATTTTGGCAGAATATAAAATTGATATCAGGTAGTAAAAACAAGTCTAGTTTTCCTTCAAGTATAAAAATGGACTCCACTAGCATATTAGATAAAGAACATATGCTCAATTGCTTTAATAAGCATTTTGTTGCTTCTGGGTTTCTATTTGAATCACAAAATTTTATATGTTCCGATTCTGATTTTATTAATGCAGAAAATCATCTAGAAAAGCAAGAACTTAGATTCAAACAAATTAAGAGCACTGATGTTTATAAAGCACTCCGTTCGCTTGATATAAACAAATCATCAGGTCCTGATTGTGTGGAGCCTGTGTATCTGAAACTGGCAGCTGATTTTATTACATCTGCTTTAACTTACATTTTTAATCTCTCTTTAAATACTGGTGTTATTCCAGAAATTTGGAAATCAGCTTTTGTTGTTCCTTTACTAAAAGGGGGGGATCCCACTATAATGAATAATTACAGACCAATCTCAAAGCTCTGCGTTTTATCAAAGATATTAGAAAGTCTTATTAGTGAACAGTTGACATGCTATTTGAATGCAAACAAAGTGTTGTCTATTAATCAATCTGGGTTTCGTAAAAAACACAGTACTACAACGGCAATTTTGAAAGTCTTAAATGACATTGTAAGTTCAATGGACAATGGTGAATTTTGTGCTTCGCTTTTTATTGATTTATCAAAGGCTTTCGATACAGTGGATCATGGAATATTGCTGCACAGACTGAAGGTTGTTGGTTTATCAAGTCATGTTATTTCTTGGTTTAAAAACTATCTGAGTGGAAGAACCCAGTGTGTTCAAGCCGAAGGTAAAAAATCTGACTCATTAGAGATTTTAAAAGGTGTTCCCCAAGGATCGGTGCTGGGGCCGCTTTTATTTACCATTTATATAAATAGCCTCGATTATGATATTCAGGATGCCAACTTTCATTTTTATGCAGATGATTCTGTCATGTATAGTAGCGCTTCCTCTGGACAGCAATCCTTGTTTAAGCTTCAGTCAGCTTTTAATATTATTCAGTCAAGGCTTCACAGTTTAAAACTTGTTCTGAATACTGACAAAACCAAGTATATGTTATTTTCTAACTCAAAAAAAATCTCTGAAAATAATTTAGTACCTCTTCAGACTCTGCAAGGTACAGTAATTGAATTAGTAAAAGAATACAAATATCTTGGCATCATAGTTGATGATGCCTTATCTTTTAGTTCTCATATTACTCAACTGAAGAAAAAATTGAAAATTAAGCTTGGGTTTTATTTCAGGAACAAGTTTTCCTTCTCATTCAATGTAAAAAAGAAATTAGTCTCTGCTACTTTTCTCTCCGTTCTCGATTATGGTGATGTTGTATATCAGTTTGCACCTTCTTATCTTCTTTCTTCCTTAGATGCCATTTATCACGGTGCTCTAAGGTTCATATCAGATTGTAAATCTTCAACTCATCATTGCACTTTGTATCATAGAGTAGGTTGGCCTTCTCTGTCTACTAGAAGAAAAATGCATTGGTACTTAATTATTTATAAAGCCTTCTTGGGGTTGTTGCCTTCTTATCTCTGCTGTTTTATGCAACCGAAAATTATCAAGAAATATTATCTTCGTTCGCAAAATTGTTATACTCTTTCTGTTCCTTTTACTCGAACTGAGCTAGGTAAGAAGTCTTTTAGGTATGCAGCGCCGTTTGATTGGAATTCTCTCCAATCTAAATTAAAATTAGAAAATCTGCTGACTTTAGATCATTTTAAATCAGTTATCCGGCAAATGGAAGTTGATCTAACAATATGCAATTGTTTTTAGGTGTCTTTAGTCTGTTTGTGTGATGTTTATTTGTGATGTAATTGATTGTACTGCTGCACATTTTGGCCAGGACACTCCTGTGAAAGAGATTTTTAATCTCAGAGAGTTTTTTTTTCTGGTTAAATAAAGGTTAAATAAAAAAATAAAAAATAAAAAGATTGCGAGTTTCTTTCTTGAGAGAATGGGTATTACTGTTGTACCATGGCGCAGTATGTTTTTCTCTAACTTTTTTCAATTTGATGGGGGCAACAGCTTCTAACGTATTGGAGAAGATGGTGCCCATATTGCTAGTCATTTTGTCTAGATCCTGTGTATTAATGGGTACACAGAGCAATTGAGATAAATCAGGCAGGTTATTTGTAAATCTATCTTTGGTGGCTGCAACAATAGTTCTGCCAAGATGATAACGTGGAGCCATATAGTTAATATCAGTGATACGCAGCATGCACGATACAAGGAAATGGTCAGAAACATCATCGCTTTGAGGTACGATATCTATATCAGTAAGATCAATTCCATGCGATATAATTAAATCTAGCGTATGATTAAAACGATAAGTGGGCCCGGTGACATTTTGCTTGACTCCAAAAGAGTTTATTAGGTCCTAACACATCATTTGTATTATCAACGTAAATGTTAAAATCTCCGACAATTAGCGCTTTATCAAAATTAACCAATAGTTCTGAAAGGAATTCTGCAAATTCTTTTAGGAAATCTGTATATGGCCCTGGCGGTCTATTTCAGGTTTAATTTGGCTTACGTTAATGACAGTGATGTTGGACTGAAGACAGATCTGATAACCATCAACCCCACTCAGATTCAGAGAGAGTCAGTATCCACACACACACACACACACACACACACACACACACACGTCATGTTTGCAACACATGTATACTGGCATACAGTAAAAAAAAAAAAATTTCAGTGCAGTAGTGTTTATTAGAAATTGTGTTTATTGTATGTCTATAGTTTCAAAAACCTTCAGAAGAATCCGGATCCGTTGGTGGAACGGGTCAGTGTGTACGGGAACGCCTCCCTCGCTATGCCTGCCTTTGCCTACACCTTCTGCATTGAACTGTCAGTCAGCGTTCTCAAAGTCCTCCATCCAGTCAAACCTCAGCAGCCGGTGGTGTTCTTCAGCCCCACTTACCTGCGGGCACTGGACCGTTTCTGGAAGGGGCGTGGCCTGAAGGAGGTCCGCCTCTCCTCTGGGTTAATACTAATTAGCACGGCGCTGGAGCTGTGTGAGAGCGTGCACGTGTACGGATTTTGGTCGTTCAGCAACGATCTGCAGGACAATCCCGTTCCATACCATTATTACGACCAGTTGAGTCCGCACCGCTACATGCACGCGATGCCGGAGGAGTTTGTGCGGCTTCTGCAGCTCCACAGCAAGGGGGCACTGACACTACACCTGCAGCCCTGCTCCTCAGACAACCTGTGACATCTGTACGCGCTGTCCGAAATCACCTCACATAACCTTATAAAGTGCACTATTTGGGTCTGAAACTGTTGTGGACATTATCGAGTGCACTCCATCCAATAATGCACCGCTGCATGGCTAGAAAATGCAATGTGAGGGTCAAGCTGCGTATCGGCAGAAAACGGCTCAGCTGAACAATCGATTGTTAAACAGAGAAATCCACGAAACTCACTGTACTTCTGTCCCTCACAGCCTTGTCTTCATTCTTGTCAAAAATTAAAAATGTTACCTAGAAAGTCTATACCCTAAATGTTTGATTAATGTTTGATGATTAATGTTTGAGTTAATTTCACGACCCACAAATGCTGCTTCACTGCTTTATCGCAGATCGCGAGATCCGTTTCTTCCATTATGTTATTTTTCTAAACGGCTTACCGAGAACTTCACATCAGATTTGTCCTCAGGACGACTATCACACGAGCAGATGACCGCTGTCACAACAGAACTCAGACCGGTAATACAGATGCTACTATGAAGTGCTTCACTGTGTCAAAACATTAGCGTTTAACATTTTGTTGTCATTGTTTAAAGCATGTAAAAATCATATTTTGTATTGCACTGTAAAAAAAAAAAAAAAAAAATACTGTTAGTACAGTTAATGTATGTCAAAACTCCCATCTTATTTTGTCCTCCAACTTCCTACATCGCTGCACCGACGAAGTACCCACCCAGTGTTTACAAAGTGAACGTGTAAAGAAGGTCAAACATCCTTTACAAAAAAGGTAAAACAGCGATGGAGGAGTTTTTTTGACTGTTTTAAACTGAAGGTACACAGAGTGTGCATGTGCATCGCAGAGATAGACAAGATGAGCATTTGAGGTTAAAAAGTATATAATTCAATTTTGTTTTTTAAATAACCAATTGTTTCACTAGATAAGACCCTTCTTCCTCGGCTGGGATCGTTTAGAGCCCTTCGAAGCTGCATTTAAGCTACATTTTGGAAGTTTAAACTCGCAGGCACCATTGAGGTCCACATTATGGAGAAAAATCCTGAAATGTTTTCCTCTAACATAATTTCTTTACGACTGAAGAAAGAAAGACATGAACATGTTGGATGACAACGGGGTCTGTAAATTTTAGTTCTGGAAGTGGACTTCTCCTTTTCCTTTCGGTGCAGTAAACAAACTTAAATAGCTTTTGTTGTTCTTGTCAAAGACACATCAAGAAGAATTCCATAAAATAGACAAAATCAAATCATTAAAATAATGTAATTTAATTGTGAATCTGTAATTTAAAGGTTCATGAAACCCTGGACTACTTTTTCTGAGATTTGAGCAGAGGTGTTTGTGTTGCACATCATAGATGACAATGTTAGCATCTGTTCAATTTAATTGTTTGAGCTTTTTTGTGCTATTTTCATCTTCCGGGTTTAAAATCTACCTTGTGCTGACGTCACAGTTTGTGACGTGGCAATGGACTATACTACATCAATGACGCGCTGGTGTCTCAGAATTATTAATGAGGCGGTGTTTTCTTATCCTATAAGAAGATGCTTCGCCTAATTATTCCCGACAGCCTGTGTTGATTTTGCTGTGACAGACGCTTCAGGCTATGAGATTGCATATAATAACTGAGAGAAACGTTCATGGATCGAGAGAGATTGCTTTGTAAGAGTTCGGCACAAACGCGATTCATTCATATAATGTTAGTGAGTGTAATAGCGGTTTTTACAGCTCCTTGACGCAACCCAACAATTGGATTATAAACACCTCAAATAAGCCTTAAAAGTTAACAGAGGTGCAACAGCACGTTCATATATACATTTTCGATTTATTTGTGTTGTTAACTCAAAGGGAGCGAAATGAAACTGTCTAAACTGTCTGAACCTGAAGTTGACTCTCTCCCCTCTTCCCCCTTTGCTCCACAGCGCACCACACCCACTTTTGCAGCATTTTTCAAAACTGTGGTGAGAACTAACCAGTGCTGAAACAGGGGGGTTTCATGAAGGTAATTTAATTTGTATTAATTGCTTTTGAATTGAATGGAATTTAAAGGGGTGGGTGACTGGGTTTTCTAGGCTTGATTGTGTTTATAGGGTGCAGTCTAACATGTGTTAATGCTTAATGTTAATTTTTCACATAATTTATCTTTATTCCACACCACTCTGTCCCTTTTCTGATAAACAATCAGATAAGTCCCTATTTTTGTGAAGCCAGAAGCTCAGAAATACGCAGTGGACTCAGATTGGTTAGCTGGCCCAGTGTGTTGTGATTCGCTAAACCGCTAATGAGTAGTGATGGGACAATAAATCCATTGGTGGATCGATTCTGAGATCATCAGAATGCATCACAATTCTCTTTGGAATCGATTCTGAGCTTAGATTTTAAAAGCAGATGGCGCTCTAATCTAGTTTTTATCCGCACACTCAAACGCTCACAAAGAAGAGTGCTAAAGAGCACTTATGCATTCGGCTGAGTCATGTAATGGACCTTTCACACATAGCAGAAGTCGTCGTAGTTTGGTAAAATCCAAGAGCAGTGAATGGGAGAGTGCCACAAATATATTTGTTGCATTCCCATTTGCTCAAATAGCAAAAGAAAAACTACACGATAGTGTTTTTACGACTTTCAATTGAAGGAAAAAAAATGAACTAGACTGATATCGGCAGTCAGAAGAGAGAACAATGTCAAATTTACAGTTCCTCCCGTAGACACAGCATTAAAACGCCCTCGCATAGCGTTAACTAGTTTTTTTGTAACTTGATGAAAAGGTGATATAATGCAAAGTACAATGTTATAAATGTACATTGAAAGGATTTATGATGATGGTGACCATTGAAACGCAGCATCACAGGCTTGTGAAAAGGGTCCATTGACCATATGAGCTTCTTTAGAACTTCAGCATAATGATAAACCAGCTCGTAAACTTCTGGTATAGCTCATTTTATGTGTTATATATTGACGCGCGAGGTGATAAAGAATGCTTGTATATAATTCAAAAACAATTCTAAGCCAATCGGTAGCCGACTACGCCACCTGGATTTTGATACTGAGACCCAGGACTCAGTTTATTCTTTTCACCAATTTTAGTTCAATAAAACTTAACTTTCTCGCTGAGGGCAAGGCACCAACACAGACACCCAAGAGGTAGATCTCATTACAAACACTTTATTTTCATAAAAAGAAAGTAAAAACAGCATAGAGGAGGAATGGTTTTATGAAGAGATTGGCAGTCCATAAGCAGTTTTTAAGCAGTCTGTGTGTAATGTCTTTCTGGACAGCAAAAACTTAATGGTAATCTTGATAATCAATAACTTGCCTTCAAAGTCATCAAAGACTATAGAGTACCCAAGACTTGTCACTCAGTTTTGAATGGGGAGAGATGCAAAGCTCATTATGGCCACGAAGCCCCACCTTCTTAATAAGCCAAGGGTTGATTAGTAAATTCAGCGCGTCAGTGCAGCTGCTGTTAGAAGTCTCGGTTGCTATAGAAACAGTCAGCGATCTGAGACAACAACTTCGGGTGCAGTCTCCATTTCAGTACACCTGGGAATTTCAGGCAGCAGTGACCCTTTGTCAGAGGGGACTGTTAACCGGGTGAAGTCCTGCAACTCATGCAAATGTCGAATTTGGCTGGTGTCAGTGTACGGGATGTAACTGTCTTAAGCCAGAATGCACAGAGTTCAGGCAGAGCAAGAGAAGACGACCATTTGAGATTAAAAAGCATAGAAATTGTATTATTTTTATGAAAATAACCAATCGTTTCATAGATAAGGCCCTTCTTCCTCGGCTGGGATCGTTTACAACCGCATTTGGGATCATTTGAAGCTGCATTTAAACTGCATTTAAGTTCAGAATCGGGGCACCATATCAGTCCATTATATGGAGAAAAATGCTGAAATGTTTTCCTCAAAAATCATAATTTCTTTACGACTGAAGAGAGAAAGACATTAACATCTATGTATATTATCTGTACATTTTTGTTATGGAAGTGTAGTTCTCCTTTAAATACTTATATATAGTTCCCTACAAATTAAATAAGTTAAATATTAATGGTATAAGAATTAAATAATGCAATCAAAGTTAATCAATATGAATTTGAAATATTTTAGATTTAATTGAATAACTACAAGTTTTATCTTGAACCGTAAAAGCAATTAAATAGCCTATATTCAACCAACACAAACTTGTTACCCACCCCTACTAATGAGCGTTCAGGAACATCACGCTCCTCACATGCGCTCCTGTTGTATTGTAAACAATGGCGTTGTCAATATTGCTTATCAATTTGATGGGACCCAGAGAATATTAGTGAAGAGGATCGTGCAGAACCTGTGCAAGCATGGCTCTTACAGGACGTCCCAGAATGGTGTGTTTCTTTGTTTGTTGTTGTCTCGTACTTTTAGATATGTTGTGATTTGTAAATGCTACTGCTCTTGTTAACTTTTTAATATATGGGTTTATTCTGATTGCATTGTAGCAGTTTTGTAAAGTAATTGTTTATTTTGTAACAGCATTTGCCAGCAAGTACTGCTCGCTACCACGACAACTGCGTGTAAGTCCATATTGAATGCTTCTCGTAGCTTTGTGAAAAATATCTGTCTGCCTGTACACATAAAGTGTACAATATGAGGGCACAATCATGGGTCCCCCTTGGCAGAAATCGCGAAGCTGGAGCACCTAGACCAGACCGAAAGTCAGTTGGAGCTCAAAGGGGCAGGAGGGCTCGAGCAACATGGCAACATGGCAACAACTCTTTCTCTTCTTGCCCCGCCCCCTTTGTTGCATGTTCCAGGGGTCACCAACCCAGGAAGTAGCTTATTGTAGTCCCTACAAGCCGTTTTTGTAGGCATTAACCTGCAATAAATTTAAGACAATATCTCTGTTTGAATTGAACTTTCAGCATCATAACTTTGCAGATATTGCTTATGCTCAAACAGCAACATTACACACTAACTAAAGTTAAAAAAGTGAAATCACATTTTGATTGACAGCTTTTTAAAAGCCCGAACCCGTTTACAGCCCGACATTATTCAAATGTGCGCGTCGGGTCCTGTCGGGTTCGGGCAAAGATCTTCAGCTCTATTTCAGGGCATGTGTGTAATGTTTTATTACACACTCAGCACACACTCATCCAGGTGAACATTTTCATATTTAAATATTATTGCAAATTAAATGAGACTCGTCTCAAATGGAGGGCTTTAAGAATCCCTGAGAACCACAGAGTGGTCCCAAGTAGGACCAGTATGAGGGCGAGACGGGTTAAGGGTGGCGGAGGCAGAAGAGTGGCCGTGAGCTGAGTGGGGGGTGCACAGTGACTTGGTGAGTTCATCATAAATATTTTGTTCAAGTCCATCTCCATTGAAACCATTGCAAATGCCCTGTGCCAACAGACCTGCATTCATTATGGTCTTTCCTGGGCAGTGTTGGTGAAAGTTAATTTTAAAAGTAATGCATTACAATATTGAGGTACTCCCTAAAAAAAGTAACTAATTACATTACTTAGTTACTTTTTATGTAAAGTAACGTGTGCCTCAGCCTCTGAGAAAAGTAAATTCACATCTGTACAATTGACCGCAGAAGAAAAAAATGTAAATTCTTCAGCAATTAAAAAAAAAAAAAGGAAAACAAATATTCAATTATCTTGAGTAATTTTTGCTTATTAGTATGGTTGAATTGGATCATCGAAGTGAGAAGAACTAGGCCTTACTGCAGAGACTCACAAATGTTACTTCAAGACATTTGTGAGTAGTAATGAAGTTAATCAGATGAAAGGGGTGGAGTTATGGCCAGGAGTGTGTGTGTGTCATTTTTGTCTCCATCTCACACACACTTGCTCCAGCATCGGTGTAACTGGCAGTAATGACGTTTCTGCTGTGGTTCTTCAGGCTGCTGATGGTCCTGATCGTGTGTTACAGTGTGTATGTGATGTTTTATTACACACCCGACACACACTCGTCCAGGTGAGCGCATGAACTCCAGTACCTCCTGCGACACACAGTCTTCCTGCGAGTCGCTGTGATGGTTTTTTCTTTGGAAAATCAAAATGCCATTTAATAATTGCTTAACTTTAAAGAATGAAGCTTAAGATACAGATTTAATAGAATGGACTATGTTTAAAGTTTTTATGACTCTACTCATTTTTCACTTGTCATTGTGAAGGACTATGTGCCGTTTGAGAAACGCAGAGTGTGTCATTTTAGATTTTTATTTAATGTTTTAAGCATTTTACATTGCTGGGAAATGCCTGATATGATGAGATCCAACTCTAAAATGATGCATTTCACTGTTCAGATGTATGGCTAATAATCACAAAAGCACAATTAATAATAACACCCAAGTGCACAAATGGAAACACATTTACGAAGTTGGTTTCAAACAACTAGTCTTGATATTTTAGAATGTCATTTCTAAAATCTAAACTAAACAGCTGTTCTGAACAGCTTTTCTGTTGTTGAAACAGTAGATAATGTCAGTGTCATTGGGTTTGTTTGCCTGGGAAATCAAAATCTGATAAAGATGTGTACATTGAATGTGTGTGTGATGTTTTATTACACACCCGACACACACTTGTCCAGGTGAGCTCATGAACTCCAGTACCTCCTGCGACACACAGTCTTCCTGTGAGTCACTGTGATGGTTTTTCCTTTGGTTTTCCCAACTCTAAAATGATGCATTTCACTGTTCAGATGTATGGCTAATAATCACAAAAGCACAATTAATAATAACACCCAAGTGCACAAATGGAAACACATTTACGAAGTTCGTTTCAAACAACTAGTCTTAATATTTTAGAATGTCATTTCTAAAATCTAAACTAAACAGCTGTTCTGAACAGGTTTTCTGTTGTTGAAACAGTAGATAATGTCAGTGTCATTGGGTTTGTTTGCCTGGGAAATCAAAATCTGATAAAGATGTGAACATTGAATGTGTGTGTGATGATTTATTACACACCCCGACACACACTTGTCCAGGTGAGCTCATGAACTCCAGTACCTCCTGCGACACACAGTCTTCCTGCGAGTCGCTGTGATGGTTTTTCCTTTGGTTTTCCCAACTCTAAAATGATGCATTTCACTGTTCAGATGTATGGCTAATAATCACAAAAGCACAATTAATAATAACACCCAAGTGCACAAATGGAAACACATTTACGAAGTTGGTTTCAAACAACTAGTCTTGATATTTTAGAATGTCATTTCTAAAATCTAAACTAAACAGCTGTTCTGAACAGCTTTTCTGTTGTTGAAACAGTAGATAATGTCAGTGTCATTGGGTTTGTTTGCCTGGGAAATCAAAATCTGATAAAGATGTGTACATTGAATGTGAATGCGGAACTGCTTTGACTTTCTATAAAGCTGCTTTGAAATCATGAGAATTGTGAAAAGCACTTGCACAAATAAATTTGGCTTGAATTCACACACACTGTAAAAAACAATTTGTTGAGTCAACTTACAATAATTTGTAACCTGGCTGCCTTAAAATTTTAGGTTCAGTCAACTCAAAAAAAGTTTATTCAACTTGAAATGTTAAATTGTACTAAGTGACAACTTAGATATTTGAGTTGATTCAACTTAAAATTTTAAGGCAGCTGGGTTACTTACCCATCTGTTAAGTTTAACAAACACAAATATCTAAGTTTTTACTTAGTACAACTTAACATTTCAAGTTGACTAAACTTATTTTAGTTGACTGAACTTAAAATTTTAAGGCAGCAGGGTAACAAATTATTTTAAGTTGACTCAACAAATTGTGTTTTTTTGTTTTTTACAGTGCAGGTGTTCTAGCAGAGGAACAACTTAAGCCAGGGGTGCCCAACCCTGCTCCTGGAGAGCTACCTTCCTGCAGAGTTCAGCTCCAACCCTGATCAAAGACACCTGAACCAACTAATTAGGATCTGAAGAAGCACTTGATAATTACAGACAGGTGTGTTTCATCAGGGTTGGAGCTAAACTCTGCAGGAAGGTAGATCTCCAGAAACAGGGTTGGGCACCCCTGGCTTAAGTTATAATGTTATGTTATAAATGATGTTATAAAACCACTTCACAAACCACAGACAGTCACACAATGCTAAATGTCTTCATTCCCAACACACTTTTAGTAATTCAGATCATTTAGACTACTTTAAATGTGTGATTTTCTTTTTTCAGTCAATGTCTGCCATTCAGACATTAAGTGTGACTTTAAATGTCCTGCTATTGTTTGGACCACTGTGCATCACATTCCTCTTGTTAGTTTATCTTTAGAAGTACTGAAGATGAACTGTACGTTTTTACATTTCCCAGACCGTTGTCTGTCTGTAGGCAAATGTTTGCTTTTTTTCCTGCAGTGATGATACTGAGTGTGGTTAACATCATTTTAAACACAGCTTTTCTATAAATTACAACCCTTTACAAAAATTAATCATGGTTTTACCACAAATAAAAAAAAAAAAAACATGGTTACTATAGTTAAACCATGGTAACTACAAATTAGCCATGGTTTTGCTCCACTAACCATAGTTTAACCATGGTATTTGTACTAAAACTGGCTATACAAATAGTTGTCAATATGCCAAAAAAACCATGGTTAGGCTACTACTATTTTACTATAAATAAATTTTACTTTTAATTTCACATTAAATAAAACCATGTTTATTTTTTGTAAGGGATATGGACGTTTATTCCATTATTTATTCAACATATCCAGGAACTTTGTTGTGTAAATACAGGCTTGAGCAGGTGATTTAATAAGAATCTCAAGTCAAGTCGAGCTTTATTGTCATTCTGCTACATGTGTGGACATATAGTAGAACGAGATGTCATGTCTCACAGGACCACGGTGCTACATACTAGCTAAGCATAATATAAACATACAACAGTACACGAATAAGAAAAGCAATTACAAACTTATACAACGGTTAACCATTTGACTATACATATACTATAAATACTACAACTATAATAAATAGTTGACTAGACATACAAGACTGAGACAACAAAAACTTTACATAAGTACTGTACATGACGTTTTACAAAAGAGACATTTGTACATGAAATTGTGCAAAAGAGATATTTTGTGCATTAAATTGTGCAGAAGAGAGATTTTGAGGGAAGCAGCGCATAGTGCAATGCACAAATAAACATATATAATCCAATTGAGTCTTTGTAGCAGCAAGTGTTTATAAAAAGTGTCTAATGTATGTGAGTGTGTTACTACAAGTGGTTTGTATAGCCCACTCACCTGTGTGTAACACACTCAGAATTGCACTTTGAAAGATTGTCAGCAGTTTTAATAAGTTGGGGGGAGGAGGCTGAGGTTTTCATGGTTTCAGAGGAGGGGGCAGGGAGATTGGAGTTAAGGACTCTCACAGCCGGGGGAAGAAGCTGTTGAGAAATCTGACAAAGCGAGCTTTGATGCTCCGGTACCTTCTACCTGATGGCAGGAGCTGGAAGAGATGGTAGGAGGGATGGGTGGAGTCCTTCACGATGCTGGAGGTGCAAGGAAAATGTCCAGGATGGAGGGGAGAGGGGCACCGATGATCTTTGCAGTTCACTGTCCGTTGTAGGGTCTTGCGGTCAGCAGCACTGCAGTTCCCGTACCAGACAGTGATGCAGCTGGTCAGCACACTCTCAATGGTGCCCCTATAGAAAGTGGTGAGAATGGGTGGAGGGAGACTTGCCCTTTTCAGCCGGCGGAGAAAGTGGAGGCGCTGTTGGCCCTTCTTGTTGAGCGACGTGATGTTGGTGGTCCAGGTGAGATCCTCTGTAATGTGCACCCCCAGGAATTTAGTGCTGCTGACTCTCTCCACAGTTGAGCTGTCGATGGTCAGTGGGAGGTGGTCAACAGAGTTTCTTCTGAAGTCCATCACAACCTCTTTTGTCTTACTCACATTGAGGGACAGGTTGTTAGCGCCACACCATTTAGCCAGCTGAGCCACTTCCTCTCTGTAGTGTGTTTCATTGTTGTTGCTGATGAGGCCTACCACCGTTGTGTCATCAGCGAACTTGATGATGTGATTGGAGCTGAACTTGGCAGTGCAGTCATGGGTCAGCAGTATGAAGAGCAGCGGGCTGAGAACACAGCCCTGTGGGGCACCTGTGCTCAGTGTGGTAGTGCTGGAGGGTTGCGGCCGACACGGACTGACTGGGGTCTACCAGTTAAGAAGTCCAGGATCCAGTTACAGAGGGTGGTGTTTAGGCCCAGCAGGTTTAGTTTGTGGATGAGCTGCTGTGGGATTATTGTGTTGAATGAGCTGAAGTCAATGAACAGCATTCTAACGTAAGAGTCTTTCTGTTCCAGGTGAGTGAGAGCTAGGTGGAGAGTGCTGGATATTGCATCGTCCGTGGAGCGGTTTGGACGGTATGCAAACTGGAATGGGTCCAGCGTGTTTGGGAGATTGGACTTGATGTGATGCATGACTAACCTCTCAAAGCACTTCATCATGATTGGGGTCAGTGCTATGGGATGGTAGTCATTCAGACAGGACACAGGTGACTTCTTTGGAACTGGAATTATGGATGTGGATTTGAGACACGTGGGCACGACTGCCTGGCTCAGCGAGGTGTTGAAGACAGCTGTGCAGCACAGTCTCTTAGTACACGGCCAGGTATGTTGTCAGGGCCCGCAGCCTTTCGTGGGTTTATCCTGGATAGGGTCTTCCTTACGTCGGCTGCAGAAAGACAGAGTACCTGGTCGTTTGGAGATGTGTGGAGTTTCTGTGCAGGAGTGTTGTTCTGTATCTCAAATCGTGAGTAGAAGTGGTTGAGTGCATCTGGCAGGGATGTGTCATCGTCACTGACCTGCGGCAGGGGCTTGTAGTCAGTGATGGTCTGAATGGCTTGCCACAGGGACCGAGTGTCTTTACTGTCGCTGAAGTTATTGTTGATTTTCTGAGCATATTGATGTTTTGCCTTCTTGATGCCATGAGACAGATTGGCTCTTGCTGTTTTGAGAGCTGCCTTATCTCCTGATCTGAATGCCTCATCTCGGATTTTTAGCAGCCCACGAACCTATGCCGTCATCCATGGCTTCTGGTTGGCACGTATGGTGATGGTTTTGGTGACTGTCACATCATCTATGCACTTTTTGATGTAAGCATCACTGTTTCAGTGTACTCATGCAGGTCTGTGTGGTTATTGTAGGTGGCCGCCTCTTTAAACATGTTCCAGTCTGTGTCCTGGAAGCAGTCCTGTGGTGCAGAGGTAGCATTGTCTGGCCATACCATGATCTGTTTTTGAACTGGTTTGGTAAGTTTGAGAAGTGGTCTGTATGCTGGGATTAGCATAACAGAGATGTGGTCGGAGTACCCCAGGTGGGGGCGGGGTTCAGCCCTGTAAGCGTTTTTATTTGTTGTATAAACAAAGTCCAGTGTGTTGTTTCCTCTTGTTGCAAAGTTCACGTGTTGGTAGAACTTTGGCAAAACAGGCTTTAAGTTCACGTGATTAAAGTCACCGGCAATGATGAAAAAGCCGTCTGGGTTATTTGTTTGTTGTTTGCTGATGGCGCTGTACAGCTCGCGAAGCGCGTCCTTAGGGTTTGCACACGGCGGGATGTAAACCGCGACAATCACAATGGCCGTGAACTCCCGCGGCAGATAGAACGGCCGACACTTCACAAACATAAACTCCACCAGCGATGAACAGTGTTTTGTCACTACAGCAGCATTGTTACACCTTGTTGATATACACACACAATCCTCCCCCGCGAGTCTTACCAGACAGTGATGAATCTCTGTCCGCTCGGCAGCAGGTTAGCCTGTACAGTTGAATGGCGGAGTCCAACAATCCCTTGCCTCCTGCTCTGTGGACCGACTGAGCTGAATTTCGTTTAGTTTATTTTCCAGCAAGCGAACATTTGAGAGCATGAGTGTTGGAAGAGCCGGTCTTGTGGGGTTTGCCCGTAGCCTAGCTTGTATGTCTCTGCGCTTACCGCGCTTCCGTCCTCTCTCGCACCGCCGGCGCCACCGCTTTGTGCGGGTAGCATCAGAAGGCGAGGCCACAGTCTCGAGGTCCGGCTTCAGCAGTATACAAAGGCCTCGAAGCTTCTCAATGGCGAGAGTTGATGTTTGTGTGCGTTGCCGATTTCCAAAAGGCTTTGGCGATCGTAAATGTGTTTTGGAGTGCTTTCCCCATGATTTAGCAGTACATTTATACTGTTTGGAGACGAACGGATGACATTAAAAGAAATAAAAGCATCGTCGTTGGGACCCGGAGTAGCCACTGCCTCTGACCGCGCCGCCATCTTCTTGTTTTTCACAGTATCTCTCGAAGATACTGTGAAAATGAGATGCGTGTATGTGATAAAGGCTCTTATTTAATGCGGAAGAACCTGATTTCTCTCGTTTTTTCTCTTTCAGACAGGCGATGACGGACGCGCTTCAGCGGCTACGCTGCGCTAAACTCAAACGCAAGTTCTTCGGCACCACGTCTGCCAAAAGGTGAAACCAGCGCTCCTTACGTGCTCTTTTCCATACAGCGAAAGTGAAGGAGGGCAATAAACACAAAATTTCTCAAAAGCAATATTTGAAGGGGGCAGAAATAATACAGCCAAAACTGTACTTGTAAGGATAAGTATGTGTAAACAGCATGTTTAGCGTGGGGCACAAACTAACACGGGGTTAATTGTAACACATGCAGTTTAAATATATCCACCGCAAAATGCCGTTTTGTCATCTACAGTATACAACTGTAATTTAGCAGCATATATCTGTTAAATTACATACGACTCATAACTCCATGATCTCAATTTTCAGTGCATATTATTCCCTGCATTTTCCATTTGACTGGATTACAAAAGAGAACAAAGTCAGGTTATGTTTTATTTTATTCTGTTACAACACTAGATAAACTTTTACAATACTCCCTAAAACAGGCATGCATACAAACATACAAACACGCATAAAGTCTTTATTTGTTCATAAACTTGTTCATAAAATACAAATGTACTCTCAAATCAGGCTTCAGTGAACACCAGCTAATGTTTTTCTTTCTTTCTTTTTTAAATAAATGGTTTATAAAAGATATCAGATGAAATCACTGGTGTCTTTAATTAATCATACCTTTATGTTCCTTTTGGAGCTCAAAGGTTTGGTTCCCATTTGTTATCCATTGTATGGGTAAACATTTCTCTATGACAATATCTTAATTTGTCTTCTAAGAGAATCAGCATAAGGTTGAGTTAAGGATGAGATTCTTCTGGACTGATGTTCTTCTTCATCATCTTGGGCCTTCTTTTGCAGTTCTTCCAGTTATTTTAGACACCTCTTTTCTCCATGCAGCTTTGATCCTCTTTTCTGGATTTATTCCAATAAAGCGGAAAAATAAGAGGAGAACATAAAATGGCTCACAGTATCTGCAAATGACCAACAAAAATAAATGTGCTACTTGTTGCAATAAAACTATTATACTCAGAGCAGAATTCAAAACTGATAATTTTCTTTTTTTATTTACCCGCATGCTGATTTAAACTCTGATGATGCAATAGATGATATTTAACAGAGATGAGATGTCTGTTTGTCCCTACAATGCAAAGGAAAATGGGGACCAAACTTTAATACCAACAGATATAGAGTAAATGGAGGATAAAGGTAATTAATTGCATGGATTAGCCAGTTTTCTGAAGTGATTCAATTTGTTTGGGTGAAAACAATGTTGTATTTTGCAATTCCAGTTTCTAACTTGTGGTTCTTTGGTCTGATATTTTGATATCAGATAAAATTACTGGTAATTAATCATACCTTTATGTTCCTTTTGGAGCTCGAAGGTTTGGTTCCCACTGGTCTTCCATATGGGCAAAACAGACATCAGTTCTCTACGACAATATCTTCATTTGTCCTCCAAGAGAAAGTCCTATGTGTTTGAGACAGCATAAGGTTGAGTAAATAATGAGATGACCATTTTTAGGTGAATGATTTCTTGAACAAACAATAGGCAAACTTACATTTTCTTAAAGAATGAGTCCCTACAAAGTCAGCCTTTGAACTACAAGGATAAGAAAAACATAATGTAAAGAACAGATAGCTTCTCTAGTTAACTAATTACACACATCCCCCACAAAAATTAAAATAAAGTTTAAAAATAAAATAAAAACCCGTCAGATTCTTTGGCCATCTGCTGCTATTTTTGCAATCGCTAGCAGTGCTTTGAATACGTTCACAGTAATCATGCAAGAACTAAGAATTTTGTTCAGACACATGTATCTTTTGCTTAGATGAAGTTTGGGACATGTTTCAGTTACATAAATTGTGTGATGGTAATAAATAAATCAAATGCAGTCGGAGTATATGCTAACAAACTAACAATGCTATCATATCATCTTACCCGGTTACTATTCCGTGATTAAAACATGATTTCCTTTCATCAAATTATGCTTTGCTGGCTCTTTATAATGTTAATATTTGTAAGTGTACTGGGTAAGATGCAACCAAAAGTGTGGTTGCAAATAACAGCAGCAAATAATAGCCGGTTTGAACCTGACACTAAAATCGTAACCAGATAAAGTTTAATAAGATAAAGTTTGACATGCGGTTAGAGGGAAAAAAAAAAAAAAAAAGTTTCTTACCAGTTGTGTTAATTTGATGCCAGTCTGTACAAAGGGCTGACACGCCTGTGGTAACTTGCTGATTAAAACAGTCATGAATCCAATTTAAATCCCAAATACCTATTTGGATGTTGAAACATTAATTTTTAATAAGGAAGTAATTATTAATAAGTACTTTAGAAATAAAACAATAAAAGGCAGAGCTGCAAAATGACCTCGTGCAGATAAACCGAAATGTTTTACTATATGCACATGTACAAGAGAAAATATGGTATTATGCTGTTAAAGAATAGTGTCATACTGTTGCTGGTCAATATATCCCATAATGCATCGCAAAATGCGTTAACTTACTGTTATTATATGAAAAGAGCATTTTACTGTTAAATTTCCTTGTAAATTTACAGGATTTTTTTACAGTGTCGTTTATTAATGCTTTGCAAACCAGCAGAAGACACTAACCGGTTTTAAATTCCAGTCGCGCAGATGGGAAAAGCTGTACCTGTAAATATCAGTTGTACCAGGTATTGTTGTACCTGTATATATATGCCTGTTAATACCAGCTTTTAGTAATATCCGTCTTTCAAAAGAGAAACCGAAACAAATATATACGAGATAAATGCAAATACACGAAACGTAGGCCTAAACAGAGCAGTGTTTGCTTATCATTTTGAATATCAGTTATTTTGATAACTTTCTTCATTTTAAGCAGCTCAGACTAATATTCACATATGGGAACGCTTGGGTAAGATCACATAACATTAGAACAGTCTTCTGTTTGTGCCGGCTTAGTTTACTTACTCGTTTTCTTCACTTTCGCTTCAATTCTCCACACTGACTCGTTCGCAAAACTAGACATCCAATCAGAGTTCTCACTTTCTCTGACAGTCCCGACGCCGATTCAGGTCAGTAAAAACGATCGGCACGGTAAGCGCATCTGCCACACAGTCTAAAAGGGTTGTCCCTATTCTCTTAATGGGCCCTATTTTAGCGATCTAAGCGCATAGTCAAAAGCGCACGGCGCAGGTGCACTTGGGGTGTGTCCGAATCCACTTTTGCTATTTTAATGGGGGCATATAATACAATTTTACCTTTTTAACCTTTGTTAGTATGTAATGTAGCTGTGTGAGCATAAACAAAATCTGTAAAGTCACGAAGCTCAAAGTTCAATGCAAATGGAGAAATTGTCTTTTAAAGAATTAGCATAGTATCGCCTACAGAGAACGGCTGGTAAGGGACTACAACAAAATATTTCCGGGTTAATTACATCATACACCCATATAACCCCGCCCCCGGGAACATGCAAGGAAGGGTGCCTAAATGCTGCGCTGCTTTGGAGAAGAGGAAGAAGACTAGGGGTGCATGTAAAAATCTATTCATATGCTGTATGAATCGCGATTCTGTCTTCTAACCATTCTAATGGATTCGCGGGACATTTAGACGCGCACTAAAGGCAGTTTGGCCAATCACAACACAATCGGCCAGCTAACCAATCAGAGACCATTGCGTACTTCTGAGGGAGGGCCTTCACAGAAACAGGAAATCGACCGGCCGTTTTTATGCTAGCTGAAAAACAGTGTAAAATAAAGGTAAAATATTTGACAAATAATACGATTTTTAAAAAACGAAGCATGAAGACATGTTCCTTTGCGCACCATAAACACAATCAAGCCTTCGAAAAGATCCATGGTCTAAAAGGGTTGTCCCTATTCTGTTAATGGGCCCTATTTTAGTGATCTAAGCGCATAGTCTAAAGCGCACGGCGCAGGTGCACTTGGGGCGTGTCCGAATCCACTTTTGCTATTTCAAGGACAGGAAAAATGGTCGGCGCACCAGGCGCATGGTCTAAAAGGGTTGTCCTATTGCCTTAATGAGTCATGGGTGTGTTTTGGACGTAAAGTGCATCAAACCAATCAGTCTCATCTGCCATTCCCTTTAAGAGCCAGTAGGGCTTGCACCATTGCGGATTCGCTATTTACACGGCAGAATTTGCGAGAACAAAGGCTGAACACTTCTCCAAAGAGCAGGGTCGGCGCAAAGGGGGGCATTCACGGCCCGAGCCCACTCAAATTAGTTACTGTGCACCCCCTTTCAAAATCTCCCCTCCTTACTGAACGTGATCGTTTTCTAAAGCGAAAGTGAAACCAAAAAACAGCTTGCATAAGAAAGCTATTAACTATCCATTATGACATGTAGGCATTGTTTTCAGACCAGCACGCACACAAATGGACACACATGCATTTAGTATTTATTTATTTATTTATTTTTATTGAAAACAGACATAAGACAGTATAAAAAAAAAAAGAAAAAAACAGAAAAAAAGAAATACACCAAAACCAATGACAAACATATGAGAAGAAAAAGTTCATATAAATACGTAATAATAATAACAGTAGTAGTAGTGGTAATAATAATTATATTATGTAAATCCAGTGTGTACACATTGCTATTATTGATAAGAATTGATAATAATAAAAAGAAATATATATATAAAGAAAAAGAAAATAGATAGAAGTGTCTTTGCCGTTTGAATATATGTAAAATTCAAAGTATAATTAAATTTCTTTTCTTTCCTTTTGTTACCATTGCTGTCACCACCGCCATCTTGAAAATATAGCTTATATAATAAATAAATTTTAAGCTAGAAAACAAAAGATATTTAAACAGGGAAAGAAAGAATGAGGAGGGAGAGAGAGAGAGAATTGAGGGAGACTGTATTATTTCAAGCTGATGATGGGAGAAGACCGCGAGATAAAATGTGAACCCATTTCCTTTGAATCATAGGTCTTAGGGAGGCCCCTTCTAGGGCATTGGCATGTGACCTAGTCATGGCCTCTCCTTAATAGACCCTAGTACAGGATTTTCACAATGATCCTGAAGTCTGTGCTTTAGCCAGTTGTCTTCCCAGTGCCTTGTTTGCCAGACCCAGTGGCAGTTTTTTGTACAAGTCTTTCCCTTTTCAGGTCAGATAACATTATTTCAAGCCGGGAGTATAAGAGAGAGGGGGGAACAGAAGAGGGAGCTTTTTTTATTATTATTATTATTTTTAACCAATACTTTTAATAATCAGTATCAAAATAACATCAAACCATCATCACAAAAACATTATCACATCAAAAAACTAAAAATTAAATCCCCTTCACACACAGTACAAAAAACATCATTAAAATACCACTGTAATACAAAGGTATCCAAATCTTTCATTTGTTTATAATATTTAAACTCAACTCCAATCCTAGATCTAATAAATGCTTTAAACAACAGTCCAAGTATCTTGGCCATGTATATTTTCAATCTTGTTCTTTCTTGAAATATATATTGCCATTTTTGCCTGGCCGACCAGGCAAGTTAATCAACTGCCATTTAAATCTTTGATAAATCTTTGAAACCTAAAAACATTTTTTCTAGTAATACAAAAAGTGGTTTAAGCCTACTACATTACAGAAAGCAATGAAAAATTGTTTTTCTTAACCCACAAAAAACACAACCTTCATTTACATTGTGATTAATGTTTGAAACAAAGGCATTAACAGCAACAGCCCCCTTCAGGATTCTCCATTGTAGATCTCCTGATTTACTGATCAATGGTGGTTTGTATAAAACCCTCCACAATGGTTTAACCTCATTCCCAATATCAAATTTCTCTCTCCAGACATTCTCTTTTTTTCACACAGTGTAAACTTATACAATATTTTAACAAAACATTTATACATCACTTTTCCACTTAACTCTTGTAATAATAAGTCCTGAAGTCCATTTAAATTCAACAAAATACCAGACATCTCCTTTAAATCTGGTTTAATCCAGTGCTGGGGAAAAGGATCTCTCATATCAGGAGTCAAATTTCCTTCCTCAAAACTTTCAAGAAGTGACACCTCTTCTGCTGACAGTTTCTTTCTCCATAACTCCATAATTGTTGAGGTTTGTCGCATGGATTTTTGTCCTAGTAAAGATGCCACAGCCACGATGTCATTCAATTTAGATCCAGCCACTTTAACTAAGTGACCTAACTTTACAGTCTGGGCGTCACACAACCTCTGAGACAAATTCAGCACTTGATCCGTAATGTCCAAATGAGCCCCCTTGACTAAAGGCTCCTCCAACAACCAAAACAGAGAGGTAGCATTTTCTGGTCTTTTAATAATGAAAGGGCCCCAAACTTTAAACAATCCATGGTAAAAAAAAAAAAAAAAGATAGTCCACTCAAGTGTAACTTTTTGGTATCTGTAAAGAACAGCATCTAGTCCAAGTCCATCAACTCTGTGCAGAATGTTTTTCACAACTTCTTTCCATATCACATCCACAGAGCCTGTTAAGAACTTCTGAATAAACTGTAAACGGAATGTTGTGTATCTGCTTGATAAAGAGACCAAACCTTGTCCTCCCTCCTCCACTGCCAAAAAAAGCACACTTTAAGGGACCCAGTGCAGCCTATCCCAGAAAAAGTCCACCAATATTGTTTGTAAACGTGATAATAGTCCTGTGGGCGGCTCCACACAAGAGAGCTTGTGCCACATAGTTCAATATTAGCACTCTCCCTCTAAAAGATAACTGGGAATGAATCCATCTCCATTTCTTTAGTCTACCCTCCATTTTTTTCTATAATCCCATTCCAGGTTTTCTGCTGCACAAAAACATCTCCAAGATGCACTCCTAGATACTTAAGACACCCCTTTTCCAGTTCAACCCACCAGGTAAACTTGGTAAACCATTTTTTCATTTACCTCTAATCAGTGCATCACTTTTCCCCCAATTTACTCTCGCAGCAGAAATTACACCAAATTCATTAACAATAGATGTCAAATTAATAACATCTTTTTTTCCATTTATTAAAATCATTACATCATCTGCATATGCTGATATTTGATGTTGAGCACTGTGACTCTTTAAACTAAAACCTTCAATACAAGAACTCATCTTATTTAACATTGGTTCAATTGCCAAAGAATACAACATTCCAGAGAGAGCACAACCCTGCCTTATACCTCTCCCAACTTTAAAAGGGGCACTCAAACCACCATTGATCTTCAGTACGCTCTCAATGTCTTTATACAAAACTTTAATCATTCCACTAAATTTGGACCCAAAGCCAAAAGCATCAAGTGTATTCCAAAGATATTGATGCTCTATTCGATCAAAGGCTTTTTCTTGATCAATTGAAATAAAGCCTATGTCAATATCAAGATAGCCAGAAACATCCAAAATGTCTCTGATAAGAGTAATATTATCCATAATCGACCTTCCAGGTATACAATAGGTCTGGTCAGAATGAACCCACTTGCACCATCACATCTTTTAATCTATTGGCCAAGGCTTTGGAGAAAATCTTTAAATCTGTACAAAGTAAACTTACTGTCACACCCCTGTGGACTGTTTCTGTGGTTTTCCCAATGTATGCCCTTATTTGGTCTTTCCTGTTCCGTCTTCAATTATTACGTCATTGTTTAATCGTTCACACCTGTCTCCCTCTGATTAGTCTGTGTATATAAGTTTGGTTCTGTTCCCCCGTGTCTTTGTCGGTTCTTATAGTCTTTTTGCGTCGTTTTGCGTGTGGATTCCCTTCTGTTCCTGTTCGTTCCTGCTCCGTTGTATGGATTATAGAAATAAACTGTGTGTCCTGATTTCCTCGTTCCTACTCCTCATTTCCGCATACGACGCCCGTGACAGAAGAACCGACCAACAAACAAGATGTTCTGGGCTGAGGAAATTCTTATGAACATTCAGCAGGTGGAGAGGCCGTTGGAGCAATATGTGGAGGAATTCCTGAGCGTTGTACACCTGGTGAGTTGGAGTGATGCTATGATCAACGTGTGTTTTCAGATGGGGCTGAATGATAACAAATTATTCTGTTCCCTAACTCCTGACGATTGCCGCAGACCCGTAGCGGATTTTATCAACTATGTCCTTGCTCTTTGTAATTCCAATTTCTATGTCGATGTGGAAGATTCTAATCTTCCCCCCCATATGTAAACACGCGGCCGCTCCAGCTCACCACCAGCCAGTATCCTCTGCCTGCTGCTCCAACGAGCTCGCTCCCTCAGGTCCTCCCTCATCCTCAGCCCAGAATCCGCGGTCCGCTCCCGGACTCGGGCCGCTCGGACTCTGTGAGCTGGCTGCAGCCGGAGTCTGTGAGCGGACTCCAGCCATTTTAACGTTCTAAGCCCAAAAAAAACTTTGATGGTGCATCCATTTGTGTGAGCATCTGATATCGTGATCTAACCAGAGCCCCTTGTGTCTTTATACCCAGAAAGTCTGTAAGAAATGACTTCTTGCACTTAAGAGCATCAATACACTCTTGTTCCCCAGTAACTTCAACCAACTTTTGTAAATCGATAATCTCAGATTCAAGCTCTCTCATTGTGTGCGCAGTATCCTGCGAGACATTGAAAGCGTATTGTTGACATAATGCTTTTATTTCCACTTTCCCACAATCCCACCACTGTCTTAAATCATTAAAACAATTTTTCCTACTTTTAAAAATTTCCCAAAAACTACAAAACACATCTCTAAAATTCATATCACCCAACAAGGATGCATTAAAATGCCAATAAGCACTCCTTATTTTAACATTGGGTATAAACACATCACATAAAACCAAACTGTGGTCTGAAAACCCAACTGGAATAATTGAACACTTTTTAACAATATTAAAATGATATCTAAAACAATAAAACCTATTAAGCCTAGCCATTGAAATAACATTACCTCTAGAATGTGCCCATGTATACTGCCTGTTGTTATTGTTCAGTTCTCTCCACACATCGCATAAACTGTAGGTTGCAATCAATTCACGTATTACACAACTTGAAGCAATATGAGGCTCCAAATGGTTCCTATCAAGAGCCTCATTTTCTATACAATTAAAATCCCCTCCCACAAAAAGATAATCACCTGAGTTACAATTTTGTAAAAAAAAAAAAAAAAAAAACAGAGGTTTTTAAGCAAAACAATTCTTTCAGTACCATTCGTGGGCGCATATAGATTAAGAAAAAAGAAATTAAACTTCTCAAATTTTGCTCGTAAAACTAATAGCCTACCAGATCTCATTTGCTTTATTTCACATGAAATTGGCAGAAAACTTTCTGCAAAAAGGATAGCCACTCCACCTTTAATAGATTTCAAATGCGCAAAGTTTACTTCCCCTTTCCATTCTTTTCTCCAATCAATTTCATTCAAACAATCACTATGTGTTTCCTGTATAAATGTTACATCAATATTTATGAGTAACTAACTCAAAAAGTAGTGCTCTTTTTTTGCATATCTCTGGCACCATTTAAATTAAGGGTGCCTACTTTTATTGCACTTATTTGATTACATAATTTTAGGCAACATAAGAAAACACACAGTAACTGAAGGAAAAGTAACCTATGTTGCTTTCCGTATATTCAGCACCAGTGTTGCCAAAACCAAGAGTTTTATTTCCGCATAATTAGGCAAAGTTTGATTAACAGTTGGTCGGGTTAATTACGCAGAACTGGCAACCCGCTCAGCAGATACGCTTGGTCGAGGGGGAACAGGAATTCCAGAGGGGAACAGAATCGACTGCAACACCGGCGCCGCCATAGCTACCCAACCAACGCTGCCGTACGGCGTCCTCTCACTTTTTACTTCACACAATAACTAATACCTCCACAAACTTATACCAAAAATTCACAACGATCAACACCAAAACACCTGCAGAAAGACAGTGTGGGAAAAAGAAGAAATAAAAAGGAAAAAGTTTACTCTCACCACAGCAGCACTCAACTCACATGCTCCTCGCAACACTCATTCTGCACATGCGCACGAGAGAGAGAGAGGCCTTTCTTTTCTCTTAATCAATTGCAAATGAAATGGTAAATTAATAACATATAGGAAAAAAATATAACAGCTATGATAACAGCAATGGCAACAATGGAGTTGCAAAGAATAAAACACATGGTAACTTACTGTAAATTAAATGTTAATAAGAATGAAGAAAATAAAGGCTTAAATGCTTTCAGTGAGTTATGCATTGGAAGGGGGAGAAGGAAAGAAAAGAGAGAGAGAGAGAGAGAAAACGCATTTCAATAAAAGAAGTAATCGACATAAGTTGACAGGATATATACTTCATAAGTTATATAAAAGGACTCTAAATGTTCCTCATTAGGGACACACCTTGTTTTCAGACCAGCACACGCACAAATGGGCACAAATGCATTTAGTACTTAAACAACCTGGCGTGGGACGTGAAAATGAAAATTGCGTCGGGCTGAAACTAACAACAATCAGTTGCGTCACGCCTGGCACCATAATGCGCCAGTTGTATGATAGGGTCCAATGAGTCGTGGGTGTGTTTTGGGCATAACATCCATTAAACCAAACAGAGTCTCATCTCCCATTCCCTTTAAGAGCTAGTTGTGCTCGCACCACGTAGGGTTTGCTATTTGCACGGCGGAATTTGCAAGAACAAAGACTGAACGCTTCTAGAGAGCAGGGTCGGCACAAAAGGGGGCATTCATGGGCCGAGCCCATTCAAATGAGTTACTGCCCTGCTGAAAAAAAACAGCTTGAACCAGCTTAAGCTGGTCAAGCTGGTTTAAGCTGGGCTCCCAGGCTGGTCTATCAAGCTGGTTTTAGAGGGGTTTTGACCACTTTTTTTAGCTGGTCAAGCTGGTTTTAGCTGGTCAGCCTGGCTGGTCTTAGCTGGTCAAAATGTTTGTTTGATGATTGATTACATAGTGTCTGCCCCAACTTTCCTGACAAATAAGTAATACGTTTACTTTTAATAATCGGCAGGACCACAAGGAACCATTAAAACAATTTTTATTTGATCTTACAGCCCCTTTAATAAATATTTACAAAATATTTACCATTAATTGGAATGATTACAATTCTAAAACTATATTAACAATTAATGGTGAAGATGAACAATAACAGAATTCTAAACATATTATGCATTTTCATTTTTCTTTTTTTATTATATCATGTATTTTTTGGGATACGTAATGCCCCACCTGTTTCTCCCTCTTCTCTCTCTCTTCTTTCAGGCTCCTTTTGTTTCCACCAGTCACTGAAACAGACTTAAAAAAGACATAGTTTAGATTATTAATGCTCAGCAAGTAAAACTACTTAAAAAAAAAAAAACACTATAGTGTCATGTTGTCACACACACACGGAGGAGAGGGATAAACAAAACCAGCGTTTATTAAACAGATCGATGAATACACGGAGTTTGAGACAAATGGTAATTGAGATAGCTTAGCTGACAGTCCTTGTAAGAATAAGCAGGTGAGAGTCCAGTTAAGAAAGCCACGTTGGATCCACAGAGCACAGGAGAGTTCGACGGGGGAAAATAGCATTAGGTCAGGAGCTGTTGTCTAGGGGTGCAAACAGTAGACCCAACAAGAGATGAATGGCTGAGAGTCCTTTATATAGGGTGTGGCTGATTGAGATCAGGTGCAAGTGATTAGAACTCCGATGATGAGGAACAGGTGGGTGGTGCTCTAGGTGACGTGGCAGGTGAAGGTGACTGTGGTGAATGTCTGACACATGTCTTTGTTGCACATTTTCCTTTTTTTTCCAGACATAGCCTGCAATAATTTAGAAACATGCCCCTGATAGTTGTTCCTTTTATTGCTAAAATAAAGATAAAATTGATATATCCAAATGGAAGTGTGTATATATATATATATATATATATATATATATATATATATATATATACACTTCCATTTGGATATTTCTGTAGGTGTTTAATTAATGTAGCTATTTTATTGATAAATGAGTATACATGGATGAATATGAATAAGAATATCTTAGCATGAACAATTTTTAGCTGTTTTTAGCTAAATTGACTATGGTTACAAGGGCTGCCTCCTGAGTTCTGATAATCAATTAACCATTAGTCTATCAAAATTTCATTAGATGCTAGAAAAAAAAAATCCACAGGAAGTGGTGAAGCATGATGTAATTCTGGCCCTAGGTCTCTATGAACTTGAGGGTGTCAAAAAAAAAAAACACAATGCTTGCTTCACAGGCATGAAAAATGTATCTATAAATGTCACGAATCTAGCCTCTGTGGCTCCCTCTGATCACCACCAGAGGGAACCGTCACCGGAGTACTAGTTTAATTCGGACTCCATTTCCCACAACCCTGTTCCTGGGGCTGATCACCGGCACAGGTGTCAGCCATTACCCACAGACTATATTAAGCACGCTCACGCTCACTTCCTTGTGATGTCTTGTTTTGCTGCTGCTGACATTTCTGAGCATTTGTTCCTGTTTGATCTCTCGTTGCTAACCCAATTGTCTCTGAACTCTGTCTGTCTGCCTGCTGCCTGCCTTTCGACCCTTGCTTTGTGTACTGGATTTACTCTGTTGGATCGCCACCTGCCTCGACCATTCTGCCTGGATTCTGATTCTGGTTTGTCTACATTGCTCTGATTTCTCCTGTTTGACCCTGATCTGTTTGTTTATGAGTTTGTCTTTAATAAAGTTGCATATGGATCCTATTCACGCTGACTCCGCGTTACAATAGAAAGCGAAATGTCTACTTTTAAATAAGCCAGTTAAAATGGAAAACAAATATTTTCAGATGTGTAATCCATTCAATCAAACGTGCACATCCACTGTAGAGATGACAAGTGTTATCGACTATCACTGCAGCCGAAAATACAGAAAACGCATATTAATTATTATTATAATGTTAAGGCAGTCGTCTTTGCTGATCTCTTTACCTGACACATTCATAATCATGACTTCTGCCAGTGTTCTGTGGCAAGCTTTGTGTGCGCTTGAGCGTTGATGGGTTATAGGCAATTAAAGGTTCATTATTATAAATTATATAGTTTAGGGCAGGCCAAATGGTTACATATAGTGCATGTTAGGAATAAGTCGAACTGGATTCAGTGTGTGAGTACGTAAACAGTTTATTGACAATAGTGGTAAATACAAGAAGAAGTGAAGCGTGAAGTGCACGAAGCTCCAGGTGACACAGGGATGCGAATGGGCAGCCGAGCCTCCGGGGAAGAATAATCCAGGAAACCAGAGCGAACCGGAACAGGACCCAAGCGAAGGTAGCCGAAAGCAGAGCACTGGAACACAATCCTCACACTAAGACGGAAGACAACGATCTGACAACACAGGACGGAAACACAGGCGTTAAATACAGAGCCTCAACAAGCAACAGCTGGCGTACAATCAAGGTAACGCTGCCACGCCCACGGACACACACACATACACACACACACAGAGAGAGCAAGACTGAGTCCGTGAACCGTGACAGTGCATGCATGAATGAACAGAAAAATTAGATTACCTCTCAACAAATAGAAAACAGAAAATAGAAATCTTATCTAACAATAGAAGTCTTTACTATCAATTTCAGTTTAACACATGCATGTTGGATAAAAGTAAAAGTTTTTTTTTTTTTTTTAATATATGAAAGTATCCTGAAAAAAAGTATCAAAGCTTCCAAAAAAAAAAAAAGAAAAGAAAAATTATATATGTATGTATTAAGCAGCACAACTGTTTCTAATCTAAAATTGATAATAAATCAGCATATTACTTATAAAGGATCATGTGACACTGGAGTAATGAAAAGACTAATGATGCTGAAAATTCAGAAATAAATTACATTTTAAAGTATATTAAAATAGACAAAAATATATATATATTTAATTGCAATAATATTTCACAACATTACTTTTTTTACATTTTTTTCAATTAATTTTCTGTATTTTTGATCAATTAAATGCAGCTTTGATTAACAGAAGAGACTTATTTAATAAAAAAAACATAAAAAAAAAAAAAAAATCTTACTAATCCCAAACTATTGAACGGCAATGTAGATAATAAAAGAATATAATAAAAGGAAAAAAGAGATCTTGGTATGTCTTACATTTCAGAAATTCCACTGAAAATCCTTCACTTTGCAAAGAAGAGTAGCAACTTGGGTTCACTTCAACCGGTTTCTTCTGTACCATTTGCCCTGTTGTTTTAGATGGCACTTTTCCTTTCGACTTCTTTGTTCCTCTTAAATATCTACAAATCAGTCAGGAAACAGATAATATGTAATTCACATTAGTTTTAGCTTTTGAGATATCTGAATCATTCTCCCTTAAAAATCGTCTCTCTTCTGGAGCTGAGAAACATCTTCTTTACATATCTACATGTAAAATTCAGGTATTCAAATTCTTAGAATGCAACCATTACCTTTGAATGAACTCCAAATCTCCGTCTGTCTCCTCCTGGTAAAGTTACTCCGGAGTGAATATATGCTACGAAAAGGCCAGACAGGAAGATGGGCTGGATTAACTCATTCTTTAAGCCAACGTTATCAAAAAACATTACAATCTAACAATAAGTGAATTAGCAAGTTATCAAAGGTTCTCGCACATCTCGCTGCTTACATTAACCGCTTTAACAGCACCGCTCAGAGTTTACGTGACAGTTTACATCCTCCGTGAGCGGGATGACCGTGAGTTGCGAGACTTGAGTAACGTCACGCGTTTCATTTCGGCGCCCCTGTTAACAGATGACTGCTTGTGCAAATTTGATCTACAAAATAAAATGATCATAAAATGAAAGTGTGCTGAACATCACGACGTTCCCGGGAATCACAACTGTTGTCAATGAAGCTTGTAATTATTGTTGTAGGAACCCCGAATGTGGACCGTTGAAGAAAATCCCGCCTCTGTAGATTTAAAATTTACAGCATTATGCTGTACTTTTGCGTCAAACCACCACGTGATCCACGTGATCAGATTATGCTTTAAGCATTTCTTGTTAAAGATATTGTTTTTTTTTTTGTTTTGTTTTTTTTCTCCTAGTGTTTTTTAATTGCAGGTGATTGTTATTTATTATATAAAGACTGTGTTTGTTTCATTTATATTTTGTGTAAAAGTCTATCTAATACCGAAACACTCGTTAAAAATAAAACTGCTGACTATATTTGGCCATACAACTATGGTGAATGTATTTCTTCAGACAATAATTTAATCTGATTTGAGTTCTATGCTGATTTTTTTTGAGTGCTAGCTTGATTTTATGCTATACTTTATACTACAATTTATTTTAGACTCTTCTCAGATATATTATCATTAACAACTAGAATAATTTAAGATGTATCATCTAGCCTACCTGATTATGATACTAAACTTACCTTGAATTGAACCTTGTCAGTAAGTGAAACAAACTGATTAATTTGTAATTAGGTCAAATGGACACCAGCTTGGTCAGGCTGGGAGACCAACTAAAACCAGCTACTTCCAGCTAAAACCAGCCTGGGCAGCTAAAACCAGCTACTTCCAACTACTTCCAGCTTAACCAGCTAAAACCAGCCTGGCCAGGCTGGGAGACCAGCTAAAACCAACTATTTCTAGCTAAAACCAGCCTGGTCAGGCCAGGCTGGGAGACCAGTTAAAACCAGCTACTTCCAGCTTAAAGCAGCTAAGACCAGCCTGGCCAGGCTGGGAGACCAGCTAAAACCAGCTACTTCCAGCTTAAACCAGCTAAAACCAGCTAACCAGCCTAAGCTGGTTTTAGCTGTTTTTTCAGCAGGGTGTGCACCCCCTTTCAAAACTCTCCCCTCCTTGCTGAATGTGATCGTTTTCTAAAGCAAAAGTGAAACCAAAAAACAGCTCGCATAAGAAAGCGATTGACTATCCATTATAATGGAGTCATATATGACATGTAGGCATTTTTATATTTATGCACACAATAACAATCTTTTACATTGTAATCCTGTCATTTTTAATATTTGGCATGTTTGTGTGCTGCTGTCCCTGTGTGTGTAATAAGCAGAGTGTTATTAACACGCTCCTTAAATAACAAATATATGTGTATATATATATATATATATTGCGCCATTGATTTTAGACCAGGTTTTAATGTGCCAACAATGCACCTGAAAAACACCTCGTTTTCACACCAGCACGCCCGTGGGTGCAAAATAATGCATAAGCTGTTTAATCAACGTGGCACAGGATCATGTGAAAATGATAACTGCATTGTGCTAAATGCTAGCAGGAAACACTTGCGTCGCGCCTGGCGCGACATTGCGCCAGGTCCTTGTGAGGGCCCAAAATGTTGAATCGAGCAAACTCACGCCAATGTAAGCCCGACGAGAGCCGACGTGTGGAATACGTCAAACAAACTAGTCCGACAGACGCTGTCGGCACGAGAGCGGAAAGACGCAGGTTTGTCCTGGCCTTAACACTGCGTTACAATGTGACCTGCTACTATTAAGCTGTGCTATTCTATGACATTAGCGATATAATTTTGACTATTTACTTTTATAGATTTTAATGAGAAACCACAAGAAACAGGTGAACAGACTGACAATCGATGTTTAATGTTCAGATTATTATTTCAAGAAAATGTAAAGCATTTTGGTTCGTTTATGTGCCTTGTTTTCTATGAGAGCTGTGTGAGGAGAGAGGGGAGTATAACTCTAAATGTCATATCGTGTCGACGATAGCCAGAGATATTGTCAAAAGCATCAAATATTGGCAATATTAAGAGGATTTAGCATTTCCAATTAATGTAGACATGTTACATTCAGTCAACTTTTGAAATAATTTCCTTTTTTGATCTGACGTCATTTCATATCACAGAATGAGGCAAATCATTATTTTATACAGTATTCTATAAAGTGATGAAGACTGTTGATTAGCATTGCATTGCATATTCATATAAAAATGCCCAATATGGCTCGAAGAACAGAGATAATCCATTTAGTCGCAATCAGACATGTCTTCATGTTTCATGAGTTAAAATGTCTCTATATGAGTTTTATTCAGCTATATATGCTGCCTGCTATATCGTTCATGATTAGGGATTCCTGGGCGTGCATGAGTTGAAGTGCATGGGCTGGGAGACAACACTGTTTCTTTTTGTGTAAGAAAGAAAGGGAGCCCCTACATTTTGTGTTGTTCTGGCCACTGGAAAAGGTGGAGCAACAAACAACCACATAGATTTCGTATTTTTCTGAGCGTGAGAGATTTCCAGGTGAACGAGTCGTGCAGGCCGCGGAGATTGAGCGGGGGAGATCGAAGGCACGTGAGGGTGCACGTGAGGTGACAGCTGTGTGAGTTTTTAATGCGGTGCAGCGCGTCACACAAAAGCATCATAAGCCACTACTGTTGTTTATCTGGGGGGTTACGTGCTCACACCAAGTTTTCTGTACTTTCTGTAATTTATTTCTTAGTTTATTCTTTTTTTGTCAGAACTGTGTAACCATCCTTGTAAGAAGGGGAAATTGGTGAAACTGGCCTGAAATGATTTCTGTAACTGGTCACATCAGGTAATTTTTCGCTGTATTCCGCCACCCCCTACCATTGGAAACCTGGAGTATTAATGATGTGTCTTCTGTGTACGCAGTCGGAAATAAAGAACCCCTACTTTAGATGCTTGGCAGTGTTTGAGTTTCTTTAATAGTACACACACCTACACAGCATGAGCTGAACTCAAAGATCTGAGCCTATTTCTCTCAAGTATTGTTCACAAATCTGTCTAAATCTGTGTTAGTGAGCACTTCTTCTTTGCCGAGATAATCCATCCACCTCACAGGTGTGGTAAATCAAGATGCTGATTAGACAGCATGATTATTGAACAGGTGTGCCTTAGGCTGGCCACAATAAAAGGCCACTCTAAAATGTGCAGTTTTATCACACAGCACAATGCCACAGATGTCGCAAGTTTTGAGGGAGAGTGCAATTGGCATGCTGACTGCAGGAATGTCCACCAGAGCTGTTGCCCGTGAACTTAATGTTCATTTCTCTACCATAAGCTGTCTCCAAAGGCGTTTCAGAGAATTTGGCAGTACATACAACCTGCCTCACAACCGCAGACCACGTGTAACCACACCAGCCCAGGACCTCCACATCCAGCATCTTCACCTCCAAGATTGTCTGAGGCCAGCACAAACTGTCAGAAACCGTCTTACCTGGAAGTTTACGTTATCGGCGCCTTCTCCTCCACTGACAGTTACTGGGCATCGGATAATAAAGATGTGCAGCTGGAGTTTGAGATCACCGACGCCATCTACAACCTTGTTGGCACATCTCAAGAGATAGATGTGCAGCTGGAGGTTGTAACGGACGATGATCACATCTCCATCAGTTACTGCAGTCCAGGAGAGATGAAGGTGCAGCTGGAGGTTGACGGGACATCATCTCAGAGCTGAAGAGCCCTACACTGGTGTCTGAAGATCTGAGCGACCCAACAGGACCTTCAGTGGAAGTGGTCAATGATCAGGGCGGCCTGGATGCTGCAGAGAACAACAGACCAACATGTGAAGACGTGCATATATCTTATTCGTGTTTATTCGTGTGGTTGTTTCTACGGCTGATGATACGCTGGGCAACTTTTTTTTAACTGAAGTCACTGAAGTCACTGGGGACCAACAACTGTTTGGTTACCCACATTTTTCAAAATAACTTTCATGTTCAAAAGGAGAAAGAAACTCATTCAAGTTTAAAACAACTTGAGAGTGAGTAAAAGATGACACAGTTTTCACTTTTGGGTCAACTATTCCTTTAATGTTAATAAAATAAAACACATGACTGGATTAATTACTGATTACTGTTTAATCTAGTTAGAGATGTTTCTTATACTGTATTATTTGTTTTTCTTCTGTTATCAGAAACTACCAAAGAGATGAAGATTAAGAACGTTCACGGCTTCATTGTGACCAAGAGAGTAGAATATACTACAGTGAGGAAAGTGAAGAAAATTAGTACCTTCCTTCAGAATGACAGACCAAAGCCTGCTGAAAGTTGAAAAGTCAGCATGACTGTTTGAAAGTCAGCATGGCCTAAGATGGACCTGAATGTTCCTGAACCAGAACCTAAAGAGGATCTGGTTGCTTCTCCAAATAGGATCTGGATCAGTGGACTGTACACCTCTGGGACTAAGCATTTCTGAGCCATGACCTCAAATATCACAGCATGCCTACAACAGACAGACGCTGTTCCGACATCAGCAAATACTTCATGCGAGCTGCAAAGTTCACACACACATGCACACACACACACCAAAGGTGCTGATTTGCTTCAAACAGGGTGAGGACCACTTGGTGACTCTGTTTCTGGCGTATTTGATGATCTGCCATGACAAAATGGTGGAGGATGCCATTGATCAAGTCAAGATGGATCAGGCTCTCCAGAGACTTCCTGAAGAAGCTGATGCTCCAGACCATGTCCATGCTCAAACAAACAAAGAAGTGCTACCAGACAGCATGCTTCCACACAAAAGATCGAGCCCATCTTCAGGCCTCCTTTCGGCTTCACTTAGTATGATTAACTGCGTATATTTTTCTGTGTGCCATTGTCCTGACATTTATCGTCAGATTGTCCGCAGGACTTACTGCGCATGCACACATCAACATTGCGTCATTTTTCTCATGCTGAACACATTATTAGTGTATATGCATTACTGTAGACATAGATGTTAATAAAGCACAATCTGGCAGGTAGCAATTTTCTTTGTCGAATTCTACTCCCTATAGTTTTAATGGGAGGTACTGTAGCACAAATCGTCAGAAGACGTCAGAAGCTCAATCTAGTTACTGTTTTTTAATCCGACTTCAAGCTGCATTATTGCCCTTCTTCAGTCAAGTAATCTCTTTTTGAAACTATTAACTTGTCATATCATATGAAGTATTGTTATAATATCTTATGACTGTTTTTGTGTAGTCTGACAGATCGGTTTAGTATGAATTGTCATTGTATGGAAAAGAGCTGCATGACAAGTCTACAGAACTTACTTTAACCAAATAACTTTGGTTTTACTACAGATAGAGTTAAAAAACATAGTTCTTGTAGTTCAGGGATGCCCAACCCTGTTCCTGGAGATCAACTTTCCTGCAGAGTTTAGTTCCAACCCTAATCAAACACACCTGTCTGTAATTATCAAGTGCTCCTTGAGATCCTAATTAGCTGGTTCAGGTGTGTTTGGTCAGGGTTGGAGCTAAACTCTGGAGGAAAGTCGATCTCCAGGACCAGGGTTGAGCACTCCTGTTGTACCCACAAATTAACCATTATTTTGCTACACTACCCAGCAAGCAATTTTTGGTCTAAAAAACGTATATTAGCCGTTGAAACACAGCCCAGACGTCTAGGCTAAAATAAGGTTGTCATTGGGCTGTCAGTGAAAATTTAATAGACGTCTAAACATAGCCCTAGAATAGACTATATATATATATATATATATATATATATATAGAAATAAAACTAAACACCTTGTAAACGCTGTTGACTTTGCTTACATGATGAAATATCATACATCTCACAAGTATTTTGCCAAAAAATGACATGTAACTAAATTCAAGATTATTTGGTCTAGAAGTGGGTTACAAATAGCCGGACTATATCGGGTCTATAGTTAAACCAGACGTTGAAATCACGACTATTGCTTGCTGAGTAACCACAGTGTTTGTAGTAAAACTCCAAACAACCCACCAAATAATGACAGAGTTGTTCTAAATGCCTCCTGCTTTTCTTTTCAAATATAGACTAAACATGAAGAGTTTCACCCTGGAACTCAACGATTTCTTAAACTGTCCACACAAAATGAACACGACAGAGCAGGAGCTGAACAGGTACATGTCTCCATCTGCAGTCACATTCATCTTTTATTTGTTGTTTAACAGGTTATTAATTACAGATGTCTCAAAAATTGTGTCACTGTAAAAAGGAGGTAGCAGGAATGCTTAGGTAACTAGCTTGAAGCCAGTGGGGCTGTCGGTACAGAGGGTCTACTCTGGTCACATCAGGTACAGTAGTCTTTATTGAACAACCAAGGAGGGTTTGTGTGTGTGCGTGTGGTATTTACAAAGGGAACAGAAATACAGGGCTTTAGTTTACTAATAAACCTTTAAACAGCTAAAGCACGGGCCTAAACAGAAAATACAGCAAGCATGAAAAACACAAACATATATTTAGGCCAAACATAAGTCATACAAAATAATATTTAAAGGGGTCATTGGATGCTAAGTTCACTTTCTCATGTTGTTTGAACATTAATGTGTGTTGGCAGTGTATGTACAAATCTACCCTATAATGATAAAAAACCATGCAGTGGTTTTTAATTAATCTGTAAAAATAATATTCCCTTTTTCAAATCGAGCCGTTCTCAGATGCCCGTTGGTGTGCCGTCATACCGACAGAGGCCGCTCCCACGATAGTTGACTGACCTGAGCTCTTACCTTAGACCAGCTGTCACAGTCCATTAACTTTGCATGTTTTGATGCCAGAGCAGGTATGTAAGTTAGACAAGAATATCTCTGATTGAGCGATTGAGGTGTTGTGTTGCTGGATGTAATAATGAACATAGTGGTCGTCATTTACTCCCGACATCTGAGCCGCTGAAGATGCAGTAGATTATGTTTGTTTGTGAATGGAATGTGCCTCCTGATCTACATATAACCGTCTATGTTCGCACGAATCATTCATGATCCAGCTTCACTTACAGCAGAAGTGAGTATAAGCGTTTTTTTATGAATCTTTGCGATCGCCTTTCCTTATAATGTGGTAGTTAGGAAGTTTAGCGGCTAAACACGGCTAAATGCGGCTAATGTAAACAAGATAGTCTTTCCACAGAGAGAAGAGAGGGGCGGGGTGAGCAGAGCTCATTTGCATTTAAAGGAACAACCCCTTAGAATGAGATGATTTTTGCAGAGCTGATTTTGGCAAGGTAAAAAGGGTGTTGTTTTACACTACCATTGAGAAGTTTTAATCAAAGTATATTAGAGACTTTTCATTAAAGAATCATATCAACTTGTGGAAATGGGCAAATGGACACGAGACAGTCCTGATGGGTGGGTGGAGCTTGGGGCTTACAGGAAAACGAACAGGCTAAGAGGGGTGTGACACTTACTTTGAGAGTGCAGCTTAGGGACATGAAACAGCCGCCCCCAAATTTGACATTTTAGGGGGATCAAGTAGGGCTGAGGGAAGAACGTGGCGGGCAACGAGCCTTGTGCATGTCCTGTCCTTGACTTGGACATCAGCAACCCTACAACAGCCATCCTTTGCTGAGATGGAGGGAGATGACTTTGCCCACTGACCACTGGGATCCGGGAAGTTGAGGATCAAGAATCAGAACATCAATGTTAGGTTGCATCTTCGGATTATTGGTGCGCCACTTCTGTCTGGACTGAAGAGAGGACAGGTAATTTCTGAGGAAATGAGCCCAAAAATTATCAGAAAGGATTTGACTATGATGCCATTGACAGTGACTGTGAAGCTCAAAGTCTGGATATGTTACCAGAAGAAGGGAAGCATCATGCCACCCACTAAAGCAGCAAATTAGGGGTCTGTGTGCATGTAGGCTACAGCACCGTAGAACTGCTTTGATGCATTACAGAAGATGTGCAGGTCCATGGGTGGCTGAGGAGTGGTCAACTGACTAAGGTGTGAAACATCAAGCCCAACAGAGCCATGAAAACCAGGCTTCTAGGAGATCATGAGGGAGATTTGTATCATCTCATTCCGCATCTTACCCCAGAAATGCTGGAAAGTAATTTTGGCTTTTGTGTAAAGAAGATTTCAAAGATTTTTTGTCTGATTTCAAAGCTACCAAAGAGAGGGTAGTGCGCAGGCTGTGAAGGAGGTCTTTAGCTTCCACTGGGGTGGGAAGACTTTGTAAATAGTTATCCACGTAAAAGCAACTGTGTATGGAATGGTTAATGCGCTCATCTGCCTGCGCATCTTTGATGATCTTCTGGAGGGCTTGAGGTTGTGCCAAAGTGGAGAACTTGCCATTCATACACAGTTGGAGGAGCTTTGCAGTCCAGGTCACACCAGAACAATAGCAGAAGAGGTTTATCCTGAGGTAACAAGCGCACCTGTTGCTGCCTAAAATGGAGGGAAACCCCAAAGATTGGTCCAGGAATTAACTGTGACTTCAGATATTTTGGTAAGAGAAGGAAAACTCAAACACAGTGCAGTCTTTACCATTGTGATGCACAATGTGGTGGGGTATGTACCAGGACCAACTCATCATATCAAGCATCAATTAGTTTCTGAATCTCTCTTGTAAAGCTCTCACTTGTTGTGGATTTTGAAGGAGTCTCCTTTCACAGCCCTTTCACAGCTGCGAAGATGGGAGATAATTGCCTCCTTGGGGGCCTTCAGGGGGTGCCGGGGGTCTATATGGAGGAGAGGTACTGTGTATCGTAGGAGGCCATCAACAGGTGCTCTATGGGTCTCAAGCTGGTGTATTGCCTCTTGATCCTGTTTAGACTGAACCACAGCTTTCATGCTTCTCTGAGGTAGCAGAGCTTTTGTACATTGTGGTAGATGTCATCAGGTGCACATTTAAAGGATATATAGTGAGCAGAGGGAGAGTTAGTGAGATCTCTTACAGGACCCTGCAGTGTCCAGCCAAGCCAGATCTTGATTGCTACAGGGGCTCCAAGAGGGCCCAGTTGTACTGGTTGTGTTGGGGTAATCAGATGTGTTTAAATCAGCCCCTAAGAGGGTTACAGGTCTTAATTTATCAAGCTGTTAGAGAGGAAGGTGACAGAGGTGAGATTAGTGTCGCTGGAGAGATTTCGCAGAGTCAGAATGTTTGGACAAGGATGCGCTTTAGGAATGAGAGTGAAGGATACAGTAGCTCCATTAAGAGTCTGGACATCCAGTCTTACAGTTCTCAGCTTTAGGCTTTCAGATTTTCCTTCTAACTGAAGTGTTTGGGCAGAAGGGTGCAGGAGGATTGTTCTTTCGGGCCCATTATCCATGAGTGTCTGAGGACCTGTCCCCATTTCACAGAGTCACTTCACCCACCTTCAGTAGTACTTTATTGCAATCACTCGGGTGGTCGAGATATAGATTATGCACTTGCCTCTGGTTAATGGTGCATAGGATGTTTACATAGGCTGCAGCGCCCCCTCAGGTCACAGTGAGTTGCAAAGTGATCTCGATTGCCAACATTGTCTCTGTTCATTGATCCAGTTCATTCTCTGGTCTTTGGTGAGTTGGAGAAACTCATCACATTTACTGACATGATGTTCGGCAGAGTTACAGTAGGCGCACACTGGAAAGCATTCAGATGAGGTGTTGGGGAGAGGCTGACTAACTTTATATGGGGCAACTTAGGCTTTAGAGGAGGTCACATGAGAGGCAGTTTTGGCACCATGAAGTATAGTTGTACTTCTTAATGAGTGAGGCGGTGGAGACCTCTGCTGGATAGAGATGTTCTTTCCCCTCTGGGCTGACAACAGGCTTCTAGTTGAAGCCAGTTGGAAAAATCTAGGAGGTTATAGGAATGGGGACCTGGTCTACTCAAACTAGAAGAAGCTCAACATGTGAACCACAGGTTAGCTCAGTGAGACCTTAAGAGCCCATGGACTGAATGAGGCCCACTAATGTCTAAACTCTAAGAGAAAATTGGTCCATCAACTATGCAAATAGCAGGAATCTCCATTATAGCTCCAAGCTCCTTCAAAGCAAGTTGTCTAGATTGACCATAACGCTCATCCAGGGCCCGTATAGCTTGAGAGGAAGACATAACACCATGCAGTGGTTGACTTGGCAGTTTATAGGCTGGGCACACGTGGTTATACAAAGCTGGTACTTGAGATGTGGCAGGAACCTGACCATTCAAATGTATGTTTATGCTTTTGGTTTCCCTCTGAAGTGATGTCCTTCCCTTTCAGGAGGATGATGTCAGCTTTTGTTTACATTTAAACAGTAGACTAACAGGAGGAAAACTGATTCCCAGTTACAATAACGTTCCCAAGAAAACATGTTTAGTTTGAAACATTTATTTGAGAAAAGAAGGGAAACTTCTGGACTATTTCTGGATAATTATAATTTTTAATAGATTCATTCTGCTTATTAACTGGATCATGTTCACCAATTGTAGTTCTGAGTGTCTCATATTTCAACAGGAGTAATCATATAGTGTTTAAAGTCATTATTATCACTAATAGTGTGTTGAGAGCTGAATGCCTGTAAAATGTGTGCTGATAGGAAATTCTCTTTCTCTGTGTGGTTTTATGACAGAATAAGGCTGCAGTATTGCTGTAACGCCACAGGATCATTATTCCTTACCAAACAGAACACAGCCGTCAATCAGACCATCCCATATGAAACAAGCATTGAAAAGACATACACAATGAATCCAGCCATTCACAGCATGCTGCCCGAGGTGTGTGTGCTCTGGTTAATAATGTGGGTGGTCATTATGATGATGTTTATATGAAAATAATAGAAGTAAATGATATCAGTGTTGCTAGAACTATTAAACATTTCTAAAATATAAATATTTGATGAAAGACTTGGAGAAAAAAAAAAAAAAAAAAAAAAAGTAAAAAACCCTAATATTAGAAATATTGCCTTGACAACTAACTAACTGAAATAAGTATGTGTGTGTTCAGGATTTCCCCTGGAGTGGTCGTCGTATGGGTCGGTGTGCTGTGGTCGGCAGCGGTGGGATTCTGAAGAACAGCAGCTGTGGACATAAGATTGACAGCGCAGACTTTGTCATACGGTACATCCCATCATGCCTTGCTCCTCACTGACCGCAGTTACGTGCTCAACCAGAGTGATTTATGTGGACCAGAAAACAGGCTGAAAATCTGAAAGATTTTGTCTTTTCCAAAACATTTGTTACAGTATTTATTCATCTTTGTTAATGTTAGTTCATAAAAAATACTGTTGATTGTTAGTTCATGTTAGCTTAAGTGCGTTAAATAATATTAACAGATACAACTTTTGATTTTAATAATGTATTAGTAAATGTTGAAATTAAGTGGAATTAATAAATGCTTTAGAAGTACTGTTGATTTTTAGTTAATAATGTAGCTAAATGAAACCTTATTGTGAAATGCTATTATGATTTTAAATAGCAAACTGATGATTGAAAATGAGATGTTTGTATAAATATCAAGCAGCAAATTTTCTTTCTAATAAGCACATTAAAAGGTCATGACCTGCTAAATGTAAAACCCAACATATCAATTTGTAATATTAAGCCATTTATGTTTAATATCATGCAGATTTTACTCTTAAAAGATAGAAGTGGCACCTGTTTTGAAGAATGAACAAACCCATTTTCTTTCTCTCTGTTTCAGGTTTAATTTGGCTTACATTAATGATAGTGATGTTGGACTGAAAACAGATCTTATAACCATCAACCCCAGTCAGATTCAGAAAGAGTCAGTGTCCACACACACACACACACACACACACACACACACACACATACACATACATACATATATGTATGTATGTACTTGGCATGACTTGATATTTTTATTGTGGCATAGAGCACATTTTTTTCAGTGCAGTGGTGTTTATTAGAAACTGTGTCTGTAGATACAAAAACCTGGAGAAGAATCCGGATCCGTTGGTGAAGCGGGTCAGTGTGTACGGGAACGCCTCCCTCGCTATGCCAGCTTTTGCCTACACCACCTGCACTGAACTGTCAATCAGAGCTCTCAAAGTCCTCCATCCAGTCAGACCTCAACAGCTGTTAATGTTCTTCAGCCCCATGTACCTGCGGACACTGGACCGTTTCTGGAAGGAGCGTGGCCTAAAGTCGATCCGCCTCTCCACTGGGTTTATGTTAATCAGCACGGCGCTGGAGCTGTGTGACAACGTGCATGTGTACGGATTCTGGCCATTTGGCACCGACCTGCAGGACAATCCTGTCCCGTATCATTATTACAATAAGTTAAGACCGCACCGCTTTTTGCACGCGATGCCGGAAGAGTTTGTGCGGCTTCTGCAGCTCCACAGCAAGGGGGCACTGACACTGCACCTGCAGCCCTGCTCCTCGGACGACCTCTGACATCTGTACGCACCGTCCGAATCCACCTCGCATAACCTTATAAAGTGTGCTGTCTGGGTCTGAAACTGTTGTTGACATTATCGAGTGCATTCCATCCAGTAACGTACCACTACATGGATAGAAAATACAATGTGAGGGTCACGCTGCGTATCGGCAGGAAATGGCTCAGTTGAACAATCGGTTGTTAAACAACAGTAAAATCCATGAAACTCACTGTACTTCCTCACAGTCTTGTTTTCATTCTTGTCAAAAATTAAAAATGTTGACTTGAAAGTCAATACCCTAAACGTTTGATTATTTGTGTAAATTAATTTCACAACCCACAAATGCCACTTCACTGCTTTATTGCTGATCACGAGATCCGTTCTTTCCATTACGTCATTTTTCTAAACAACTTTCCGAGAACTTCACATCAGATTTGGCCTCAGGACCACTATCACACGAGCAGATGACCGCTGTGTCACAACAGAACTCAGACAGGTTATACAGATGCTACTATAAAGCGCTTCCTTGTGTCAGACTGTTGCGTTTATTGTTTTGTTAGGATTGTTCACACATGCAAAAATCATAGATTGCATTGCACTGTTCTGAAAGAAAATTACCAGTACATTTTCCATTAATTTTACAAACATTTCTGTTAAAGGTGCTGTATGTAGGATTGACATCTAGTGGTTGAACTAGGTATTGCAGTCCAAATTCAAAATATCGGAGAGCGTTTTTTAACCCGCCCCAACACCAACAGGAACGAGCGCACCTGAGGATGAAAACCATGGTCACACCAAGAACGATAACAAGAATTATAAATACAACACTAACTATATTTGTGTCCACACCAATGAACGATAACTGTCTGGTTTTGTTGCATTTACACAACTTCAACCAGTAGATGTCTTCAGCATGCATGTTTTGAGTGCATCTAACAGTGAATCTGGCATAAACTATCTGATCTCTAACGTAGTCAATGTAGTGGAATAAAAACAATATGTACTCTTTTCTACTCCAACTTTAAAGGAGGCAAGACAATGTTGTCCAAACTAGCGCTGAATTCCTGAGGTAATTTTATGTTTCTCTGTTTGCTGTGCAATGTCTGTTTGCTTCTCTACAATTCTCTACCTGCTATTTCAATAAAATGGTGTAATTGTATTTCCAGGGGCGGCTCCCGACGCTCTTACACGACGCCGAGGGCGACCACGACCGCGAGGGGCAGGACGATCCGAGTGACTCCGATGGGAGTCCAGAAGTAAGGTGGGATCTAGGATGTCATCTCTGGGTACCCAGGACCATTCCTCGGGTCCGTACCCCTCCCAATCAACGAGGTATTCTAGGTGGCCCCCTCGATGCCGTGAGTCCAAGATCTCGTGAACCGTGTAAATGGAAGGTTGATCCAGGACTTCTGGAGGAGGAGGTTCCGCTTCAGATCCCGGGGTTTCTGTGGCAGAGGGAAAGAAGGGTTTGAGTGACACATGGAAAGTGGGGTGTATGCGGTACCTTGGAGGGAGCTGAAGCTGGAAGGTGACATCGTTGATCCGCCTCAGGATCTCGAACGGACCAATATAGCGGGGACTCAGCTTGCGGCAGGGCTGACGCAGACGAAGGTCACATGTAGATAACCAGACCTGATCCCCAGGTTGGTAAGCGGGAGCAAGTCTTCTTCTGACGTCAGCAAGCCTTTTGTGTTGTAGAACAGCCCGCTGGAGATGGTGATGAGCTGAGTCCCACACTCTCTCGCTCTCCCAAAACCAGTGGTCAACAGCTGGAACATGGGAAGTTTCCTCCGTCCAGGGGCCCAGCGGAGGCTGGTAACCGAGTACGCACTGGAAGGGTGTTAAGTCGGTGGTATCTTGGCGGAGAGAGTTCTGTGCATACTCGGCCCACGGGAGGAACCTGCTCCAGCTGTGCTGGTCCTCGTGACAGTATGCCCGGAGGTAACGTCCCAGCTATTGGATCTTTCTCTCTGTCTGGCCATTGTTCTGTGGATGATAACCGGAGGAGAGATTAACAGAAACACCAAGAAGCTTGAAGAAAGCTTTCCATACATGAGAGATGAATTGAGGTCCCCGGTCCGACACAATCTCCTCGGGCAAGCCGAAGTGACGAAACAACTGTTGGAACAGATGTTCAGCAGTCTCCAGTGCCGTGGGCAACCCCTTTAAAGGGAAAAACTTGCACATCTTAGAGAAGCGATCCACCATAACTAGGATACAGGTGTTACCTTCAGAGCTCGGGAGATCGGTCACGAAGTCCACTCCAATATGGGAGCAGGGCCTCTGTGGGATGGGTAGTGGTACCAGTTTTCCTGTGGGAAGTTGACGGGGAGAGGTAGACATAGCACAGACAGAGCAGCTCTGGACGTACCTGATGGTATCACGGCGTATACTGGGCCACCAGTATCGGGTTTGAAGGAGCGAGAAGGTCCATTGGCTACCTGGGTGTCCAGAGCCCGGAGACTGATGAGCTGTGCCCAGAAGGGTTAGTCATTGGGAACGAGGAACAAAGATCTTACCTTCTGGGCATTCCGGCGGAGCGGGCTCCTGGAGGGTGGCATGCCTGATATTGTTGTCCTGCTCCCAGAGGATGGGGCTGATGATTAGGTTGGAGGGTATGATGGGTTCAGGTTCAGCAGGGTGGTCAGAGGAGAACTGTCGTGAGAGAGCGTCAGCAGATATGTTCCTGGAACCAGGTAGATAGGTGATCTTAAAGTTGAAACGTGTGAAGAATAATGCCCATCGTGCTTGTCTGGGGTTGAGCCGTCTCGCTTCTCGGAGGTATTGGAGATTTTTGTGATCCGTGATAATGGTTAATGGATGAGCTGATTCCTCCAACCAGTGGTGCCACTCCTCCAGGGCTAGTTTGATGGCCAGTAGTTCTCTATTGCCGACATCATAATTCTGCTCCACCGGAGACAGCTTCCGAGAATAGAAAGCACAGGGATGGAGGATAGGAGCCCACACCCACTCAAATCAAAATCAAATCAAATCACCTTTATTTATTTACCGCCTTTAACAATACAGAATTGTGACAAGGCGGCTGTACAGTATTAAATAGGAAATAGTACATCAACAATGCAAAGGGCAACAGTAAACATTCAATTTTCAGGTAAAGGTAGTTAATCAAATACAATAAAACAAAATACAATATTGTGTAAAGATAAAGTGTCCCCAACTAAGCAAGCCAGAGGCGACAGTGGCAAGGAACCAAACCTCCATCGGTGACAAATGGAGAAAAAAAACCTTGGGAGAAACCAGGCTCAGTTGGGGGGCCAGTTCTCCAGGTTCCCGTGGTCTTGTGCCGACAGCCGTCTAGGTGACGAGGTCTTCACTGGGGGTCCGTCTCTGGGGCTCATCTAGTCGATGTGGTCTCCGCTGACATTCAGTGCTGTAGAGGTCGTCTCTAGGTGCTGATCCACCGTCTGGGCTGGGTACGGACTGGATCCGGAGGACTGCAGTGACCATCTTATCTGGATACGGACTGGATCTGGTGGTTAAGGTGACCTTGGAATAAGAAAGAAACAGACTAATATTAGCGTAGATGCCATTCTTCTGACGATGCACTGAGTACAACGGGTGTTATGGGAAGTGTTTCCGGTTCCGGTTGACCTAATTAGTGCAGCCTAACAATCCTTTAATGGATTTGAATTATAGAAATGTGTTAATGTGTTATGTGTAAGCAAGGTTAAAGAGATGGGTCTTTAATCTAGATTTAAACTGACAGAGTGTGTCTGCGTCCCGAACAGTGTTGGGTAGATTGTTCCAAAGTTTGGGTGCCAAATAAGAAAATGATCTGCCACCCGCAATTGATTTGGATATTCTAGGTATTATCAAATTGCCAGAGTTTTGAGAACGCAGCGGATGTGAGGGACTATAATGCGAGAAGAGCTCGCTCAGGTACTGAGGAGCTAAACCATTCAGGGCTTTATAAGTAATTAGCAAGATTTTAAAATCTATACGATGTTTAATAGGGAGCCAGTGCAGTGTTGACAGAACCGGGCTAAAATGATCATACCTTTTTGTTCTAGTAAGAACTCTAGCTGCTGCATTTTGGACCAGCTGGAGTTTGTTTATTAAGTGAGCAGAACAACCACCCAATAAAGCATTACAATAATCTAATCTTGAGGTCATAAACGCATAAATTAATGTTTCAGCATTTGACATTGAGAGCATAGGTCGTAATTTAGATATATTTTTGAGATGGAAAAATGCAGTTTTGCAAGTACTAAAGATGTGGTTTTCAAAGGAAAGATTGCCATCAAATAGCACACCTAGGTTCCTAACTGATGACAAAGAATTGACAGAGCAGCCATCAAGTATTAGACAGTGTTTTAGGTTGTTACACGCTGAGGTTTTAAGTCCAATAATTAACACCTCTGTTTTTTTCAGAATTTAGCAGTAAGAAATTTTTTAACTCAGCTACACAATCCTTTAGTTTTTCAAATTGGTATGTTTCGCCGGGCCGCGAAGAAATATAGAGCTGGGTATCATCAGCGTAACAGTGAAAGCTAACACCATATTTCCTGATGATATCACCCAAGGGTAACATGTAAAGCGTAAAAAGTAATGGCCCTAGCACTGAACCTCGCGGTACTCCATACTGCACTTGTGATCGATATGATACCTCTTCATTTACTGCCACGAATTGATAGCAGTCAGATAAGTACGATTTGAACCATGCCAATGCAGTACCCCTAATGCCAACATAATTTTCAAGTCTGTTCAAGAGAATGTTGTGGTCAACCGCATCAAACGCAGCACTAAGATCCAGTAGCACTAACAGAGAGATACAACCACGATCGGATGATAAGAGCAGATCATTTGTAACTCTACTAAGAGGAGTCCTAGTACTATGGTACGGTCTAAAACCTGACTGGAAATCCTCACAGATATCATTTTTCTGTAGGAAGGAAGATAATTGTGAGGATACAACCTTTTCTATTATCTTTGACAGAAATGGGAGATTCGAGATAGGTCTGTAATTAATTAATTCGTTGGGGTCAGGTTGTGGTTTTTTAATGAGAGGCTTAATAGCAGCCAGTTTGAAGGTAGGGGACATATCCTAATGACAGTGATGAATTAATAATATTTAGCAGAGGATCTATGAAATCTGGAAGCAAGTCTTTTAGTAGCATAGATGGAATAGGGTCTAGCATACAAGTTGTTGGTTTAGATGCTTTAACAAGTTTATACAATTCATCCTGAACTATAGTAGAGAATGAGTGGAATTGTTCCCCAGGAGATCTATAGGACACTATCTGATGTGATACTGTAATTGACGGCTGCATGGTGACACTTTTGTCTCTAATAGTATCGATCTTGGAAGTAAAGTAGTTCATAAAGTCATTACTGCTATGCTGATGGGCATAGTCAGTGCCTGTTGGTTCTTTATTTTTTGTTAACTTAGCCACTGTATTGAATAAATACCTAGGGTTATGTTTGTTATCTTCTAAAGGAGTCGAAAAGTAATCAGATCTTGCCGATTTTAACGCTTTTCTATACGATAGGGTACATTCACGCCAAGCAGTATGAAAAACCTCTAATTTTGTTATCCTCCAGCTGCGCTCCATTTTCCGGGCTGCTCTCTTTAGGGCGCGAGTGTGCTCGTTATACCACGGGGTCGGACTGTTTTCCTTAATATTTCTTAGGCACAGAGGAGCGACCGTATCTGGAGTCCTGGAAAAGAGAGAGTCAAAAGTTTCTGTTACATCATCAAGTTTTTCTGACCTATTGGACATGCTGAGGAAATCAGATAAGTCAGGAAGTTTACTCAGAAAACAGTCTTCTGTAGTAGAAGTGATGGCTTGTAATGAGTTGAATTTAGAGTTTTATTTATCTGGAGTATACACAAGACTAGATAATGATCAGAGATATCATCACTTTGCTGCAGAATCTCAACGGCATTGACATCAATTCCATGTGACAGTATTAAGTCTAGAGTATGATTTCGACAATGAGTGGGACCTGACACGTGTTGTCTAACTCCAATAGAATTTAAAATGTCTGTAAATGCTGCTCCTAGGGCATCGATTTCATTATCGACATGGATGTTAAAGTCACCTACTATTAAGACCTTATCTGTAGCCAACACCAGCTCAGATATAAAATCAGCGAATTCTTTAAGAAAATCTGTATGGTGCCCTGGTGGCCTGTATACAGTAGCAAGTACAAACGTCATGGGGGATTTATCATTAACACTTGTTTCTCTGGATAATGTTACATGAAGCACCATTACTTTAAACGAGTTATACTTGAAGCCCGCTCTCTGAGAAACACTGAAAATATTGCTATAAATTGTAGAAACACCTCCCCCTTTACCTTTTAGACGTGGCTCATGTTTATAACAGTAATCATGAGGGGTAGACTCGTTTAAGATAATGTAATCATCTGGTTTTAGCCAGGTTTCTGTCAAACATAGCACATCTAGGTTATGATCAATGATCATATCATTTACAAAAAGGAGGGACCTGATATTCAAAAGGCCAAGTTTTATCATTTGTTTCTCTGTATTATGTACATTCTTTATTTGTTAAATGTTGATTAGATTGTTACTCTTAAATTGGTTTGGACATCTTTTGTATTGTCTAGCTCGGGGAACAGACACAGTCTCTATAGCATGATATCTAGGTGAAAGGGTCTCCATGTGCTGAGAAATAACTGATTTTGGTGACGTGAGGTGACTAGTAGACGGTCGGATTAGCCAGTCTGTCTGCTTCCTGACCTGGGCCCCAGTTAGTCAAGTGCAAACTCTAAGACTATATGCCATATTACTAGAGAGAAGAGCGGCACCACCCCTGGAGGGATAAAGACCATCTCTTTTCAGCAGGTCAGGTCTGCCCCAAAAACTTGTCCAATTGTCTGTGAAACCTATGTTATTCTGCGGGCACCACTCAGGCACCCCGCCATTAAGTGACGACAGTCTGCTATGTATCTCGTCACCACGATACGCAGAGAGGGGGCCAGAGCAAATTACAGTGTCTGACATCGTACTTGCAAGTTCACACACCTCTTTAACATTATTTTTAGTGACCTCCGACTGGCGAAGTTGAACATCATTTGTGCCGACGTGAATAACGATCTTACTGAATTTATGTTTAGCATTAGCCAGCACAGAAAAAGTAAACGTGAATGGCAAGCTAACCGGCTAACACACTGCAGGCACGCTGCACTCGCGGTTGTGGAATAAAAACGAGCAATCAACGAGAGCGAGGAGAAAAAAGGAAAGCGGTAGTAGACGTGAATAGAGACGTGAGTGGGAACGCAAATGGCAGGCTAACCGGCAAACCGAATGCTAACGCACAGCACGGCGTTGCACTCGCGGTTATAGAATAAAAGCGAACAATCAGATTAATTTGATGGATAATATCAGAAATCTGGTGGGAAAAAGCTATATTTTGTCACTTTAAACAACAGAAAGTAATAGTAAAATAGAGATTTCTTCAGAAAAACGAAAACTCCAGGGAGCTACAAACGCACACCACTCTGCAACACCAAGTCAATCTGAGAAAAAGTTGTAAACAATGTGCCATGAAAACTAGACAGGCAAACTGTTGAAGATGAAACAGATGCAGCTTGAATATGTTTGTAAACATTGTCAATTTTAGAACTGAAGAAATGAAGAAAGTCATTACACAACTTATTTGAAATGGGTAGCGAAGTTCAATTCAAATTCAATTTAAATTTATTTGTATAGCGCTTTTCACGATACATATCTTTGTGTATGATCATTAACTTAAAAGCAGTCGATTAATAGCATTAAAGAGATGCTTGGTATTACTTTGATTGTCTGTAATCTGAGAAAAGTAAACAGATCTGGCAGACTCAATTTCAGCTTTATATTCTCCCAAGTGGTCTTTCCAAGCTTGATAGAACACATTCAGGCCTCATTTTGATAAATGTGCATGTTAAAGTCCCCCAAGATAAGGACGTTCTTGAATTTAAAATGCAACATGGACAACAAATCAGCAAACTCAGTCATACAAGCTTCATTTGCCTTTGGTGGACGATAGACAGTAGCGATGGTAATTGCTTTGGGTGCAGAGATGCTCAAAACAAGGCATGATGAAAACTGTGGTACACACACAGCACTGATGTTAAATTGCAGATTGTAAACTACAATAATTCCCCCACCTCTATCAGTAAGGGGCGGGAGATCAAACAGTCCATACCCCTCAGGAGTGATCTGGTTGAAGAGGAGACCATCATTTTGTTTATGCCATGTTTCGGTTATAAACAGTAAGTCCAGTTTTCGATCTGTAATAATGTCAGACAGGAGCAGAGCTTTATTGTTTACTGAGCGTACTGAACAATGCAGCATTTACAGGGTTCTGACACACTACAGAAGGCAACTTCAATCGAACGAGCGACCAGCAGACCAGCGTTGCGACAGAGTTCATATGCGTCATTTTGTAGACGGTAGTTCTGTTTTAGGTTGAGCAACTGTTGTGCAGTGTACTTTAAAACCATGCTCCGTGAATCCAGGTCTACAACAGTCCCACAGTGGCGAATGTTCACAGTAAGGCCACAGAGTAAACTCCTCAGATTAGGCTCCAAAATCATCCAGAGGACGCAGGCAGATAAAAACAATAATCCAATGAATATGGAATGGTACCGCAACATTGCCAAACAGCAGATTCAAAAAACGCATTAACGTAAAAACACAAAACAAACAAACGGTGAGAGGAGCGGCAGCCAAAACGCGCCAGTGTTCCCAATCAAACTGAAAACAAAAAATGCTTTTATAATTCACTTTAAACTTTCAGACAAGGTTTTGGTCAAGTTAGACAGCAAACTTTACTTATTTAGTTTGGTTTCTGATGTTTTCAGAATGCACCACTGCTTGGAAGACCAAGAAAATGAGGACAATCTTCCAGGAAATTGGTGCAGTTTTCCAGAGGAAAATGCCAAAGCCTGTGGGGCAACCTGAAGTGGATCTGCTTGATCCAGAGGAATCGTGTGTCCCAGGTCCAATTGCTCCCGAGCCAGAACCTGAAGTGGATCTGGTTGATGCCGAGCAATTGTGTGTCCACGATTCCAGCGTTCCTGAGGCAGAACCAGCAGGACCTTCCTTGGAAGTGGCCAATGATCAGGGTGACCTGAATGCTGTGGAGAACAACAGCCCAACAGGTGAAGACATGCGGATTGTGTGGTTAGAGATGAGTCTAATAGTGTAATATTATGTTGGCTTCAGACAAAGACGTAATACTGTTTTCCTATTAAATTTGTTATTCTTCCACATCCTCTGACACCCTAGTTTTCCAAGAGTAACACCATCTTAAGCTTTCAAGCTACTACCATCAAATTTGGCACTGACCTTTAGGCTGATCTGAATTTTGTTGCTTTATATTTTCTTACTGATTCAACTTATGCTATTCCTGTAGCTGACTTCTAAACAAGCGCAATCTCTGTTGGAGTTTGATTTGATTTCCATTTAGGTGGTGAAAACTTTGCTGGTAATGACTTGTGTAGAGTTTATCCACTCTGTCTATCTATCGATCCGCCAATATCGTTGGATACATGCTAGCAACAGCTAGCAGAGGACTCATAGTTGTTTGTAAAGGTCTAATTGGTTTTGATGCGGTTTCTTAACAGTCAGATGAGGACTAATGGGGTTTGAAGTATCTTTCAGGCTTTTATAAGTCACTTTAAACTTTCAGACAAGGCTGTGGTCAAGTTTGTCATCAAACTTTATTTATCTAGTTTGCTTTCTTATTTTTTCAGAACGCACCGCTGGACGGAAGACTAACAAAATGAGGTCAAAGTTCCAGCCAATTTGTTCAGTTTTCCACAGAAAAATGCCAGAGCTTGTTGGGCAACCTGAAGTGGATCTGCTTAATCTGTTTGAAGAGGAATCATGTGTCCCAGATCCAATTGCTCCCGAGCCAGAACCTAAGACGGATCTGGTCGGTATCGAGCAACCATGTATCCCTGAACCGGAAGGGAATCTGGTTGCTTCTCCTGAGCCTAAACTGGATCTGGTTGATCCACAGGAATTGTATCAGCCAAACAGGTGAAGAGATGCAAATAGAAAGTTCTCCTTAAAATACGGATTAATTACTGATGTTTAATTTGGTTAGAGATTTCTGTAATACTGTATTATTCATTTTTTTTCTCTTATCAGAAAGTACCAAAGAGATGACGATTAAGAAAGTTCCTGGCTTCATCGTGACCAGGAAAGTGCAATATACTACAGTCAGGACTGTAAAGAAAATTACTTCCTGCTTCCAGAACGACAGACCGAAGCCTGTTGAGCCTGAGATTGACCTGAAGGGTTCTGACCCACAACATGGGGAAGATCTGATTCCTTCGTTTGAATGTGAATGGGATCTGGTTGATTTGGTGGAACTGTCCACTCCGGGTCCAAGTGTTCCTAAGCCAGATCCTGAAGAGGATCTGAATGATTCAGTGGAATTGTGCATCCCGGATCCAAGTGCTTCTGAGCTACGACCTGAATGGGATCTGGCTGCTCTGGAGGAACTGTGTGCACAAGAGCTTTTAAGGTTGGAAAATTACATCCCTCTAAATGTTTTCCAACTGGAGGATCGTTTAAAGAGATGTGAACTGCACAAGCAAAGACATGTCAGTAACATCTGGCCCAAGGTCTTTATTGGAGATGAGTAAGTCTGCAACACAACTGTATTTCTCTCATTGTTCTGTCATATATTCTACATGGTTCACTCTCTTTAATGAAAGACTAACCGAGGCTGTTGGGTTCTTGTGCAGAAAGGTAGCGACCACCCGAGATCAACTGAAGGAGATGTGCATCACTCACATCCTCAACACGGCAACGCCCAAGAAGGTACCTGAAGTACTTCTTGGGAATGTCTTTTGCTGAAGACATGGAAGGAACGATTAATACAGGGTCCAGATATTACAGAGGCATGCACATCAATTATTGTGGCATGCCTACAATGGACAGACACTGTTCCGACATCAGCAAATACTTCATGCGAGCTGCAAAATTCATTGACAAGGCCCTGCAATAGCGAGTGAGTAAGAGCACACACACACACACCCACACTCTCTCTCATCTTTTATCTTTTATAAGTGTTTTACAGTCTATGAATTTTTTGACCATCTTTCTGTTTTGCTTCCTTAGGTAAGGTGCTGATTTGCTGCAAGCAGGGTGACGACCACTTAGCATAACTCTGGCATATCTGATGATCTGCCATGACATTATGGTGGAGGAAGCCATTGATGATGTCATAAAGTACAGACTGATCAGGCCCTCCAGAGACTTCTCGAAGAAGCTGATGCTCCTCAACGTTGACCTTGTAGAGCAGCAAAAACTGAAGCTATAGGAGTTAAAAAAGGGAAAAAGAGGAGAAAATGGCAGCTGAAAAGAAAATAGAGCAAAGATATGGAAAAAAATGTGCACAAATAACATACTCAATTATCTGTAAAAATAGGGGAGTATAGATGAACAAGTGCATGGATAGAAACAAAATAAAAGATAGATAGATAGATAGATAGATAGATAGATAGATATAGATATAAAAATGTGAGCAAAATGAAAAAAAATTAATACATATAATCTTTTTTTATTTATTTTATTTTTCTTGCATCTTTATCTCTCTCTCTCTCTCTCTCTCTCTCTCTCTCTCTATATATATATATATATATATATATAGTAGCGATTTAGCTCAAAAAGGGAATTGTATATAAACAATTACAATTAATTCTGATTAATTACAATTATTTATATCAGCTGCCAGTAGTAACTGTAGCAGAATTCAATTTCCATAAACTAATCTGTTCGTCCAGCGAACATTCAGTATAATTTTTATATCAACTCTAAGAAATGAAATTTTCCGGCCACAGAAAATAACTTTTCTTAAAGTACTATTGCATTAGAGCATGTAGCTCGAATCGGAATCGTAAAGGGACATTAATTTGCAAGGCACAATCAGAATTAAAGCTTGTGTAATTTGTGCACAAGAGTTTATTAACGAAGGACTAACACATAACAACAAACATGAAATCATACATGGGGGAAGGGTCAGTGAGAAGCAGTTAGAGAGACCAGAGAATGTAGCTATGAAAAGAGTTAGTTAACCACGTTTTGTTTAGTGTACGATACTTGCATTGCCTTGGTCGTTGAACAAGTGTCCGAATGCAGTCTCACGTGAAAGTCTCGATGGTTTGGAGCGTTGGTGGTTTGGAATCGTGATCTTGTTCTTCCGGGTCTGAAGAGTGATGAACTCCAAAGATGTTCTGACTCGATGGTGACTGGGAGTTTCTTTCATTGTGAAAATTGAAGAAGAACCAAGAACTGAGAGGGACCCAGCTGAAGTCCTGTGGTCTTTGGGGAATGGAAAGACAAGGCCGCAAGGCCTGGCGAGTTCTAGCTCATCCTACTCATCCTCACAGGTTCTGAAAGAACTCATGTGAGACAAGTGAAGAAAGCTAAAAAAAAAACGCGGAAGAGAAAAATGTCTGTTTGAGGACATTTCATGAGGATGAATTCCAGGGTTGAGTGAAAGTGTCTAGCTCTTTGTGGTCGAGAGCCACAGCTCTAGATATTGGGGTTTTTCGGGCCCGCCGGGCACGCCCTGTGCCGGCTCAGGCCCCCCGTGGGTTCCTCCACACGGGCAGCAATCGGAAGATTTTGCAGAAGAGAGCGAAGAGAGGGAGACGATCAATCGTTTGATGCCTTTAAGCTCTCTGGAGGCTGTGCCTCCAGGAGGTCCACAAACCAATGGTAACTTTCTTCTTTGGAGGGAAAGTTTACGACTCTTTGTCTGTGAGCATGGTATTTTGCATATGTAATTTGATTGGGTGTTGATGCAAAACTACTAAGGTTTCTTAAAACACTAATCTGTTACATAGGTATCAACATCTAATTTACGCCATCTTTTAGATCATCAAAATACGAATTCAAATAGACCAAACATGGCATAGGTGGGGTATACGACTAGTCATCTATCATAACGCATGCATAAAACAGTAGAGAGACAAATACAAATACAACAGACAAAATTAAAATACAATGCAGTAATACTGTACACAATGACCTGGGCTATGTGTGATAGGAAGGTCAAAGAAAGGTTTGTCTGTGCATGAATAGGAAAGAGTCTATTTCTATAGGCATTGTGTCTTTCCTATGGGCAAATGTAGCATGGGCAAATGTGCATTCCTCTGGGCAATAAAACCTCTTATCAGATGGTCGTCCTGGCAACTGAGCCCTTTTGGGGGTTGTCTCCAGAGCTCCAGCATATAGCTGGCTTGTTGGGTTTAAAGACTATTTGTTAAATGTAACAAATAACTGTATGTCTGATTGGTCCAGATGCTACATATCTTCCCCCCTTTCGAACGTTGTTGTCTGTCCAACAGACAACAGCGAGCGATGTCCGAGGTGCAGAACAATCAGACACGCACCTGTCACTCATGGCTGGGAGAGAGCGGTGGCTCTCTGGCTGTTGGTGCCACTAGGAGTGGTTGGGGTGCTGTCAGGTGGTGTGGTGGTGTAGGCAGCAGCAAGGTGCAGGTCCTTAAGTTTGTGCAGCAGGTGTCGTGGCAGTGTCACCTGTCGTCCTGAGGTGATTTGGCCTGGGTCAAATGGTTGCTTTAGGTGTTGTTTGGAACAACTGGTTGAACTCTCACTTGTGAGAGGGCAGGTGATTCCGAGAGTCGCAGGGAATCGTAATGGAGATGGTAGTGTGAAGAGAGTTTCAGACTGACCTAGTGATGATGGCAGGAGGGCAGCAGGTGGTTGTTAGCCCTCTGTTTTGCTTGAACATCACTAAAAGTCTGATGTTGGCAGTGTTGCTTTGCTCTGGTGGCAGCACTGACTTAAACTTGCCTGAGTTGTGTTGGTAGAGGTTAGGCATGTGGGCCTGTTGCTCTATCCAACGTTGTCTGGCTTCTTCTGGGGTGTCAACTGGTTTTGCAGGATGCTCCTCCCATGGAGGAGTCTGATGCTGTGTTATGTTTGACAAGGAGTCAAACTTTGTCCTTTCCAGTACTTCTCAGCTGAGTTTTGTGCAAGGAGCTTTTTTGCTAGTGTCAGTAGCTCCTGTAACTCAGAAGTAAGTGTGTCCAGCTGTCATTGTGCAGCCTCCATTTAGCACCTGTGTGAAGGGTGTGGAGGAGGATGTGGTTGACTGCTTTTGGACATACCGTGGCATGGTCATGGTCTCCTGCAAGTTCTGGTGTGAATGCAGGGATGTTTCTCGCCATTTGATTGAGTTCTTTGAGTGTCACTTCAGGGTTCATCTGAATTAATTCTGTTCTCTCTGCGGCTGCGGAGGTTTTCTGGAAGCCGACTTGAGAAGTGTCAAGCAGAAATCTTTGGCTCCCCCCTTTGTATCTGTGTACAGGGGTACAGGGGTTTGCACTGCTGGCTGTGCACTGCTGGACGTGCAGCAGAGTGTCTTTTACTTGAGTCCATGCACAGTCTGTAAGACTGTTTCAGTTCTCTCTGAACCATGTCAAGCTCCTCTTTAATGTTGCAGAATTGCTGAGTCAGAGTTTGGACTTCAGCTCTGGCTGCATGCAGATGGCCTTCTAAGGCCTTAGCTCTAGTGTCTCTCTCATTAAGTTCCATGTAGGCTGTTTCTAACGGTGACTTTGTGTGAAACAGTTCTCCTTCCAAATCTTGTCTGGTGGCCTTTTCAAGCTGCCCTCGGTGTCCAGCAGCTGTTAGAGCCTCCTGAAGCCTGTCCTGTTCCTTCTCTTGCTGAGCAGGTGTCAGTTCCCTTTGGAACTCTGTGACTTGCAGTTTCAGTTCATTTACTTCCTGTCTGAGGCCCTTGAGGGTGTGGGCCAATGAGAAGATGATGCTGGTCAGCTCCTGATTGTCCAGGCTGGGTGTGAGGTGCCCACTTGTGTCGCAGTTCCGCTGTTTCTTTCTCTGCCGTTGCAGGTCGTTGGCTGCTTTAGGCTGAAGGATGTCCATCCCAGTGCTCTGCGGGGTCTCCAGGTGCTCCTGGTGGGTGGCAGGGCTGGATGTCTGAGGCATGTTGGTTCACTTGTGGGAACACGAGAGAGAAAGGCAGATGGCAAATGCAAGTACGTACAGAGGTGTTAAGCTATCTGTATGGGGAACGGCTCTGTAGGCCGTGTAAGGTGTGAATAGCTGGTTAGGGGCAGCTAGTGAAGTGGGGGTGCTACGATTTTGTGCGGATCAGCACAAAGAGAGGGTTTGAGTAACTTTGATGGGGCTGTAAGCAGGGATCAGCTAATGACCAGGCTGTACCTGTAGTCAAATTATTACTCAAAACACTGATGGTTCACAGGTTTGGTCACTATGAAGGTATCAGATAAAACAAACTGAAATAAAATCAGAAAGAGACAGAGGGAGAAGGAAGGGCTTTCCTTATTTAGTTCAAGATAGGAGATATGACTATGCAGTTGTCCCTTGTTCAAAGGAATGTTGCTGGGTCATAAACATAGGGAGACTGTTAGCCTAGCTAGCAGGGACGCATCAAACATCTCAAGGTAAATAAGCAGAAACCCTACGAAGTGTTTCAAGACTTCTCAGGGCCTAGAGCATGGTGAACAGTACTTGTACCTCATGCAATAGGCCTGACTGCTAAGGAGTAAGGAGAGACAGGAATTAGTCTACTAATAACCTGTACAGTTCATTAAGGGGACATCAGTTGCTAGAACTGCTATAGTCCTATACCGAGAGGGAAGATAGTGATGGCCAAATAAATTAAAAGAAGGTGAACGAAAAATATCCTAATAGCTTTAGGAAACTAAAAGGAAAAGTAAATAAATTGATTTAATTAAATTTGTGATTTAATTAAAATCAACGTAGCTGAATTGGTACATTCAAGCTAAACAAAGGTAAATAAATGAAATAAAATCCAAGCGAGGTAGAATAAAGTCAATATCAAAGTAACACAGTTAAAACCCTAGTGTGTGAGGAGGGGCCAAACTAACTGAGCCTACACAGAAGGTGATAGCACAAATAGGAGATGAAACCAAGAGAAAGGGGAAGAGAGAGAGAAGAGGTTCGTGAACGTTACACTTTACACTCACACGTATCTAAATGTTAGCCGGATGCTAACAGCTAACAGTTGAGGTAAAGGGCTTAGCTTATATGCCTGTACGGCTGCTAAAGAGTTAGCTTTGGCTACACTCAGTTCTACTTGGTTTACACAGGGGTCTGTGATGTGTATGCTGTTATCAGATCGAACCGGAAGAGTCTGCTCTCAACTTCCAGGGTCAGACGTTGCTAAGAGACCTGTAAGAGACTTTGCGCTGCTGTAAAACATGCATGGGAAACTTACGCGCAGTCAGTTATGACTTATCGCATACAACTTCATTCACAAATCAAACAGCACATTCACTTCACAGACAATGGCAAATTACTAGTTAGCTAAGCTAGAATTTCACCATTAATTCGCTATTCAATTGCATAATCTTAATGATTACAATGATATGCGATGGTTGCAAGAAGGCCTTAATTCTGAGAAATGAGGAACATCGCTCAAATCACCATTAGAATAACTATACTGTAGCAAGATTTCTTCTTCGCTCAGTTTTAATATAAATGCAAGTGGGATTTCTTCGCCATGCAGATTATTTAATGCCGCTAATCTGAAAGTTCCTTGCCAGACAAGAATTACGCATTTAAAGCTAAAAGTGGGGATTTCTTCGCCCAAATTTAGATGAATTTATTCATTTATGTGGGCTGCTAATCTGAGATTTCTTTGTCGGGGAAGGCTTACGCTCTACTAACAACAGAAATTAGGATTTCTTCACGAATATCAGGTTTGTTTCTTATCGTACGATTTAAAGATGTGTTATAGCATTGAACAAGTTCCTACTGCTTGTAGTAGGGCACATTCAAGCTATAGTCTATCTGACTTTATCAGAAGTTACGTGTGTAAGACGTTAATAAAATTTATGAGACAAACACAAGTTTGATATTAATTCTGCTTGCAAATAATGTTTAAACGACTGCCGCGTTCTCCACCATTATGTCAATATAAATCCTAACCGATTATGAAATCTGGTTGCAGCACACACGTAAGGAGAATCTTTGCAGATTATCTTCCCTGAAATCTTATACATGCACACACTACAAGATTTTAAAATTGTGGTGTATCACACACTACAAGATATTAAGATTATCATGACGGAGGGAGCGCCTCACGTGATCTTACGCAACAGATCGTCATCTCAGCAACTAATGTTCACAAATGTTAGTTAGCGTGCTAGTAGCTTTATGCACTCAGTATGTAGAAAACTGAGACAATTTCACTCCAGAGCTTTCCTTGCTCCATGCGGTTGTCGTATGTTTTCAACATATTATACAGACAGTGTTACTACAAAAACATAAGAAGCAGTTTCCTCCATCTCCACTATCCAGTAGACTGTACAGCTGCTGTTTTGCGGTCATGCATTGGCTGTTGTGAAAGTGCTGATGTAATCATAGCCGTGATCATCCTGATTTAAAATCCTGAATATCAAACATGTTTGATATGATAGGGGTGGCCCCGATTTGTGTGAGAGCAGATCGGGAGCATATACCCACTTCTAAATCCCCTCTGATGTGCATCATTCAGCAGTGTCCTGTATTAGCCAAAATCATGACAGGCCACCATTTCTAATTAAATCATATGTGAATAAAGGCTCAATAAACCCAGTAAGGACTGTGGCACCTTTGAAATATGTTTAATGATTGCGCCTGATGCGCCCGCGCCAGCACCACATTTGCTGCCTGTTCATATGCGAGAGCATGTCAAGGGAGGCACGCTGAGTATTAATTATTATTGATTACTAATTTGAATCAGTACGTTATAATGCAAACAATACATTAGAAATGAAAAGAATTAGATTTTTACGACCAGAAATTTATTAAACTGGGTGAATCCCTGTAAATTTTAGTCCAGAGATCCAGTAGGTGTTCAAACACCCAACCGATTTCATCAGAGATTGCGGAGAGTCACGTCCAGATGTCAGTTAATGTTATTCTTTTTAGCATGAATTTGGCTTAAAAGCACGAGTGATTAAGCTTATATAAGTGTGCAGTGATGTGCAGATCAGCTGAATCAGTCTACTGTTAGAAATTAACCATCTATTCATCATATCATCACACAAAAAAACTAAGAATTAGAATAATTGTAAATGACGATCGGGTGCGGTTATCTAAAAATCTGAGAAAAATACAGGTGTGGTTGGGTGGCGGGCGGATAATTTATTTGAAACTGCGGATTCGGGTGATGTTTGAGCTCATCCGCGCATCTCTACTGAACATGCAAAAGCACCATTCAGAACACTTTAGCAAACACAAACTCTGAGCTCTTGAAATACAGTGTGGATATAAATGAGTGTTGAGATCTGTGTGAATGTGTCTCTCCTCAGCCGTGGTCAGTTCGTCTCTGCGTCAGTATCACTTTGTGGATCAGCAGATGAACTGGACTGAAGCTCAGAGATACTGCAGAGAGAAACACACAGATCTGGTCACTATCAATGACATGCAAGAACAGAATGACATTAAACAGGCCATACAGACAGTAGATGGCAGTGTTGAGCGTGTCTGGATTGGGCTGAGGAGCACAAACACATGGATATGGTCTCTGAGTGACCCTGCCTTCTACAGAGCAAATGAGTCTCAGTATAGGAACTGGTCAAACAAACAACCACAAGGACATGGAGACTGTGTTTACATGGATTGTGTGAATGGACAGAAATGACAATGGCATGATGCAAAGTTCACTGACCCAAGGCATTTCATCTGCTATAATGGTGAGTTCAGCTGTAAGTGATCAAACACACAGAAATGTGCTAAAAACAATACTGACTATTTTCAAACAGTTTGTTTATTCATTATTTATCCATGAGCCATTTGTCTTGCAAAAAGAACAAATGTATTTTCTTGTTTTTGTTTTAATTCCACTATGAATATGATTCTCTCTGAATCAATATCAGACAAATGTCTTTCTGTTTTAAAGACAGCAGTAAAGGATTCGTCCCTGTAAAGGAGAAAAAGAACTGGACAGACGCTCAGAAATACTGCAGAGAGAAACACACAGATCTGGCCAGTGTGAGGAACCAGAGTGAGAATAATCAGATTCAGGACATCATAAACCAAAACATAACTTCACCTAATCAAGTCTGGATCGGTCTGCACAGACTCTGGGTTTGGTCAGACAGCAGCACCTCCACATTCACACACTGGTATCCTGGTGAACCCAATGAGAACAATAACAGAGACGACGTGTGCACATCGATGGGTATCAGAGATTACAAAGGACAATGGATAGATGACCCTTGTACAAATAACTATTTGTTTGTGTGTTATGATGGTGAGTAAAGCAATCATCTGTACAGTAAATCACTCTCTCATCAACACACACTATTAAAAATAAAGGTTGCTAAAGTGTGTTTTCACAGTGATGCTTTAGAAGATCCATTTTCAGAGAACAGTTTAAGAACTATTTTGTCTTTGTGTGCAGAAAATGTTAATAATCCAAATAACTTTTTCCTCAATTATACTAAAATAGCACTGGCTTTTGTATTTAAAGTTAAATGTTTTGTATCTTGTTTTTCTTATTGATCTGTTCATGTTTCCAGATAAACTGGTTCTGATCCGAGAGAATAAGACGTGGACTGAAGCTCTGAGACACTGCAGAAACAATGACATGGACCTGGTGTCGGTGGATTCGGAGCAGATGCAGCAGCGGGTGAAGATGTCGATCATGAAAGCGAATGTTTCTGATCACGTGTGGCTGGGTCTGCGTCACTCCTGCATACTGGGAATCTGGTACTGGGTCAACGGTCAGACCGTGTGCTACGATCAGTGGGCTCCCGATTACGACAAAGATCTGGACGAGTGCGATACGACGGTCAGATCCGGAGCCATTCGAACCAGAGATAATCAATGGATCAGCCGCCCTGAAACTGACAGATACAACTTCATCTGCAGCAAGTGAGTGCTGGATACTAATTGATTACATGTAATCCAGATTACCTAATCAGATTACAAATATTCACTACTTGTGATTAGATTACATTACATTACAGATTATTGTTACTTTCTTCTGGATTACATATTCACACAATGGCAGTAAATTATTCATGTAATCAAAAAGTAATCCAAAAGTAATCAGAGTACATTACTTAAACTGTGTAATCTAATAGATTGTTACTAAATAAAGTTTTTGTCATGTAATTTGTAACAGACTAAAACTGTTTAATTCATTACCCACTGTGTGTGAGTCAACAGATTCAATCAAACTGTTTGGACTCAAATTATTCAATTCATTTCCAGTTTATTTGTAAAGTGTTTTTCATGATACATATTGTTTCAAAGCAGCTTCACAGAAAATGTCTATTTCAAGATTAGAACCAGGAAGTTTTTAGCCACTTACATTTACTTTTGTGGAACTGATGTGTTCTGCAAATTCCATCTGAAATGGCTGCATATATAATCTTGTTATAATACATGCTACTTAAAAAAAAAAAAAAAAAAAAAAAAAAAAAAAAAAATGAAATAACTTCTGTATTTTTACTCTGCTTTTGCTTGTTTATTAAATGGATGTTGTGATGGGGGAAAAAATAAACATGTTCAGTTTTGGTTTCAGTTTTGTTTTCATGTCATTTTAGTTTGTTTTCATGTGTTTCCTTGGTTGTCATGGTTTCTAAGTATGTTCTCATTTGTCACAACTTTTACTTTTGTTGTGTGGTATAAAAAGAAAAAAAAAAAACACAAAATAAAATTAAAGAAAAAATTAAAATGGAAAATTTTTTTTACAAAAATTGTCTATTAACTTGCTTACTTTTTTTTTTTTTATTTTTTTTTTTAAGTCCTTCCCCAGCAGGCTCACTTTCTCCAAAACAGTCCTAAAACAAGAGAAAATGGAAACACTAATAATATAAAGAAAGGTTTGCAATCTTAACATTAGAAAATATGACACAGCAGGACATGCATACAAAATACTGAACTGCTAAAGTTTGGTTAAATTATTTGACATATCTTTCATGACAGCTCTACAAAAACACAACAAAATATTGTTGACTTACATAGTGGTTGTCTTATAGTTCGTGGGCTTTGTTTAAAAAAAAAAAAAAAAAAACTGTGTTTTAACACTTGTTTCGCTAAGTATTTCAGTAAATGAAAACACAACACTTACATTTCAGTGTGAATTCCCCAGCAGAACTCTCACCCGTCATGTTCTTTGAAATATAAATTCCATCTTTAGCTGCACACAAGTGATTCTGGGATATGGTAGGGTGCGAAGTGTCCATCAGATGTGCACTTTCATTTTCCTGGGAATCGGAGACCACATTTGAAGTCGCTTTCGAATTACGGCAGCCTTCGTCGCACCGCGGTGACGCATTCGGCCTTGGAATGCGCAATTCGGAGGGTGCATCCTAAATTGGGACAGCCTTCCACGCTACTGTGACACAATCGCCCTTCAGATTCGTACTTTGGAGTCCGCGCACTCCGCTTTGGGACACAGCTGTGGTTTAAATTTTTCCACACACACATAACCAAATTTATGGTATTTACTAGTTGCTATAGCAACACTATACAGAGAAAAAAAAGTGCGACAAAAGTCAAAAGCCTTTTGATGATATCACTGAATATTTATTTTACCATAGTAAAAGTACATTTCTGGCTTAAGTAAACTTTTCTTCTCAGTTTTTAGTATTCATTTAAAATGAGACAAATCTGCTATTATTTTAATCGCCAGTCTCTTATTTATCAGATTAGATTAGTTTATTAATGCTTGGAAAGACATTAGATGTAAATCACTGGAATACTGTCTGACCATAAATGATGACGTGTAACTGTATTTGAATATGACAGTGTCTGATGATTTTGCATATTACCTGAAAAGCGCTCCTGCTTTTTTTTTTTTTTTTAACCATCATCACCATCTTGAAGAACAACGGCACACATTCAAACACTGGGCCATTCATCAGCTGCACAAAGATGAACAACAACATGTAAATTAAATGGAAATAATTCAAATGTCACACCGTTACTGGAAATAAACAGAGGCAAGGAGTACAGGAATAATATCAGTATTCATTAAACATTTACTCAAAATAAATCACCAAATACAAAATATACCAACAATAATCAAAACTATACTTGTGCTCTTTCAGACCTCAGCAGATTCTCTTTCACGTCTCATCGAAGCGACTTCATCTCAGATGTTTTCCTGGAGAAAAAAAAACAAAACAGACACATACGAGTCAATCCAGTAAAAGTTTACACAAACATCTGACGAGCAAAAAAACTGCAGTAAAATTATTTAATTTTTCACTATTTCATCTCACTGTTGTTTAGGAGATACACAACCATAAACTCATTACAAGTTATCATGTTTAAATATGAAAATAAGGCCTTTTCTAATTAAATATACACTAATCTGTTGACATTTCCAGAAAATAGATCTGAACATTGGATAAAGCCAGATTCATAAATTCATAAGTGTTTATTTTGGATGTTTTCTTTCCACTAGTATATAAACACACACTCTCTCGTTCAGTGCAGTTGCCTTAGGGCAAGAAAAGAGGAAACAAACCTGAACACAGAACTAAAGCACAGAAGGGAGTTTTTCTTTCCAGGAAACCCAAAGATGGGAGGAGCAGAAGAGGACAAATGATCTGTGATATCAGTCTGTCCTGATAAAAGAAGAAACACAAACACACCTGAATCACAACATCTACAGGTAAGAAACTCTGAGTTAATATCATTACTGCTGTTTTAACTTCACATTGATTATAATATGATTGATTTAACAGTGTTTTATGTTACATTATACTATGTTGATCACTGTTTAACTAGAAAAATTGTGCACATTTTGTCTGTTGTTATCTGAGATTTTCAGTTTAATTATATATGGCTTCTTTAAAACATTATAGAGGAAAAAAAATATCCAGTTAATATCCAGTGATTGATCCAGTGAGAACTTCATAAAGGTTCCCAATAAAAAGTGTGTGCTAAATTTGAGTTATTATATGAGAAAAGCAGGAAAATAAAAGTAAAATTTAGTTTTAAAAAAGCATTTACAGTAATGCACTTACAACAGCACTGTAATACCAGATGTCAACGGTAGAAGACTAAAAATCCTATGGTAAAAGCCTGTTTAACTGGTTAAGAGTAAGTTCCCCTACTGTTATAAACTTAACAGGACATTTCATTGAATTGTACAATATTTTTTCTTTGTATCTGCATCAGTTGATCTGTGTTCAAGGTGGTTGTCAGCATATTATAAAGGTAAAAACAGATTAATGAAACATGTTTTAATGTAAATGCAACTTAAATCTGTAAAGAATTCAATTTGGTCACTGAAAAGGGGTTTGAGCTCTTCATTTTGCTCTGGAAACGCACCACATTCATGCATTTAACTTTAAAATGAACTCAGTTTCTTGCACTAGAGGTCCTCAGTCTCAGCAAATCCTGTCGAAACACTGAACATTAGTGATGCACGGATGGTGGTTATATCCGCAGGTGCTGCGGATAATCCGCGGGTCGAGTGGGTCGGGTAATAAAAAAATGCATTCTGATTATTTGCAGGTGGGTCGCGGGTGGATGAGATAAAACAATAATGACGCAAATATTAACTACATTTTCTAAAATATGAAAATTCTAAAAATACTTTGTGTGTGTATGTCTGTTCTCCTGTTCGAAAAGTTGTGACAGAAAAAGTGATATTCCAGATAAAGTTTGAATAGCCTGTGCTCATGCTGTTGAGTAGGGTAATATGCAGTAGTGTACAGTACCTGCGTATACCCATTTCTTTATCAGTCGGCTTTGGTGCAAGATTCGATCTGTGAACGCCTTACATTACCAGATGATCCGTGCCGAACATCAGACTGATCAAGGTGCTCGACAAGATTTTTGCTCCGATTCTCAGGAGAGGAAAATCGGGGCAAAATCGAAAAAGAAAATCCTGTAGTGTGAGCCCGGCTTAACAAAGCTCATGAGTTCAGCTCATGAAAAATGGGGGCAAAAACAAAAGTGTTGCGTTTATAATTTTGGTCAGTGTAGTTGGTTGAGGTGTGTTTGGTCATAGTTGGAGCTGAAGTCTGCAGGAAGGTAGATGTCCAGGAACAGGCTTGAGCACCCCTGATCTACAGCCTTTGAGTTTCAGGACATTTATGAGTAATGATGTGGTTAATCAGACAAGAGGGGTGGAGTTATGGACAGGAGTGTGTGTGTGTGTGTCTCATTTTTATCTTCTCCATCTCACACAGACACACACTCGCTCCAGTATCGGTGTATCTGATAGTAATGACGCTTCTGCAGCGGATCTTCAGGCTGCTGATTGTCCTGATCGTCTCTCACAATGTGTGTGTGATGTTTTATTACACACCTGACACACACTCGTCCAGGTAAGCGCATGAACTCCAGTACTTCAGCTTCATCTCTGATCACATCAAGACTCTTCCCTGCGAGTCACTGAGTTTTCCTTATGAAAATCGAAATGTCATTTAATAACTGCTTAACTTTTAAGAAACAAGCTTGAGCTATTGGATTCAACAGAATGGAGTACATTTAAATTTTTCATGACTCCTAATTTTTCTTTACTAGTCACTGTGAATGATTGTGTTCTGTTTGAGAAACGCACAGTGTTTCATTTTAGATTGTTTTCATTTTTTGTGGGGAATTGCCTGATATGATGAGATACAAATCTCATTGTTTAAATGTATGACAGAACAGAGCTAATAATCACAACTGCACTAATAATAACACCCAAGTGCATAAATGCAAACACATTTACTAAGTTGGTTTTAAACAACTAGTTAAAAACTGTCGTAATTTTTTTTAAATGTCATTTCTAAAATCCAAACTAATATTCTAAACTGCTTTCCTGTCGCTTGAACAGTAGATCACGTCAACGTCATTGTGTTTGATTTCCAGGGAAAGCAAGATCTAATAAAAATGTGTACACAGAACTTGGCTTGAATTCACACAGGTTTTCTAGCAGAGCTGAATCATGTTCATTCTAAAAAGTATCCACTAACCACAGACGGGCACACAATACTCTTCATTTACGACACACTTCTAGCATTTCAGACCATACAAACTACTTTAAATTGTGCTTTTCTTCCTTACAGTCAGTGTCTGCCATGTAGACATTTTCAGGTATGACTTTTAAGTGTCCTGATACTTGTTTGGGCCGCTGTGCATCACATTCCTCTTGTTAGTTTATCTTAAGAAGGACTGGAGATCGCCTTTGTTTTTCATTTCCCGGACTGCTGTGTTTTTGTACGCAAATGTTTGCTTTTTTATGCAGTGATGATTTTGCATGTGCTCAGCGTCATTATAAATACAGCTTTGCTGTAAAATACATATGGACACCTTCCTAAATCAACATCCATTATACATTCAACATATCCAGGAACTTCCCTGCATAAATGTCCCCGCAGGCTTAAGCAAGGGGATTTAATAAGAATCACTCGGAGATACCGCGATAACGAGATGCGTGCGTGTGATAAAGGCTTTCATCTAATGGAGCAGAATCTAATTTCTCTCTCGTTTTTTTTTTCTTTCAGACAGGCGATGACGGACGCCCTTCAGCGGCTGCGCTGCGCTAAACTCAGACGCAAGTTCTCCGGCATCACGTCCTCCAAAAGGTAAAACCAGCGCTCTTTTCCGTACAGCGAAAGGGAAGGAGGGCAATAAACATAACATTTCTCAAGAGCAATATTTAAAGGGGACACAAATGATACAGCCAAAATTGTACTTGTAAGGATAGGTATATGTACACAGCATGTTTGTATAGCATGTAGACCTTTATAGGTTTATTGTTTTACCACACAGTATTTCAGGTTTCGTCTGGGACAGAAGGTCTCTTACATAGATGCTGAACTAAATGTATTTATTTATATCATCTCTGGAGGGCGTAGGACCATAAAATGTTCGTCCCGTTAAATTATTCGGTTACAAATCTGTGTGTGTGTTTTTTTTCTTTTTGTTTGTTTTTTTTTTTTTTGTTTTGTTTTTTTTTTACATAAATGCAAATTATGTAAGCACAATAGGAAGCATAGTTCAAAACTGCTAAAAAAAAAAAAAAAAGAAAGAAAGAAAAAAGCAGTGTTTAATTACTTATTTTCTGAGATAAGTAAACCCTTTCACACAATAATACAAATAAATTGCAATAAAAATCCCTGAACGACTTTAGTAATTACAAAAAAATCGCTGTTCAAACAGGCACTGACTTTTCTCTTTTTACCATTCATATAAAGCACCATTCACATCCATTTAAAAAGGAAATAGAGTGCAGAAATGAGGAAAAAAAAAAAAAAACAAGAGCATACAAAATAATCTAATATAGGGCACAGGCAAAAAAAATAATAAAATGATGGCAGGTACTGTATTAATTTGAAGGATTTTTTATTTATTTATTTTTTTTTTTTTGAGCTCTTATTTATTGTTGTATTTATAATTTTTTGCGCTTCATTGTATTGTGTTTTAGGGTTAACAGAAATATCCGTAAATTGTTGGATAAAGTCCTGATAATGAACTTTTTTTTTTTAATTTATTGCAGATAAAGAAGTGAAAATAAAATAGCACAGATAAAATGTCTATAAAAGTGTGAGGAAAATACATAATCATTCACAAGTAGTTCAAATCAAACCTCTGCACATTGTTAAATAAAATATTAAAAATGTAACATTTTATGAAGGATTGTTGTTGCCGTCAGTGTTTCTGATTTCTCAATTCCATCATTCCTTTATCAGCTTATAATGTTTGATGTAATACTAATTTCCACATCAAACACCATATTTTCTAAAAACAAATATCAAGCTTATGTAGAAAATAAGAAGTGTGTTTTTACAAAGCAATAATGGACTTAAAATCTGAAGCATTTTGATGTTTTTATTTGTCCACCTTATTTGTGCAGTGTGGAAGGTTCCAGGATGTTGACGGTTCTTCACAGAATCATTGATGCTGTTGTAAACTTTTTCTTAGAAACCAGGAGATGTTTGGATATCTTGAAGCAGAAGTTTCTCTTTATTCAGAAACCAGCTGTGCGTCGCTGCAGTCATCAAAAGTCGTCTGACAAAATCTCATCACAGCAGAGTATATAGGTTTCAAGGGGGAGGAGTACATAGAGGTGGAATCAATCTAAACAAAGCATGCAAATGCAGTACAGGAAATCAGCCCAGTAAAAGAATTTTCCCAGCCTTGATCTCTTTAGAATACAAGTGTCATTCAAATGCATAGGTGCTAAACAAAAGGCACAGTTGTACCTTGAGCTTTGAATTCACACTTAACTTGGGAAACCTGCCAGATGTTCAGGAACTGCATAAAGACAAAAGATTACTGTCTCAGGGCCTGGGCTGCCTGCTCTTAGAAATCACAATATACATAACTTTTTTCAGTTCATGCTGTTATATTGGAACCTAAGTTTAAACTTTTATAAATTTGTTATACAACAATGCCAATAAAGAACCTTGATTTTTAAGATGTTATTGGAATGTATTATCTTTATTATAAACACAAGATTTTTTTCATCATTGTCAGAGTATAATTAATCACACACATCTCTGCAAATATTTGCTAAACGGGTATTAATCATGTCTTAGTATGATTAAGTGTGTCTATTAGTCTGTGTGCCGTTGTCCTGACATTTTATAGTCAGATTGTCCGCATGTCTTACTGTGCATGTGCATATCAATATTGCATAGTTTTTTGTCATTACTGTAGGCCAGGGGTCACCAAACTTGTTCCTGGAGGACTGGTGTCCTGCAGAGTTTACCTCCAACTTTTCTCAACACACTTGCCTGGATGTTTCAAGTATACCTAGTAAGACCTTGATTAGCTGGTTCAGGTGTGTTTGACTAGGGTTGGAGCTAAACTCTGCAGGGACACCGGCCCTCCAGGATCGGGTCTGCTGACCCCTGCTGTAGGAATTGACCTTAATAAACCACAATCTGACAGGTAGCAATTTTCGTTATCAGATTCTACTCCCTATTGTTGTATTCGGTGGCACAAATCATCAGAACACTATCATGCCTGAATGAAGGCGCTTAATCTAGTTCCGGTTTTTTAATCCAACTTCAAGCCATGTCCCAAAAATCCCAACGTTTCAAGTTAAACGCTGCAGAAGACCAGTCAGTTCATCTCATTTTGAGACTGTTAACTTGTTGCCATGTCATGAAGTACCGTTATGATATCTTTATGACTGTTTTTGTGGAGCTGAACAGACTTGTTTAGTATGAATTGTCATCGTATGGAAAAGAGTCTTAAGAATTTACTTGAACCAAAATTAACCTTGGTTTTACTACAGACAAAACCAAAAAAAAAAAAAAAAACATGTTTTTGTAGTAAAACGGTGCTTATACAAATTGTAAACAATCCACTAAATGATGACAGAGTTGTTTCAAATGTCCCATGCTTTTCTTTGTCAATATAGACTAAACATGGAGAGTTTCACCCAGGAACTCAACGATTTCTTAAACTGTCCGTACAAACCGAACAAGACAAAGCAGGAGCTAAACAGGTGCGTGTATGTCTCCATCTACAGTAACATTCATGATTTATTTGTTGGTTAACAGGTTATTAATTACACGTCTCATAAATGAGCCTGATGTCACAGCATTAGCTGATTTAGTAGTATTTGGCTTATTCCTGTTCCACAGAATGCTGCTGTATTCCCTCCAAATTGATGTCACTTCCTGTCTGGAGGATGACCTCAGCTTTTGTTAGTTAAATGGATTTAAACAGGAGACTAACAGGAGGGAAACTGATTCCAAATTAAAATAACGTTAAAAACATTTAATTTGGAGACAAGAAGGAAAACATCTGGATTGTTTCTGAATGATTGTTGTTTAGTAGATTCATTCTGCTTATTGAAAGCTGAATGCTTGAATGCTTGTGAAATGAGTGCTGATAGGAAATTCTCTCTCTTTCTGTGTGTTTCTGATAGAATGAGGCTGCAGTATTGCTGTAACGCCACAGGATTGTTATTCCTCACCAAACGAAACACAGCCGTCAATCAGACCATCTCATATGAAACAAGCATTACAAGCACATACACAATGAATCCAGCCATTCACAGCATGCTGCCTGAGGTGTGTGTGTGTGTGTGTTCTGGCGTTTATATGAAAATAATAGTACTGGATATCATATCAGTGTTGCTAAAACTATTATACATTTCTAAAATATAAATATTAGATCAAAGACTTGAAAAACTCAAAAAAAAAAAAAAACAAATATTAGAAATGTTGCCTTGACAAATAACTGAAATAAGTATGTGTGTGTGCAGGATTTCCCCTGGATCGGTCGTCGTCTGGGTCGGTGTGCTGTGGTCGGCAGCGGTGGGATTCTGAAGAACAGCAGCTGCGGACGTGAGATTGACAGCGCAGACTTTGTCATACGGTAAACACATCCCATCCATCATCCCCTCCTCACTGTCTGCAGTCACGTGATCAATCAAAGTGTTTTTTTGACCAGAAAACAGTAATAATACAATAAAAAACAAATGCAGAAGATGCAGTGCTGAAAATGACACTGATGTGTCATGTTGTGAAAATGTCACATAATCTCCAGTAAGTCCTTTTTTGTACTTTGTAATTGAAATTTTTTATGTTTAAATTCAATGTTTCTTGCCATTCCTTAATTACTTGTGGTCCCGTTATAGCTCACGTTAATTAATGCATTAACTAATGTTAAAAAGCCCCCCCCCCCCCCCCCCCCCACAGAAACACTGCGTTGTGTATTTACCATTTTCTGGTAAATATTTTTTGTTTCTGGTAAATATTTTTTTAAACATTGTTTTAATAATATTTTTTATTAGTAGTAGTAGTACTATCTTTACATTAAGTAATATATAAATATATTTCTGACTGTTAAGTTAAACCGAGCTTTTATTTTGACGGGTTGCTGTGAAGACCTTTAGGGTCTTCATTATATGACGATAATTTTCCACAAAAGAAACGGTAAAATGCTAATGAAGTGACTCTCAGAGCAGTTCTAGAGATTATGTTCATGTGCTCACATATTGAGGTGGCAGAGGCTGAAAACACAGCGCGTGTCATGCGTATGTGTGTAGTAAACAAACTGCACATCTGCGCCATTCACTAGCACAGACATGCAAAAATACGGTTCTTATTAAAATGCATTCTTAAAGTACCAGTACTAGTAAAATGCGGAATCGTACCGTTTTTAAAAGCAGGGTATGGCGATACTAGTACTAATATGTACTGTTTAAGGGTAGGTAAGGTACAAAGATGCCATCGTCTGCTTGTTGTAGGCCTCCTGCGTTAGGTCACGCAATTGCTGGATGGTCATGGAGTGAGGACAGGCTTAGATGACGACTGACTCCAGGGGGCAGATTTCTTAGGAAGAGGCTTTGGAAGTTCACATCCTCTTCAAAGTCAGATTTGTTGTGTGCACCAAAGCAGGCTTGACAGAGTAGATTGTAGTAGGCTTGTGGAGTCTCTTGTCAACCTTGTTTGATTTCCGAGGCAGTTAACAGTCCATGTTCAGACTCTGGGTCTGTAAACTCTTTAATCAGAGTAAAAGTAACTGGTAGTTTGATTGTGTGTTTCGTACCTCTGGATTTGACTTGGCTCTTAGGAGGTACAACCTGTCTCGGTCAGTCACATGAGGTCTCATTTCCAGGTGAAAGTTGATATATTGCAGGTGGGCCTGGATATCATGACCCTCTTTGGAGTTCGGGTTGAACTTGATGATGTTGTTAGACAGCTTGTTGAGGTCTTTGATGATCATCCCATGTGCAGCTCGAAGGTCTGCTTGGATGGGGTCTCTTGGAAAGAGTTCTGTGGTGATGCCAGGTGAGGTTTTGGGTTAGGGTTAGGGTTAGGGTTAGTGACATGCAGCATTCCTTTCTCCCCCTTTCAGATACATCCAAATGTTCTTTCCTTCCAACAAAGAATACACAACCTTATACAAATGATCCTAAAAGACAATCATTTATCACCGTTACTAGTAGAGCAAATAATTCATAACTATGTGTTGTCTATCTTTTATATGCTTGATGTGTTTATTGTAACCTATGAAGCTAACCAATGTGTGTATAACCCGTTAGGTAGACAAAGTTATTAATGCATTGCAAGACACCCGACGTTTGGTATTGAATGAAAGCTTATTTTATTTCTGAGATGTTGACGTGAATGAAAAGTTGATATTATGTACGATGCTTGCATTACAACACTTAGTGAAGTGATTAACAAACTCTTGGAGAAAGTTGCCTTCACGTGACAGACAAACAGTAAATAACTGCATGGGGTGGAGCCCCGCCTTGCAATCCAAATGATTGGAACACAACTTTATGGGACGGACTTCGTCTGCCCGGTTAAAATCAAATGTTCCTAACAAACTTCGCCTTTCGCCTTTCGCCTGAGTGCGCTCTCACCGGCACTCCCGGCTCAACCAACTACGTGATTGTGCCATCCAGAACTCTACAGAACCAGCTAAAGCTTTGTGAAACTTTCAAAAGTCTTTGCGCCCCGCAACTCCGACTTTCAAAGAACTTCCGGCTCATCACGCTCGGTAACCAAGCAACCAACCGAAGCTTGAACTGACCGAAATGTGTGAAACAACGATCAGCGGAAGCAGCTTGAAACACGCTGACAGCGTGAACAGCGTGAGACGCTCGCAACGAGAGAAACACTTCGCCAGCGCTCACCTGAGCTCCGAGAGCATCATCCGTGTAACCAAGCAACCGACCGAAGCTTCATCCAGCTTCGCCAACTGTCCAATCACCACAGAAGGCTTCCCAAAGACGTCATCCATAAACCAGGCAACCAATCAGAAGTGGCGTGATTCCTTCCGCTAAGACGAGCCCACAGAGGAAAACTCGGCCAGAACGCAAGTAAAACAAGGTCTCCTTAATCTCTTGCTGAACTGGCGCTAGATCTCCTTGAGCAGCTAAAAGTCAAATCTCTGCTTTTTGTGTTTTTCTCAGGTTGCAATTTAAGAACTAGTAGCAGATACTAGAAATTTTGGGATTCCCTTCAAACTCCCTTCAAACTCTAAATTGTTAGTAGTTTAGTTCATGTATCTTAGAGTAGTTCAGTAACTTCTTGTTTCATGGGAAAGAACATTGTCTCGTTGTTTTTGTTCACGAAAGTTACTGCCTGTGCCAAGATTTTCCTACCTAGCTCATAGCAACCTAATACTGTTTGTATTATAATCCGATGGCCACGGAAATAATATAAACAATATAAGTTAAACTTTTCGCTGGACGAACAGTTAATAAAGTGTAAACTATTAATTCTGAATCAATTAATCAAGTCGATTCTAAATCATTTGGATTTGATTCCCAATTATATAAATTAAATTTGATCTAATTACCCTGAATGTACTACAAGGGGTAATAAATCAATTTAGGCAAAATAAGTTTACGTGAACTTTCAAAGTTCAAGGTTCATTCGTACCTAAAATGATTAAGCCTAAGAGAATATCAGAAATAATGATCATATGAAATAACCTGATGAGGAAATTTGAATGATTCCAAATAAATTTAAAGTTTGAATTAAATTTGAATTTGGCACAATTAGTAATTGTAAAGCAGTATTTCCCTTTGTAGTAAAATGCATATAAAGTGGTGACCCATACTCAGAATTTGTGCTCTGCATTTAACCCAAGTGCACACACACACAGTAGTGAACACACACACGGAGCAGTGAGCAGTCATAGTGCTATTGCTGCGGCGCCCGGGGAGCAGTTGGGGGTTCAGTGCCTTGCTCAAGGGACTCACCTCAGTCGTGGTATTGAGGGTGGAGAGAGTGCTGGTTATTCACTCCCCCCACCTTCACTCCCTGCCGGCTTTGCCCAAACACACTGTATACAATCACTAGATGTTAATGTTAACTGCTAACCTTTGAGGCTAATCTTTAGCATAGACTGCAATGTAAACACAATAGTTTCATTAGCTTAGCAACACCGTAGAGCTCGTTTACATATGACGTCGACGTGCTGCGCGTACGCAGTTCAGAGTTGCTCCGGAAGTAGGTTGAGACTTCCGAGTCACGATCGTAACTATGGCAACCAAAACAAACTTTAGTGGACTAAGCACATGAATGTTGCATTGCAAGTACAGTTAAGCATGTTATAGGAAATGTCGGCGCATTTCATCAACTGTGTACAAATAACAAACACCACTTTTAGTTGGTTCTTCGATGTGGTGCTTTAACTCTTAGTTCCTTCAGAGTTAGATTTAAAATGTATTCAAATAACAGCTTGGCGCTGCAATAGGGGAAACAAGGATATCGATCTCAGCGGATCGTAGATCTACGTGCCAGTTTCTCTGGCCGCATAAACACAACACAACACAACACAACAGGTTTTCTTCGCTGTTGGTTCAAAGTTAAATTTTTACTTGATCAAGCTTTTAAAACACTACCATTTAAATCACACATGCAGTGTAACACGAGATAATCATCTTAAATTCACAAAAACAGGCAAGCATTATTTCTAATGTTTAACCCAAAGAGTCGAATAGCATAGTTGAACTGGCAATGGAACACGCACTGACAATCAGGCTATGAATAAAATGGTCTTAGAAGTAGATTGAGGAACACGCTCAAACTATTCTTTATCTGTTGATTTATTTCACTTTTAATTACTGCAGTTTAGCTCTGTTCAGCTAACAGTGACTGAGATTCCCTGGTCGGGAGTACGCAATGACATCAATTCAGCTATAAACAAGACTTTACAGAAAATGAGGACCATGCTCAATTTTGACCTTATTGTACTATCTCAGATCTTACCTTTAAATTCTTTTACTGCAGTTTAAAAGAGAGGTGCAAACTAGGGTTGCAGCCTTCTCTGCATTCATTCAAGCCAGCGTTCATTCATTCAAGGGTTCAGTCAGTCAAGCGGCCACGCTCTGCTTACATCACACACACACACACACGTATCGGCTCAGAAGAATAGAAAAGATGAAATAACTTGGTTTATGCCTAAAAATTGAACTTGAATTGAAACTGCCCGCATTCTCCACCAATAATACTGTTAGGGATACAGGTCAATTTAGCTCAAAGGGAATTATTTAAGATTTAATAGGGACGCATAGACGCACATTCACACATTCATACGGGTTGCAGAAAGAGAGAAAATGAGGAAAGAATGAGTTGAAAACATGAAATCCCAAGTTTATCGCATATGTATATGCAATTGCTTTGACCTGAACAACTATTAATCATTTAATTAACCCTCGTGCTGAGTTTCTCAATGAGGTTATTAAACTTTATATCAAATGCACCACTTCAGCTAGAATGTGGAGGTTGTACTTGCCTTGTCTTGTGTTAAGGGATTCAGAAAGGGGATTTCCCAAGGTTGCTGATTGGCTGGAAGTTCGTTGTCATTCGAAGTGATGTCTTGGGCATTGGCTGGAAGATGGAGTTGTGTAGGCTGGTTGAAGTTTTGAGGCGGGCATGAAGTCTGAGACACGGCTTAGCGGCAAAACTTAACTTAGAACACAAAAAAAAAAGTGGAAAGAAAAAGATTCAAGAAAAAAGAAAGAAATGTGACGATCTTCTCATGTTTTCGTTTTACAGGAGTTATGGTGTCCTTTGGTTTTAAACTCAGCTTTGGACACATCCCAAAATGGTGTCTTGACCAATTAGATGTTGTCTTAACTTGGGATATTGCTATGTTTCTCCTCCCACAACATAAATCAACACATTATCTTATCAGTCACATGGTAGAGCTGTAATCGGGCCTTAAAAGTTAGGCCCGACAGGGCCCGAGCCCGACAAGTATATTTTGATTGACAGCTTTTTAAAAGCCCGAACCCGTTTACAGCCCGACATTATTCAAATGAGCGGAAGCACACAGCTCTTTTTCCTTTTGTCAAGAATGAGTAATTTATACATGTTTTAACATAATTTATTAATGACTAACGTAGGCTATAGGCCACTTAGAAGTTGGAACAAAGAAATAATATAAGTCCTCTGTAACATCGTAACATCTTAGCACTCTAAATAGGCATCATCCTCAACGCGACGGTAAATAGCATCTGAAATGTAATAAGAGAATAATGCCAACATTAGCCTATACTGTATACTCTGTCTGCATTATGCATTTAAGACTCAATTAATATTTAGTTATAATTAAAAAACCTTTACTCACCAAGATTAGGCTACATATTTTTGTGGAGGAAAATTATTGAATCCACTGTAGTTTCAGCGCGGTCCTGCGCTCACTGATGGTGCGTCCAGCCACACTGAACACCCTTTCACTGCCACTGCGACTGGCCGGGATGCATAGTACTGATCTGGCCAAAACGTAATCACCAGAGGCAAGCCTCCGTTTTTATCTACTTAGCATCCATTTTCGCATCTTTCTCGTGCTAATCGAAACGCATCACATGACCGCTCATTTACCGCGCAAGCCGGAGCGCAAGCCGGAGCGCAAGCCCAAGCCTGGCCCGAGCCCGTGTAAAATGATATAAATTAAGCCCGAGCCCGACCAAACCCGTCGGGTCCTGTCGGGTTTCATCGGGTTCGGGCAAAGATCTTCAGCTCTATCACATGGTCAGAATTTTCCCGCTCTTGCGGAGTATAATTTGGCCATGATTTCTATAACATGAATATAATACATTTATCCGATAAAAGATGGGGAAAAAATCAAGCCAAGAAGTTGAGAAGTTCCAGGTCACGGCACAACCTCTCTTCTAGGAGTAAGAGAAGGCACCACCACTCTCCAAGCCCACCTACTGACCAGGAAAGAGTATATCGTGGCCCTGCACCTACAATTCCTGAACTTATTCACCCAAACCCCGGAGTGTTCGCATGGCTTAAGATCGCTTTAAAAAAACATTCTTCTGGCTGATGCTACAGAGCACTTACATTTCATATCCTGCTAGACCATCTCAAGCTTGAAGAGGCTCAGTTAATTGCTGAATCTTACAGCAGTTGACACCATCCTTATACCAACACTATGGATGATCTCAATCAACAGTAGCATTGCAGCGCAAAGTGGAATTCATAGATGGGCCCAGCATAAGCACTGGCGTTATTAAGACTTTTTGAATGTATGCTCTGAGGGTGAGATCCTTGGTGGGAATGCTGAGACAGTTAGGTAAGCCTGGCATGGTGGAATTAAGACGTGGCTCGCATGTGTCCAGACTTTTGAGTAAATTGCCACATGATCTGTGGAGCAGTTTTTATATGATTTATTTATCCACTAGATGTGAAGATTCCTACCCTCCTCAACTTCGCAGACTGGGATATAAAATCCAAGTTCAAGAAGATTCCACTAGGTATGCAAGCTGTTCAGGCAGAGGATACTCAACCAGTTCGTCAATATGTCAAGGAAGGTGAAATCATTCCACAAAGGGACAGAAGTTCTATTTGGCACCTCATCTGTCACAGCTAAGACCACGAAGGGGAAAGCTTACTGCACTTATTGTGATCACAACAAACACACTTTGAATAACTGAGTGAATTTTTGTAAACTCTCCAAATTTCAGAGATAGAATTGGATCAAGGGGCACAACTGATGCTGGTGGTGTGGACGGGGCCATAGATCATGTGACAGCAGATGCCTTTTGGGATGGTTTATCAAGTTCTATTTGCCTGGTCTTCAGAACCACAGCAAGTGGCAGCGAGAGTCACCCGACATCAAGGTCGGAACTACTGTTATGATTGTGGACCCTTATTTTTCCAGGGCTCTATGGTTCATAGTCTCTCAAGTATTCCCTGGGGTGGACAACAGAATCAGGACCGTTGAAGTGAAAGTTAAGGACAAGTGGCAAAGGTTATACAGCTAACTGCGATACCAGACTGAAATTTTGACTTTGGCCTTTTAATGTACAGATTTCCTCATTCTTTAGAAATCTGGGGGTGGCTGTTAAAAAGGCCTATTGTAAATGCACTTTTATTTTGAAGTTCTTGTGATCAGCCAGTGTTTGAATGCTGTCAACACAGCAAAGATGCTGTGCTCTGCCCATTTCCAGCAGGTGGCGGTGAACAGCATTTTGTAGAAATAGACCTGCAAGGGATGGGTGAAAAAAAGGGGACTTTCTTCATGCTTTCTTCAGGTTAAATAAAGCAAATTTATGTACTTCAGCTCATGTTAACTGTGATCTTTCTGAACTTGTATTCTGTTTTGATTGATATTCATTTTTTAAAGATACTTGTAGTGATTAATTTGTGTTCACATATTCATGTGATGTTGATTTATTGTTGGAAGTTTGTTTGCTACCTCAACATTTATTGAGCATTGAACATTATTGAACACTGATGGAACTGTTGTAGAGAAAATAAAAAGCATCAAAGAACTTTAAGCTGCATCTTCATGTCTCTGGTCGGACGTCTGTGGCGAACTGGCAACCCCAACTGGTTTTAGTTAAGTCAGTTTTCTTTAACTAAGAATAAGCATTACATTTGTTGCAGTATTTATTCATCTTTGTTAATGTTAGTTAATAAAAATACCGTTGATTTTTAGTTCGGGGTTGTTAGCTCAAGTCCTTTAAATAATATTAAGAGATACAACTTTTGATTTTAATAACATTAGTACATTTTTTTAATGCTTTTATTTAGGTAGGACAGTGTAGGTAAAACAGGAAGTGAAGCAGGAGAGAGAAAAGGGGGTGGGATCAGGAAAGGTCCACGAGCCGGGACTCGAACTCGGGACGCCCGCAGTGCAAAGGCATTATATGTTGGCACGCTAACCACGAGGCTGTTGGCACCAACAACATATTAGTACATTTTGAAATTAGGTGAAATTAATAAATGCTTTAGAAATATTGTTGACTTTTAGTTAATAATGTAGTTAAATGGAACCTTATTGTGAAATGCTATAATGATTTTATATAGTAAACTGATGATTGAAAATGGGATGTTTGTATAAATGTCAGCAGCAATTTTTTTTTTCTAATGAACACTTTAAAAGGTCATGACCTTCTAAATGTAGAACCCAACATATAGGCCATTTGTTTAATATCATGCAAATTTTACTCTGAAAAGGTATAGAATAAACGAGTCAAGATTTTTCTCTCTGTTTCAGGTTTAATTTGGCTTACGTTAATGACAGTGATGTTGGACTGAAGACAGATCTGATAACCATCAACCCCAGTCAGATTCAGAGAGAGTCAGTATACACACACACACACAAACACGTCATGTTTGCAACACACATATACTGGCATACGGTATTTTTTTTTTTTTTTCAGTGTAATAGTGTTTATTAGAAACTGTGTCTGTAGATTCAAAAACATTCAGAGGAATCCAGATCCGTTGGTGGAGCGGGTCAGTGTGTACGGGAACGCCTTCCTCGCTATGCCCGCCTTTGCCTACACCTTCTGCACTGCACTGTCAGTCAGCGTTCTCAAAGTCCTCCATCCAGTCAGACCTCAACAGCCGGTGGTGTTCTTCAGCCCCACTTACCTGCGGACACTGGACCGTTTCTGGAAGAGGCGTGGCCTGAAGGAGGTCCGCCTCTCCTCTGGGTTTATACTAATTAGCACGGCGCTGGAGCTGTGTGAGAGCGTGCACGTGTACGGATTTTGGCCGTTCGGCACCGACCTGCAGGACAAGCCCGTTCCGTACCATTATTACGACCAGTTGAGTCCGCACCGCTACATGCACGCGATGCCGGAGGAGTTTGTGCGGCTTCTGCAGCTCCACAGCAAGGGGGCGCTGACACTACACCTGCAGCCCTGCTCCTCAGACAACCTGTGACATCTGTACGCGCTGTCCGAAATCACCTCACATAACCTTATAAAGTGCACTATTTGGGTCTGAAACTGTTGTGGACATTTATGAGCGCACTCCATCCAATAATGCACCACTACATGGCTAGAAAATACAATGTGAGGGTCAAGCTGCGTATCGGCAGAAAACGGCTCAGCTGAACAATCGGTTGTTAAACAGAGAAATCCACGAAACTCACTGTACTTCTGTCCCTAACAGCCTTGTTTTCATTCTTGTCAAAAATTAAAAATGATGTTATCTTGAAAGTCTATACCCTAAACGTTTGATTATTTATGTGTGTGAATTAATTTTGTGACCCACAAATGCTGCTTCACAGCTTTATCGCCAATCAGGAGATCCGGTCCTTCCATTACATCATTTTTCTAAACAGCTTTCCGAGAACTTTACATCAGATTTGTCCTCAGGACCACTTTCACACGCGCAGATGACCACTGTGTCACAACAGAGCTCAGACCGGTAATACAGATGCTACTACAAAGCGCTTCATTGTGTCAAAACTTTTGTGTTTAGCGTTGTGTTAAGTATGCAAAAATCATAGATTGTATTGCACTGTTCTGAAAGAAAATTACCAGTACATTTTCTATTAATTTCTGTTAAAGGTGCTATTGTAGGATTGACCTAGTGGTTGAACTAGCTATTGCGGTTAGGGTGACCACCTGTCCCCCTTTGTGTTTTACATTTTCACCCCTTGTCCCGCATGTCGCATATTGAGAAAATGTCCCACATTTTCTTTAGTCTGTTAATTTTTCATATTAAATTTTATCATATTAAAGTGCTCCTATTACACCTTCTCAAATATGACCTTTCATGCAGTGCGTCATGTAGCTGTACAGTGGGGCAAGTAAGTATTTGATACACTGACGATTTTTCAAGTTTTCCCACTTCCCACAAAGAATGGAGAGGTCTGTAATTTTCATCGTAGGAACACCTCAACTGTGAGAGACAGAATCTAAAAAGAAAATCCGGAAAATCACATTGTATTATTTTTAAATAATTAATTTCCATTTTATTGCAAGAAATAAGTATTTAATACAATAGAAAAATAGAACTTAATATTTGGTACAGAAACCTTTGTTTACAATTACAGAGGTTAGACGTTTCCTGTAGTTCTTGACCAGGTTTGCACACACTGCAGCAGGGATTTTGACTCACTCCTCCATACAGGTCTTCTCCAGATCTTTCAGGTTTTGAGGCTGTCGCTGGGCAACACGGAGTTTAAGCTCCCTCTATAGATTTTCTATTGGGTTCAGGTCTGGAGACTGGCTAGGCCACTCCAGGACCTTGAAATGCTTCTTACGGAGCCACTCCTTAGTTGCCCTGGCTGTGTGTTTGGGGTCATTGTCATGCTGGAAGACCCAGCCACGACCCATCTTCAATGCTCTTACTGAGGGAAGGAGGTTGTTGCCCAAAATCTCATAATACATGGCCCCATCCATCCTCCCCTCAATACGGTGCAGTCGTCCTGTCCCCTTTGCAGAAAAGCACCCCCAAAGCATGATGTTTTCACACCCATGCTTCACGGTTGGGATGGCGTTCTTGGGATTGTACTCGTCGTCCTTCTTCCTCCAAACACGGCGAGTGGAGATTATACCAAAAAGTTCTATTTTGGTCTCATCTGACCACATGACCTTCTCCCATGCCTCCTCTGGATCATCCAGATGGTTTCTGGCAAACTTCAGACCGGCCTGGACATGTGCTGGCTTGAGCAGGGGGGACCTTGCGTGCGCTGCAGGATTTTAATCCATGATGGTGTAGTGTGTTACTAATGGTAAACGTTGAGACTGTGGTCCCAGCTCTCCTCAGGTCATTGACCAGGTCCTCCTTTCTCAGGATCATTGATACTCCACGAGGCAAGATCTTGCATGGAGCCCCAGTCTGAGGGAGATTGACAGTCATCTTGAATTTCTTCCATTTTCTAATAATTGCGCCAACAGTTGTTGCCTTCTCACCAAGCTGTTTGACTATTGTCCTGTAGCCCATCCCAGCCTTGTGCAGGTCTACAGTTTTGTCCCTAGTGTCCTTAGACACTCCATACCTTTGGTCTTGCCCATAGTGGAGAGGTTGGAGTACGATTGATTGAGTGTGTGGACAGGTGTCTTTTATAGAGGTATGAGTTAAAACAGGATAGGAGGGCTTCTTAAAGACAAACTAACAGGTCTGTGAAAGCCAGAATTCTTGCTGGTTGGTAGGTGATCAAATACTAATTTCATGCAATAAAATGGAAATTATTTAAAAATCATACGTGATTTTTCTGGATTTTTTTTTTTTTTTTCTGGATTTTTTTTTGTCTCTCACAGTTGAGGTGTACCTACGATGAAAATTACAGATCTCTCCATTCTTTGTAAGTGGAAAAACTTGAAAAATCGAATTATATATATATGTATATGTATGTGATGCGATCTGGGATCTTAGTGATGTCAGTGCCCTAAACGATGTTATAACGGACTGTTTCACATCCAGAGATGAAGGATCGGATGATGAAGTTACTAAAGAGGACGAGTCCGATGACAGTCTGTTAAATGCACAGTGCGCGAACAGTTACGCTGCTTTTACTACAAGGTAGGCTGCATTATTTGTGCTATCTAAACATAAAATGGGCGATCAAAAGTTCGGAGACTATGCCAGTGATAAACAACGGAAAACAGACGTTAGTGATGCAGTTTAGCGCTCCTACCTTGACAGACAGCTCTCGTTAAACCCGTGAAGTGAAAGTGAAAGCCGTCTCACTTTAAAGCTGTTTTTCTCAAAATTCCATTCCTGAAAATTGTGCTATCAGCCAACTTAAGATAGCCATAACTTTGGTTACGTTCAAGCTATGGACAAAAATTATTTGGAAAAAATTATTTTGCAAAGGGCTTGAACCCAGCTTTCATATGGTATCAAAACCTAAAAAAGGTAAATTTTCACCACGTGTTGGCAATGGGCGTGCCGAAAGGTAGGGGGCGTGTCAAAAGGTTTCTCATTGGTCAAAGGAGATTCTGCGTTGGCCAATCAGGGGTAACCATACTTTTACGAAACATGGCGGCGGTAAGGTGTATAACTGCGATAGCTTGTTAAGATGTGGTCATAATATATTAAGTTCCTTCGCACTGTATTTTTCAGTTTTAGTAATTATTTAACTGTTGTTGACAGACACGTTACTGTGAGACAAAACAACGACTGTATGTGCATCGAAGCTCGTATCGATGTCCATTTTGTGCAAACAATGTTTTTAAAAGATGTGAAAGACACAAGATGCTTGGACATTTGCACCGTCACCGACTTCGCGCAGTTCATCATGAACGTAAGTATATTTATGATATCCACGTTAAGATAATTTGTTATAACATAGTTTGCTTTGTTTGTTTTATTATTTGTCACTGTGTCTGTTGTTCTGCTGTGCTATAGGGTTTTTTTTTTTTTTTTTTTTTTTTTTTTGAAAATTTGACAAATTCAAAAATATGACAGAAGACATAACAGAAAATAGAGGCAAACAACATTAACCATAACAACTACAACAAAAAGAAATATACAAAAACAAAAAGAAATGTATGAATAAATATAGAATGTGTAGTGCAAACATATTCCACAGCGTTTCGATATATGAGAGAGAAGAGTATATAAATAGTAATAACAATACTAAAATACATTTGTAGTATATACTGTTACTACTACTAATAATAACCAGTTGTAACATATTTTGTAGACACATTTCTTACAAAATATACATTGTGCTCAACTTTTCTGCGCGGAATTTTTCTGCCACTTTCGGAATTGTACTTGACGATAAAATGTTGTTTAAAATATTAATTGCGTAGGACAACTTACGACTAACCGCCATTGCCTAAAAGAGTTTATGAGACGCGCCAAATTAAACGGAAGTGTTGACAGCTAACTCTCATCATCTACTGAAATCTTTACTTATTTCAGTTATGCATATGAATGAATTTCACTAAGGTTGATCAATGTATTCACTAGTGTATCTAAGATTTTTCAGTAATGCCTATGAATGTATTTCACTACGGTTGATCAAGGTTTTTACTAGCGTTTGTAAGAGGTTTTCAGTAATGCGTATGAATGAATTTCACCAAGGTTTATCAAAGTTTTTCGTTTCACTAGTGTTTGTAAGAGGCTTTTCAATAATTACGGCCTGTACGGCGCCCCATAATTTGAGCAAGACACCAAACCCCCAACTGCTCCCCAGGTGCCCACTGCTCCAGGTATGTGTTCACATTGTGTGCACTTGGATGGGATAAATGCATAGCACAAATTCCGAGTATGGGACACCATACTTGGCCACACGTCACTCACTGAATTCCATCATTCCTTAATCAGCTTAAGATGTTTGATTTAATACTCGTTTTTACTCCAACGTTTGCGTGCATGTAACTGTAAGAAAATTAAAGATATCTCAGTATGATTTAAGATTCCAATTATTAACAAACGTTTGTTTATGTCAGGTGTAAAACCTGATTTGTTGTTTAGTTTGAAAACTTTTCAGATGACTTTTACTAACTCCTTTTGTTTCTCTTTTGTAAAATGATTAAGCAAATAATTTCTTCCATATAATGTAGTATGTCCGAGTGTAACGGATTTTCAAAAATGGAATAAATGTAGGGCGGGACTTGGTTTGATCATCAGATTGTATGTTGAGATGTGGGCGTGGCTCTCAAAACTGGAGGCGATCGGATTGTGAGAACGGGGTGGAGCTTAAGAGGAGAAAGTGATTAGAGAAAGCCTGCATACCACACTAGAAACAAGTGTGAAATTCATCTACAGCCTTTGAGTTTTAGGACATTTATGAGTAGTGATGAGGTTAATCATATGAGAGGGGTGGAGTTATGGACAGGGGTGTGTGTGTGTGTGTTATCTTCTCCGTCTCACACGCGCACACACACTCGCTCCAGTATCGGTGTATCTGATAGTAATGACGCTTCTGCAGTGGATCTTCAGGCTGCTGATTGTCCTGATCGTCTCTCACAATGTGTGTGTGATGTTTTATTACACACCCGACACACACTCGTCCAGGTGAGCGCATGGACTCCAGTACTTCAACTTCATCAAGACTTCGATTTCCTTCTCAAAATCGAAATGTCATTTAATAATTGCTTAACTTTAAAGAAACAAGCTTGAGCTGTAGGATTTAACAGAATGGAGTACATTTACATTTTTCATGACTCTAATTATTTTTCACTTGTCACTGTGAATGACCGTGTTCTGTTTGAGAAACGCACAGTGTTTCATTTTAGATTTTTTTTTTCTCGAGGGAAAACGCCTGATATGATGAGTTACAAATCTCTAATTATGTATTTCATTGTTTAAATGTATGACAGAACAGAGCTAATAATCACAAATGCACTAATAATAACATCCAAGTGCATAAATGCCAACACATTTACTACGTTGGTTTTAAACAACTAGTTAAAAACTGTCGTAATTTTTTAAAATGTCATTTCTAAAATCCAAACTAATATTCTAAACTGCTTTCCTGTCGCTCGAACAGTAGATCACGTCAACGTCATTGTGTTTGATTTCCAGGGGAAGCAAGATCTGATAAAAATGTGTACACAGAACTTGGCTTGAATTCACACAGGTTTTCTAGCAGAGCTGAATCATGTTCATTCTAAAAAGTATCCACTAACCACAGACGGGCACACAATACTCTTCATTTACGACACACTTCTAGCATTTCAGACCATACAAACTACTTTAAATTGTGCTTTTCTTCCTTACAGTCAGTGTCTGCCATGTAGACATTTTCAGGTATGACTTTTAAGTGTCCTGATACTTGTTTGGGCCGCTGTGCATCACATTCCTCTTGTTAGTTTATCTTAAGAAGGACTGGAGATCGCCTTTGTTTTTCATTTCCCGGACTGCTGTGTTTTTGTACGCAAATGTTTGCTTTTTTTATGCAGTGATGATTTTGCATGTGCTCAGCGTCATTATAAATACAGCTTTGCTGTAAAATACATATGGACACCTTCCTAAATCAACATCCATTATACATTCAACATATCCAGGAACTTCCCTGCATAAATGTCCCCGCAGGCTTAAGCAAGGGGATTTAATAAGAATCACTCGGAGATACCGCGATAACGAGATGCGTGCGTGTGATAAAGGCTTTCATCTAATGGAGCAGAATCTAATTTCTCTCTCGTTTTTTTTTTTCTTTCAGACAGGCGATGACGGACGCCCTTCAGCGGCTGCGCTGCGCTAAACTCAGACGCAAGTTCTCCGGCATCACGTCCTCCAAAAGGTAAAACCAGCGCTCTTTTCCGTACAGCGAAAGGGAAGGAGGGCAATAAACATAACATTTCTCAAGAGCAATATTTAAAGGGGACACAAATGATACAGCCAAAATTGTACTTGAAAAGATAGGTATATGTACACATGTTTGTATAGCATGTAGACCTTGTTTATAGGTTCATTGGTTCACCACACGGTCATATGGTAATTATTAAATGATCTTGCGTTCTCCACACGGTATTTTAGGTTTCGTCTGGGACAGAACGTCTCTTACTTAGATACTGAACTGCAGCAAGACCGCTGATCTGCCACTAAGTTAAGGTCTAAATGTATTTATATGTATTTTTATCATCTGTGGAGGGCGTAGGACCATAAAATGTTCGTCCCGTTAAATTATTCGGTCCGAAGATTACCTGGTAAATGTGATTATATGATATATATGTGATATATATATATATATATATATATATATATATATATATATATATATATATATATATATATATATAATATTATTATTATTATTATTATTATTATTATTTATTTTTTAAATACATAAATGTAAATTATATAAACGCAGTAGGAAACATAGTTCAAAACCGCTAAAAAAAAAAAAAAAAAAAAAAAACTGTTTAATCACTTATTTTCTTAGATAAGTAAACCCCTTTTACACAGTAATACCAGTGAATTGCCATAAAATTACCGGAACGACTTTAGTAAATACAAAAAAAAAATCGCTGTTCACACAGGCACTGACATTTCTCTTTTTACCATTCATATAAAGCACGATTCACATCAGTCTGAAAAGGAAATAGATCACAGAAATGAGAAAAAAACAACAACAAAAACATTAGCATACAAAATAATCTAATATAGGGCACAGGCACAAATTAATAAAATAAAGGCACCGTGCTGTATTAATTTGAAGGAATTTATTTTTTGAGCTCTTATTTATTTTTTACGGGTTGTATTTTGTGCTTCATTGCGTTGTGTTTTATAGTTAACGGAAATATCCGTAAAATTAATGGATAAAGTCCTGATAATAAGCGGCCAGTACCTTTTTTTTTTAATTTTTTTGCAGATAAAAAAGTGAAAATAAAATAGCACAGATAAAAATGTGTATAAAAGTTTGAGGAAAATAACTAATCATTCACAAATAGTTCAAATCAAACCTCTGCACATTGTTGAATAAAATATTAAAAATGTAACATTTTATGAAGGATTGTTGTTGCCGACATTTTCTGTTTCTGATTTCTCAATTCCATCATTCCTTAATCAGCTTATGATGTTTGATGTAATACTCATTTTCATACCAAACACCATATTTTCTAAAAATAAATACCAAGCTTATGTAGAAAATAAGAAGCGTGTTTTTACAAAGTAATAATGGACTTAAAATCTGAAGCATTTTGATGCTTTCATTTGTCCACCTTATTTGTGCAATGTGGAAGTTTCCAGGATGTTCACGGTTCTTCACAGAAACATTGATGCCAATAAAGAACCTATTTGAATGTATTATCTTTATTATACAAACTTAATCCAAGATTTTTTTCATCATTGTCAGAGTATAATTAATCGTACTTGACGCACACGTCTCTGCAAATATTTGCTAAACGGGTATTAATCATATTTGCTTAGTATAATTAAGTGTGTGTATTGGTCTGTGTGCCGTTGTCCTGACATTTTATAGTCAGATTGTCCGCATGTCTTACTGTGCATGCGCATATCAATATTGCATCATTTTTTGTCACGCTGTTATTACTGTATTTGCATAGGCATTGACCTTAATAAACCACAGTCTGACAGGTAGCAATTTTCGTTGTCAAATTCTACTCCCTGTTGTTGTAATGGGTGGCACAAGTCATCAGAACACTATCATGCCTGAATGAAAGCGTTTAATCTAGTTCCGGTTTTTTAATCCGACTTCAAGCCGCGTCCTGGAAATCCCGACGTTTCAAGTTAAGCGCTGCGGAAGACCAGTCAGTTCATCTCTTTTTGAGACTGTTAACTTGTTGCCATGTCATATGAAGTACTGTTATGTTATCTTAATGACTGTTTTTGCGGAGCTGAACAGACTTGTTTAGTATGAATTGTCACTGTATGGAAAAGAGTCTTAAGAATTTACTTGAACCAAAATTATCCTTGGTTTTACTACAGAAAGAAAAAAAAAAACATGGTACCTACAAAATAACCATGGTGTTTGTAGTAAAACGGTACAATCCACTAAATGATGACAGAGTTGTTTCAAATGTCCCATGCTTTTCTTTATCAATATAGACTAAACATGGAGAGTTTCACCCAGGAACTCAACGATTTCTTAAACTGTCCGTACAAACCGAACAAGACAGAGCAGGAGCTAAACAGGTGCGTGTATGTCTCCATCTACAGTAACATTCATGATTTATTTGTTGGTAAATAGGTTATTAATTGCACATGTCTCATAAATGAGCCTGATGTCACAGCATTAGCTGATTTAGTAGTATTTGGCTTATTCCTGTTCGGCAGAACGGTTTAAATTGATATTTGTGCTGTTTTTTTTCCCTCCAAATTGATGTCACTTCCTGTCTGAAGGATGACCTCAGCTTTTGTTAGGTAAATGGATTTAAACAGGAGACTAACAGGAGGGAAACTGATTCAAAATTAAAATGGCGTTAGAAAAAAATGTTGAAAAATTTAATTTGGAGACAAGAAGGGAAACATCTGGACTGTTTCTGAATGATTTTTGTTTAGTAGATTCATTCTGCTTATTAACAGGATCATTTCAGAGATATTCACAGCTTTTCACTCAACTGTCTCATATTTTAACAGGAGTAATCTTTAGTGTTTAATGACATTATTTAATGACATTATTATAAGGGTTTATTGAGAGCTGAATGCTTGTGAAATGAGTGCAGATAGGAAATTCTCTCTCTCTGTGTGTTTCTGACAGAATGAGGCTGCGGCTTTGCTGTAACGCCACAGGATCGTTAATCCTCACCAAACGAAACACAGCTGTCAATCAGACCATCCCGTATGAAACAGACATTACAAGCACATAAACAATGAATCCAGCCATTCACAGCATGCTGCCTGAGGTGTGTGTGTGTGTGTGTGTGTGTTCTGGCATTTATATGAAAATAATAGTATTGTATATATCAGCATTGCTAAAACTATTAAACATTTCTAAAATATAAATGTTAGATCAAAGACTTGGGGGGAAAAAAAACAAATATTAGAATTGTTGCCTTGACTACTAACGGAAATAAGTATGTGTGTGTGCAGGATTTCCCCTGGATCGGTCGTCGTCTGGGTCGGTGTGCTGTGGTCGGCAGCGGTGGGATTCTGAAGAACAGCAGCTGTGGACATGAGATTGACAGCGCAGACTTTGTCATACGGTAAACACATCCCATCATGCCTTGCTCCTCACTGACCACAGTTACGTGCTCGACCAGAGTGATTTATGTGGACCAGAAAACAGTAATAATACAATAATAAAACAAATGCAGAAGATGCAGCGCTGAAACTGACACTGACATGTCACTGACATTTTTATGTTAAATTTAGTGTTTCTTGCCATTCCTTGTAATTATTTGTGGTCCTGTTATAGTTCACAATAATGAATGCATTAACTAATGTTAAAAAGGCCTATTGTAAATGCACTTTTATTTTGAAGTTCTTGCGATCAGCCAGTGTTTAAATACCGTCAGCACAGCAATATAAAGACGCTCCACCCATTTCCAGCAAGTGGTGGTGATCAGCGTTTTGTAGAAATAGACCTGCATGGGATGGGTGAAAGAAAGGGGACTTGATGCTTTCTTCATGTTTGGTGTTGTGTGCATATAACATATGAACATAGACAGGGGGTGAACCAACTTAAGGGTAAGGTTTAAAGCAGCCAAAAACATCATCAACATAAAAAGAACCAGACATGGGTGTCATGTACACTGTCAGAAACAAAGGTACAGTTCTGTTACAGTTCTTGTTTCTGTGGTACCCCAAGGTACAAAGTGAAAAGGTACAAATAAGTACTTTCAAAGTATTAAAATGTACCTTTAAAGTGCTAATATGTACTGTTTAAGGGTAGGTAAGGTTCAAACATGTACCTTTTTTTACTTTTGTACCTTAGAGTACCGCCCCAGCGACAAAACTGTACCTTTTTTTCTGAGAGTGTAGGCTAAGAAAATATTTTTAATTTAATGTGATTATAATTTAATAAAAACTTTGGAAATTGATAATTATAACGTTTCATTTCCATGGTTATTCAAATCTCGTTATAATCACTGGAGCTCTCTACACTGTGAAATTACTCTCTTATTTACATTGTATGTACATCTGTGCTTTGTTGTTTATGATATGAGAATTCAAGAGTTGCACGCACTCTACAAAACTGCTGAGTTTCAGCGATGACTCATCTGAATTCCTGCATTGGCCATTGCATTCCTAAGCTCAACCGAATCGTGTGTGATTGGTTATAATGCACAACTCTGTAAAAACGTCTAAAAAGAATTAAGTGGCAACATGAGCAGATCTTAATGTAATGCTGCAATCCGCACTCTCTATTCAATTTAACTTTGTTAGCAACAGTAATACATTTAATTTGTTTGTGCAAGGGCGTTTTTGTCCAATTTAGTGTCATTTTTCTTTTTTTGCCCCAAGTTTCCATGGCCAGGGGAAGGCTAAGCCTTAATATGCTCTGCCTATGTATATGAAACAAGTAAACTGATTTATGTACTTCAGCTCATGTTAAATGTGATCTTTCTGAACTTGTATTCTCTTTTGATTGATATGCATTGTTTAAAGATACTTGTAGTGATTCATTCGTGTTCATATATTCACGTGATTTTGATTTATTGTTGGAAGTTTGTTTGCTACCTCAACATTTATTGAACATTGATGGAACTGTTGTCGAGAAAATAAAAAGCATCAAAGAACTTTAAGCTGCATCTTCATGTCTCTGGTCGGACGTCTGTGGCGAACTGGTCTCCCACTGGTTTTAGTTCAATCAGTTTTCTTTATGGTCCTTCGAGTCTTAGAGTTATGGAAATGCAGCCGTCAGATGATGTTCTTGTTGAGAGGCCCAGGAGACAAACATCTCTACCAGCACACTTGCAGGAGTATGATTTGACTGGTTATGATCTACATAGATCCTTATCACCGCCCAGCTATTTCCAATAATCCCCTTGTGCTGGACACCCCACATATAGCAGCACATCATAGTGATGCAACAGTGGTATGTAGAAGATCGATAGGATCAGTATGTGGAAGCACTGCGAGAAGAGAATGCTGATTTACAAAAACTCCAAAGAGACTTGATTACTACAGTTCAGCAGCTGAAGGAGGAAAAAGATGGTCTTACGCAGGCCAACGCCAAGTTTGCATCACAGATGTCTCAACTTGAAGCAGAGGTATTATCTACCCTTCCCATACCTTGTCAGTCAAAGGTCCTAGGCTGCCCTAAACCAGTTCCAGCCCTAAGGAAGCCAAGATCAACTGAACCCACAGCAAATCCAAACTATGCTCAAGCCTCTCATGATAGTAGTTCAGCAGAAATTATGGAGAGCTCTGAGTATTCAAGTAGACAAGAAAGTTTGTCCTTCTCAGTTGATGGCATGAGAAACCTGTTCCTGAGTTCATCCAGGCAAAAGAAAGTTAAGACTAGTCCAACAATTGATAGATGAATTTGTCTGAGAAAAGATCAGAGAAGGAAATCAAGCCAAGAAGGTGAGGAGTTATGTTCCATCTCCCTCTCCACACCATTCTTCCAGGCCACGGCACAACCTGTCTTCTAGAAGTAAGAGAAGGCACCACCTACTGACCAGGAAAGAGCATATCATGGCCCTACTCCTACAATTCCTGACCTGATTCACCCAAACCCCAGAGAGTTCGCACGGCTTAAGATCGCTTTAGAAAACATTCTTCCAGCTGATGCTACAGAGCGCTTTAAATTTCCCATCCTGCTAGAACATCTCAAGCCTGAAGAGGCTCAGTTAATTGCTGAATCTTACAGCAGTTCACATCATCCATATACCAACACTATACATGCCCTCAATCAACAGTAGCATTGCAGCGCATAGTGGAATTGATGGATGGGCCCAGCATCAGCACTGGAGATATTAAGACTTTTCGAATGTACGCTCTGAGGGTGAGATCCTTGGTGGGAATGCTGAGACAATTAGGTAAGCCTGGCATGGTGGAAATAAGATGTGGCTTGCATGTGTCCAGACTTTTGAGTAAATTGGCACATGAACAAGTTCACCCCTGAACTTGACCTTGCAACTTAACTGCTAAGGATAGGAGATCATCTTCACCGCTATGAAGGGATTGAGCCTCCTATAGTCGATGCATCCTATTGTCCTTGATCCCCAACATCCAGTCACTACCCTTCTCATTAAGGACTATGACACAAAGCTGTTCCACCCAGGTCCTGAGAGAATACTAGCAGAGATGCATAGGAAATACTGGATTCTTTGGTGTAGGAAAGCATAGGAAAGTATTCATTGTTTAAAGATACTTTAGTGTAGTGATTAATTTGTGTGCATATATTCATGTGATGTTGATTTATTGTTGGAAGTTTGTTTGCTACCTTTTATTGTATGAATTTACTGAGTTTATTGAACTGTTTATTCTAATTTCATTATTATATGCTTGATTCAGACCACACATACATACATGCACTCACTGAAATGCAATGCACTCAACATTTATTGAACATTGATGAAACTGTTTTAGAGAAAATAAAAAGCATCAAAGAACTTTAAGCTGCATCTTCATGTCTCTGGTCGGACGTCCGTGGTGAACTGGTCTCCCACCGGCAACCACAACTGGTTTTAGTTCAGTCAGTTTTCTTTAACTAACAATAAGCATAACATTTGTTACAATATTTATTAATCTTTGTTAATGTGAGTTAATAAAAATATTGTTGATTGTTAGTTCATATTAGGTCAAGTGTATGTTAAGTGAAATGAATAAATGCCTTAGAAATATTGTTGTGTATAATATAATGTAGATAAATGGAACCATATTGTGAAATGTTATCATGATTTTATATAGTAAACTGATGATTGAAAATGGGATATTTGTATAAATATTAGCAGCAATTTTTTTTTCTAATGAACACTTTGAAAGGTCATGACCTGCTAAATGTAGAATCCAACATATAAGTTTGTAATATTAAGCCATTTGTTTATAATGCACATGTTACTCTTGGAAGATATAGAATGAACTATTCAAAGATTGTTCTCTCTGTTTCAGGTTTAATTTGGCTTACGTTAATGACAGTGATGTTGGACTGAAGACAGATCTGATAACCATCAACCCCACTCAGATTGAGAGAGAGTCAGTATACACACACACACACACACGTCATGTTTGCAAACAGTACGTTTTTTTTTGTTTTGTTTTTCAGTGCAATAGTGTTTATTAGAAACTGTGTGTCTGTAGATTCAAAAACCTGAAGAAGAATCCGGATCCGTTGGTGGAGCGGGTCAGTGTGTACGGGAACGCCTCCCTCGCTATGCCCGCCTTTGCCTACACCTTCTGCACTGCACTGTCAGTCAGCGTTCTCAAAGTCCTCCATCCAGTCAGACCTCAACAGCCGGTGGTGTTCTTCAGCCCCACTTACTTGCGGGCACTGGACCGTTTCTGGAAGAGGCGTGGCCTGAAGGAGGTCCGCCTCTCCTCTGGGTTTATACTAATTAGCACGGCGCTGGAGCTGTGTGAGAGCGTGCACGTGTACGGATTTTGGCCGTTCGGCACCGACCTGCAGGACAATCCCGTTCCGTACCATTATTACGACCAGTTGAGTCCGCACCGCTACATGCACGCGATGCCGGAGGAGTTTGTGCGGCTTCTGCAGCTCCACAGCAAGGGGGCGCTGACACTACACCTGCAGCCCTGCTCCTCAGACAACCTGTGACATCTGTACGCGCTGTCCGAAATCACCTCACATAACCTTATAAAGTGCACTATTTGGGTCTGAAACTGTTGTAGACTTATCGAGCGCACTCCATCCAATAATGCACCACTACATGGCTAGAAAATACAATGTGAGGGTCAAGCTGCGTATCGGCAGAAAACGGCTCAGCTGAACAATCGGTTGTTAAACAACAGTGAAATCCACAAAACTCACTGTACTTCTGTCCCTCACAGCCTTGTTTTTAATCTTGTCAGAAATTAAAAATGATGTTATCTTGAAAGTCTATACCCTAAACGTTTGATTATTTATGTGTGTGAATTAATTTCGCGACCCACAAATGCTGCTTCACAGCTTTATCGCCGGCCGCGAGATCCGGTCCTTCCATTACATCATTTTTGTAAACGGCTTTCTGAGAACTTCACATCAGATTTGTCCTCAGGACCATTATCACACGCGCAGATGACCACTGTGTCACAGAGCTCAGACCGGTAATACAGATGCTACTATAAAGCGCTTTGTTGAGTCAAAACTTTTGTGTTTAGTATTTTGTTTAAGCATGCAAAAATCATAGATTGTATTGCACTGTTCTGAAAGAAAATAACCAGTACATTTTCCATTAGTTTTACAGACATTTCTGTTAAAGGTGCTGTATGTAGGATTGACCTAGTGGTTGAACTAGGTATTGCAGTCCATATTTAAAATATTGGAGAGCGTTTTTTTTTAACCCAGCCCCTCCTCCGCAGACTTGACACACACGCAGGTTGCCAGATTGACAACACCAACAGAAACGAGCGCACCTGACGATGGAAAGCATCGGCCACACTGTCTCAAATACATGCTGTCTTAGCAACCAGGTACCACTAAACCGTGTAATGCAAGAACTGTCTTTATGTTGTACGGGGTCCTATTATGCCTTTTCACTTTTTGAATTTTTGTCAGTGTGCGGTGTGTTTGTTTGGGCATAAAAAAGATCTACAAAGTTACAAATCTCAAAGTGCACTCCAAAGGGAGGCATTCGTTTTTAGAAAATCCCTATTCAAGAACTACAACGAACGGCTCCTTTGGACTACAGCATTTGTTTTCCTGATGTTATGACGTCAAAACGCGGTCCATTAGAATATCATTAAAATAAATCCCGCCTACAGAAAATCGAATGGTTGGGGGTGGCTAGGGACGAAGTGGGGGATTAGCCTAATTTTATCAATGCAGTGCAGAGATCCGCACTACTGTAGCGTATTATGTACTCACCCTCCATGCGTTCTAGGTGTATATTACTTCCTTCTTTCAGACAAATGCAATCAGAGTTATATTAAAAATCATCCTGGCACTAGCTCCCAAGCTTTAGAATGGCATAGACGGTGTTTCTCTTCATCAGTCCAAAACAAGTCCAATAAGGTGCATCCATCTATAATTAAAAAAGTGCCTCACATGGCTCTGGGGGGTCAATAAAGGCCTTCTGTAGTGAATCGATGCATTTGTGTAAGAAAAATATCCATATTTAAAACGTAAGAATTAATTTAATCTAGCTTGCGCTAACAGTTGTACACCGAACATGCTACTTTAGTAAGGGACGTGGCAGTACTGAAACACCATCTAAGCTGTTCGCCAATCGCAACGCAGTGGGACAGCTAACAATCACAACACATTTCGTTTTTCGGAAGGCAGCCTTCATCAAACCCGGAACTGTCCTAACTGACCTGGAGCCATTTGTGCCAGGCTGGTAGAAAGGAATTGTAATAATGTAAATTATGTGAAAAATAATGCGTTTTTCAAACCACCAAGCATGAAAGCATGTTCTTGTACACCCCCAAAACAAAATCAAGACTTTGGAAAAGACCATAAAAGGTCTTGAATTTACTTAAAATATTCCTACTAGTAGGATACATCAGCTAACTCTAGCTAATTTACCTGCCATGAAGAAAATTATCCAGCTCAGCATTCGTTTTGAAACCTTTGTCTGTTTTAAGCTGTCTCCATCTCTCAAACACATCTCATATATTTATACGGCTTTAATTATACGGTTGATCATACACTTTTTTGGATGGATGCCGAGGCTTTTTATGATGGGTAGAATGTTCGTACGCCTACATATTTACACATTGTGCAAGTAGCCTACATTGTGCCCTCTGTTTATGGATTTTTTAAAGTGCGTGTGATGTTGTAATATCTGGATTAGTAAATGACTCAGGGTTTCTCTGTAACAGGAAATAACAGGGAGTTTCAAAATGGTTATTTACAAGGAAATATGGACTATATTTCTGCCTGGCTCTAAAATTTAATCTAATTTTCTGGAATTCAAGTAGCATGTACATTTATTTAATGTTTAAAATTTGACTGATTTTGATGCAGTAAACAAACTTAAATAGTTTTTGTTGTTCTTGTCTAAGACACATCATGAAGAATCCTATAAAATATACAAAATTAAAACAATCAGATACAATCAAATTAATACAATATAATTGTGAATCTGAATTTTTATTAAGTGCTACTGAACTGAATGGAAAACGTATGTATCCGGTAGCTCTAATATATTTCTTTAAACACGTGTGGATATTATTTGAACAATCCATATGTTTCAACCCTCAACCTTGCATCCACAGATGAACTTTGCTCTGCCCGGACCCTTCTCCAGCAAGTAGGCTTCTTTGTTCTTTGTCTTTAAAGTTCGGCGAGGAGATTACCTTCCAGATCGGCCGTCGTCTGAGTCGGCAGTGGTGGGATTCTGAAGAACAGCAGATGTGGATGTGAGATTGACAGTGCAGGCTTGTTCACACCGTAAACGCATCCCATCATGACATGAGGGTAAGATCTTATAGATTTATACATGAACCTCTCATGATAACATTTGTTAACTCTACAATAAGTAAATCCACTTCATCAGCTAAATAACAGCGAAGCACAGAAATATACAGAGCTACAGAAGCTCAAACACAAATTTCACTCATAAATTGCTAGTAAAGTTCACAAGTAATTATAAAGAAATGGCAAGCAATGCTGAATTAAAACACGAAATTTTCAGCTGAAGGACTGAAATAGTATTTTCTTGTAAAACATACTCCAATGACCTTTTGTTTTCAGCTCCCAAAAAAAACATTCTTTTAGTGTGTGCTGTAGTTGCTTTTTTGCTCATTTGTAAGCGTTTAAAACAAGTACATGAGTAAATCTGTCCTCTGCATGTAGATAAATGACATTGTTTAAACTAGTTCTCATAATGTTGCAGAGTTAAACATTATTTGTCACATGTAGTCATTGTTCACAGTCTAGCAATCATGAAGCATGCTCTTGCTGCCAACACTATAGCCTAATATTAACATACTAATTAAAAAATATTGTTTGTCAACATTAATGTAATTAATTAGTATAAAACAAGATTATTAAAAGCCATAAACATGTTGACTATTAATGTTGCATTTTGTAAAATTGGCCTAGCAATTAAACCTTTTGACTGTGGTTTGATTATCTATTGTTCTGTCGGTGGATATTTAGAGTGTTGGCTTATGTCAGCTTCCAATCGTTCTGGCAAATATGTATCAAATGATTTTCGGTAGACTAAACCGGTTTCATATGTGCGGACATGAGGCTATTAATTTTTATTTATTTGAAAATAATTATTTAGTTACCACTTGTAGTACACTTGAACCCATCTTTCATACACTAGTGCGTTCAAGTACAAGTGGTAAGTAAATCAATTTTTAAAATACAGTATGTTAAAATCACATTTTATTTCATATTCATGGTGTCCCAAAATAGCACATTTGCGTACACTTAGACGTTCTTAAGACTATCTTAAGAAGTACTTAAGAATAATTTTTTTAGTATAGTAAGTACAATATTTGTGCGTAAAAATAGAGCACATTATGGAAGTGGACTTTTTTTCACCTGGGATGTTTGGGAGACAATTTCATTATCCTCCAAAAAATCCAAATTATCTAAATATATGTGTATGTAAGCAGTGTTGTTGCAGTTTTGGCTGCATCTAAAATAGATCATACCATTGATATTACCTGAGAAGTGAACATATAAGGTAGCCGAAGTGTTTAAAACGTACATGCACAAAAGTTGACTGATAAGGTTTACCCTTTTTAACTTTGTTGTTAACTTTTTGTTATGCTGTTTTGTGTTCATTCACTTCTCCCATTTGCTCCTTTTTACGCTCTCTATAAACCTAATACAATCAACAACAACAATAATTTCTCAAATATTTATTGTAATGTATACTGATTAATTCATCTTAATAGTATGAGATGATTGGATCCCTTCAACTGACTATTTACTGACTGTCTTAAATTATGGTTCGCGAATCTTTATTCATATCGGAATTTCAAAGCGCGAATAGCGAATCATTTGATTATATCGGAAGTTAGGAGCGGGTTTGCGAATCTTTTTGATTCACATGGGAACTTTGGATCGCATATCGCGAATCATTTGATTCAGATCAGAACTTCAGAGCGGGTTCGCGAATCATTTCGCAAATCAAATGATCCACGCTCCGAGTCCTAATCTGAATTTATAGTCCGCGAATCATTTTTCAGATTGGCAGTTCGGTGCTGGTTCGTGAATCATTTGATTCAGATTGGGACTTCGGAACGGGTTCGCGAATCTTTTTTTTTGTGATTTCTTTTTTTTTTTTTTTCATTAAACAATAAAAAAACAACCAATAAGGCAGCAATAAAAACATAATAAAAAAAACAAAGTATACAAAAATACAAATCCCTTTAAATAATGTACTGGTTTTACTATAGTAAAAGTATATTAATTATGTTATTTTGTATAACCACAGTTTTACTGTAAATGTGTACTGTAGCAAAACTATAGTTTCCAGTGTTTCTTCATTTTGATGAAAATATAAATCCAAAATTGTGTATATTTTTCTTCCCCTCTGAATTATTATTATTATTATTTTCTTCTAATCCCCTTATATACCTTTCTAAGTCTACCTGAGCGGTGGGGGTGAGGTACATCATATTGTATATTGTAACACTTTTGGTATTGAACTAATTAATAAAAAATAAATAAATAAATAAATAAATAAAAAGGTTTCCGCGCAATGATTCCTTGAATCATACAGAGAACATCAACAGAGGGTGTGCATTGACGTCACTTTCCCGCCGGGACACGCCCCCTCCGCCGGACTGAGTGGCAAAAGAGCCTTCAGCGTGAGTGGAAGGGAAGATTAGAAAACGCGAGTAAAACAAACGATAATCATTTTAAACTAAAGGTTGCTGAACTTGATATAATGTTCCTAACAACTTAACAAATATCCAGTGGTCAGTGGATACTGATGCATCCTGGAATCGTGTTTTCTAACACGATTTTGACGCTGGGGAAAATAAATAAAGCATATTTGCCTGTGAACTCATTTTGTAAATACAAAAGAGGTTGGTCTAAACCCCGGTGATCACTTAGATTAATGTTATATATATCGTCCAGCTGAAAAACGGTGTTTATTTAAAAACATCCAGTTATGCAGAATTTAAGATGGTAAATATTTAGTTGATGAGTTGGCAATACGATATACTACAATACAATATATAGGATATAGTTTTACTGTACAATTCAACATATTAATATGAAATAACTGAAAATCCGTGTTTCGCTGCCTGGAGACCATTTGTTTCTTTAAATTGTAGCGATTAATTTGCTTCTCTTGTCTTTAGCTTTCAGCAGTCAGTAAAAATATACCTCAGGTTTCTTGTCGAATCTCTTTGTACAGTCAGTCGCAAAGCTCGTTCTGGTTTTAGAGGTTTTTTGCGTGTTCTGTCGCAGCATTCACGTTGAAACCAATGCAGCCACTCCAGCTGACGGTGACTTCACATGCATACCCTCCATACCAATTATGCCATACTCGGCTGAACTTCCTGTCTGCCATTTAGGTTTTCTTTGAAAACCTGCTTTTTTAAAACTCTATAGACTAGTCAAAATTTAAAATCAAATCATCTTCAGACCATGTTGGCAAAAAGCAATGGATTTTGTTTAGCACATTAACAAATTTGATGCCATGATCCAAAACTGCACCTCAGGCTGTATCACCTCACACTGACCACACCGCACCAATATGGTAAGAGTGCCACCTATTGGTCAAAAGCGATAAACCAGTAAATTATAATAACTGTATTGATGATTTTTCGACCATTTAACTAAAACTTCTTAGAATGTCTTTACTCATTGTTGCAGTTGGTCTGATGCTCCTTTCATGCTTGTCTCTGGTGTGCTGGGCCCTTTAACTGCTGATAGCAGATGGTTAGCAGATGGATGCCAGTGATGGAAGAAAGTAAGGTAAGAGCAACTGTTAAATAAAAATACACGAAATAAGCAGCGATTTCATCCGACTGTTTCTCAACAGACTCATCGTGCAACTACGCCCACAGTGAGTGGAAATGTTATTTCTGAATATTCAAAATGTTAAAAACTGTTTAAAATGCTTTTTCTTAGTTTCGTAAATGTTAATTTCAACATAAAGGAGAACGTTCCATTTTATTGTTTTGCAGACATTATGGTAATATTGCTTTTTAATGTTCTCTAAACCATCTTAGATGAACATCCATATAAACTCTTTCAGAAAAACGTGCCATAAACAATGTATAAATAATGTTTTTATTCCAGCGCTTTGAGAATGTTATAGATCATATCACTCTGAGTGACCGTTCTATTAACATTACTTGAAGAATGTTTCTTCATAACTTCGAGATAACCTAGAATGTTCCAACTATCCAAGAGGACTGGACGTTCTTCTGCAACAGGTAAACTCCATCTCAACACAAGAATATACAACTGGAACTGCTAGAACTCTACTACATTTATATTAAAACGTTTGATACATAAAATTAAAAACAGAACAGAATTTTTAACTGACAAAATTGCACAACGGAAATGGTAAGGCCTTTAACCCTCTGGGGTCTGAGGGTATTTTGGGGCCCTGGAGAAGTTTTGACATGCCCTGACATTTGTGCTTTTTTCAGTATTTTAACATATGAATTGGTTTACTGTCACACTTTAGTGTTGAAGAACGCGCACAAGCATGGAGGTGAAGGCAGAATGTAGTCTTTAATAAATCCACAGGCAAATAATCCACATAAAAGAAAAGCAACAACACGTCCAACTTCATCATACAATGAGACAATACAGAAGTATGTCATTTTTAGGTCAAAGTGTCATTGTAATTTTAATTTACATTGCCACATTCCCAAAACTCACAAACTAAAAATAAAAAAAAAGAGTGTAAGAATATAAACACTTATTTAAGAGTGTTAATAAAACCTTTAATAAAAGTGTTGATAAAAGCTCCAATGAAAGCTTGTCTCATGTTCTGTATCCTCTTTTCATCAGATTCTCTCAGAATTATTGGCTTCAGTAAAGTTTGTCATTTCACTTAACCCATCTGTAATGATAAAACACTCCTTCCAGGGATTGGTGGCATACCAAAACATATAATCCAGACAAAACACAGTCCCCATCACACACATTCAAGCAGTTCATATTCAAGGTGTGCTTCTGATGTCAAATCTAATAGATTTAATCTTCACATTTTTTTTTTGCTGATCACTTTTCCAGTCGCTAAGCCTGTTTGTTATTAATTATTTTATTTTATTTTTTTACATCTCTATGTCTATGGTTGTCAGCTGAGACGCTGTGCCGTACTATAAGTAGTGTGTAATCACTTATGACACAGGTTCAGATAACAGCATTTAGCTGTTATTATCTTTAGGCTCTAGTCCAGCTTCTTTTTTACTATATATATAATTGCAAGTCACTTGTTTAAGTCTTTTGTTTTGGAGTCGTTTTCTGTAAGCGTACATCAGTTTGTACTTGTTCACTGTAAAAGTTATTATTCTATATCTTTTTCTCATTTCAAATAATTCTCTTATGACCCTAGCTCTATTCTCTTATTTTTATCTTTTACTCTTCCTCAGAAGAAAGGTCAGTTTATCAAATGAAGCACTAATAGACTTTCAACCCCACAGAAAAAGAAACCAGATAGGCAACCAGACGGACAGACAGAAGCGAGAAGAAAATTTCAACAAATAATACTGAAATCTGATTAGAATTCAAAAGAATTGCATAGATCTTAGTGCCATAAATATTGTTTTTCCAAAGTTTGTGTGCCTGTAAGATTCTAACTATTAACAAACGTTTCTGTTGATATGTTCATTTTTAAGGCCCTTCAGTTCCATAGATATGGGATATGTAAAGACAGCATGATTGGTGTGAAAACATGGAAACTTTTCGGGTGACTTTTGCTGAACCTTTTGTTTCTCTTTTATTAAATGATTAAAGGGGTCATCGGATGCCCATTTTCCACAAGTTGATATGATTCTTTAGGGTCTTAATGAAAAGTCTCTAATATATTTTGATTAAAAATTCTCAATGGTTTTGTAAAACAACACCCTTTTTACCTTGCCAAAATCAGCTCTGCAAAAATCATCTCATTCTAAGGGGTTGTTCCTTTAAATGCAAATGAGCTCTGCTCGCCCCGCCCCTCTCTTCTCTCTGTGGAATGACGATCTTGTTTACATTAGCCGCATTTAGCCGCTAAACTTCCTAACTACCACGTTATAAGGAAAGGCGATCGCAAAGATTCATAAAAAACCCTTATGCTCACTTCTGCTGTAAGTGAAGCTGGATCATGAATGATTCGTGTGAACACGGACGGATATATGTAGATCGGGAGCCGCATTCCCTTCACAAACAAACGTAATCCACTGCATCTTCAGCGGCTCAGATGTCGGGAGTAAATGATGACCACTATGTTCATTATTACATCCAGCAACACAACACCTCAATCGCTCAATCAGAGATATTCTTGTCTAATTTACATCCCTGCTCCGGCATCAAAACATGGAAGGTTACTGGACTGTGACAGCTGGTCTGAGGTAAGAGCTCATGTCAATCAACTATGGTGGGAGTGGCCTCTGCTGGTGTGACGGCACAACGACAGGCATCTGAGAACGGCTCGATTTGAAAAAGGGGATATTATTTTTACAGATTAATTAAAAACCACTGCATGGATTTTTATCATTATAGGGTACATTTGTACATACACTGACAACACACATTAATGTTCAAACAACATGAAAAAGTGAACTTAGCATCCGATGACCCCTTTAAGCAAATCTTTTCTTCCAAATAATGTAGTATGTCCGAGTGTAACAGATTATCTAAAATGGAATAAATGTAGGGCAGGACTTGGTTCTATCATCAGATTTGATGTTGAGATGTGGGTGTGGCTCTCAAAAGTGGAGGTGATTGGATTGTAGGAACGGGGCGGAGTTAAAGAGGACTAAATGATTGGAGAAAGCCTGCATAGGACACTGGAAACAAGTGTGAAATTCATCTGCAGCCTTTGAGTTTCAGAACATTTATGACTAGTGATTAGGTTAATTAGATGAGATGGACAGAGTTATGGACAGGTGTGTGTGTGTGTGTGTCATTTTTATCTTCTCCATCTTACACAAACTTGCTCCAGCATCAGTGTATCTGATAGTAATGTCGTTTCTGCAGTGGATCTTTAGGCTGCTGATGGTCCTGGTCGGCTCTCACAGTTTATGTGTGTGATGTTTTATTACACACCCGACACACACTCGTCCAGGCGAGCGCATGAACTCCAGAACTTCAGCTTCATCTCTGATCGCATCAAGACTCTTCCTGCGAGTCACTGTGATGGGTTATCCTTCTGAAAATCATAATGTCATTTAAAAATTGCTTACCTTCAAGAAAAAAATGAAGCCTGAGATATAAATTGAACAGAATAGAGTATATTTAAGGTTTTCATGACTCTAATCATTCTTCACTCGTCACTGCACTGTAAAAAACAATTTGTTGATTCAACTTAAAATAATTTGTTACCCAGCTGCCTTAAAATGTTAAGTTCAGTCAACTTAAAAATAGTTTAGTGAACTTGAAATGTTAAGTTGTACTAAGTAGGGTTGGGTATCGCTAGAATATTATCAATTCCGATTCAGATTCCGATTCTCCTTACGATTCCGATTCTTTTCGATTCCCAGTTTCGATTCCAATGTGAATAAAAGATTATGTCACGCATATTTATTCTGTTTCTTTTTTTTTTTTTTTTTTTTTTTTGCTAAACATTTAGTTGCAGCTGAATACCATGAACAAAAATCAAAAGGCTACATAAAATCTAAATTCACTTAAGAGCTGTTTGCAAAATAGATCTGCGTGATTCTGGATAAACTGGATTGTTGTTGTTTTTTTTTTTTAAATGGAAGTTGTGGTTCTCTTACAATTCTGAAGAAAAAACATTAGACAACTGAACAAAATCACATGTAGGCCTAATTTATAAGTAAATGATTCTATGAATATCTGAATGTTTGTAAAACAGAAATAATGAACTGTGTGGTTGAAAAGACAGTGAATCTGTTTCATTCATATACATGACAGTGGCTCTCTTTAGGTCAGCGGCAGCACAAACGCAGATTTGAATGTGCACAGAAGAAAGGTTGAGGAATCAAACAGATGAATCATTGTAATTTAGGAACAGAATCACGTTGGTATTTGAATCGTGTTTGTGATCTTTAACGATCTCTTAAATTAAAATGCTTGATCATGACACCTCTATTGCAACATGTTTAGGCTACTAAAAATACTATAGTACCAGAACGTTATTTTTTTCATGGTTTGTTTTTGGTTAGCCAGGAATGATTTCTTAACGTTCCAAAAAAAAAACACATCTTGTTTTTATCTATAATTTAATTAACAAAAATAATCTGAGCACATCAACTATCATTTGTAAGATTACATAACATTAAAGCTGTCCATTACCGGGTACAGATGATCAGCACCAAATCAAAATGACTTCAGCACAATGTATGGTTTGACATTTATTTACAGGTATTAAAAAAAAAAACCATAATAATAAAAAAATTACTTGGCTTAAAGTAGGATATCAGTATATTCATTCAAAAGTTGCGGGAATGTCCTCTTCTGAACCGTAAACAGAAACATCTCTCTTAACATCATGTTTTGTTCAGTTAGGCGTGTCAAATCCCTCCGAAACAGGAGCGTAGCCAGAAAAGAGACTCTGGGTGTGCCTCAGAAAAACTGGGTGTGCCACATTTATTGTCAAATTGATGTGCACAAAAAAATCTGACGCGTATTACTAACATTATAGATAGTTACATATTAAAAGGACCAGAGATGCGGTTGTAGCCTATTTTTCTTGCGCACCGCGTTCACGACTCCCCCTCTCACTGACAGAATTTCATGTGAACCGACAATCAAAACAAAAATTTAATGCAGTAATAGATACTTGACTTCTCATTTAATTTTCACTTTATAAGCGACAGACGCTCCGCAAATTTTAAGTCGTAAGTTTACATAGGTACAATTTGCACAATCTTTATTATTGCCGACAAAAGATAAATAAATAAATGAGAGAGAGAGAGAGAGAGAGAATAGAATATATAGCATGTTGCATTTATACTGGCCAGAAAAAGCTTTTTCACATAATAGGCGTTTACACACAAATTAAGCTATTTAAAAGTTCACATACGCTGATGTTTAAACGATAAAATATGTTGTATTAAGAACTGTAGAAAGAAAGAAAGAAAGAATAAAGAGAGAGAGAGAGAGAGAGAGAGAGAGAGAGAGAGAGAATTCGCCATTCCCGGTCCTGTTTCAGGCAATCCCACAGCTGCTTCTTTTGGATGAATATGCAATGTGTGTGCGCATATCAATTTACAAATAATAAATAAATAAATGAATAAACCTCTGATTATGCAGTCGGAATGAAAAGGTACATTACTCATTACGTTCATGTGGAGATGGCGAGTGCAGCATCGGCATTCGGCAGCTTCATCTTTTCAGCCGACACTATATTGTAATGCAGGAGTTACGCTGGCGTAATGCGTCAAATGTTGTTTTATTTCACTTTTACGTGTGTGGGTGCTTTCTTGGGGGTGCTGAAGCAGCTGCTAGCCACTCTTTAGCTCAGCCCGTGTTTATACGATTATGAAAAAAATATTTCTGCATCTATTTTTAGGTGTGCCAGCTGCCACTGTGGGTGGCACCTGCACACCCTGGCACACCAGTGGCTACGCCCCTGCTCCGAAATCATATGTACTCTCATAACTGTATTAATTTTAAGTAATCATTCAATAAAGAGATCGATAAACCAATAAGTCAGCCAGCCAGTAAAACGAAATGACCGTAACACATTCAACAAACTCAAATTCCGCGAGCGCGCGGCTCTCTGTGGAAGGCAGCTGAAAGCGCGTGCTGGAGCAGCTCGTGCAGATCAGAGGCGCGCGGTAAATGAAGATCAAACAACACGAATTTATGGTCTCCGCAATAAACGAATCTGTAAAAGTCACTTGCACAAATAAATTTGACTTAACTTGAATTTACACAGGTGTTCTAGCAGAAGAACAGTTTAAGTTCCTCGTGTTAATTTAAAAAAAAAAAAGAAGAAACGATCCACCAACCACAGACGGACGCAATGCTGACTGTCTTCATTTACAACACACTTGTAGCATTTCAAACCATACAAACTACTTTAAATGTGTGCTTTTTTTCTACTTACAGTGAGTGTCTGCCGTTTAGACATTTTAGAGTGTGACTTTGAAGCAGTGCCGGCCCGTCCAACAGGCGATACAGGCGGTCGCCTAGGCCCCGCCTTAAGGGGAGGGCCCCGCGGCCTAAGGTTGTCAATTGGATTTTAAGTGCGTTCGACTTGAAGCGACACTGCGCAGAAAGATCCCTGTTTAAAATCAAAGTATCGCAAGAGCTATGGAGCACAGCTCTGCATGCTTTCAAATCGCTCTTGCGGTACTTTAATGTCATACACCGGTCAAGCCGCTCGCACCTTCTGATTACATAACTAGGGTGATGAACCAGGGCTGTATAGTGCGGCAAATGTGTCCAACGTATGAAAAAAAAAAAATAATAATAACAATAATAAAAAAATCAGTCTGTGCGTTCAAACTGACCGCAGTAGAACGCGTGCACGGATTTTGCATGGGTTTGAGTCTGTTTACAAACCTGTTGTGTATTGAGAACATTTTATTTATGTTTTTTTTTTTTTTTTTTAGCTTCAAATTCATTTAATAACATCAGTCAAGTGTTTGAAATAACTTCCTTTTGTGATCTGACGTGGTTTCACATCCCAGAATGAGACAAAATCATTATTTTATATAGTGATAAAGGCTGTTGATTAGCATTGCATTGCATCTATAGTTTATTCATATAAAAATACTCGATGTGGCTTGAAAAACAGAGAGAAAGCATTTAGTCGCAATCTTACAAACGTCTCCATGTTTTATCAGTTAAAAGAGTTTTATTCAGCTACGCCAAAGTGTATTCCTTTGTCCATATTAGGAATTCCCTATATGAAAGAAATATTATAGCGGTATGCACATAAAATCAGCCATAAAACTAAAAGAAGAAGAGGAATGAAATATTATATTACATGTGTGCACTCACTAGTGCTCACAACACCGTATTTGGGGTAAAAATAATGATAATACGTTTTTGTTGTTGTTGTTTGTTTGTTTGTTTCCTCCAGTGTACAGGAGTTTTTCTCCCTCTCTCTCAGTGAATGCATGAGATTTTCTGACCAATTTCTTTTTTTTTTTTTTTTTTTTTTGTCAAACTACAATTAGGCGCAACAAACTCAGTGTTCTTTATCATTTTTGGTCATTTTTGAAAACCTTTGTGGTTATGGTTCAGATTTTTGAATTCTCTTAATATTTCCTCTCAGAATAGTCTCTCCAAATGAAGTCTTGTTACACATTAATGCTATTTTTAAATAATTTAAAATGAAAGTATGATAGAGAGATTAAAGTGAAGTTGTGGTAGAAATGGAATCCAAACGATATCTTTCCGGAGCTGGAAAAAAAAATGTTTTGACTGCTATATACATAATATTTATTGCTGTAGTACTTGTTTTATACGTGCATTGATGCCCATGATCAGACCCGGATTCAGTGTCTAACGCAATAAAGTTTTTTTCATCAATCAAAACAAAACAAAACAATCAAAATAGCCTGCATTCCTTGCCATTTATGAATATCAGTAGGCCTATGTTTATTTTGTTTATGCTCTGTTTATTTTATTTAGTTTTTGTGTATACTTTATATTTTTTTTTTATTTGTGATGCATGTGTATCCGTTTACTCAAATTCACTTGCACTCCTATATATATATTTTTTAATAAATATTTTTTCACATGTTTGTTGAATGTGTTACAGTTGATACACATTCACACTTGATATAGTCATGTTATGTGCTTTCTCTTCACTCGTCAAATTTCTATGACAGTTTTTTTACACTAGTGAGGCCCATTTTCTTTATCTTGCCTAGGGCCCCTCAAACCTACAGGCCGGCACTCTTTTTAAGTGTCACTTGTTTGAACCGCTGTGCATCACATTCCTCTTGTTAGTTTATCTTAAGAAGGACTGAAGATGAACTTTGTTTTTCATTTCCCGGACTGCTGTATTTCTGTAGGCAAATGTTTACTTTTTCCTGCAGTGATGATTTTTGGGTGTGTTTAACGTCATTATAAATAGCTTTCCTGTAAATTGCATAATGGACATGTTCCTAAATCAACATTCGTTGAACATACGGAATAAAGGTGATAAAGGTCTTCATCTAATGCAGCAGAATCTGATTTTTCTTTCTTGTTTTTTTCTCTTTCAGACAGGCGATGACGGACGCGCTTCAGCGGCTGCGCTGCGCTAAACTCAGACGCAAGTTCTCCGGCATCACGTCCGCCAAAAGGTAAAACCAGCGCTCTTTTCCGTACAGCGAAAGTAAAGGAAGGCTGTCAACCACCAGATATACAATAAATGATCATAAAAGTTCATAACAGTGTCATTCATAAGTGCAATATGCGAGGCGCTCGATTGTTCAGGCAGGGCGAGGCGTTCTTTAGCGTTCACCGCTTCTGCTGTTATCATCATAGACATATAACCGCCTTTTATTGAACACTGATCTGTGGGGAAAAAAAATCATAAAAGTTTATGCTAATGAAACCGTTTAGAAGATGCTTGTTTCTGGACAATCATCTTTTATTCACTGCACTGAAGATGTAGCCTATTTATAAATAATACTTTTATCTATGAACAGTGGCGGCTGGTCGGAATATTCTAGGTAGGGCGCCACGTCCAACAGTTTTAGCGTACATCCCAGTGTGATTTATCCCAGCATAACAAAAGGAAAATATTAAGACTTAAAACGTTTTAAATAAATTGTTTTACCATGATTAAGGATTTGACGATGATACTCACAAATTATTTTTTAAAAGATTTTTTAAGATAAATTAAAACATTTTTTAATTTTCATAATTCACAATTTATGTATATAGTGCAACAACAATTTGTTTAGAGCATTTTCTGTGACTAAAGTCAAGCTGCAAGAAAGAGGACCACATGCCAAGAGACCATTATTGAAGACTATTCACCTTATTTTTCCCATAAGAGTGGGTGTAGCCATTTGTGTGTGTTTTTTTGTTTGTTTGTTTGTTTGTTTGTTTGTTTTTTTTATGTGTGTGTGTCTGACTTCCCTCTCATCCACTTCCAGCTATTTTTAGCTGCACAAAAAGCTCGTTTTGCTGCTTGATATTGCAAACTGGTGTGTCTTACCATATTATTTTAATGTATTATCTTAATTATGAACACACTGGTTTTTAGTGCAAACTGTTTTACCGTTTACTGCACTTCGATATTCTTCTCGTTATTTCCCTATGGCGGATTATGAACCGGACGTCTAACACATTACCAGAAAACAGCTTACTTCTGCACTGAAAAATAAGGTGGCTAGATAAACAAGGACTGTTCACTCCTTTTACTTATGAATGGGAGAAACGCAACGCGCAATATGAACAGTCCCGCCTTCTGAATAAAACAGACAATCGCTGATTGGTAAAGTCATCGCGTCACTGCAACTGTGTTAAAAACTTTTAGAAACTTGAGACTAGCGGTTATGGCTGCGCTTGTGCATTGGCTGGTCTAAGCTGAAAAATAATATTTTGTTCAGAATTGAAATGTAATATTAATTGTGATTTAACTGTAATTTAATTGTGAGTTTGGCAGGCAGTTTTTGAGATTTCAGGATTCACTTATTCATTTAGATAGGACTTGGTCTTGGATGAGCTGCTCAGAGGTGTTGCCGCCTAGTGAACAGACTTTCCTTGAAAGGGACTTTGCACTATACAGCTGCCTTAACCTGGCTGTTTCTAAAAATTTCCGGATCAATTCAGAATGATTAAACAGAGCAAAACACAAGTTAAAAAAGAAAATAAAAATACTGTCGACTAAGGTGATCTGAAGGCAGAGAGTGCCTATCTAGGCCATACCCCGGTACAGGTGGTGTTGAGCTAATCGTTTCTTTCCCGCCCACCTGTAGAAATCTAATCTAATATTCAAGCTGTTTATTCGTTTTTCCACCCCTGCACGAAAAATCAAGCTGAATTTATGTTTTTTAGTTTTTTAGTTTTTGTTTTTAAAGCAGTTTTCTTCTTTCAATAATAAATCAAAATCGAGTCAACGAATGATACACAGATTGTTATGATATGCTTTTCAGACAGTGCTTAACCTTGGCTAAATTTGAGTTATAAAACTGGAATTATATTATCAATATAATGCAATTTGGCTACTTTGATGTCTACAGTTTATTAAAAGCTTATTTCAAATTGTGCAAAAAAAAAAAAAAAAATTGAAAAGTGGTTTATGATAAGTTTATGATACAAAAAATACACATTTCAGCATTAGAATAATTAGAAACCGCTGTTTAGTTTGCATGGTTATGACAACTAAAAATAACCTGTAGGGAACATTCTGGAAATGTTCTCTTTAGGTTATTAAAAGAAGAACCTACAGGGAATGTTCCTAGAATGTTTTTATTTGGTTCCCAAAAAAATAAAAAACAAAAAAAATAACCAAATAGGAACCATATGGGAACATTAGGGGAACGTTCTGTGTTTGTTGGGTATAATTACACACGTCTCATAAATGAGCCTGATGTCACTGCATTAGCTGATTTAGTAGTATTTGGCTTATTTCTGTTCTGCAGAACACTTCACATTGATGTTTGTGCTGCTCTTTTCCCTCCAAAGTGATGTCACTTCCTGCCTGGAGGATGATGTCACCTTTTCCTACTTGAATGGATTTAAACAGCACACTAACAGGTGGGAAATTGATTTTCAATTTAAATAACGCTCCCAAGAAACATGTTTAGTTTGAAACATTTAATTTGAAGAAAAGAAGGGAAACATCTGGACTATTTCTGAATGATTGTCATTGAGTAGATTCATTCTGCTTATTAACTGGATCATTTCAGAGCTTTTCACCACTCACACATGAGTGCTGAATGTCTCAAAGTTCAACAGGAGTAATCTTATAGTGTTTAATCTCATTATTCTAGTGCAGATAGGCAATTCTCTGTGTGTTTATGACCGAATGAGGCAGCAGTTTTGATGTAACGCCACATGATTGTTATACCAAACGAAACACAGCCGTCAATCAGACCATCACACACACGCTGAATCCAGCCATTCACAGCACGCTGCCTGAGGTGTGTTCGTGTGTTACAAATATATATTTAAAAGTCATTCAAATGTTTAAAAAAAAACTTTTTAAAAATTTTTTTGAAAGAATTCTCTTCTGCTCACCAAGGCTGCATTTATTTGTTTAAAAATACAGTAAAAAACTGTGAAATGTTATTACTACTAATAGAAAGTTCAAAAGAACAGCATTTATTTGAAATAGAAATATTTTGTATCATTATAAATGTCACTTTTGATCAAATAAAGGTGAATATGACAAAACCTCTCAAAATGATCTCATTAGAAAGTTTCTGGTTAATGTGTGGTTATAGGTTTATATGAAAATAATAAAGTACAGTATATCATATCAGTGTTGCTAAAACTATTAAACATTTCTAAAATATAAATATTAGATCAAACTAAAAAAATTAAAAAAAAAAAATGTTGCAAATGTTGCCTTGACAGCTAACTGAAATAAGTAAGGTGTGTGTGTGTGTGTGTGTGTGTGTGTGTGTGCAGGATTTCCCCTGGATCGGTCGTCGTCTGGGTCGGTGTGCTGTGGTCGGCAGCGGTGGGATTCTGAAGAACAGCAGCTGTGCACATGAGATTGACAGCACAGACTACGTCATACGGTAAACACATCCCATCATGCCTTGCTCCTTACAGACCACAGTTACGTGCTCGACCAGAGCGATTTATATGGACCAGAAAACAGGATGAAAATCACACAGATGCGCATTAAAGGAGGAACCCAAGGCACATCTATTTATGAGTTCTTTGTAGATTAGTATTGCAGATTTGTACCATTAAATGATGTGTGGTCATTTGTTTTACAGCAGTTTTGAAAGACTGAAACAGCTGCAGTCTGAATAGGTGAAACTCCACATGGCTGTACAGTGTGTTACACACACGTAAACCATCTCTTATCTGACGAGGATCCTGACGTGTTGTGCTTGTATCTGCTGTTGTGCAACCAGATCAATGCATTATAAGAGAAACCAGTCTTAATGAGCAGATTATTTTGTGAATGCTTAACTAGACAATAAAACAATAATAAAGCAAATGCAGAAGATACAGCAATTCCAGCAGCAGTGGAACCTTATTGTATAATGCTGCCATGATTTTATATAGTAAATTGAGTACTGAAAATGGGATCTTCGAATCAATATCATATCTAATGAATACTTTGAAGGGCCATGACCTGCTGAATATATATTAACTTAGCTTGAGATGCCATTTATGTTTCAGAAATATTTTACTTTTAAACGATGGAAGGAACAGCTGTTTCATGATCAGATGAAAGTGTTTTTTTTCTGTTTCAGGTTTAATTTGGCTAATATTAATGACGGTGATGTTGGACTGAAGACAGATCTAATAGCCATCAACACAGTCGGATTCAGGAAGAGTCAGTGTCCACACACACACATCCCAGTCATCTTCACCTGGCCCAAGGGAAGAGTATAAGCAGGTCGCACATAAGCCTTCAATCATTTTTGCACTAATCAAAGCTGCAGTCCATAACTTTTGGCGCTCCAGCGTTTATAATAAACAGAAATGCAAACCTCTTGCATTCCTGTTACTTCTATGACGAGTCACGCAGGTACTGGACTACTCTGCAGCGGTTCCTACCAGAACCAGTCTAAAGTAGTGGTCTGAATATAAAAACATTTACAGGCAGTGGCAGCTTGTGGGTTATAAAATAGAGGAGACACACTAATTGTATTCGTCTGGGGATCCCTGCCGATTGTTGTTATTATAATAATATTATTATTATTTGCTTAACCACTTTAAAATTGCTTTTTGGTTGCTTTTAGTTAGAAAACGTAAAGAAAACGACACACATACAGCAATATAATATAATTTCACTTACCTTGTTTATTACTTGAAGCAAACATCCATCCCTTCTTAAAAGTCTGTGTTAAAAGAGAGCTGCCTGTTGTGCCATTTACACTGTAAAAAATTTCCCTGTAAAAAAACGGTAATCTATTGGCAGCTGTGGTTGCCAGCAAAAATACAGTGTGCTACTCTTTTTGAAATTAACAGCAAAATCCCATTTTTCATCTACAGTATACAACTGTAATTTAGCAACATATATCTGTTAAATTACATGCTACTCATAACTCCATGATCTCAATTTTCAATGCATATTATACCCTGCATTTTCTATTTGACTGTACTACAAAAGAGAACAAAGTCAAGTTATGTTTTGTTATTTTATTCTGATATAACACTGGATAAACTTTTACAATATTCCCTAAAACAGGCATGCATACAAACACAAACATGCATAAAGTTTTTATTTGTTCATAAAATACAAATGTTCTCTCAAATTAGGTGAATAAGTGAACACCAGCTAATGTTTTTTTTTTTTTTTTTTTTTTTTTAAACAAATGGTTTATAAAAGATATCAGATAAAATGACTGGTACCTTTATGTTCCTTTCATACCCTTATGTTTCCTTTATGTTCCTCTAAGAGACAGTCCTACTGGTTTGAGACAGCATGAGGTTGAGATAAGGATGAGATTCTTCTGGACTGATGTTCTTCTTCATCATCTTGGGTCTTCTTCTGCAGTTTTTCTAGTTATTTTAGACACCTCATTCTCCATGCAGCTTTGATCCTCTTTTCTGGATTTATTCCAAAACAGTATCTGAAAAATAAGAGAAGAAAAGCTTCAGAACATATTCTTGTGTATAATTTGATTATACAAATTAAACTTTTTAACTACAAACTAGTTGACAAATAAAGAAGTCCTCTTCCAAAACAAAGATTGACAATGTACTCACCCCCCTTGTCATCCAAGATGTTCATGTCTTTCTTTATTCAGTCATAAAGCAATTTCAGCATTTTTCTCCATATAATGGACTGATATGGTGCCCCGATTTTGAACTTCCAAAATGCAGTTTAAATGCGGCTTCAAACGATCCCAAATGTGGTTGTAAACGATCCCAGACGAGGAAGAAGGGTCTTATCTAGCGAAACGATTGGTTATTTTCATTAAAAAAAATACAATTTAAGTACCTTTTAATCTCAAACACTCGTCTTGCTCTCCCTGAACTCTGTGTATTCTGGTTCAAGACAGTTAGGGTATGTTGAAAAACTCCAATCGTTTTTTCTCCCTCAACTTCAAAAATCATTTTAAAATCATCCTACATCACTGCTGAAGTATCGACCCAGTGTTTGCAAAGTGAACATGCAAAGAAGATCAAACACCCTTAACAAAAAAGGTAAAACAGTGATATAGGATGATTTTGAAGTTGAGGGAGAACATGAGATGGGAGTTTTTCGACAAACCCTAACTGACATGAACCGGGACAAAACAGTTCAGGCAGAGCAAGACAAGACGAGCGTTTGACATTAAAAAGTATATACACTACCGTTCAAAAGTTTGGGGTCAGTACATTTTTATTGTTTCTTTTTTTTTTTTTTTTTTTTAAGAAATTGATACTTTTATTCACCAAGGATGTATTAAGTTAATAATTAAAAGTTTATTAAAAGTTAATAATAAATAATTTACATTGTTATAAAATATTTAGATTTTGAATAAACACTGTACTTTTTAAACTTGTTATTCATGAAAGAATCCTGAAAAAAAATCACAGGTTCCAAAAAATATTTGGCAGCACAACTGTTGATATTATCCAGCATTGATCATTCTAATAATAAATCCGCATATTAGAATGATTTCTGAAGGATCATGTGACACTTAAGACTGGAGTAACAGCTGATAAAAATTCAGCATTTCATCACAGAAATAAATTCTATTTTAAAGTATGTTAAAATAAAAAAACATTATTTTATATTGTAAAAACATTTTGCAATATTACTGTTTTTTTTTTCTATATTTTTAATCAAATAAATGCAGCCCTGATGAGCATAAGAGACTTCTTTAAAGACTATTACAAGTCTTACTGACCCCAAACTTTTGAACGGTAGTGTAAATTGTATTATTTTTAATAAAAATAACTAGATACGCTAGATAAGACCCTTCTTCCTCAGGGCACCATGGCAGTCATTATAAAGTAAGTCACATCAATCATTATATGGAGAAAAATGCTGAAATGTTTTCCTCAAAAAACAATTTTTTTATGACTGAAGACAGAAAGACATGAACATCTTGAATGACAAGGGGGTGAGTACATTATATGTGAATGCAGTGGACTTTTAACCTTTAACTGCAGTCTCAGAAAACACTGCACAAGTCGTACATGCTGCATTTATAATAAATGGATTCTAGTGTGAGGCACATTAAGGTGGATATTTTTCTGATAATAGAAACTAGTGTCAGTCTGGAGTGTGAGCTTTGTTTTAGTGAAACAAAATGTAGACATATACTTACCAAGAAGGATCAAGCTAGGAGTCACAGGCAGGTTTTCTCAAGGTCTGAAGGAGTGGCAGACACCTATTAGTAAAGAAAACAATTAAAATGGCTGACAGTATCTGCAAATGATCAAAAAAAAAAAAAAAGCTACTTGTTGCAATATTTTACAGAGGCAATAAAACTATTATACTCAGAGTAGAATTCAAAACTGATCATTTTCTTATTTACCTACCCGTATGATGATTTAAACTCTGATGATGCGATGATGATGATATTCAGTGGAGATGAGATGTCTGTTTGTCCCTACGATGCAAAAGAAATGGGGACCAAACTTTAATATCAACAGACATACAGTAAATGGAGGATAAAAGCATAAGGTTGAGTAAATAATGAGATGACCATTTTTAGGTGAATGATTTCTTGAACAAAAAATAAGTAAACTTACATTACATTTTTTCTTAAAGAATGAGTCATTTGCTTCTTTACAAAGTCAGCCTTTGAACTACCAGGATAAGGAAAACATAATGTAAAGAACAGATAGCTTCTCTAGTCAACTAATTACAGACATCCCCCACAAAACTTAAAATAAAGTTTAAAAATAAAATAAAAACCGACAGATTCTTTCCATCCATCTGCTGCTATTTTTGCAGTCGCTAGCAGCGCTTTGAATACGTTCACAGTAATCATGCAAGAATTATGAATTTTGTTCAGACACATGTATCTTTTGCTTAGATGAAGTTTGGGACATGTTTCAGTTACATAAATTGTGTGATGGTAATAAATAACAAATCAAATGCACTCGGAGTATATGCTAACGAGCTAACAATGCTATCTTATCTTATTTGGTTACTGTTCCATGATTAAAACATAATATCCTTTCATCAAATTGTGCTTTGCTGGCTCTTTATAAGGTTAATATTTAGAAGTGTACTCGGTAAGATAAAACCAAAAGTGTGGTTGCAGACAGCAGCAGATAATAACCGGTTTGAACCTCACACTAAAATTGAAACCACAAAAGAAAAAAAAAACATCATTCCACAGTCATTTTTACTCAGATAAAGTTTCAGATTGGCGGGTAGGGGAAAAAAGTTTCTTACCAGTTGTGTGTTATATGATGCCAGTCTGTACAAAGGGCTGACACTCCTGTGGTAACTTGCTGATTAAAACATAGTCATGAATCCAATTTAAATCTCAAAAGCTTACTTGGATGTTTAAACGTTAATGTTTAACAGTAATAAGTACTTTAGAAATAAACCAATAAAAGGCAGAGCTGCAAAATGAACTGCAGATAAACCAAAATGTCTTACTATTTGCACATGTACGAATAGTAATAACTGTTAAACAACAGTGACAATACTGTTGCTGGTCAACATATCTCACAATGCATCACAAAATACAGTAACTGACTGTTATTATATGAAAACAGCATTTTACTGTTAAATTTCCTTGTAAATTTACAGGAATTGTTTTACAGTGTAATTAAGCCAACTGCTGTAGCCTATATCCAGCTTAGGCGTTTTCTCCCTTTATTTTCAATTTGTATGTATATACTGTTTGAATGACAGCTTGGTAAATCTGTCAATCAAATATTCAATATTGCTACTCATCATAAGTACTTGGTACATTATTAGCGCTGCGGGAGACGTTCAAACAAATATCACGTAATTTACATCTCTTTGATAATTGGTTGAAATACCAGAAGGGAGGCTAGTCTCCCTTGCCAGGTTTCTTTTCTCTACACTCCTCAGCGTTAAAAGTGAACACTCAGTGGTGATTGGCTAATTTCTTTACTACCGGAGGTAGCTCAGCTCTCCCCCGGCCTCCCCCTCCCCTTCTGTATCACTTAGCGGTTGTAGTTAAATCAGCAGATTCGGCACGTTCGTGATAGAAAAGCGGCGCTGTCCAAATTCAGTAACATGTTATGGTGTTACAGCTAACAAAAAACACACATTCTGAGACATTCACTGAAATGAATTAAGTTTATGAACAATAAATCGTCTTCCTCTAATTTTTTCCTTAAAAATTTGGGTAAGCTGTGAAGCCGTAGTGATTCAGGATTAGCCAAAAACATGGTTTGGAAAAAGGATTTGTGATGTACAGATCTGGGTAGTGCAACAGAGCGAGGGAGATGGGAAGCGGTCGGATCCAAACGCATAGCTTTGACAAACAAAGACATAGTTAAACATAGGCAGGGTCGAACACTGGCAAACAGGTATATTCGGGCAAGACACAAGTAAGGCAGGTGAGGGTCGATCAGCGGCGAACATAATCCAAGGGGCGAGGCAAATGGGTGTTCCAAATAGACAGGCTAGAGTTCATACGAAGGGCGAACAGAGTCCGAAACGGCAAGGCAGAGGGTAAATCTACAACAGGCAAGAAGTCCAGGGCAGGCTGACGGTAGACAAGACGATATAACAAGGCGAGGATACAAGACTAGAATGACTAGATACAGGAACAAGGCTTAACTAGACTTAGAAACTAACAAGAGGCTCCGTGAAGCAGCTAACACTAGACGAGTGCTGAACGCTATGCAATACTCAGCTCAGAATAGTGGGAATTGCCTTGTATTTATACCGTTCGTGATTGACTGCAGCTGTGAGCGCGGTGAGTGAGGTGGAGCAGGGGAAATGTAGTCCGGGGTGTAGTGCAACAGTCTGTGCAATGGCAAGGCAACCTCTGGTGGCGAGCGGACTGAGAATCAGGACAAGATTCGTGACAGATAGTAACTGATTACATGTAATCTGGATTACGTAATCAGATTCCAAAAATGAAGTACTTGTAATTAGAGTTACATTTTAAAATACTCGTAATCAAACTACAGCTTTTTTATGGATTACATGATTACATATTGTTCAAACGATAGCAATAAATTATTCATAATTCATTGATTCTCCCTAATTTTTCTTTTTCATCTTTTAAATTTTCCTTTCTAAAATAGCCTACCAATTATATACTTTCAGAAAGTCCAGTTTTGTGGACATTCACACATAGACTAGTCATTAGTCAGGTGGCGACTGACACAGTATTTGACCACTGGATTTACTAGCCGTGTTTGAGATTTCAGGATTTCTTCAATTGTTGCAAATATGGCCACAGAGTGAAGAGACTGTCCTTGAAAGGGAATTTTTTGTTTAAAAATTATTTATTTTAATTTTAATTTTTTATGATTTAATTAATTGTTAGCTTTCATTAAACTCACAAACCCCCTGCAGTTCCTTTACAAACCCTAGCTTGATGTAATATAATGTTTAATGCACTTCATGTTGTAAATTACAATGAATGGAACATATTTTCTTACTCTTTTTCTTTTTTTTTTTTTTTTTACATCATCATGGTACAAGATTATCCTGTTTAAATCAATGTTTTAAACGAGTCAAAAGTAATCTAAAAGTAATCCAAAAGTAGTCTGATTATATTGCCCAAAATGTGTCATGTAATGGATTATGTTACTGACTGCAATTTTTGTCATGTAATCTGGAATCAGTAACCAATTACAATTTGTAAGTAATCTACCCAGCTCTGCTCGCTTATTATATAAATTTTGTACATTTTTAACACAAAAAAAGTTATGGACTGCAGCTTTAAGTAGAAAAAGAAGAGAAGTGGAAAAATAATGTGTAATTTACAGTGAATAACCATAAATTGACATTCCCAGAATTTCTTCCATTAAATTTAAATTTTTTTGTGTGTGTTTTTTGTTGTGGTTGTTGTTGAAATAATTGTTTCTTGTTATTTTTTTTCCTATCAGTTTTGTACATTAGGGTTGTATGTTATGTCTAATGTTGTTAAATGGATGTTTACTGCACTTTTTTCATTTTAGTGTGTGTTACAGTGATGATGTTTAGTGTTTGTGTGAATGACCTTCTATATATGTGCACCTTCTATATATGTTAATGTTTAAAAACTGCTTGTGATGGGCTTTGGTTCATCATGTGACTCCTCATCACCTGCTTTTGGTAGTTGTACAAAGGTACAAAACAGATTTTAGTACTTCAAAAGGTTGGTACATTAACATTAATCAGTTAATGAAATTACGGTATTTAAATGTACAATTTTAGTTAAAACCATAAAACCAAAAACTTTGTTCTCAAAAAGTTTATCATTTATGTAAAGATTTTTTTTTTGAAGTTCACTTAATAAGTTGCTTAGTAAAAAGATGCCATTTAACACATTTAAAATATAGGCCTACCATCTTTATGATTTTACAGGCCCCTCCAGATGGAGATCGAACGGCCACCGATAGGGGAGAGCAGGGATGAAAGTGCCATTTTTCAGAAAAACATAAATTAAAAAGATAAAGTTGTAGACGGAGATATATTCTTGCTGTGGCCTATAACTCAGAAGTGTGGTCTATTAATACCAGGTGGTATTTTGTAGGAATGTAGAAAGACTTAAGTATAATTTCAGTTTAAAGTTGCACATTGTTACTTTTGACTGTTGGTTGGGATGAAAGTAAAAAACACAGGTGGGTCTTTTTGTGTTACTCTTTTTTTTATTATTATTAAATATACATGACTATAACCTTAATATGTAACTGCAAACATATTTTGTCCTTAACCCTTTAACTGTCTTTAAGTTTACTTCACCATATTACAAATAAATCCTAATCTAATCATGACAAACTATACATCGTTGGAAAGGTCTAAGACTCCTAAATAGATATTTTACCCTATTTTTGTAGCAAAAGTAATAGATTAATATATGTCAAGAGTGCAACTTAAAAAATCTACATCATAACACGAGTCTGACCTTTGTCACAAAGGACTTTCTTCATTGCCAAAACCTGAGTGTACAAACTTGAATTTGTTTAAATTATTTATTTATTTATTCGACTTATTTTTATAAAACATTTTTTTAACAGAATGAACAATATGAAAATTTAATTAAATTAGCATAATGTAAATTCTCAACATAGTTTAACAGCAGGCTTATTCATGTTTCCATCCAGTTGTTTGTATGTATAAATTCAAAATGTGCATAAAAACATCTAGAAACACTGCAAATTCATAGGTGGAGGTGGAAAAGCTAAGGTATGGCTAAAACCTAAATATGACAGTTAAATGATATGTAGCAACAGCCCTGATACTGATATTCCTGACAGACAGGCTTACTCGCTCTCCCCTGTTGATAAACAACAGTAGGCTACAGTCCATTAAATGCACTGTACTCCTGTCCCTCACAACCTCGCTTTCATTCCTGAAATGAAGAAATGAAAAATTAAAAGAAAAAAAAAAAATCTTGCCTTAACATTTGATTATTTATATGTGCGAATTAACTACGCACCTGTTCCGTCTGTTACTCTCTTGTAATATGTTGTAATATCTGACTCAGGGTTCCTTCATAACTTGACATATCAGGGAAATTTAAAATGGGTATTTCCAAGGAAATATGGAATAAAAAAATACCCTTTTTTCCCCTTCTCTTTCTGTATTCCACAAAGCCTATTTACATGCATTTAATATGTTTCCTTATTTAGATACTTTTGGTGCAGTTAGCAATGTCAAATGGTTTTTGTGGTTCTTGTCTAAAACACATCAGGAAGAATCCTTTAAACGTAGGCCTATTTAAAAATATACGAAATCGGATTCAATTAATTAAATTAAATGTAGTTTAATTGTGAATCGAATTAAATCTTTCAGAATTTGCATAACTTACTTTTGAATTGAATGTAAAGCGCTGAATAGATTCGTTTTCGATTTCCACGATATCTGGTAGCTCTTAATATTTTATAACACCTGTACATGGGACACTTCATATGGCGCTGTACTGCTTTGATCTTCAACTTTACACCCGCAAAATAAACTTTAATAGGCCTACTAATAAATCTCAAAATGTCTGCACAAGGTTAATTTATTACAAACATCTAATGTGTCTTATATTTAGCCAATATTTTGTGATATTTTAGTTGTGCTTCACTAGTCTATAGGACACCTCTTTAAGTTCGCACACCACAAAAAAAAAAAAAATTAAAAAATTAAAATTAATTAATTGATAAATAAATACAAATTACGGAAATTGTAAATATCATCTTGTTTCTTACTCTAAATGCTTTCTCCGCCGTTTCGAGAATCTTATAGATAACAAAACTAGACAGAGCAGCTCAAGCGCTTCTAACTGGACGGTACGTTTTTTTTTAACCTATATACCTACCTATATAAATATACAAATAAACATATTTATGAAATAATGAATTAGGAAGAAATAGCCGCCTACTCCTGTAGATTTAAATTCCCTAAATCGCATGTGTTGGCTACGATGTGTTTAAATGGGATCGAAATGATTTACATGTATGTCAGAACTGCATTACAAATCTTTTAAATGTTACCAGAGCTGTCTGCGTGATTTTCGGACTCTTCGACCGTCGAGAAGCAGCACAAGGAATATTGATATTAATCAAAATCTTTATATTAAATGTCTTTTAGCTCGCGCTCAGAGTCGTATTTCGGCACTCTGGTCGAAAAATAAAAATAAAAATATGTTCTAAGAACGAAAAAGTTTTTCCTCGTTATGCGAATATCAAGGTGACATTCAATTTTATCATTTTGCAAACGTTCAAAGTTCTGTGAACGTTCTAAAATAAGTCGCCTAGTAAGATAACTTGGAACGAACCGTCGTATTTAAAATATAATAACGCAAGAATAGGTTTATGAGAAAATATTTCTGCCTTCTGGAAATCCTCTCAACAAAGAAAGTCTCAGCACTCACACCTAAATCATTTTAGCGTTTAGCATGTTTGACAGCACTGATAAAACTGTACAACTGCATGGTCTTCCTACGGACTGGTTTTCAGGTCCAGTTTCTAGAAGGGCGGGGTTATACGGGTGTAAATGGGTGGGGTCATTATTGATCCCTAAATCACGCACACACAAACACACATTTTTCGTTCTTGCGACTCTCTAATGGCATTGGCTTTTCTCCGGCTCATTTTCAGGCTACTGATGGTCCTGATGGTCTTCCAGGGGGTGTGTGTGATGTTTTATTACACACGCAACACACACTCGCCCAGGTGAACATTTTCAGTATTTCTGAATATTTTAGCGAATAATTATCGCGAATTTAAATCAGCCTCGGTGTTCCTCGAGCTGGACTGTTAGAAAGTCTAAATCTGAGCGAGTTTTTAAGTCTTCTTACGTGACTGCTTGTTTTTTTCTCTTGTGACACTTGTTGCCTAGTGATGTTGTGCTTGCTGTCATGGTGTTGTTTTCGGTCGAGTCTTACATTTATGTTGTTGTTCAAATGTGATTTTAGGTCGAAACGTCATTGTAATTCTAATCAGGAGAAAAATGTCTCTATTTGCTTGCTAATCGGGTGTGTAATATAGATTCATTGTAAAGGATTGGAGCGCCAGAGATAAGAATGTTAAGCAGCACATCGTAAAGTTTGCACGCAGGTGTTTAATTCTCTAGAACAGATTACCGCGATATCTAAACATTCGGTAGGCTTCAAATAATTCCTAAAGTCTTCACGATGTGCAGTCATGTCAAATTGGTTTGACTGGACGTTTTGAAGAATATTCACACAAAAAAAATGTTCTCAGAACATGGTAGATTCTTACATCGTTTTATCACAAAATCAGAGCACTGCTATAACAACTCCCTTTTCTGTTCAGATGGAATGAAATTTGTTTTAAAATGACACTGCTGAGTTTAACATCACGGTTGCAAATTACAAGAGGAGTGTCCCTAAATCAACATTCCTATCAAAGGATTGGTTCTAAATGAAATTGAGACTTGATTTCCCTGTTGTGGAAATCAAAACCAAGACGAGGTAAAAACAAAAGGGTTTACAGCCTTATTCTTTGGAAAACTTTAAGTTCCAACACAACTTTCGATTATATCTTTTTGAGTTTGTAGAAAAGAACCCAGAAACAAAACCACAGCACCTGAGCGCACAACTAGATATCTTAATCATGTGCTGTAAAGCCTAATGTATGAATAGCAGTTTGAAAAATCTAATTTGTTTGAAATAGAAGGGTTTATTGAACTGCTAGACAAAGTCTAAAACAAAAAATTGTATATGTGTTTCTGTTTCGTATCATATCTGATACATCTGGCTTTTGGATGGAACATGGAAGGAAAAAACAGCTCAGTTTTATTCAGAGACTCAAACTGAGCAAAAACATGCAAGATGCTGATATTTATATGATAAAATTCTGATGCTTGTGATGTGAAGCAGTGAGATCTCAAATAATGTCTTAGTAAGATGAGATTGAGACTTAATTAAGTCAAATTCAAACATGATACAGTGGCTTTGAAAACATTGTTTGTTTCTTTCAGGGACGGGAAGGCGGATGTGCTTCAGCAGCTGCGCTGCGCTAAACTCAGACACAAGTTTACCATTATCAAACCAGCCAAAAGGTGTGTGAGAATGAAGACTAACCAGCATTCCTTCTCTTTCAGTACGCTAATAATATAATTTCATCTCTTTGTTTTCTTCTCAGTATACAGCTGCAGCATTTCACGCAGGAGCTGTCAGATTTTATGAGCTGCCCGTACAAATCAAACACAACTGAGCGAGAGCTGAACAGGTTTGTGTGTCTTTTGTTGCATATTCCTTTATTATATTAATTTCTCAGTGACGTCATTGAGCTACACTGTCATGTGAAAGTTCAAAGAACGAATCTTTGAACGCTGAGGTGGGTCATTTCAACAGAGATGACGCTTGTATGGTTTTGTTTTTATAACAGAATGAGGCTGCAGTATTGCTGTAACGCCACAGGATCATTATTCCTCACCAAACGAAACACAGCCATCAATCAGACCATCCCATATGAAACAAGCACAGTAAAAACATACAAAATGAATGCAGCCATTCATGGCATGCTGCCTGAGGTGGGTTGGTGTGTTAAAAAATACACATTTAAAATTGATCAACTGTTTAGGCAGTCTCTTTGTTTGTGTACATTTTTCATTGTCAGTGTGGGGCCAAATTTGTACTCTAAATGTGACACAACCTGTTAAACGAGTCAAGCCCTTTAAAGGGTGCATGGGCTGACCATACATCCTGGCTGGGTTTTCTAAGGTGCCTTAAATGTCTGAGATATGCTTTTGTTTTCATACTTGATGAAGGTAATGATTGAAAAGTGGTTTGACCAGTAGTATGCAGGCATTGTACATAATCGACCAATCATGGTGTGGGAGAATTCAGGTGGGATCTACATATGTCTACATATAATGTATGGTGACTGTTAGTAGAAAGCTAATTTGCGACGTCACGTCTACAGCACTCCATTATGAAACAAAACCCAGATATTTTAAGCAACGTAGAAATTCTGGCCAGATAACATTGGGGAAACAACGGACATGTGCTCACCTTATCGGATGTGATAGTCAGTCTTATCTAGGTGTGTGCTGAAAGAATTGTTCCAAAGGGTAAAGCAAATACAACTGAGAACAAGGAAGATTGGGAAATGTAAAAAATGTAGATACAGGTGCATCTCAAAAAATTAGAATATTGTGAAAAAGTTCTTTTTTTTTTTTTTTGCAACTTATTTAAAAAACTGAAATTTTCATATATTCCAGATTTATTACATGTAAACTTAAACATTTCTAAAGTTTTTTTTTTTTGTTTGTTTGTTTGTTTTAATTTGGATGATTAGAGTTTACAGCTCATGAAAGTCAAAAATATTGGAATATTTACATTTAAGTTTCCATGTCCATCCCTACTGTATAAATTCCAGGTATCTCTTGTTCTTTGAAACCACAGTAATGGGGAAGACTGCTGACTTGGCAATGGTCCAGAAGACAATCATTGACACCCTCCACAAAGAGAATAAGTCACAGAAGGTCATTACTGAAAGGGGTGGCTGTTTGCAGAGTGCTGCATCAAAGCATATTAAATGCAAAGTTGACTGGAAGGAAGAAATTGCGTAGGCAAAGGTGCACAAGCAACAGGGATGACAGCAAGCTTGAGAAAACTGACAAGCAAAGCCAATTCAAACACTTGGGAGAGCTTTACAAAGAGTGAAATGAAGCCAGAGTCAGAGCATCAAGAGTCACCACGTTCAGACGTCTTCAGGAAAAGGGCTACCAAGCCACTTCTGAAACACAAACAACGTCAGAAGCATCTTACCTGAGCTAAGGAGAAAATGAACTGGACTGTTGCTCAGTGGTCCAAAGTCCTCTTTTCAGATAAAATAAATTTTGCATTTCATGTTGAAATCATGATCCCAGAGTCTGGAGGAAGACTGGAGAGGCACAGAATCCAAGCTGCTTGAAGTCCAGTGTGAAGTTTCTGAAATCAGTGATGATTTGGGGTGCCGTGACGTCTGCTGGTGTTGGTCTACTGTGTTTCATCAAGTGCAAAGTCAATGCATCCGTCTACCGGGAGATTTTGGAGCACTTTATGCTTCCATCTGTTGACAAACTTTATGGAGATGCCAATTTCCTTTTCCAGCAGGACTTTAGCACCTGCCCACAGTGCAAAAACCACTTCCAAGTGGTTTGCTGACCATGATATTACTGTGCTTTATTGGCCAGCCAACATACCTGACCTGAACCCCATTGAGAATCTATGGGATATTTTCAAGAGAAAGATGAGAAACAGTCGATCCAACAATATAGAGACGAGCTGAAGGCTCAGTAGTGCCTCAGCAGTGAAACAGGCTGATTGCTTACATTTCAGACTTTACTGATGCTGTAATTTGTGCTAGGAGGAAGGAATTTGCTGCCGACCACTTATTGAGTGCATAAATGAACATACTTTAAAGAACTTGAACTTTTCTGTTTTGCATATACGTTTTTATTTGTTTGTTTGTTTGTTTGTTTGTTCTTAGGAAATATTCTAATATTTTGAGATACTGGATTTTAATTATCGAAATTAAAACACAAAAAACCTCTAGAAATGTTTTGCTTTGCATGTAATGAATCTAGAATATATGAAAGTTTCAGTTGTTGAAATAAGTTACAAACAAAAAAATGAACTTTTTCACAATATTCTAATTTTTCGAGATGCACCTGTAAACCAGCAGGATGGTTACCCAGCTGTTTGGCGGAAATCAGTTTGCCACATCTGTAACATCAGTGTTGAAAAAGGGATTTTTCCTTTAGCTTAGAAAGAAGCAAAGGTTATTCCTCTACAGAAAAATGCAGCACAGTGTTTTAAATGATAGTCTGTGAGCAAATTCAATTATTCGTTAAGGACGATATTCTCTAATCTGATTTTCCCCATTCATATCGAGAAGGACATTCAACAGCATTGACTCAGATGACAGATGATTGCTTAGCACAGATTGATGATTTCTACTTTACCCTGGTAGTGGCTAATGGGGATCCAAATAAAGAAATAAACTCTCTGTGTGTGCAGGATTTCCCCTGGAGCGGTCGGCGTATGGGTCGGTGTGCTGTGGTCGGCAGCGGTGGGATTCTGAAGAACAGCAGCTGCGGACGTGAGATTGACAGCGCAGACTACGTCATACGGTAAACACATCCCATCATGCCTTGCTCCTCAGCATATCTGTAATCATGCATCCTTCCTGTTAACATGAAGTTTTCTATCTCTGTTTCAGGTTTAATTTGGCGTCGATTAATGACAGCGATGTTGGTCTGAAGACGGATCTCATAACCATCAACCCCAGTCAGATCCGGTCAGTGTCCACAAACACAAGTGTACTTAACATTTTAGATTCGGATAGGAGTTTAATTACTCAGTGTCATGGACTCGTTTTTAATAACTAAAGATTTAGTCGAAAGCACATTTATTAGCCATTACTGGCATTCCTATATACACCCTTTATTGGCTTTGATGGTTCCATGATGAATCTTTAACATCCGTGGAATCTTTCAGTTGTGCAAAATATTCTTTTGTACTTTTAAATGTGAAGATTGAGAAACTGATTTGCTAGAACTGGTCTAACTGGTGATATCTTGTATCTTGTTTAGTTTTTTTTTTTTTTTTTTTCCAATAGTCCTAAATTTGCTTTTGCATAAAGATGATAATGCTAGCTCTCTGAATTTAGTTTTAAATGATGGGTATGAGTGACCTGACATTCTTGACAGGTTTAGTGTGATTGACACATTGGAAATTGCAAGAATGTGGAGAAAGTACAAACTATTATTCTGTGTTTCTGATCTGACACACTGAAAAAATATTGGTGTATTTCACTCAGAAATTGCTATTAAATTTCACAAATAATTACAGAAACAGTAAGAGACAAATTTAACTAGCCTAAACTTGTTTTTTTTTCTGTAGAAAGATAATAAAGTGAAAGATAATGTAGAAAGAAATTGTGTTTTTACTCCAATAAACAAAAATTGCAGTGCAAAATTTCAGTTTACAGTGCACAATTTTTATTACAGTAAAATCTGTGGAATTGTATTTCTGCTCATTTGTAAGCATTTAAGACAAGGATGTCAATAAATCCATTCCCTAGCATCATTTAGACTAGTTCTCATAATGTTATCACATCAGCATGAGCAATATTTATTAGCTTTGTTTAACGTCAGTTTATGAATGTACTATTGTTAATTTTTAGATCATAATGCATCTAATATTAAAATTTCCTCAAGCATTACTATTAAAATGTTCTCATGCAAATATTAATATTTTCAAAAACAGCGTTTGTAGACGTTCATTTACATTAAACAAGGTTATTAAATTCTATAAACACTGTAATGTTTGCATTGTGTAAAGCGATAGCCTACCAAAATAACATTTTCATTGGCGTACACACATTTGTGTTCTGTCAGTAGCGATTAAAAGTCTTTATTTCAAACTGTGTGTCTGTAGATTCAAAAACCTGGACAAGAATCCGGATCCGTTGGTGGAGCGGGTCAGTGTGTACGGGAACGCCTCCCTCATTATGCCCGCCTTTGCCTACACCTTCTGCACTGGACAGTCAATGAAGACTCTCAGAATCCTCCATCCAATCAGACCTCAGCAGCCGGTGGTGTTCTTCGACCCCACTTACCTGCGGGCACTGGACCGTTTCTGGAAGGGGCGTGGCCTGAAGGAGATCCGCCTCTCCACTGGGTTTATGTTAATTAGCACGGCGCTGGAACTGTGTGAGAACGTGCACGTGTACGGATTTTGGCCGTTTGGCACCGACTTGCATAACAATTCGGTCCCGTATCATTATTACGACCAGTTGAGTCCGCACCGCTACATGCACGCGATGCCGGAAGAGTTTGTGCGGCTTCTGCAGCTCCACAGCAAGGGGGCGCTGACACTACACCTGCAGCCCTGCTCTTAGGACGTGGACTTGTGATCTTATTTTGACTGTCTGTGACTATTTATATGAGAGGACACATTATAGAAGTAAACTGTTTCAAATGAGTGCATTATCTTTATTTAAAATCCATTTCAGGATGGAAGTAGGCCCGTTTTGTCTGGAGATTGTTTTCTCCCCAAACTACTTAAGAGATCTGAAACATGGATACAATATTTATTTCCTCATTGTACTTAACGTTAGAATAAACTGTGTTTGATACGTTGTCGGCTGTGTCATTTCTTTGATTGTAGACATGGTCAAAGTGTTATAAAGAATGTCGAAGTTTGAGCTCCGCTAAACACAAACCTGTTTCTCCGGTTCACAGATCTTTCCCTGACATGTTTATTAGTGTTTTAGGGCTGGGGGCAAAACGAGTTGCGGTATTTCTCCGAATTGTGTAATACATGGTGTTTTTTCAGGGTGTTTTCGATGGACTTTAGAGCCATAAAGTAAGTGAATGATTAATTTCGCTGCAGAAATGAGACTTCAGGTTTGTCGCAGTGAACAACGAAGCAGAAAGTTTCTCACAGCTACCGGATCAGACATAGATATAAAATACAGAAGCTAATAACTCTCTAAGTTGAGTGCTTTAGTAGCTGATGGTGAAACGGCTGTGAGGGAAAGTAAACGCGACCGAGACCCGCGCCATCAGTCCATCTTTTCTCTCTAATGCTTCGTTCCTAAGTGGAATCCGTCAGAGCAGCGCATGGTTGGCCAGCGATGGAAGAAAGTAAGGTAAGAGAAGTATCTTAATGATAAAACATGAAATAAGCAGTCGGATTTCATCCGATTCTTTCTCTCGGTGACAGACTGATCATGTTACCCCGCCCACAACTCCAAGCAAAGCCACGCCCTCTCCGCCAACGTCCACTGAACGGCCGAGTGAGTCAAAACGTTATTTTTGAATGTTCAAAACGTCCAGTTTTTACATGTTAAACGTGTGTTTTTCTTGCTCGTGGCGACCTTAATGTTCTGAGAATTTTTCTGTCTGTTTTTGTCCTGAAAGTGGGTTTGAGCAGCCCAGAGTTACTAAGAGAACTGAAACAACCGCACACGCTCAAACACGTCCCCGCGCACACGGGACTGACCAAGGTGTTCTGTGGACGAGGACGACAGGTGAGACACAAACACACACGCTAGCAAATCTACACCACTGTAAAAGTCAATGAATTTAAAAGGTGCCATAGCATATATCAAAGTAGCATGTGATATGATTTGATCACTGAACCAGTAGAGCAGTTTTTTTTGGAATGTCCCGATTTAAATTTTTACTTGGAACGTTTCTCTAAATATTTTTTTTAATATTTCACCAAGAATAATTTTATATATTTATATAATATAAAGAGTTTTTTTTTTTTTTTTTTTTTTTTTTTTTACTACTGTATGTTACTACTGTTTGTTTATTTTAAAATTTATTAGTCTGGTGACGTGAAAGCCATAGAACATGATCGCTACCATGGCACTATAAATATTTTTTTATGCAATAATAATACATTTTACTTGTAAAGCACCCTTCGTACATGTGTAAATATATAAGAAATACCCTAACTGATTGAAAAATGGAACTATGACAACAGTATTCTATTCTATTAAACCTTCCATTTTTAGACTTTTCATGTGAATGCTTGTAGCTAATTTCAGTTAAAATTTTCCATGTTAACACAATAAATTTTCATTAAACGTTTACAGTAACAAGACTCTTCTGTTCTTTTTTTTTATAATTTTTAAAGTATTTTTAACTGTTTGTTTTATGTTAAGTTATATAAGTATAGCTATCTAATATTTAGATTGTAATATTTTGATTATTATTATTATTTTTTTATTTTTTTTTTTTTATTTGTGTTTTAGAAACAGGAGGCAGAGAGTCAATCCAAAAACCTTCACTGAAACTCCAGCAATCACAGTGACTGGTCAGCAGTGATTACAGTTGCTCTGTCATTGGCTGTTTGAGCTGTCCATTGGTGATAAGCCCCACCCCCTGTGGTGATGTAGGCAGGTGGATTCCATCTCTATGAGCTGCTCTGGTTATGAGGATCTTCAGTGAACATGTCTGTCAAGTTTGTGTGCAAGTATAAAACCAGTCTGTCAAACAGTAGTGCATGTGATGTTTAAACAGCGTGTGTAATGTCAAATATGAAATAAAAATCAAAGCTTAGTTGGTTTGTGTGTGTGTGTGTGTGAGCTGAAGTGGCCAAATGGAATTCGAATTGTGACATTTAACACAGGAGGAATTTCACTACTCCAGCATACTGCTGATGTATGTATGTGAAAACCAATAAACTGCATCTGCAACAAACTACATTTGTACTCATTTTGTCAGTTTATTTTCCGATTAGCCAACAAAAAGTTTTTTAGTAAATTAGATATAACTTTAGAAACAAAGTTGAAAATATATATATATATATATATATATATATATATATATATATATATATATATATATATATATATATTTGTAGCTTAATATAAATTATATAATTTCTAATATAATTTCTATAGGTGACATTTCAAAGATTGATTGTTCATTTGTGTGTGTGTGTGTGTTATTTTACTATCACTGATATACTAAATTAGTTTCTACTCATATTTTGAAAAATTGAAAAATTTGAAATTTGTAAAAATGTTTTTAATTTTTTTTTTAATGTCTATATAATTTATAGTTTTTTTTTATTATTTATTATTAATTATTATTTGTTTTAGTTATTTTAATACTTTGAGTTAAACTGAACCAAAATGGGAAATAAAAAATATATATATTTATTTTTATTTAATTTAAATTAACGGGGTGTGTGCAAGAACATTTATGAGTAGTTCATAATGACAAATGAGATGTATTACTGTAATCACTATAAATGTAGTAGTTTTATGTTTCATTTCTGTGAATGTTTATTTTTTAGTTCTACTTCAATTCAAATCACATCCCGTTTGCTGACTCCAATCAGATTCAGGTAATTGCGTGTCATTGATAGTGAGCGTTGAGTTCAGCCCCATGTGACGGTTCAAAGGTCAGAATCTGAGTTCTCTCTGATCAATAGGCTCATTAGCCAGCGAGACAGAGGACGAGAGCAGACGTTCTAGCGCTGAGAATGCCATCTCGCCTGCGTCAGTGTGTGGTGAGCGCGCTCATATTGAGTCTGCTCCTGTTCCTCAGCTCACTGTGGCTGCGTGAGTAAATCTGACCTTTCACCGTCACATGAACACACATACAAAACCACTCGAGCATGAATAACCATTTTTCCTGTTCTTTGCAGCTCAAGGAACCGTTCAGAGGTGTGAGGAGTCGTGGCGGCCTTGTCTAAGCGTGTACACGCCAACCAGACAGGTAAGAATCATGAGACTCGAGGACAAAGATGCTACACTGTAACCCTTCACATCACTGACTCTGACTGTGACGATCAGGTGGCTCCTGCTGCCGTTCCTGAGGAGCTCAGAGGAAATGACATAATCAGAGAGTGCGCTGGACAGCAGTTCCAAGTGTCCCGCCTCCTGCTGCATCTAAACTCCGCCCTAGGCCCCGCCTCCGACGTGTTGCTGGACCCGTATCTGCTCTGCTGGGAGGAGCTAATCAAGTATGACATATTTACAGCAGGCAATATTAGTGACACAAAAACGATGTTGCTGTAAAGCCTGTCTCCATGTGTATAAGCATTCTGCAATGGAGCCTTTCTTTCTGTTTTTTACAGTTGAAGATCATTCATGTTTAGTCTATATATATATATATACACACTACCGCTCAAAAGCTTGGGATCAGTAAGACTTGTAATGTTTTTTAAAGAAGTCTCTTATGCTCATCAAGGCTGCATTTATTTGATCAAAAATACAAAAAAATAAAATAAAATAAAAAAATAAAATAATAATAATAATAATAATACTGCAAATTGTTATTACAATATAAAATAATGTTTTTTTGTTGTTGTTGTTGTTGTTTTTTAATATACTTTAAAATATAATTTATTCCTGTGATGCAAAGCTGAATTTTCATCAGCTGTTACTCCAGTTTTAAGTGTCACATAATCCTTCAGAAATCATTCTAATATGCTGATTTATTATTAAAACTATCAATGTTGAAAACAGTTGTGCTGCCAAATTTTTTTTTTTTTTTTTTTTTTTTGGAACCTGTGATTCTTTTTTTCAGGATTATTTGTTGAATAACAAGTTAAAAAGAACAGCATTTATTCAAAATATAAATCTTTTCTAACAATGTAAATCTATGCTATCACTTTTTATTAAATTAACACATCCTTGGTAAATAAAAGTATTAATTTCTTTAAAAAAAAAAAAGAAAGAATGAAAATTTATTGACCCCAAACTTTTGAACAGTAGTGTAATATTTCTATTTTAAATTAATACTGTTCTTTTTAACCTTTTATTGATCAAAGAATCCTGAAAAAAGTATCACAGGTTTCAAAAAAGACTGAAGTAATGATACTAAACTTTTGAGCAGCATATATATATATATATGTGTGTGTGTGTGTGTGTGTGTGTGTGTGTATAGCCTAACCCTAACCCTAGAAGTAACTATTAAATAACGTTTTTAAAATGTTTACAGCCATGTAACACAAATAGTAATTTGTAGCGGTTTTTACTCACATTCACTTTCATTTTTTTTAAAATTAGAATAAATGAATTTTTAAATTCAATAAAAATTTTTTTTTACATTTTCATATTATTAATTTTTTTTTTTTCATTTTATTTTTTAATATTTTATGTCAGTTAACGTTTATGTACGTATGTATGTTTGTATTTATTTAAATACATTTTTTTTTATTATTATTATCTGTAGTTTTAGTTAACTATAGTAAATCTTGGCTACTGGCTAATCTCTTTTTTTTTTACCCCCTGCATATGGAGGGCTAAATTACTCAAAATTAAAGAATTAAATAAATGTTGAAATATATACATAAATCGTTAAATGCATCATTTAATTATTGAAAGCATAAATAAATGTATAAATATTTATTTAAATATGTATTTATTTAACTTTTTATTTATTTAAATATGTATTTATTCATTCATTTATTTATTTATTTAAACATTTATTTATTTACGCATTTATTTCTGCATTTATTTATTGCCTCCACATTTCATTTTGAGGTTTGCGGTTGTCGGCACGTCACTCAACAATAGTGGGCGTCACCTTTCCAGCTCGATTACTTCGGTCTTTCTATTTCAGGCGCCTTTTTCATGTTTTTCGCATCACAAACTATAGCTGATCGAGGATGGTACAGTAAAAGATCTGTCGTTGACTCTTACAGATGAAGTGACATGACATCTGATGCGCGAAAGCCATTAGCACACGCCACTATGCTCAGTGGCACAACCGCTGACACTTCCGGTTTACACTGACATGTATCAGCAGAGAGTGACATGTGCCACTGACACTTTTACTGAACATTCATTCTTACTGAACAGTGATTCTCACTCTGCCGCTGTCAGCCGGAGAATAACGTAGAGTAGACTGTGTAACACACACACACACACACACACACACACTCAGCGCAGAGCAGGATTTCATTGATGACACGTTTCGGTTTCTGTCCAGCATTTTCATTACGTCGCGCAGTTAATGTGTACAACATCTTAGGCTTCTTCATGTGTTTAATATTTGTCTTATCTCCCTTTGTTTACCTGAATGTTTTGACCAATACTTTAATAAAAAATCACATTGTTATAAGATGGTTTTATTTCATATTGCATAATTCTATAAAATGTTTCTTTCAAGTATTAAAGCCATTGATGAGATCGATTGCATGCACACCGGTAGGTGTCACGTCAGGATCAAAGTTTACTATAACGGATGCGAATGCGGTATTCGTAGTGACCCATGATAGATTGATTCCTTGTGTTTCCTTGTGTTGCCGCGACATACGGTGACATTCCTCGACACTGACACAATCCATCGGCACAGTCACACAAGCAAATACATACAAATCAGTCCCGCGATGTAACTAATCCTACATTTGACAGAAACGTGTCATCAATGAAATATGGTTCTGCAGTTAAGTGCGTGTGTTAACATGTTCAGTAAGAGGGTCAGTAGCACATGCCACTCTCTGCTGATACATGTCAGTGTAAACCGGAAGTGTCAGCGGTTGTGCCACTGAGCATAGTGTCGTGTGCTAATGGCTTCCGTGCGTCAGATGTCATGTCACTTCATCTGCAAGAGTCAACAACAGATCTTTTACTGTACCATCCTCGATCAGCTATGGTTTGTGATGCGAAAAAACATGAAAAAGTCGCCTGAAATAGAAAGACCAAAGTAATCGAGTTGGAAAGGTGACGCCCACTATTGTTGAGTGACGTGCCGACAACCGCAAACCTCAAAATGAAATGTGGAGGCAATAAATAAATGCAGAAATAAATGCGTAAATAAATAAATGTTTAAATAAATGAATAAATAAATATTTAAATAAATAAAAAGTTAAATAATAATATATATTTAAATAAATAAATATTTATACATTTAGTTATGCTTTCAATAATTAAATGATGCATTTAACGATTTATTTATATATTTCAACATTTATTTAATTACTTATTTTTGAGTAATTTGGCCCTCCATACCTGCATCGTTTTCTCCTCAGTTATAATGAAGCAGTGTGTAGTAAGGGTTAATAAGGTATAGACATTCTAAACCGTTCAAGAGAAATCAGTTTAACTCAGACCACCATTGTTTTCGGCAGGTAGTCAGGTTGCGATATCGGCACTGAAATCAGTATCCATCACTCTCTCACTCTGATTGTGTTCTGTGCTGCAGGTTCATGGAGGCTCTGGGCCCTCTGGTGGGCTTTTTCACTCATAAAGTTGAGGAGAAGATCATACTCATCCGAGAGCTCTCTCTGGAGGAATCCGCCAGACAGAACGCAACAGAAGACGATCCTCATCGCGTAGCCCCGCCCCCTCCGCACGCCTACCGCTCTGTGCGCTCCATGTTGGAGGCGGAGCTTCAGAGGGGCGTGGTCTCCTTCGACACGCAAACGCCCTCCGGCAGTCGGACTTTGCTCCGCCTCCACCGCTCATTGCTATGGTTGCAGCTGCTGCTGGAGAAGCTGGGGACGGACCGCGAGGGGCGGAGCATGGGCGAGCTGTGCCGCGACGCCTACCTGGAGGTTTTGGCGCCGCATCATCCGTGGCTGATGCAGCGCGCGGCCGAGCTGGTGTTCCGCGCGATGCCCGACCGCAGCGTCTTCCTGCAGCTGGTGTGCGTGAGCACGCAGGAGGAGGCGGAGCCTGTCATGCAGATCGTTGTCGCGGCAATCCGCGAAATTCACCAACGGACTCAAAGAGAGCTGGAGATCAGAAACATGCTGGACCTGCCTTAATACACACATACAAACACTCCTGCGCAACACAACAATGCTACTGAGGTTTTAAAAATGTAATATGTATCTATCCACTTAGTTAAAGCAGCTATTTGTAACTTGAATGTGCGAGACTTCCGGTCTCTTCCGCTTCCGTGTCATTTTATCAGCTCGTTATGCCTGCAAACTGGTATTTTGTTGTCATAATGTATTAATTTAATGTCATAATGAACTTACTGTTGGTAGAGCAAATAGTTTTACCTTTGCTGCATTTTTAAGGCTATGAGCCAAGGCTCACACATTCACAAAAACGCTTACTTACGCGTTGCAAAATAAGGTGGGTACTATGTAAAGTAATATATAATATTTTACTTGTTTATGAGTGTGTGGTTCGGTTATGTTTTTACTTGTTCTTATAGATAATAGTTTGTGGCTTTTGGCCCTTGCATTGTTTGATAGGCTCTTCCGAGTGGATTTCATTGCTTCTATGTGATTGCTAGGTGTTTTCTTCATGTCTGGTGATCATCTGGTCCAGCAAGTGAAGTGTGCTCATGTCTTATTTGTACACTAGATGTCGCTGTGTTCTTAGTTTTATTAAGTTATTTATGAGCAGTCAATCACGGAAAGTCAAAACTCATAAATCTTTACACATTTGAACAATGAATTTACACAAACTCTAACACTGTAAGGAACAAAGATATGTGTTTATAAAGCCATCAGTGTCTTTTGCGCAAACGTTGTGAGATATTAAAATACTCAAATGAAACAATGTTACGGATTACTCTTTCAAAGCTCAGAGGACATGAGTTAATGTATCAGCTTTGTCTCAATGATTCTCCTAAAATCCCTTGTAGGATAAACAAAAAAAATAGACACATTGTTTATTATTTGTCATGCAGTAAGATTATAGAGCAATAAAATGAATGTTTAAAGCAGCTCAGATCAATTAATCTTGGAGGAATTTGACGAAAAATGTTTCAGTTTACAGAATTTAGTGTCTTGTGAAATCCGAGCACCGTTTGAGCCATTATTCGAATCTCCTCTGGGACTGCATTGTTTATTTCATTATGGTGTTTTTCTGAAAAGCAGGAGCAAAAGTCTCCATTTAATCTCAGTGTTTCTCAACTGGTGCAGGACCGATAAATGTGCATACACCGTAATGGTACATAGTTAAGATAGTAAAACAAACAGACCTATCAGGAAACACTTCCCGTATCTTTTGTGGCTGATGCCAAAGGTTGTTTCCAATCAAACACTCCAGTAGTTCAGCGCAAATTCATATGGTCAAAAACAGAACTTTCAATTATCATATTCAGCTCATGTTAATAATGTTTGTACAAAATGATGATGATAATAATAATAATAATACATTTAATTTGTTTGATTCTCTATTGTCAGCATATAGGGAGACACACAGAGGATCAGATCTGGAATTGCAGCATCTGAAGATTATATAAGGTGATAAAGCTCTCAGTACGCACATCATTCATATATTTTTGTCTCTGTGAGAAAAAAAAAATGCTCGCCCATGTTGCATTCATGTCTTGTCATAAGCCATTGACTTTCCCAGAAATTAGTTAAATCCGACGAAAAATAAATAAGTATATTATGATTGTGTTCATCTGTAGTCTTTGCACAATCTTTATTTAGAGTTTTAAATAAGATTTCGTAGACAAACATGTTTTGTTAAACACAAAATGTTTTTATTTCCTGTTTCCATTTTTCATTTATAATGATAATCATTTGTTTTTCGAATATAAGTTTCACAATTTTCATGTCAGGCAATATATAACAGTATATTCAGGATATTTAATAAGATACATCTAGTTTCTGAGCAGTGTTTTTACAGAGAGTGAAGAAAGAATAAGACACCGTTTCACTATGAAGGACAGATGAGAAACCGGGATGAGTCTGTGAGCTATAGAGGTCATCCGGCGAGAACTCAACATGACGAGCGTGTCGCGTTATCGGTTTGGAGAGGAACACAGACGGGGACAAAGAGCTCAACAGTGCCGTCAGTGTGTGTGTGTGTGTAAGTGGAAAGCTCTCGAATGAGGTTCTCGTAGCGCAGGTGTGTTTGTCGATGCCATTGTTTGTGTAAGCACGTGTTTGTCGCCGTGTCATCGTCGATATTGTCCGAAGCGTGTAGGCTTTATTGAAGCTGTAAAGGTGCGGTCACACTTGTGAGGCAAAAACACCAGTCAAACCAGTCAGCTTTCTATGGAAGCCCATTTCCACCACGCAACAAAACAAATCATGCTTTGAAAAGTCATTTAGTTCATGACATAAAAAGGCGAAATGATGACAATATCACTCAGAATTGGCATACTTAGTCAATTGTGAGAAGTCAAAATTATGACATACAGAGTCATAATTATGAGATAAAAACTGGAATTTAAACTTGGTCATAATTATGACAAAAAGTCCTAATTATGAGATGAAAACTCATTGTGAGATAAAAACTTATGACTTTTTAAGTTGAAATTATGAATTAAAGTCATAATTATCAGGCAAACAGTTATAATTATGAGATGAAGTCAAAATTATTATTTTAAAAGTCAAAGTTGACATACTAAGTCAATTATGAAATAAAAGCTCAAATTAATGACAAGTCATAATTATGAGATAAAGTTGAAATTACGAATTTAAGTCAAAATTATGATATACTATGTTTTAATTAATAGATAAAAAGTCAAAATTACAACAAAGCATAATTATGAGATAAAAAGTCAATTTTGCTATACTATGTTTTATTTGTGATTAAAAAAAAAGTTGAAATTACGACTTTAAAAAGTAAATTTTGATATACTATGTTTTATTTATTAGATAAAAAGTCAAAATCACTACTTTAAAAGTCAAAATTATGACATAAAGCATGATCATGCAATAAAAAGTTGAAATTACGACTTTAAAAGTCAAAATTTTGATATACTATGTTTATTTATTGGATAAAAAGTGAAATTACAACTTTAAAAGTCAAAGTTCTGACATACTAAAAAAAAGTTGAAAATGTGACATTAAAGTCATAATTATGGCATAATTATGAGCTACTGAGTGAATTATGAGATAAAAAAAAAGTCATAATTATGAGATAATAACTTGAATTTATGTCTTTGTTAAAATTATCAAGCCATAATTATGAGATGAATCTTCTAACTTTAAACGTCAAAGTCAAATATGAAATAAAAAGTTGAAATTATGACGTAATGTCATAATTATGACTTTAAAAGTCAACATTATGACATACTAACCTTATTTGTGAGATAAAAAGTTTAAATTATGACTATACAGCTTGAAATTGACACCAAGTCAGTTGTGTCATTTAAGGTAATAATTTCATCCCTTAATTTTAACTTTTAAAGCCAAATGACTCAAGCGTGATTTTTAACTTAAACATGATTTTTTTTTCTTAGTTGGTGGAAATAGGCATATGCAGCTTTCTGTTGGAAAGCGAGGGAACTTTTTCACTCTCACACGCAATTGCGTGGATTACTGTGAAACTGCGTCGAGCAACGCTGAATGCGACCGCAACTTAGCGCGTGAGATCACTGATGACGTCATGCACGGTTACCATGGTGATGATGTCCCAAATTCCAGTCTGCTTGAATTTTTCGCCTTACGGAAATGAACAAACCGTATGAATAATGTGCGTGATCTACACTCGCCGCGGTGACGCGCGATATACAAACGCTCCGCGCAGCAGCGACGTGCTAATACGCGTCGCTGCGGCATCTAAAGTATAGAAGTCAGAAAAAATGTGCAATAATTCGATTTACCATATCTTAAAAACATATAAAATCTATTCCATGACGTAGAGCGGTCAGGCAGCACACGTGAAGTAGATCTCAGTAAACGTACGGCAGGCAGCGTAAGTTTAGCACGCGGCTAATCTAGTTACTAGTCACTGCTCTGTGTAAACATTGAACCGATCCCAACATCAGGCCGTAAGTCGTGTGCCGATGTGCGACGGATGGACTAGTGACGTTAATTTGAAAGTTTGGCCGCGTTTGGCTCTTTTTATCTCCCACACACTTTTCTAACACACACCCTCCAATGTTTCAAACACACAACACTGTGGCAGTAACCCAATTGGAACACAGCACATTCACTACTGGGGGTGAAATAAAGGAATGTGAGAAACACAAAATAAAAGAAAACACAGACAGGCTGCCCGCCGTCGTGCGCCGACGTCGGCGGGCTAGTGGTTCGCTAATAAGCACTACGCTAATGTCCCACTCACAAATCAGGAGTCTGACTTGTCCCCTTGAACATCCAAATGTCAAATCACATGATAAAAATCTAAATTCCTACCAAAGCTAAGAAGAAACGAACTAAAGTTCGAGAAACATATGCAGCTAATGTTTGCGTCATATTTCCGCTGTGCTAATGGGCGCTAGCCCATGATGTGCTCGACAACAAATTAATTAAAAAAAAAAAAAAAAAAACACTTTTTTGGGAAGAAAACACATTTGTTCATTCATCTACATTAGTAAGTATTGGATTGGCAAATTGAATTGTAATTTCACTCTTTTTTTCAGCCTACTCTCTCATTAACTACCTCAGATTCGGTATTATTTACAAGTATTAACAGTACACTCACGGACCAGAAGGTATTGCTGTGTGCACATTTAGAAAGATTGGTCGAACCGCTCCGTTCGGAATGGAGCAAATACGTTTTCGGTCGGGCCAATTAATGGCGAACTGATATATGGCGCAGCTTGAAGATGATTGGCTAATGTGTCAGTCGTCGAGTGCAATCTGAGCATGTGCAGAACGTGAGCCAATCGTCTCAGTTGTACTTAGGTTGTGTGTGCGTTCGTGAACATTACAGTGTCACAAAAGTGTCTTCACAAACATCGTATATGTATAAAACATAAAAACCACAAATCAGAGCATAAATAAATAAATAAATAAATAAATAAATAAATAAATAAATAAATAAATAAATAAAATTATAAAGGTACCATAATTCATAAATAAACGAATGGATGAAACGAGAGCGATGTGTGATTCGAGTAATGATTTGTATGGCTCTATTTGTTAATTGATCATATATGCGCATTTCTACAGATTTTATTTTATGAACGGTCCTGATTTTGACCTGATTTGTGATATTTATTATACGCTCATTCACATAGAAGCCATTATATAACCTAACCGAGTGAATCCAGGTCACGTTTTAGCTCGATATCAAAAGAAAAAGGTGAGAAATTATATTTTGCATTTAGAAAATGAAGCCTATTTTAGATTTTCCTATATTTGGGACAAAAGCAGATTTTCTTTATCTGAAATGTCGTTTCTTGGCAGGTTTTGGATGATTGTGGTCCCTCTGAATTCACTGGATTGTTCGTGATGATTACGTCTAGAGATCTAGAAAGGCTTGATGATATTTTCCTGCTCTCTTGATTTCACTTTGGAACGATATCAGCTGGATATGACGACAGTCAAGAGTACTCAGAACACACAGAGATACAAAGACACACACACACGCACGCGCACACACAGAAACCATCGTGTAGACAGGAGAAAGGGGACGGACGAATACATTGAACACTTCGAGATATGAGTGACTCCTACGATCTCCTGTGTGTGTGTGTGTGTGTGTGTGTGTGTGGCAGATGCAGTTGCTCTACATTTTGTTGATGCGCAGCTTGAAGATCACGCGTCCAGCGAACTTGTCTCTCTCGCTGATCTTGAACTGAGTGCTAGAGTTGATCTTACACTCCACGTTGAAGTCCGTGTTGAAAGAGAGGTCCAAGAATTTCACAGCCACCAGGGGCTGAGAATAATTCACCTACAACATACGCAGAGAGAGAGAGAGAGTGGTTACACACGTATATAATCACACATCTGCGTGACATTACGAGGACCAAATGTCCCCAAAATTATAGTAATACCAGTAAATTTTGACCTTTTGGAGGAAATTTTTTTGGTCCCCATGAAGAAACAAGCTTATAAATCACACCAAAGTGTTTTGAGAATCTAAAAACGCCTGTAGTTTAGTGTGTGGGGTTAGAAAATACAGTTGAAAAAACATTACGCCTATGGAATGAACCCATAACGATAGGAAGCCTTATGTGTAGGGCTGGGCGATTTTTCTGATTTTATCGATTCATTCGAATTTAATGTTTTGCCACAATTTTATTTTTTAGAAACCAAGGAATCGTGATTTTGAATAGTAATATTACCAAATCACTGCAAAAAATGCTTTTCTTACCTAGATTTTTTTCTCTTGTTTCCAGCCAAAATATCTCAAAATTCTTAAATCAAGAAGGATTTTCTAGACAAGTAAAAATTATTGTCTTCACTCTAAAAACTGCTGCGTTAAAAACAACCTAGCGCTGGGTAAAATATGGACATACCCAGCGACTGGGTTGTTTTGACCCAGCGCTTGGGTTAAATGTTTCATTTTTTGCAGTGATGTTTAATCCAGCCTTCTGAGTAGTAACCCAACCGCTGGGTCAAAACAACCATATTTTGTAGTTTGGCCATATTTTACCCAGTGCTGGGTTGTATTTAACTATTTAGCAGTTTTTAGAGTGTTGTTTTCAGAAAAAAGAAGCCAAAATTAAGTGAGTTTTCATTTGAAACAAGCAAAATAATCTGCCAATGGGGTAAGCAAAAACTTAAAAAAGAAAAACAAGTTTTAGACATTTTGTCTGGAAAAAAGACAAAAAAATCTATGTAAGAATTTTTTTTTTTCTTCCCACAGTTAAACACTTTGACAGTATGCCACCCTAGTAAAAAAGTAATAGATTTAAAATGCATTTATTTTATACTAAGTATAGTTCATGTCTATTAACATATTTACTGACATATCACTTGAGACTGACTGATATAAAATTATCTAAAAAGTTGTAATTAAACTTTACATATGCACAATGCACATTTCTTAATATTCAGCCTAAAATATGTTTTAATGTCACTATTGATGAGGACTGTGTGATCTTTAAATAATATCAGTCTTTAAATGCAAAATATTTAAAGTGTACCTAGAGTATACTTGCAATAGTTCCACTTTAGCACAATCAAATATACTTAAGTATATCTTTAGTTGGACTTCTGCACAATTAAAGTGCATTAAGCACAAAATTAGTAGTTCCAGATTAGCAGACTTTAAATGTACAGGGTATTTTTATTAGGTACATAATATGTGAATGTATTTGTAGTATACTTAGCATGAAATAAATGTATTTTAAATAGTATATTTATTTTCCACTAGGGCAAATTATAACAGTAAAATGAAAAGAACGACCCAACCGCATGTAGGTGCGCGTGATTAATCGCTCACGTGTGACGCGTTCATATGGCCGGATGTCATTCACACAGAATGCGCTTTTGTGTTGACAAAGATGTGAAGCGAGCAGTGGAATAGGAAAAACTTGCAAGAAGATGCGAGTGAACTTCTTTTAACTTGAGTGCCACTTTTTTTAAGTTGACTAGTTAAAAATCATTTAAAAAATCGAGAATTGGTTAAAATGTTCTGAAAAATTGAGATTTAAATTTTTTGCCATATCGCCCAGCCATACCTGTGTGTGTGTGTGTGTGTGTGTGCGTGTGTGTGTGCGTGTTTGTTCTTGCCTGTGCTTTCTTGCCATAGTATGGATAGTACATAAGGTTGAAGGTTCCATTTGGAGGGAAATAGTCGATTTCAGCAATGGTGTCGTTCTTCTGAGCCATCTTCTGAGCCTTGTAATGTAAATCAATGAGATCTTTATAATGGTAGAGCAGATACTGACATAAAATGATGTGAATATCAGTGTTCGCTCTGTATCTCCAATAATATGTCTTAGTAAGATGAGATTGAAATGATCCAAACATATAATGCAATGCAATCCAATGATGATTGAGAGATGAACAAATAAACGTTCCTCAAAAGATGTGAGATGTTTTGGAGGCTTGTGAAGATCATTCCTCCACTGAGGAACAGTGAAAGTAAAGCTTCTGGAAACAAACGTTCCTCAAAAGATCCTGATGATCAGATTTGACACTAAAAAATGATTCGTGGAGAATCAAGTAAAGCCGAGCTGATTCAGTCCAGTAAGTGTTCATCTGAAAACATGACTACAGTTATTCTGATGTTTACCTGATCAAAATCAGTCAAGATTTGACAGCAAAAACATACATGAAGCACCAGCTGAAGGTGGATGTTTGTACAGTTACACTAAAAGAGCTTTTACTGGATAAAAAAACTCTAAACTATCAATCAGACAGCAGAAGGCATGGAGTAGATTGTGTGTGAAACAGCAACATTTTAATCATTTTAAACTACGTTTTAAACTATAACCACTGAAAGCATGAGAGTTTAGCACTAGTTAAAGTGATGTATACTAGTCTAAGGTTAGGGATGCTAAGTCTGCAGACTAGTCTATTTCTTACCCTCTCATCTCCATCTGTATATCCCTGCGTACGGAGGGATGCAGTTAACGAACACTGCAGATGTAATTCAAGCTTGGCTGGTTGTTATTGATGAAGGTTGGCTGATCAGGTAGATCTTACTCACCTTTGCTGTACAGGTGACGAACGGCGACTTTCCATCATTACTTGGCCGCAGACCAATCACCTGCGGGAGTGAACGAGACATTCAGTATTCAGACCAAAGGTAACTGATCTGATATAGCTAATGATTTCAGATGCTATTTACAGCTTGAATTTGTGTTTGAGTTTTCATATTTCTGAAAACATTCGGAAAAAAAAAGTTGTTGTTGCTTTTGTAAGTATTCTGTTTTAATAGAAATAAGTAAAGTAAAGATTGCCCAAAATGTTACTATAGTGAAGTACTATTATTAAAAAAACGTTACACCTCTGGGATCTAGCATTGTTTAATTCATTATTTTACATGCATTATTAAACTTCTGTGCTCATGAATTTTTAAACAATTTCACATTTCATCTCAAAATGTCCAAAGAAAACAGAACAGAAGAGCTTGTTGTTCATGGAAGCCTGTTTCTGCCATGGACAAAAATAAAAAGGTATTTGTGACTTTTTATCCCATAATTCTGAGTTTATATCTCACAATTTTGACTTTTATCTTGTTTTGTGTGTGTGTGTGTGTGTGTGTGTGTGTGTTTGTTTGTTTGTTTTGTTTTGTTTTGTTTTGTTTTGTTTCTGCCACAGAATAAAAAAGGAGGTGATTTTTATTTCACAATTTGGACTTGTAAGATGTAAACTCAGAATTCAGAGAAAAAAGTCTAAATTATGAGACATGAATTTCAAATTATGAGATATAAATGCTAAATTGTGAGATATAAATGCCAAATTCTGAAAAAAAGTCTGAATTATGAGATTATGAGATATAAATGCAGAAATGTGTGAAAAAGGTCAGAATTATGAGATATAAATGCAGAATTATGATATAGAAATACCAAAATATGAAATATAAATGCAGAATTGTGAGAAAAAAGTTTGAGTTATGAGATATAAATACCAAAATATGAGATATAATTGCTGAATTGTGAGAAAAAAAGTCTGAATTATGAGATATAAATACCGAAATTTGAGATATATAAATGCAGAAATGTGTGAAAAAAATCAGAATTATGAGATATAAATGCAGAATTATGATATAGAAATACCAAAATATGAAATATAAAAGCAGAATTGTGAGAAAAAAGTTTGAATTATGAGATATAAATACCGAAATTTGAGATATATAAATGCAGAATTGTGAGGAAAAAGTTTGAGTTATGAGATATAAATACCAAAATATGAGATATAATTGCTGAATTGTGAGAAAAAAAGTCTGAATTATGAGATATAAATACCGAAATTTGAGATATATAAATGCAGAAATGTGTGAAAAAAGTCAGAATTATGAGATATAAATGCAGAATTATGATATAGAAATACCAAAATATGAAATATAAAAGCAGAATTGTGAGAAAAAAGTTTGAATTATGAGATATAAATACCGAAATATGAGACATAAATGCAGAATTGTGAGAAAAAAGTCTGAATTGTGAGATATAAATGCAGAATTATAATATAGAAATACCAAAATATGAAATATAAAAGCAGAATTGTGAGAAAAAAGTTTGAATTATGAGATATAAATACCAAAATATGAGATATAATTGCTGAATTGTGTGAAAAAAGTCAGAATTATGAGATATAAATGCAGAATTATGATATAGAAATACCAAAATATGAAATATAAAAGCAGAATTGTGAGAAAAAAGTTTGAATTATGAGATATAAATACCGAAATATGAGATATAAATGCAGAATTGTGAGAAAAAAGTTTGAATTATGAGATATAAATACCAAAACATGAGATATAAATGCAGAATTGTGTGAAAAAAGTCAGAATTATGAGATATAAATGCAGAATTATGATATAGAAATACCAAAATATGAAATATAAAAGCAGAATTGTGAGAAAAAAGTTTGAATTATGAGATATAAATACCGAAATATGAGATATAAATGCAGAATTGTGTGAAAAAAGTCAGAATTATGAGATATAAATGCAGAATTATGATATAGAAATACCAAAATATGAAATATAAAAGCAGAATTGTGAGAAAAAAGTTTGAATTATGATATATAAATACCGAAATATGAGATATAAATGCAGAATTGTGAGAAAAAAGTTTGAGTTATGAGATATAAATACCAAAATATGAGATATAAATGCAGAATTGTGAGGAAAAAAAGTCTGAATTATGAGATTATGAGATATAAATGCAGAAATGTGTGAAAAAAGTCAGAATTATGAGATATAAATGCAGAATTATGATATAGAAATACCAAAATATGAAATATAAAAGCAGAATTGTGAGAAAAAAGTTTGAATTATGAGATATAAATACCGAAATATGAGATATAAATGCAGAATTGTGTGAAAAAAAGTCAGAATTATGAGATATAAATGCAGAATTATGATATAGAAATACCAAAATATGAAATATAAAAGCAGAATTGTGAGAAAAAAGTTTGAATTATGAGATATAAATACCGAAATATGAGATATAAATGCAGAATTGTGAGAAAAAAGTTTGAGTTATGAGATATAAATACCAAAATATGAAATATAATTGCTGAATTGTGAGGAAAAAAAGTCTGAATTATGAGATATAAATACCGAAATATGAGATATAAATGCAGAATTGTGAGAAAAAAGTTTGAGTTATGAGATATAAATACCAAAATATGAGATATAATTGCTGAATTGTGAGGAAAAAAAGTCTGAATTATGAGATTATGAGATATAAATGCAGAAATGTGTGAAAAAAAGTCAGAATTATGAGATATAAATACCGAAATTTGAGATATATAAATGCAGAAATGTGTGAAAAAAGTCAGAATTATGAGATATAAATGCAGAATTATGATATAGAAATACCAAAATATGAAATATAAAAGCAGAATTGTGAGAAAAAAGTTTGAATTATGAGATATAAATACCGAAATATGAGATATAAATGCAGAATTGTGTGAAAAAAGTCAGAATTATGAGATATAAATGCAGAATTATGATATAGAAATACCAAAATATGAAATATAAAAGCAGAATTGTGAGAAAAAAGTTTGAATTATGAGATATAAATACCGAAATATGAGATATAAATGCAGAATTGTGAGAAAAAAGTTTGAGTTATGAGATATAAATACCAAAATATGAGATATAATTGCTGAATTGTGAGGAAAAAAAGTCTGAATTATGAGATATAAATACCGAAATATGAGATATAAATGCAGAATTGTGAGTAAAAAGTTTGAGTTATGAGATATAAATACCAAAATATGAAATATAATTGCTGAATTGTGAGGAAAAAAAGTCTGAATTATGAGATATAAATACCGAAATATGAGATATAAATGCAGAATTGTGAGAAAAAAGTTTGAGTTATGAGATATAAATACCAAAATATGAGATATAATTGCTGAATTGTGAGAAAAAAAGTCTGAATTATGAGATATAAATACCGAAATTTGAGATATATAAATGCAGAAATGTGTGAAAAAAATCAGAATTATGAGATATAAATGCAGAATTATGATATAGAAATACCAAAATATGAAATATAAAAGCAGAATTGTGAGAAAAAAGTTTGAATTATGAGATATAAATACCGAAATTTGAGATATATAAATGCAGAATTGTGAGGAAAAAAGTTTGAGTTATGAGATATAAATACCAAAATATGAGATATAATTGCTGAATTGTGAGAAAAAAAGTCTGAATTATGAGATATAAATACCGAAATTTGAGATATATAAATGCAGAAATGTGTGAAAAAAGTCAGAATTATGAGATATAAATGCAGAATTATGATATAGAAATACCAAAATATGAAATATAAAAGCAGAATTGTGAGAAAAAAGTTTGAATTATGAGATATAAATACCGAAATATGAGACATAAATGCAGAATTGTGAGAAAAAAGTCTGAATTGTGAGATATAAATGCAGAATTATAATATAGAAATACCAAAATATGAAATATAAAAGCAGAATTGTGAGAAAAAAGTTTGAATTATGAGATATAAATACCAAAATATGAGATATAATTGCTGAATTGTGTGAAAAAAGTCAGAATTATGAGATATAAATGCAGAATTATGATATAGAAATACCAAAATATGAAATATAAAAGCAGAATTGTGAGAAAAAAGTTTGAATTATGAGATATAAATACCGAAATATGAGATATAAATGCAGAATTGTGAGAAAAAAGTTTGAATTATGAGATATAAATACCAAAACATGAGATATAAATGCAGAATTGTGTGAAAAAAGTCAGAATTATGAGATATAAATGCAGAATTATGATATAGAAATACCAAAATATGAAATATAAAAGCAGAATTGTGAGAAAAAAGTTTGAATTATGAGATATAAATACCGAAATATGAGATATAAATGCAGAATTGTGTGAAAAAAGTCAGAATTATGAGATATAAATGCAGAATTATGATATAGAAATACCAAAATATGAAATATAAAAGCAGAATTGTGAGAAAAAAGTTTGAATTATGATATATAAATACCGAAATATGAGATATAAATGCAGAATTGTGAGAAAAAAGTTTGAGTTATGAGATATAAATACCAAAATATGAGATATAAATGCAGAATTGTGAGGAAAAAAAGTCTGAATTATGAGATTATGAGATATAAATGCAGAAATGTGTGAAAAAAGTCAGAATTATGAGATATAAATGCAGAATTATGATATAGAAATACCAAAATATGAAATATAAAAGCAGAATTGTGAGAAAAAAGTTTGAATTATGAGATATAAATACCGAAATATGAGATATAAATGCAGAATTGTGTGAAAAAAGTCAGAATTATGAGATATAAATGCAGAATTATGATATAGAAATACCAAAATATGAAATATAAAAGCAGAATTGTGAGAAAAAAGTTTGAATTATGAGATATAAATACCGAAATATGAGATATAAATGCAGAATTGTGAGAAAAAAGTTTGAGTTATGAGATATAAATACCAAAATATGAAATATAATTGCTGAATTGTGAGGAAAAAAAGTCTGAATTATGAGATATAAATACCGAAATATGAGATATAAATGCAGAATTGTGAGAAAAAAGTTTGAGTTATGAGATATAAATACCAAAATATGAGATATAATTGCTGAATTGTGAGGAAAAAAAGTCTGAATTATGAGATTATGAGATATAAATGCAGAAATGTGTGAAAAAAAGTCAGAATTATGAGATATAAATACCGAAATTTGAGATATATAAATGCAGAAATGTGTGAAAAAAGTCAGAATTATGAGATATAAATGCAGAATTATGATATAGAAATACCAAAATATGAAATATAAAAGCAGAATTGTGAGAAAAAAGTTTGAATTATGAGATATAAATACCGAAATATGAGATATAAATGCAGAATTGTGTGAAAAAAGTCAGAATTATGAGATATAAATGCAGAATTATGATATAGAAATACCAAAATATGAAATATAAAAGCAGAATTGTGAGAAAAAAGTTTGAATTATGAGATATAAATACCGAAATATGAGATATAAATGCAGAATTGTGAGAAAAAAGTTTGAGTTATGAGATATAAATACCAAAATATGAGATATAATTGCTGAATTGTGAGGAAAAAAAGTCTGAATTATGAGATATAAATACCGAAATATGAGATATAAATGCAGAATTGTGAGTAAAAAGTTTGAGTTATGAGATATAAATACCAAAATATGAAATATAATTGCTGAATTGTGAGGAAAAAAAGTCTGAATTATGAGATATAAATACCGAAATATGAGATATAAATGCAGAATTGTGAGAAAAAAGTTTGAGTTATGAGATATAAATACCAAAATATGAGATATAATTGCTGAATTGTGAGAAAAAAAGTCTGAATTATGAGATATAAATACCGAAATTTGAGATATATAAATGCAGAAATGTGTGAAAAAAATCAGAATTATGAGATATAAATGCAGAATTATGATATAGAAATACCAAAATATGAAATATAAAAGCAGAATTGTGAGAAAAAAGTTTGAATTATGAGATATAAATACCGAAATTTGAGATATATAAATGCAGAATTGTGAGGAAAAAGTTTGAGTTATGAGATATAAATACCAAAATATGAGATATAATTGCTGAATTGTGAGAAAAAAAGTCTGAATTATGAGATATAAATACCGAAATTGAGATATATAAATGCAGAAATGTGTGAAAAAAGTCAGAATTATGAGATATAAATGCAGAATTATGATATAGAAATACCAAAATATGAAATATAAAAGCAGAATTGTGAGAAAAAAGTTTGAATTATGAGATATAAATACCGAAATATGAGACATAAATGCAGAATTGTGAGAAAAAACGATTGTGAGATTAATGCAGATATAAGATACCAAAATGAATATGAGAATGAGAATAATATGACATGAATATTGTGATGGAAAAAAGTCAGAATTATGAGATATAAATGCAGAATTATGATATAGAAATACCAAAATATGAAATATAAAAGCAGAATTGTGAGAAAAAAGTTTGAATTATGAGATATAAATACCGAAATGAAATATGAGATGAGATATAATAAATGATGCAGAATTGTGTGAAAAAAGTCAGAATTATGAGATATAAATGCAGAATTATGATATAGAAATACCAAAATATGAAATATAAAAGCAGAATTGTGAGAAAAAAGTTTGAATTATGATATATAAATACCGAAATATGAGATATAAATGCAGAATTGTGAGAAAAAAGTTTGAGATTATGAGATATAAATACCAAAATATGAGATATAAATGCAGAATTGTGAGGAAAAAAAGTCTGAATTATGAGATTATGAGATATAAATGCAGAAATGTGTGAAAAAAGTCAGAATTATGAGATATAAATGCAGAATTATGATATAGAAATACCAAAATATGAAATATAAAAGCAGAATTGTGAGAAAAAAGTTTGAATTATGAGATATAAATACCGAAATATGAGATATAAATGCAGAATTGTGTGAAAAAAGTCAGAATTATGAGATATAAATGCAGAATTATGATATAGAAATACCAAAATATGAAATATAAAAGCAGAATTGTGAGAAAAAAGTTTGATTTATGAGATATAAATACCGAAATATGAGATATAAATGCAGAATTGTGAGAAAAAAGTTTGAGTTATGAGATATAAATACCAAAATATGAGATATAATTGCTGAATTGTGAGGAAAAAAAGTCTGAATTATGAGATATAAATACCGAAATATGAGATATAAATGCAGAATTGTGAGTAAAAAGTTTGAGTTATGAGATATAAATACCAAAATATGAAATATAATTGCTGAATTGTGAGGAAAAAAAGTCTGAATTATGAGATATAAATACCGAAATATGAGATATAAATGCAGAATTGTGAGAAAAAAGTTTGAGTTATGAGATATAAATACCAAAATATGAGATATAAATGCAGAATTGTGAGAAAAAAGTTTGAGTTATGAGATATAAATACCAAAATATGAGATATAATTGCTGAATTGTGAGGAAAAAAAGTCTGAATTATGAGATTATGAGATATAAATGCAGAAATGTGTGAAAAAAAGTCAGAATTATGAGATATAAATGCAGAATTATGATATAGAAATACCAAAATATGAAATATAAAAGCAGAATTGTGAGAAAAAAGTTTGAATTATAAGATATAAATACCGAAATATGAGATATAATTGCTGAATTGTGAGAAAAAAAAGTCTGAATTATGAGATATAAATACCGAAATTTGAGATATATAAATGCAGAATTGTGAGGAAAAAGTTTGAGTTATGAGATATAAATACCAAAATATGAGATATAATTGCTGAATTGTGAGAAAAAAAAGTCTGAATTATGAGATATAAATACCGAAATATGAGATATAATTGCTGAATTGTGAGAAAAAAAAGTCTGAATTATGAGATATAAATACCGAAATTTGAGATATATAAATGCAGAATTGTGAGGAAAAAGTTTGAGTTATGAGATATAAATACCAAAATATGAGATATAAATGCTGAATTGTGAGAAAAAAAGTCTGAAATATGAGATATAAATACTGAATTATTGATAAAAAAAAGTCTGAATCATGAGATATAAATACCGAAATATGAGATATAAATGCAGAATTGTGAGGAAAAAAGTCTGAATTATGAGATATAAATACCGAAATTTGACATATATAAATGCAGAATTGTGAGAAAAAATCTGAATTGTGAGATATAAATACCGAAATATGAGATAGAAATGCAGAATTGTGGGGAAAAATATTCTGAATCTGCCATTTTTATCCAACAAACAAACCAGACGGTAAAGTAGATTAACGCCTGTGGACTTGAACTTGAAAAATGGTGTGTGTTAAGCTCTTTCTGCAGTTGAAACAAGATCCCTTCTGATGTTCATTCATGTTTATTTAATGCTGTAACTAGTAATAAGGAAGAGAGGATCGGTTCATGTGCCACTTCAGCTGAGACACTAAAGCGTTCTGTCACCGCACGTTGAAGACCCACAAAACTACAAAATGACAGACTTTGGCAGCTGACACTTTGTTTCACACCAATAGTAAGCTGCTCTGTCATGTTTGTGGGCATCCTGTGTAGTATTATTATTATTAATGTAAGGTGCGCACAGGCGTTATGAGTGATCAGTGCTGTGATCGGCCAATTACCCGGTTGAGTTTGATGAGCACGCAGGGTTTTCCCTCATTGTATCCGTACATGCGGTCTTGGAGTCCGGAACAACTCCCCAGCATGGTGCGGTTGAACTGGCAGGAGCGTTTGGGGTTGTTGCGCACCTCTCTGCTGTCCTCCTGGATGAAGTACTGATCCGGCACGCAGGCGTCGTTCTTCGCCACCTGCGTAGAGTCATTATAGGCTGCGGAGAAACAGAGTCAGCGTCAGGCTTTCTTTACAATCCTCCTCCGGTGGCAGAGTTACGATTGCTGACTAACACTGAAGCTATTAAAAACATTTGTACATTAACCTACAGCTGAAATAAATTCAAAAATAATTATTAGATGAAAAACAAGCTACATGATAATCTGTGTTATTTTAGTGTCATTGAGATACTGTAATAGCTTTTGCTATTATTTTGAAATAGACCGTTTCTGCTCTCATGGTAATTTTATTTAAAGTATTAGTAATTTAGTTGTGTTTGATTCTCATTTTATTACATTTTTATTCATTTTTATTTACATTTTAATTGTAGTTATTTTAGTGCATCAAGTTAAACTACATGAAAATGGGAAATGTTGCCTGGAAAACTAGCTGAAATTTTATTTTAGTTAACATTTCGTCACCTTAGAATTATAAGATTCTATCTGCCTTCTGAGCACTTTTGAGATATTGAGCTTTTAAAGTTTTTGTGTTCCAAAGACTTCTGTAGATAAAACCATTTTTGTTTTCTAAAAAAAGGCCCAAAATGTACACAGCTTACAAAAGAAACATCACATAATGTAAATAAGTGGTCACCGAATAAGAAAATGTGAATAACTCAATTTTGATGAAAACCTTTTAAGGTGACGACGTGCTTTATTTCAAGGAACAAAAATGTATTTTTAGTTTTAGATATAGTGAATTATAATAACCATGATGAAAATAAGAAATATTATCCTTTGCAACTCTAAAAGTTTTTTTTTTTTTTTTTTTTTTTTTTGAAGTTGTAAACAAAGATTTATGGAGTACATTTTACAAGAAAACACTGTCTTTCAGTATTTTTACTTCAAAATTGCATGTTTAGTTCGATTTTCAATCCACTTGCCATTTCTGTCATTTATCTGTGATATTTACTAGCATTGATATGATATTTACTTACTTTTCGAGTGAAAATTATTTATGTCAAGGTTTTTTAATGTTAAATGTTTAAGCTGAAGCACTAAAATTTACTGAAAATAAACAAAAAAATAAAACTTATTTTAAACTATAAAAATAAAACAAACCTAAATAATATTTAAAAGAAACTAAAGCTGCTAAAAAATGACAGACGCATATAAGAAAATTACTCATAATAATTAAATGGAAATGAAAATGAAAACTGAAAATATCAAATACAAGCTCGTTTAAAATATTAATAAAACTGTAATAAATAGTACTAAAATAATACTGGCCTGTAAATTTTTACAATGTTTTGGCACTAATCACTGTAACGAATTGCTGAAAAAAATTACACGTGGTGGTTTGACGCTAAGGTGCAGCATAATGCTGTAAATTTCAAATTTACAAAGGCGGGATTTTCTTCAACGGTCGACATTCGGGAGCGGCAAAAAGAACGATTCACAACTGTGGTAAGTGGCTTATTTCAGTTTTTATTTTTCATGTTTGGTAACTGTAATAGTATATTAAGGTGTCTACATTTGCGGTAACCGCAGATTAACGAATCCTCCGTCCGCGGGGCGCGAGTTTCAGCAGCGCGGTCCCGAGAGGGTTTCACACATTCCCTGGCCTTATAGCGGCTGTAGATGGAAAAGCTTTGGGTTCCTGCGTTACGAATTACATGCTTCATTGACAACTGCTGTAATTCGCGGGAACAGCGTGTTGATCAGCTCGGTTTCTCGTGATTATTTTATGATGTAAATCAAATTTACACAGGCAAAACGTAAACTCTGAACGGTGCTGTTAAAGTGGTTAACGTAAGCAGTGAGATGTGCGAGCACTTTTAATAACTTGCTAGTTCGCTTATTGTTTGATTGTAAAGCTTTTTGCTAACTTTAGGTTTAAAGAATGAGTTAATCCAATCCCTCTGTCTGTATCTGACTATGTCATCGTCATGTAATATAATACATCTAATATAATGCCCTCTTTGTTCTTTACAGTATTTTTAGCCACTCTTTGCATCCTGGGATGGGACAGCATCTGGAGCTGAACTGTTCTCCTTTTTTGATCAGAAGTTTTGTTGGACTCACTTGGGGCCTTGTTTCTTGCCATGTTGGACTGTACATGAAATTGTGAAAATTCATCACTGTCTTTGTAGTATTTAGAATCATTTAATTATGACCATGTTGGTTAAACTTTGGCTAAATGTTGGTTAAACTTAAAGTTACGCAGGGTAATATATGTTTCAAGTAAATATTTTCATGTCCAATTTATTTTAGAATTCAAAATAATAGTAAATACTCCGTTCTGTTTCTTTCATGCAAATTTGAGAGTTATATGTTAAATAAATTTTGACCAGTTTTTCAAGATTAAGTTTATTATTGTTTTTGGTTTTGTGAAATAATAGGTGCAGTAAGTTTTACAGTATACAACACTTTATGCAGTTAAATATTGTTTAAAGCTTATGCAGTTAATGAATTGTCTAAATTGCCAGTCATTAATATTCAGCCATCTGGAAAATATATACTGTATATATAGCATACACAAAATAAAGTAGTTTACTTTAAAAAAACAAAACACAGCAATGTAAAAAATACAGTTATTTGCTGTAATACAGAAGAATGCTGTAAATTAAATCACAGCAATGCTGCTACCAATGCTGGCAACCCTGCTGCCAGTATTTTACTGTAAAATTTACAGGAAATTTTTTACAGTGTGGTGATTTTTGTCCTTTCAGAATCTAAAAAGATGATGCATGGACTAGATGGTGAGAAGACTATCCAGAAATTCACATTTTGAATTCCACAGATGAAAGAAAGAAAGGGTGAGTAAATCAACGTTTATTTGTGTTTGAATGATTCCTAAAATCACAATGACATTGTTTTGTGTTAAACTGCAGAGTGACAAATTTATATTTATATTTATGCATTCGGCACCTGCTTTTATCCAAAGCAACTTTAATGCACTGCATTAAAACCATACTTTTTTTTTTTATCCGTTCATCCATTCGCTGGGAATCGAACTCATGACCTTGGTGTTGCAAGCACCATGATCTGCTCTTCCAGATTGTGAGTCAAAAATGTAACAATTTACTGCTTGCAACATTACTGCGTGTTGTTTCATGTACCATTTTGTAAAACTCTCTCTGTCTTTTTTTTACTTACGTGCAAGGAAGTTGTCCAGAGCCTGAATGTATGAGTCCCAGCTCTCTGTTTTATCCACATTATAAACGATTTCTAGAGGATCGCCTTTTGGCCGAATCATCATGCCTAGAGAAACACACAGAGTCAGGATATTGTGTGCATCCATGTGGACGTGTGTGTGTGTGTGTGTGTGTGTGTGTGTACCTGGTGTAGCCAGACGGTCCTGCCAAGTGGGCTGATAATCATCAAGAGTCAGCAGCATCACATACATGGTGAGACAGAACATGCCAGCCAGACACGTGTAGAAGATCAGATAGAACAACAGAATCAGACCTGCAGAACACACAAGAACATTAGTTTCACCTGACACAGTATATTAACATCATTGTCTGTAAAAATAACCTGCCAGTGTTGAGGAGAGTGCCTTAAAGGAATAGTTCACCCAAAATTGAACATTAGCTGTAAATGTGCTCGTCCTCAGGCCATCCAAGATTAGGATGAGTTTGTTTGTTCATCAGATTTGTAGAAATGTGTCATTCCATCACTTGCTTACCAATGGATGTGAATGGGTGCCGTCAGAATGACAGTCCAAACAGCTGATAAAAACATCATAATAATCCACAAGTAATCCACACCACTCCAGTCCATCAGTTAACATCTTGAGAAGACAAAAGCTGAAACAAATCCATCAAGACATTTTTAGCTAAAATACCGGTGAGTCCATAATCCATAATAACACTTCCTTCAGTTAAAAAATCCATCTGCTGTTGTCTCTTGCATCAAAATCCAGCCAATAAACGTCTTGATGTTAACTGATGGTCTGGAGTGGTGTGGATTACTTGTGGATTATTGTGATGTTTTTATCAGCTGTTTGGACTCTCATTCTGACGGCACCCATTCACTGCAGAGGACCCATTGGTGAGACAGTGATTGAATGACACATTTCTACAAATCTGATGAATGAACAAACTCATCCTCAGAACTACATAACAGCCTAACAAATATTGTGACTAAAATGTATTTTAATTTTTTGAAATAATATTTTTTTTTGGTTTTTGGTATTTACATTTGTTAGATGAATACAGGAGCTGTTTTACAACTAAAATTGAATTTTACAACATTAGGTTATTTAATATGTAATTATTTTATGAATATATTTAATATAATTTAGTGGATGTATGTTCAGTTCTCATCACAGGTGTAGAGAATCACATTAACATCCAACAACATCACATGAACACACTGCTGCCTGTCCTGACCAATCACAATCAAGAATTCGGGGTAATAATTGAGACGAAGCGTTGGACGCAACACGTTTCGTGTTTGTGTGTGATGGTGTATGTGACCTAGATTCCCCTCCATTCACTCCATCTTCATGTCATCTGTGTTTCTCATTCGTCCATCACTGAGCAAATGTCAGGACAGACTGAGAGAGTAAATCCTCTTACACTAAAACCACTGCCTCCTCCAGCTCTCTATCTCTCTATCTCTTTCTGTCTCTCTCTCTCTCTGCCTATTCTCCTCATTCTGTTATGTGCTCTCTCTCTCTCTCTGTCTCTTTTATCTCTCTCATTTTTTCCGGCATTATTTTCTATTTTAGCTCTTTGTCTTATATGTCTCTCTCTCTCTCTCTCTTTCTGACGGGTGGAGTGGGGGATGGGAGTCAGATTAATGTCTTCTCCTCTCATTCGCTGTGAGCCGCTGATGTCACAGATGCTCTCAGCCAATCAGATGCAGTAATGCATATGAAAACTGGCCAGTGAACTCATCTGACACAATATAACACACACACACACAATGATCTGTCTTTGATTTGGTCTGTTTGTTAAAGCAGAATTTGCATTTGGATGGTCAAATTAAAAATGTGTAATCTCTTTTAGTGAATGGTTTAGTTCAATTACGATTTAAAAATGAGCATTACATCCAAGTGTCTAAATACATTTACAGCAGCAGGTTCCATCCAAATCCATAGAAATGTGAGGAAATATGACATTTAAAGCATATAATATAATAAACTCCAATGCTGAGTTTTCATATTTGGTCTATATTATTGTAAGGAATATGATTGTCAGGTATGTTGCAGTCTAGAGATCATTTCTAGATGAAAAAAAATTAATGACAAACGTAATTTTATTTAATTTAGTCCTTCAAGCTCAGTTGAATTATTATTTTAAAATAAGCATTCTTTTGTTTTTTTGTTTTTTTGGTGAGGGGGTGTTGGGGGTCTAAAGCAACAGACTCCATCAAAATCCGCTGAAATATGAGCAAATCTGACATGTAAAGCAAAAAAAATACTATAAAATGATGATAAATGTACATATTTGGTCTGCTTGTAAGCAATATGTCTTTATAATCAGTGTTTTGCATTCAAGATTCAAGGGTTTTTCTTTAATGGAATGACATTTCATTTTAGTATTCCTAAATTCATATATATATATATATATATATATATATATATATATATATATATGAAGCACAATATTAGCAAAACTCTTAATTTGTTTATAAAAGCTCAGTTCACACACACACACACACACTCACACACTCATGCTGTATTAAAGTCAGTGACTCAGCTAAAAATCATTTACCAGAACACAAAACTGCATGACAGCAATAAATGCATCATTACACACACACACATGCATTAAAAGACATTAGCAAATCTGAGCTCATAACAGACACTGTAGACTGATGTGAAGATTGACAGATGTTTGTGTGTACTGGTATTTCCTATGCTATGAGGACAAAATGTCCCCACAAGTGTAGTAATGCCAGTCAGTTTTGTCCTTGTGGGGACATTTTTTGGTCTCCATGAGGAAATGCTTATAAACCATCCAGAAAGAAGTGTTTTGAGAATTTAAAAATGCTTGTAGCTTGTAGTGAATTTAACGCTAAAAGACTTTAAAAATGCTACAGTAAATACCTGTTAAATGGTTAACCGTAAGTTCTCCTACTATATATGGTAAAAAAACTGTATTGGACATTGCATGCAATTTTACGGTAGTTTACCGTTTTTCAGGAGTGAAAAGGAATGTAAAATTTACAGTGAATAACCATAAATTGACATTCCCAGAATTCCCTGCATTAAATTTCAAATTTGATGTTTTTTGGTTGAAATAACTATGTTACTTCTTAGTTTTTTGTACATTTTTTGTACCTTAGGGTTGTATGTTACATCTAATGTTGTTAAATTAATGTTTATTGCATTATTTCAGTTTCATGATGGTGTTTAGTGTTTGTGTGAATGAAAGCTGCTTTGGTTCATTATGTGACTTTCTCATCACCACCTGCTTTTGGTGGTTATCAGTGTATTACAAAGGTACAAAACAGATTTCTGTACTTTAATTATATTAACATTATATCACTTGATGAAATTACGGTATTTAAATGTAAATTTAAGTTAAAACCGTAAAACCGTAAAACCTAAAACGTTGCTACGAGCCAGTTCGTATGTATTTTAGGAGGTGGCTAATTCGTATGACCTCACTCGAACAAATTCATACGATTTTAGCGAAAACGTGCATATTTTACAAGTTGCACAATAGGTATGAATTTGTATGAATGACCTACACTACCGGATTTTTTACGGTGAAATTCTGGGAATCACAGCTGCCGTTTTTTTTGTTTTTTTTTTACAGTAAATTTTACGGATTTTTTTTTTTTTCCACAGACTAGGTTTAGGGTTAGAAAATACAATTCGGACAGATGAAAAACCATTACACCTATGGAATGAACCCATAATGATAGGAATACCTGTGTGTGTGTGTGTGTGTGTGTATGAGTGAGTGTTCTGTATATGGTTATATAACTGCTGATGGATGATATGACTGCTGCTCCGGATATGAGCGAAATCACGTCACGTCACGTGATCGCGCTTGAGCGGAGGACACTCACCGAATAACCTTGCGCGCGCCCCGTGCGCTCAGTCCGCCGCCGATCGATGAGTGATCGGAACGATCGATCTGTTAAAAGATTTAAAGGAGCGAGACCCGCGCGGACACCGATACCTCCTCACTGTAACCCATAATCTCATTCAGCTCTTTGCACCCGTTCACCTTTAACGCGCACGGAGGAGCGCGCGCGCACACACACACACGCGGGAGCGCGCAACACCAGCAGCATCTGCATCGTCAGATTGTCCTATAACACATTAGGGCCGATGTATTCACACGCACACACATACAGACGCATTGCGCAACGCGTTCCGGTTGAAATGAATGAAATAACCGGAATAACCCGCCGCACGTAGACCCGTTCAATCGAGCGCCTTATATAAGACACTCACCCCAGCTGCTCGCCGTTCTACCCAGCAGCTCGTGCGTCCGCGGGTTCCAGAAGAATTCCTTCCATTCCCCGGATTCCTTCTTCTCTTCCTCTTTGGCCATGTCTCCGGTGCGCGCCGCCTTTATATCCGGTTGGAATTAGAGCGATGAAACGGTTCGTGCTGGTGGATGCGAGCGGGCGTGTTTTCGGTCGCTTTTTCTCGCTCTTCCCGTTTGAGAACCGAGCGGAGTGCCGCAGCGCGCGCACTAATCCAGAGATACTGCGGTAAAAACGCGCTGAGCGCACGCGCACCCGGTAATACTCCCCCCTCCCCAATCTTCTGCGGAACAGAAGCTTCAAAATCCTCCTCCCTCCCCCACCACACACACATACACGCTCTCACGTACACTCCATCAGCAGTTCTCCAGCCAATCGCATCTCTCTCCTCTTTTCAGGCCCCGCCCTCTTCTGGTCCAGAGTCTCTGCATCCGCCCGTCTGTCTGTGACACTCAGGTGATGCTCGAGTTCATTTATTCGTGCTAATCGATCGTATGTTGATCCGCATTTAGGTTGTGAGGAGGCGAGCGCGTCTCACTTCTGTCAGTCTCTGTGTTTGCGTTTCCGTTTCACTGTGTTTCACTGACATTAAAAATGATGGAACATTATGTACAGACAAAGCAGACGCGGGACAGACTACTGTCATTATGAATATGACAACAGCTGATACATTTCTGAAGAAAGGAATACAGAGTTAAAGCGATGTTTGAGATAGCATAAAGCAATTTTACAGCGTTTCAAAAAATGTACAATGTTACATATGTGACCTTGGACCACAAAACCAGTTATAAGGGTCGGTTTTTGAAACTGAATAAATAAGATTTCCCCTGATGTATGGTTTGTTAGGATAGGACAATATTTGGCCAAGATACAATTATTTGAAAATCTAAAATCTGAGGGTGCAAAAAAAATAAATAAATTAAAAAAAAAAAAAAAATAATTCTAAATATTGAGAAATTCACCTTTAAAGTTCCAAACAAAGTTCTTAGCAATGCATATCACTTATCTAAAATTAAGTGCTTACTTAATATCCTAATGATTTTTTTGGCCGATAATTTTGACCCATAGAATGTATTTTTGGCTGTTGCTACAAATATACTCGTGCTACTTACGACTGGTTTTGTGCTCCAGGGTCACACACATATAGATATATAAGAAATAAACATTAGTCATTGTAAACCTGTAGTTTTGATGCCTTGTAGACTATTCTATTCAAATTTGCATTTAGCTGAAATGTTGGCTACTGTAAGATTGAAATTGTGTTTGTCCCCAATGTCTTGCCCCCTAAAATACATTTTGAAATATAATATAAATATATTTTCTAACATATATTTCATTGAGCTTAGCTTATATAATTTTAAAACAAATTTTGGCCACAAAGATTTTGGTTACACTTTATTTTAAGGTGTCCTTGTTACAGTGTAATTATACATTTAAGTACTGAGTAATATTAATTAACCACATGTACTTACTATGTGGTCAGGGTTAAGATTAGGCTTATGTTTACTTGCATGTAGTTATGCATAATTGATTGCTATTATAATATTAGGTACATGTAACAGAGGCACCTTAAAATAAAGTGCTACCAAGATTTTTTTAGGCGTATGTAAATCATGCATTTGTGTTTATGCATTATATTGTGAATGTTGTTGGCTCCTTCACAAATTGTTTTGGATTAAAGCATTGGCTGAATGCATAAATATAAATGCATTTCTGTAACTCAGCACAGGATCTGTGAACTGATGCATTTAAATGCAATGAATAAAAGTGTCTGACAAATGCATAAATGTAAATGTACAAACTTGCTTATATATTCTTGGGTCTGTGCAGGTTATGAGACTTTTTTTTCTCAATCTCATATTTTTAAACAGTCTTCACATTCTCTAAAGCAATTGTCACAACAGCAAATGCAGTAAAAAGAAAACATGTAATTCGTGCTTCAGAATCTAGGTGTCAGTATATCAGCTAATGGCACCAAATGTTTTTTCATCGTCATGTGAGATGAACTGGACAAAATGTTCTGTTTCAGTTTTTTCAAGTATGGTGGTCAACCCCAGAAATGTTGCTGTATATTATATAGAAAATTTGTTCTATTTTTTATTGTGACTGTCCATTTTGTCTGAATGCTATTGCGTGTAACACTGAGCTTTTTGGATGCAGATTTCAACAGTAGGTAAAAGTTTACTGGGGAAAGTCAATACTGTGGTACACAGATAAAGAGCATGCATGTTTATGCAGTACATTCATTTCTGTAAGAATGTCTTACATAAAACATTCCCTAGTCACAGATATTTATTTATTTTATTATAACAGAGTTGATTATTTAGGCTACATGATCCTTTAATTTTAAGAAGTTGTTAAAAGTGTTACAGTTTCTTCATGTTTAGTTGTGCAACTTGTAAGGAATTGTGCTTGTTTGCACACACATGCCTAAACACATGTGGTTTGCTGAAATTAATCATGAAAATCTGGTCTAAACAAAGTGTTCCGACATACGAAGTAAGACGTTTTGAAAATTCTCATTTGAAAATTAAGCTAAAGTGAGAAAAAGAGATAGATAGATAGATAGATAGATAGATAGACAGATAGATAGATAGATAGATAGATAGATAGATAGATAGATAGATAGTATCATTAACTTTTCCCTCATTCCAGTGTCAGTCAGTAGAGCTGTAGTGAATGTGTGGCCGCTGAACTCTGATCTCATTATGATGAAACAGCAGACAGAGACACATATTCAGTTCAGTGTTCCCAGCGTTTTTTAGATTGAAACTGTAACTTAATTCATTTGTTTTGTTAGATAAATTTCACATACATAAACAACAAATTACTGGCTCTAAATCTCACTTTTCTTTATTCAAAGTTGATCTAAGGTACATAGAAACTATTCAAAGTTCTGTTAATCCAGTGGAAACTGCATCTCTATATTCTTTCTATATCTTCTTTCTTGTTTCTGTTTTGTTTTTATAACCACATGATGCATACATGTGCATCTAGGTTCTACGTCAGAAGGGAACCACACACGTGACGTGGGACTCTCGTGAACACACAGCGAAGACTGACACAGAAGAGAAGAAATTGTTGAATAAATTTGTTATTTTTATTTTCTTTATGCACAAAAAGTATTTTCATAGCTTCCTAACATTACAGTTGAACCATGTACTTGGACTATTTTAACGATGTCCTTACTGCCTTTCTGGCCTTGAACGTGTAGGTTGCATCGCTGTCTATGCAGGGTCTGAAAGCTCTCAGATTTCATCAAAAATATCTTAATTTGTGTTCCAAAGATGAATAAAGGTCTTACAGGTTTGATGTAACTATCTGTAATGTTAGTAATATCAGTCGGTATTTTTTCAGTAAATGTGGCACACCCAGTTTTTCTGAGTCCCACCCAAAGTCTCTTTTCTGGCTACGCTACTGGTTTGGAATGACATGAGGGTGAGTAATTAATGACATCATTTTCACTTTTGGCCGAACTTGGGTGAAACGTTAACGGTTTGATGTTTTGTACTGTTTAATAAAGAACTCTTCCCTAACCCAAAGTTCTGATCTAAATGAAATGATTGGCGATACGCACTCCGAAGTCCCGATCTAAATCCAATGATTTGAGATACGCGCTCTGAAATCTCTGAAACAAATGATTCGCAAACCCGATTCGAATGATTCGAATGAATTGAATGATTCGAATGAATGGCTCTTTTGAACTGATGTGTGCTAGTAAACTAAATGATCGAATTCATGAGTTTGGGTTTGAATCAAATTGAGCGGTTCCAGCATAAATGACTCACTCTTTTTACGTTTTCAGTCATGTTTACAGGACACTGTCAGTACTACTGGCTTAGCTAGCTAGTTTGATGACATTAGCTGAAATAAGCTAAAAAAATATTTACAAATAAAATATCCATATTTCCACTCCAAAGATATCATTCAACACAAATCTGCTCCCTATTGAGGTGAGGTAACCGGTTTACTGCTAACTAGTGAAACACTCCATTAATATGACGAGCTGCAGCTCAAAATACATGTTAGATGGAAACATTGTGCATTATGATGGAGTTTGTAGCTTAATTCAATATATTTGAAATAGTTTGAGTTGCAGTTCAGTTGCTGAAAGTTCAACAGGAAATCAGTCCAGAAAGCATCCAGTCATCTCATACCACTGAAGTGAATCTTAAATTATCATATTGTAATGAATATTTGGGAAATGATTGTTGTATTAGTCTATGTAGAGTGACAGTCAATATAAAAAGAGCAAACGGACAGCAAACAGGTGAACTGTGTTGAGCTGATTCACTGACAATGATTCAGTTGTGTGGTGTGTTTTGATGTTCAATAATTAAATATTTAAACAACCTAATTCTTCAATCACAGCAACATCTGTGCAACTTCGTGAGTGCGTTCGCCCTCTGCTGAGCGCGCGCGAGATCGCCGAAGAGCTCACATCCGCGCGCATGCGCAGATCCCTGTGTCATCCGCGCGTTCTGATTGGCGCAGAGCGGGAGGGCCGGGTCGATGACGTCACGGCTGTTTGTGAGTTGTGCGCTCGCACGAAACACGCGGAACAGAGACTCAAGCGAGCAGCCTCCGATCGAGTTTGGAAAGCTCTTTATCAATATTTATAAAGTGTGAAGAGTCATTCAGAGTAGCCGGACACGCGCTCAACGACATTCGCGTGTCCGATCAATAGAAGAAAAATAGTTCTCGATGAAGAAAAGGCGAGTTTAAGCACTTTTAGCGCTGATGTTTTGGATTCTCACGCGGCAGATTTTAGGAGTGTGAAGACACAGACAGTGTGTGTATGTCTGGGTGTGTTTACTGACAGTTGAATCTGTGTGAGGGTGTGTGTGTGTGTTTGTGGAGAGATGAAGATCGAGTTCGCTCCTCTGCATGTTCCTCTGCGCAGGCGTCTGCAGACAGCTGCAGTCGTGCAGTGGGTCTTCAGCTTCTTGGCTCTGGGTGAGTGACTGAAGTTTTAGCTTAGTGGTAAACCATGATTTTGTTTCCCAGAAGTTGAATCTTATACAGAAGTCTGATATTTCAACCCAAAATCAAAAGAAAAATGTATCATTTTTTTTATTCCTTATTTAAAAAAAAAAAAAAAAAAAAAAAAAAAATACACGTTAAAGACACGTTTTACTGCATTGACTTGTGACGTTGTTTTCATGAAAAAGTTCCTCTTAATACAGAAATTTAAAAATGTTAAAACTTTTTTTAAAAAGTCTTTCAACAATGATCTTGGAATTTTTGTATATTTTTTTGTTAAAATTATGAAAAATTAAATTCAGTTGATTAAGTACTAACAATGATAAACATTTTTTAAAAGATTTGTTTGCTTAATAGTGAAACTATATATATATATATATATATATATAGTTTCACTATTAAGCAAACAAATCTTTTAAAAAATGTATTATATATATATATATATTTGTGAATTTTATGCTTCAAAAGAAACTATTTTTAGTTTTCATATGCTCAAAGTCATAATAATTGTGTGTATAAAGCTTAAAGAAGTTTAATAAAATCTGTTTGTTATTTGATTTTTTTTATTTTTTTTTTAAGGAATTTTGAGGTTTCAACTCCTTTATTTGGTTCACTTGTACGAAAAGATTAATGATGTGAGGATTTTTTTCTTTTCATATGTTACAAAATCCTAATGAAGTCTATTCTAGTTTTTTTTTTTTTTTTTTTTTTTTTTTTTTTTTAAGTGAGGCTACATTTAGATTTTTTTAAAGATAAATCTCTGTGTTTTTTGTTGTTATATTTTGCAACATTTTAACCCCAATTTAATACAAAATGTTGTTGCAGGATGATTTTATTTCTTCACTGGAAAAAAAAAACAGTTGCTGCTTTAAATTTTAAAGCAGAATAGAATTAACTGCACAAGTCGTTTCAACTTAAATTATATTGAACTGACCTAAAAGTCATGTTGAATCTCGTATGACTTTTGAAACGAAGCTGGTTAAATTTGGATAAGTTATAGTAATAGGGAAAAGTGTTGCAATGACTTATTGATCATTTCAGTTTGGTTTCTAAAAATGTTTAATTTTCTGTAATTTTATTGAATTTGGAGTGAATTATGGGCCAGACCTCCTTGAACGTTTTTATGAA